>CM044556.2:19285498-19885498 GCA_024416835.2 Perccottus glenii
TTTGGCCAGTCGCATTAAATAAGTAGGAAATGATGTTATAATATTGTCTGGTCGCTTGGGGAGTTTTTGGCACTGTGACGGTAGGAATTTTTAAAGTATTTCAGGTGTAATGTTAAACTTTCTAATAAAAATATTTTCTACATAGAATAAAGAGACTTATGAACCTCTATGTAAAGTGCCTCTGATGACATCATCTAAGGAAGAGCAGAAACTCATTGCAACTTCAAATAAGGTGACTTTACAGTTTATCTCATAATGTTTTGAGTTTTCAGTGTCTAACTGGGGGTCATTTATGTTGTGTCTGTTCTCAGCCTACTGTTAAACTTCTGTACAATAGAAGCAACAACAAATATTCTTATACCAGGTGAGTCATTTTGTCAAAGATTTAGAAAAATATCAGTGTTAGTAAAATGTTCTCATAGTAACAGGATTTTTTTTTTTCTTCATTATCTCAGCAATTCAGATGACAACATGCTGAAAAATATTGAGCTGTTTGACAAGCTGTCACTGAGGTTCAATGGTCGGGTGCTGTTCATTAAAGATGTGATTGGCGATGAGATCTGCTGCTGGTCATTTTATGGCCAGGGTCGTAAGATTGCTGAAGTCTGTTGCACGTCTATTGTTTATGCCACAGAAAAGAAGCAGACAAAGGTAAATAATATAATTAATAATAATTAATAATATATTTGTATACAGCAGGGGTCTTCAATTAAAACCGGTTGAGGTCCACATAGTTACTTTCCTAACCGCAAGGTGTCCAGAAAATTAAAAAGGATATGTGTTTAAATATACTTTTATTTAAGTCAAGTCCCATTTATTCCACACTTACAGCCTCGAACACTCTGGAGATAAATGTAGGTAGTCCACTGTCCTCTGTATTTTTTCCTTTGTTTATATGAGGAGGGATGTTTCTGAGTGACACAACTCACAGAGGAACCTGTGAGCTGTGTATTTCCTCTTTTTTTCAGCATATAGGCTAACATTTGAATTAAAATGCTTATGAATAGTTCTGTTTAGTATTTAGGATTCCCACAGAAACTGACACTGAAGTTAAGACACTCTTTGAGCTTTATGTGTAATCAATACTGACTTGTATGTATTGTATTTGTCACTCATCTCCAAACTTTTCTTTTACACATTTTCCAATTTTTAATCACCCAAATGAACATATGTTAGGTTCAAATAAAAGGCATGAGCTAAATTACTGGCATTGTTGAGTTTAAATTAGGTCAAATATGCGAAAAACAAGTCAAGTACTTAACTTATCATAGAATAAAGTAGTTAACAGACAAATGTACAACTCACCACATTATTAGATGTCCTCACTTCCCTCTGAGCTAGAGTCTTTTTAATCCTGACATGATAACTGTTCAGTGCTGCTTCAGTTCTCGATTAATTCTGTGATTATAACACTAGCCCGAGCTGGATGATAAAATGGTGTCTTTCAGCTTTGACACAGAGCTTAAGAGGTGTATTTTTAAGATAATATAAACGTTCCCTCTCTGTCCATAACGTCAGTGAATCTCCACAATGTTTTGCCATCGCAGCGCGAACAGACCCTGAGGCTCAACTTTTTGACTGTGGTTGTTTCTAACTCCTTTATCTAACTTGTTGAATCTGCAGCTGCTGTGTCCGTAACCATAGTAACCCATGGACTGTTATGGCTGTTCTAATAGTGCCGGTTCAAATATATATTTCACACAATGCGCTTGTAATTATAGAAAATGTCTTCCGGTCCGGATCAAAGCCTCTCGGGCTCCGCCTATTGAGGACCCCTGCTTTACAGTATAGGAATGTTGTTTAAAATAAATAATTGCACAAAATGTCTATAATTTGCACCTACCAGGTGGAATTTCCAGAGGCCCGAATATATGAGGAGACTCTCAACATCCTCTTGTATGAGTCCCATGATGGGAGGGGTCCAGACAATGCACTGCTGGAGGCAACAGGTGGTGCTGCAGGACGATCCCATCACTTGGATGAAGATGAAGAGCGAGAGCGAATTGAACGAGTTCGTCGGATTCATATCAAACGACCTGATGACCGCACACATCACCACCAGTGATCTTTCCCTTTTTGATCAATCGGCCTGTGTCTTTGACCCTGAACAGTCTTTATGCCACATTTGTGCCTTACCACACCCAACACATTTCTCTATCTTCCACTCTTTTTTTTACCAGCTTATCTTGGAGATTACTGACTGTCTTTCAAAAGTGTTTTAGATATGGCTGAGTGTTCACTGTTCTCCTTGTTGTGCTTGATGATGTTGGATTGAAAAGGACAGATTTACAGCACATAAAGGAGAACAATAATTATATAATTTTAGCAGTTTAAATAGCTTTTTTTTTTTCTTCTATAGTGTTTCTGGTTGGTTTTGTAACATTAAAAAAGAAATAATGGTTGTCTTCTGAGTGGTGCCACTTGGTGGCACTGTGTTGTTCCTGGAAGATATTACCAAGTTTACTTTAAGCCTGAAAATACTATCAAGTTAACCCATTAAATGTTGATAGATTTGAGTACATGTAAGATATCAAAGATAGATGGAGCATGAAGGAAAAAAAAAAGTTCTCAGCATTTTTTACCATTCTTAATATCAAAAATATTAATTCCCAATTGTTGAAACTTGAGCTTTGACCTTAGGTGTTAAATGTACTGGGGTCATTGAATGCTGGATGTTGACTGTGAATGAGTGTAACCAGAGATGTACCTGACAGGAAGTCTCTCCTGTCTACAAGTTTTTAACAGGTGCAGAAATCAGACCTGTCCCTCATCACTGCACTCATCTAAGAATGTACTGTTTGCACAATGTTTTTGTTGAAATATGCTTAAAAATCACAGTACATGTAGTGAGTTGTACTGTGAAAATATGTATGTTTTATATTTATACATACTTTATCACAAATAAATTTGTACAAAGGTTTTATTTTTTTTTTTTGAACATTGCCTTTCTCTGGCCACATACATTATTATGAAATGAATTTGGCTACATATTGAAGAATATTAAAATCTGTATAGCTTGTAATAAGCAATAATAGATGTCTGTATGATATTAGTCTGAACTAATCAAACATCAGCAATTACAATTTATTTCTGTAAAACTGTGGATCAGCCAATGTCCAAACTTGTCAAAAATACAATTTTAGAAATATATTAAAAATAATCATTCATAAAAAGATAACTGAATTTTAAAAGTGTGTTGGTGTGCACTCTGTAGACATGTTGATTCCTGCCCTGGGGTCTCCTGATGTAATATGCAGCGGTGTCTTGGCTGTCTCTTCAACCCCCTCAAATTAGCGTGTCCTGGCCCGAGTGGCAACCTGCAGTGACAAACAGTCTGACTCACATCCCTTTAGACAAAGCGCTATTTTAACAACCACCACTCACCACTGTGAGGTGTCCATTCTTGCCCTTGTACACCAAGGGCTCCTGCCCTGTGCTAAAGTCTACACCACGCTCTTTCCCTGCCTGGATTTCAATCTTGATGCTGAGAAAAATGTAAATGTTGTAAATCATAGCATGCCTTTATAGTTTGAGTATTTCTATCTTTGCATCGACCTACCTGCCCTGAACCACTTTAATTGCATTCTGTTTATTAGCTATGACACTCAGCTTGGTCAAAAATTCAAACAAGTGGTCACAGTGCATTACCAGATCCCCTTTTTGTTTTGGGTCTTCACATGTGATGTGAAATACAACAATGCCATCTGTCAAGGTGCTGACTGATATCCCTGAAATAGTTTAAAAAAATACAGTTATAGCATCAATTATTACATTCAGTTTCTTATACTACAGTGTGCTGACCTTTGAGAGAGGTGTACAGAACTCTCTGTTTGATTTTGGCTTCCTCTACTAGATATGCAGCCGTCTGTGTGAGGATTAGTTGCCTTGGACGTGGTTTGAATCCATTTCTGTCATACTTGATCACTGGCACACTATACTAAAACAGACAATCTACCTCTGTTAGTATCATTGGGGCTAAACAATTTCATACTTGTCATTCATTTCATTAAAATACCTTAATGTGTTCATTTCGAATCATCTGGATGACTCTGGCATTTATATCTTGTTCATCTGAAAAGTAGTTGTGACTGCTTAAGTAATTGTTTTTTTTCTTATTCTTTAAGTTAACATCTCTGATACTTACTGAGTCTGGTGTCCACAAAGGGTTGAGAAACACTCTGAGGATAACTTTCCTTTTTGCCTTTAAAAAGTGTGCTTGCCACAAATTTCAGTTGAAGCTTAAAAAAAAAAAATAATAATAATTCAATTCCGGCTTGAGTAATTTGCCCAATGTCATTTCCCTGTCTCTCCCCCTGTTTCCTGTCAACCTACCCTGACTAATTGAAGCAAAAAGGCCAGAAAAGGTAAATATAACAGGATAGTCTTGTCAGGTTGTGTGCATTACCTGAGCTTTTCTCTGTGGTGTGATTCTTCTTACATACTTCCGCACCATGAGACGGTAATGTAGCTTCCTCAGTATCTCTGATGTCTAGATGATACAATATTGACATGCATCAAACTAAAGCTCAAATATCTTAATTCTGTTGCTTTGCAATATCATTAAGCAATTCCAAAGTCTTACCTCTGTCAACACGTGTGGTGGAGAGAGCCAGGTAGTCTTGTCTAAAACAGTTTTTGGCAGATTTATTTTTAGCTTGTTTAGGTAATTTTGTCTTACAAAAGCCAGGTACTCTGAGTTGTCTGTGGTTTTTGCTTGTCCTCTGGTCATGTACCCCTTGATAAATCTGTACATCGTTGGAAAAATGTACCATCATTAGACTCTAAAAGAACTTAAGAATTGTTAAAAGTATAATCCTCTTACTGCTTGATGACTTTGACAGCCCAGGCTCTTCTGTCTCTTTCCTTTCGAGCTTGGACTCCTCTCCAACATGTTTCAATCTTTGTGGCTTTTGAAATATTACAGTGATGGAATACTTTACATTATCCCATTCTCTAAAGCATGTCAACTTATTGTAATGTATAATATTGCAATTACCAGCTTCTTTCTGTTTTCTAAACTCCCCCTTTGCTTTATATCCTTTATATTTGGCCTGGAGCTTTGTGGCTGCAAATAAAAAACTCATAGTCACATTTCTTAAACAGAAGAAATAATCAATGTGAAGCTGCACTCACCCAGTTCATGTTTACACTTCTCGAATGCATCCTCTGTAGCATACAGTGTCCTTGGATGACGGATAAAGATTTTGGTCCTGAAAAGAAAAATAAACAACCAAATTTATTATAATTTCGCAAATACATTTTTTTTATCAGCGAGAACATTGCAACTGCTCTCACCTCCCCATTTTGTATTCATTTTGCAAATAGCCCAGATGCTGAACGAGCACCTCTACTCCATCAGCAGGGTCTCCTCTCCAGTGGGGCCATGTGGCTGGGCAAAGAGGTTTGTATCTAAAAAGATGAAGCAAACAACATTTATCATTATTTTGAAAAGTAACATGAACATTGAATATATTGTCATACCTTTGTAGAAACACTTCATATTTGCGTCTGTAAGCAAAACCTGCGCCGGACTCTGAGGTGCTCCATAAGGCCCAGGTACTTCACTTGGTGTCTTATTAGTGATTCGTCAAATTGCCCTGTGTAAATGGTTGCATCCATTTGAGACATTTGCACATGCCAAAATTTTGGGTACTTATCTTTAAATAATACCTTTTTGCTTAGACTCATTGGATTTCAGACAGCGTATGTACCAGGCCTCTTTAGCCATGAGAATCTCTGTCAGCTTCAGCAGGCTGCTCTTGAACTGAGTCGCCACCTACAGACATATCCCACAGGTCATAATCCTGTCACTTACATATGGTTTAACTATGACACAATAGACTGCTGCTGACAGGGCAATGGCCAAAAAAACTAATAGAGGCCACACACTCAACTGTTTCAGGTCTTCTCCGGTTGTCTGGGTCCAACGTTGAGAAGCACTCCCGGACTATGGCATTTTTAGACTGACACAGAAGCTACAAGTAAGTGGAATCATAAATAAGCACAAAAGATAATTACTATACAGATTGATCTGAAATAATCAAGAATCTTATAGCCAATGCTTACATCTTTAAGGTTCCGATATAATAGATCGTTGTTTTTGTCCAGGAAACCTAAAGCGTAGCATAAAACAAACACATTGGAAACAATATTCTTTAGATGTTTGAAAGACAAGATTTGAATTAGGGCTTTCTTTTACCCACAACACAGTAGGTGACCTCCCCAGCGTAATGCAAAAGACGGAAATCACCCCTCTCCAGAGTCTTACGTGTCATTTTGTCTGCCAGTTTGTGTCTGACAAAGTCAAAGTGGTGAAAGACAGGGTTAACATCAACTGTTGGTCAACTCACAAGCACTCAAAAAGTACAGGTCATGCTCTGAATTGCGTATAATTTGACTCACGTGACAAAATGAGGGTGATTTTCCATTTTGTCCTCCAGACGTTCCAGAAAGGTGAGATCTGTGGCATCTCCAGGCCTGAGACACTCTTCATCCTGAACAAAAGTTATCCAAACATTGTTAATGTTTTGTGAACACATGGTGCACTGACAATTGCTTTTTCTGTATTTTCCCACCAGTATGGCTATGATTCCACCATGTTTCTCCTCAACCAGGTCACAAATGATCTTGTTATTAAAGAACTGTACTGGCTCCCACTAAAAAAAAAGGAAAACAGTCTGTGTATTATATTCTAATTATAAATGACCATGTCACCATATGCATTTTAAGATTACCTCTATACCCTCTGCTTCATATTCCTCCTGTTCTGCCTTGAGCGTTAACTGGATAAAGAGCTGCTGCAGTTTCTCGTTGCAGTAATTTATACAAAATTGCTCAAAACTTAAACACAAAAACATAAAAAATCATTTATTCCCTAAACACAATATAGTAGATCATAATCATAATAGAACAAAGGCAAATAGTACCTGTTGACATAAAAAACCTCAAATCCATATATATCTAAAAGACCGATTACAGTTTTTCGGGAAGGGTCCTGAAAGAAAAAATCAGAATCAATACAAATTCTTGTTTTGGCAGTAGCCGTCATATCTTCTTACTGTGTTCTCCATGGACTCATTGATTATGTTGACCAGCCAGGTGAAAGTCTGTCCATAGATGGCTTTGGCCAAGGCATCTCTGGCATAGATGGCATGATCGATTGTGAAAGGGCTGAGGACCTTTACCAAAAAGCAAACACAGATCAAGTATATCTATACAATACATGAAGGAAGAATATGTTAGAATGCGCTGTTGCGCAGTAAAATCCCACCAAATCATTTTTGGCTTCAATCTTTCTAAATGTGAGTCCCTCATAGAGTTTATGAGCATCAACTCCCAAGAGCTGCAATGAAAAATGACATTAGGCAATATCACGTCAGTAAACGTGCATTTTGTATTTACTTACATTTGAAACCCATCGTAGTTCAGCATTGTTGCGACTGAGGGTGGCAAGACCTTTGCTATCAGAGTCAAACTTTAAATTCCCAAGATGAAGAACACTTGCAACAATGGAAAACAAATGCTGTAAAGGATAATGAAAAGTAATGAAAATGTTGCTATACAGTGAATAAATGTGGTTTGTGTAAATTAGAGCTTTTACCACCAGACATACATTAGTGCAGTTCTCATCAATGTTGATCACTTGCAGTGCATTTTTGACTGTCTTCCAGTCATTCTTGTCATTAATTGAAGAAACAATGGCACACCGTCCCTTTGGAAACAATGCCCAAAATGAGTGTGTGGCAGACAGTGTGGTCTGCATGGCCACAGTACACAGCGAGTACATACTTGTGTCAGATAGTTGTACAGCTGGCAGTCCCTCTCCAGTCCCAGCTGGTGCAGCAGATCGTCTCCTGCTCCCCCCACAAGCTGATAGAAGATGTGAAAGTTTCTCTCTCCATGGTTCTGGTGTACAACCCTTGACTTTTCCAACAGGTAGTTCAGGATATGGCCTCCAACAGCATCCCCCTATATAGGCATCATCAACCTAAAGACAGCAACTCTACAACTTGCAGAAAGAACAAGCCTATGGTCCACTAACCACATTAAGTAACTGGTTCCTCTTCATAATCGTTAAATCAATTCCAAATATAACTGTAAAACCTCCTGAGAGCTCTCATTCTGCTTCCTGATTCTTACCTGGCTGTCAAATTGAATGTCCATGTATTTTCCAAAGCGACTTGAATTGTCATTTTTCAGTGTTTTGGCATTGCCAAAAGCCTAGAGAAAAACATTCATAAAATGCTGATTACTGCATACAGCATTGATTGTGTCATTGCAGTGACGTTTCATTTGGGAAGGCCTGACCTCCAGGACAGGGTTGGACATGAGCATTTTGTCTCTGACAGTGTTCATCAGAGTGGTGCTTGGGCAGCTGACAGCGTAATACTGCAGGATCTTCTTGGAAGCCTCTGTCTTCCCCGCTCCACTCTCTCCAGAAATCAGGATAAAGTGATTGTTGTATTCTGTCAGCATTGTGTGATAGGCGTTGTCTGCCAAGGCATAGCTGTAAGGATGTACAGACTCATTCATTCATTTAACATACAATTTATATAAAAACCTAATTACATTACAAATGACATTATACTCCAATTTCAATGGTTTTACACATCTTTCACACTAAATTCAGATTATATCCTAAATACACACTTGTATTTGAGTATCATATAAAATATATCAAGTTTAACCTAAAAACTGCTCTAATGCAATAGCAGAGGTTGACAGTCATCATACACTGGGATGCCTTAGTTTATAATAGATGTCTAATACTTCTATTATAATAGCACTTCGCTCTCAGGACGCTGGCCTCCTTCAACTTCCTCGAATAAAGAAGAAGTCTGCTGGCTACACAGCCTTTTCTTATAGAGCCCCCTTTTTATAGAATGGGCTCCCGGTGGATGTGCGGCAAACTGACTCTGTTGAGGTTTTCAAAAGAAAACTCAAAACGTACTTATTTTACCAAACATATAGAGACTGATTGATCATAGGTATATGTTTACACTGTTTGTAGCTGTAGGTACACACTCAACCTCTCATATTATTATTACACCTGCCTATTTTTGCAGAGGATGCATTTATTTTTTTTTTCTCATTTCTACCTCCTCCTAGTGTGGACGCAAACCTCTGACCTGCTGGATGATCTATTACCCCACTGCCAATATAAATGGGGTTTTGGGTTTTTTTTGTGAATATGTTTGCGTATTTCTATGTATTTTTCAACTGTCCTGGACACATTCCTGCACGGCCTGTCCGTCCTGGGAGTGGATCCCTCCTTCTGTGGTTCTCCCTGAGGTTTCTCTTTTTTCCCGGCTGGGTTTTTTTTTTGTTTTTCCTTACCCTGATGGAGGGTCTAAGGACAGGGGATGTTGTCTAGTGCAGCCTGTTAACCCCTTTGAGGCGGCTGTTGTTGTGATGTTGGGCTATACAAAAATAAATGTCTTGTCTTGTCTTATACTTTATAGTGTCATATGTGTTCTGAGACTCACATGTGTGGTGGAAGTTCAAAAAAGTTAACACCCATGTAGACCCCCATCTGTTTCCTGCTGTAAATGTCCAGCTCTTTGTAAGGATTGACAGACACCAACAAAGTACCAACGTAGGTCTGGAAAAAAAGATATATTTTTAGAAAATTAAATACATACATGTATATTTCTTCTAGGCATATATATATTCATCTTTCTAGGCAAAAGAATTTTAAGTGCTCACATAAATGAGATCGTTGTTAAAACGTTTTTTTAGGTTGTTAATGAAAGCTTCCTCTGTGATTTCATCAATAAGAACAAAGTCCTGGATCCCAACACGATCCCTGGCAGTCAGGGCACCCTCCATGTCCAGCTGAATCTGAGAGCAACAAGTCTTGTAAAATTAGCACTGAAATTAATTATTTGTACACATAAAACTTTTAGTACATCACTCAATCCATTTACAATCAAAACGTTTCAGATTAACCACAGTGTTAGCACAATGCACAGTGTTGGCTAAATTAATGTTTAAATAGCTTGCTTGGTGGGTTGGACTGATCTAAAAACACCAAAAAAGCACAAATATGACCCATGTTTGTTCTATTGAAATGTGGGGTCTAGAGGTCCTGTGTGTCTCTGAGACAGAGCTGGGTGATTGTGCAAAGAGACAGACAGAGGCTAATGATCAGCACACAGCACACAGGGACCTTGGCTCACAGCCCACAGCTGAACCAAATGGACTTGGGGAGCCCAAAACAGTGGCACATTTAAGAAGCATAGTGGAAAAAATTCCATCAATCTGTTTTGCATTTTTAGCCCCAACACTCAGACCAAAGGTTTTCACAGCTTTTGTTGGTTTTGTATGTTTTTTCTCCCTCCTTTGGAAGCAGAAGCCCTTTGATTCTCAGCACTCTCTGTAAAAACATTAAAAAGATAATCCATTGGATCTAATTGACACAAAGCACCCCCTCCCTTGCTCCCCCTGCTCTATCCTCTACCCATGGCCCTCGTTTCTTCTGAGAAAGGCCAAGTGTTTTTGTCCTGTAAATACCAGGGAACAGAGACAAAAAAGACGTCTTTAAAATGCAGTCTACAATCCATTACACATATTCCCCCAGCATATCCATTCAGTAATTATTCATTAGAAAACATTTAACGTCACAGTGAATTTCACACTAGGCAGTCGAAACACAATAGACGAGATTTGGCCTATTTTTGGGTGAGGAGTTGGGGGTGTGGGTTGGCTGTACAGAGGAAGGGTGAAGGCGAAGGAGGAGGGTGAGAAGGGGAGCAGTATTTGTCTGATCTGAGAAATCTTAAACGGGGCCGTCTTGAGACAACAGGGACAGACTAAATAGTCCAGTAACGGTCTGTGCCCCGCTGTTTGCTGTGACACATTTAGTGCGCCCTGACGACAAACAATAGATGCTTGTTCTTTGCAATCCTGTGCAGTAATTTGGACTTCATTACTTTGCTCACTCGGGCCCCTTGTGAGGACAGAAGAGGCTAGATGAGAGTATTTTCTTTCACCTGTCAGCCCCACACCCCAAATACTTACACCCCTCTGGGTAACAATGCCCCTCGCCATGTGTCCCCACCAATAACCCTCACTCAGCCCCCTTCCCAGAGCCCCCACCACCACCACCACCCACTTTAAGCCAATGAGACAGGTGAACAATATCATTGAAGGAACCCTTTTTGGGACGTCAGAATCAATCTGAAGATGTGATGGTAGGTCGGTTGTTGCTGTGGGATATTTGTAACACCCCCTTTTTTCATGGGAACAAACCTCTTTTGGGTAAAACACAAGTGGACAATATGCTGTGACAGCGTGACTTAGGTATCTGCCATGCAGTATAACGAGAACGGAAAGATAAGCTGCTGTCAAAAGAAGATTAGTGAATTCAGTTATCATGATAATGCAGATGCCTAATATAAAACGTTGTTGTCCTGCAGGTGTGGAGCATGCAGTAGTGTTTCTAAGAAAGCCATTCAACTTTAAACAGATCTTGAGGTTAAAAGTGCAATGTTTCTTTATTATTACACTAAACATGTCATCTGGATTATGATAGGTTTAATAAAAAAAAATCATGACTACAATCTGATGCAACGGCAGACAGAATGATTACATAATTAATCCATTTAGGCTATTAGGTGAGCCTTGCCACCTCAGAGCACAAGCAATTGTGTTTTAATTAAGAGATGGTCTCTCATTTTGGTCTAGAGTGTCAATGTTGCCTGAGACTGTGTGACCTCATGTGTGAGAAGTAAAAGAGAAGAAGCTTGAGCTCTGAGGGGGAGGAGACAGCCATGCAGTCAGAGCAGTGCTGTTTAGAAGAAGTAACATGAAAATGTATATGTGTTGTCTGTGTGTGTAATTATCTCATACATTAGATATATCTTAACCATACCTTCATATGTATATATTTTAGGTTTAACAATATCTCTGCTACAAGCTTTTCAGGTTTCCCCTTGACAGACTAGAAGATTCATCCAGTTTATATCCAGTCATTGGAGTTGCTCACGGAGCCTTCTTTTATACAAAGCATTGCATCTAACATAAATAAAATAAGCAAACCGAAAGCTACAATCCTGATAAAAGAGTACATATATTGCAACAGACACACACACACACACTATGCCTTCAAACCTGCATTTTTGAATCTGTATTGTTCTGCTGTCAGATGCAGACTCTCTTGATTGGGATCCAAAATAGCAAGGGTCTCCTTCTCTCAAGAGAAGTTAGACAAGTCTCCTCCAGTGTCTGTTTGCATCAAGGCAATCAGTGAACCTGTAAACTGTGGGTTGGTAGCAGCTGGCAAATCTTCAGAGAGAACAATGCTCACAAAACGCCCTGAAGTGTCCTTTACTGTCACTTCTATCAAAGTTTGTTTGCCAGAGTGGGAGGTACACGGGTTGGTGATGTTGCATGTGTACATCAGCCAGAGCCAGGCCCAGGGCATCACGGCCTGTGCTTAATCATTCATGTTGTGGGAGGTGGAGAAGCAGGGAGATCTTATTCAGTTCTCACTTGGGTATCTACTCCTTTACTGAGTGTAACGTAAGCAGAAACAATATCCTAACCACATCAATCCATCCCCCCTTGCTTCTTATACTTCTTCATGATGTAACATCACCACAAACTCACATAGTCTCTATTTGTGGATGCTTCTTACACTTTGTTGAGATTTAGTGACTTCATTTTGATTAGTGGAATACATACTGCAGCAGACTGGATTATTGTTTTTATTTATGATCCATTTCTTTGGGTGAAAGCAAACATCATTTAAGGCATTGTGCAGCTAGTATATCACCTAAAAAAATTGCTGATCTCAAAATGGACCAAATGAACAGACAAGAAAAACTAATATTATTAATCAAACACTTAATTTTGAATATTAATAATTTCTTATTTACACTACATTCTATAGGAATATTGTGTTGTACCTCACATTATTGTGACTAGTTCTTCTGGTGTACAAATATCTAAACACTCAAACCTTAGGCTTAAGTAGATCAGTTAGTCTTAGGTTACATCTTGAGAGAAGCGACAAGGTGGGAGTAATAATGTGTTTACCTTGTAACCAGGTAACCACCACCTTAAAACACTGGTGTCCATTTTCTCTCCTCTTGTGACTCATATGTAAGAAAAGATCAGGTTTCAACAATTTTGAAATGATTTATGACAGTGCTTTCAGTCAATTGACATTAAAAGGTGAGTGTTCAACATATTTAAATAATTCACTGGCCACTCCAAAGAAGTAGTCAAGGTTACCTCCACCGTAACCCCACCTCTCCTGCCCAGTCATCCAGCAGCCCAGCCGCCCAGCAATGCTTGTCCAATCTTAACAAGCTTTGTGCTACCCACTGGGCTCTGATTCAGCACGAGACCCGGCAAATCCAATTACACAGGAGTCAGAGAGGTTGATTTTTCCCGTTATAGATGCCATGCTGAGAATGAGAGCTGATGATAACACTCACATCTCAGCACTCCACCCCCTCCCCCCTTTCAATCCTTATTTGGTCTCCATTTCACAGTTTCCCTCCCTTTATTTCTCCATCTTTTCCTATCTAATTCCTCTTTCTCAAAGACAGTCTTTCTTCTCTTGTGTTATTCTTTGGATCTCTCCTTCTTTCATACTTCATTATTCTAATTTTTCAGAACAGCGTAACGAAGGCTGGGCCCCGTCATAATGTTCCACATAGTCCAGTTTATTAAGCAACATAGAATAACACACAAGTACAGTAGGCTACAGTACACAATTTATTACAATGACTGTAAGTAATTTATAATTGTGCCACAAAATAAATTTATTTTAGGAGCAGTTAATGTGAAAAGGCTCTGAAGGTCACTACTAAAACTAAATGCACAATAATACGGACAATTTGACTCACAGATGTCTAGTGCCACCTTTAGGGGCTTACAGTGGCCTGCTGTGACAAACAAAAACTAAATGAGCGCTTTTTAGATACAGTGTTCTTATAGACTCATTTGGCTGGAAAAACAGAGTAGACTTTTGCTCCAACATTTCCTTTGTGTCACTCAAAAGGGTTGACCTCAGCACAGACCGGTGGCTTTGGTGTTGACATAGGTCCCAGATAGGTCATCACAATTTTAAAGGCTCCAGAACAAACAACTGGTTCCCAACAAACATATTGCCCTTGGGAAATGGGTTCCGGTCCATAAAAGTCACATTTTGGATGGAAGGACTGATGGACAGAGCCAGTGATGACCACTCAAATGATGTCAATAGAAAAAATATTAGCTGCAGCGCAACCTCTCTTTTCTGCTTGAAGATGGGAACTGACTGAAAAAACATATATGCTTGCTTGTGATACAACAGATTAAGTAGTATTATTACCCAATTTACATTCAAAAAGCAAATAACAAATATTAAATAATACACATTTTCACACCCACTTTTAACAAAACACAAGAAGCATTAAAAGATTATTTGAGTTTGCAAGAGACTGTATTTAAGTACAGTTAATATTCTATAATCAAGATAAGTATTACAGTCTGAGCTTGCTGCTTTGTCCAGGTTTGAGTGAAAAGTATTTTGACTGAGAGAGACCCTTGCACTAACCTTGTAGTCAGCTGCTTGTGGGGGGTCACTCTGGGAGACATGGCATTCTGCAGGATCATGTCTCAGACTGCATCAGAGATTAGAGGACTGAGCCTGACCCGTTTCTCAAAGTGGCTCTATGTTTTGAGTAAACACTTATAGAGCAAGACAAAAAACAGAGGCCACAAGCACAGGCCAACCCTTGGGGTGGTGATCTCTTTGTTTTCCAATTACTTCCTAACTGGCATGAAAGGACAGCCATCACTCTGTTGGTGAGCTGCTGGTGAAGTGCTCCTGTAAGCCAAGTTAGGACCTCAAACAGGTTACTGTCATTAATTCAACAAAAACAGACTTAAACAACAAACGCTAAACAAAAATAATTGTACTCAGGTATATATATATATATATATTGAAATAAATAGTAAACAAAAGTTTTTTTTTTTTTATTTTACATTTGGTGATTTCAGCAGTTTGATTGTTCTGTATCTGATAATGGATATATGCTGTGTTCATGATGTCCAGTGTTGTTCATAAATACACAAAAGGTAAATCTTCCATTGTAATATGTGTTGTTTCCAATAAGAAGGATGTACAGCAGTATGGGTTAGGCTATCCAATAACAGACTACTTGTCTATTTGATTTGATTTTTTTTTTTACAAGCATCATCCCATGTCCCAATGTTTCCCCGCAGCTTGTTTCCAGATTGTAACCCTGCGGGCTTTAGGACCTTCACAAAGCTCTGGGAGGATGGCCTTGTTTTTGTCCGTTACGTTCATGCATGTAATCATTGATTGAGTCTATTGTGACAGTCCGACTTACCATCTGTATACTCCCGTGGGGCTGACACTTCTGTCTTTGCCATCTCGGAGACTTCACCTTTTAATTTCTACCTGTTCCAGTAGGTTTAATAGTTAAGCCCATACATTTTCTCACATGTGGGGGAACACAACAATGTCGGTCTATATGGGCTTAGGAAACCCAACAAGAAAGGTCATTTTACATTTAAAATATTTTATAAATTTATAGTTCACACTAGATCAATTATTAGGCGATTAAGACGATTTTTTTTAATCACATGCATGCGTTAGACATTTTATGCGTAACGTACAGTGCTCACTCTAAAAATGTAGTAAAAGTGGTAAGCAACATTATTAATTTATTTGTCAAAGACAATGCAGTCAAACATAGATCAAAATAAGCTACAACACCTGCAACTGATGAGCTGCATATAATGTTTATAGCTAATGCTAATTTACAACTCCTCTCCCTGGCAAATGTCCAAGACAATTTGTCCTATTTGCAGCTCTCTTTTTCTTGCTTTTGCGATGTGTGTGCGCTTTTGCCGCCTCCTGCTGAAACCCACAAGGCCCCCATATAGCCCCTAACCCTCCCTATAGCTACGCGCCACCCCGGCACTTTTCCCACTGCTCACAAGAGCAAGACGCGGCCAAAGCGGCGGGAAGCAAAAGATCTGCACACTCTACCCTTCAAACAAAGTTCACTCACACACACAGATGCCCCAGCAAGTGGCAACATCCCATCACATCGCCTTAGAGGGAGCTCCCACTTGGAATAACTGGAAAAGGCAAAGAGAATGAGAAAGGGTGACTTTTTAACCAGTTAGGCCTAAATGCATTTAAATGCCTACCGCCAAGAACAATTAGCCTATCATGTTTTTTTATACTGTGCGTGGATTTAGAGCGAAAATAGGTGTTTAATCTAAAACGGATTTCCAAATCAACCGGAAGTTAAGGACAGAGCATAGATTGTAGATTAAAGATACACTGGCCAGTTTACGGACAGAAAATCGTGTACTTTCCAGTTGACTTTAATCAACATCTTCACCCAAAGGACCCAGCTGAATGGAGTGTAACCTGACAGTTTGGATGCACTGAAGGAATATATTTGTACCTTGAACCAAACTAAGAGAAAGTCTCCTATTTATGGTATCTAGCTGGTATTCGCGTGGATTGTCAAAAGACACTGCACCAGACAGTTGTCAAACATCACGGGATCCTGCCCCCGGGCGACTGGGAGCTCCTCTGAGGTCCCCACTGCGCATGTCAGAGCGCTGGACAGCTCCAGAGAGGGAAATTTAAAAACGGTTTTGGAGAATCAAAGGCAACGCGTTGAATACAGTACACGGGCTCACGAGCAGCTCATACAATCTACAATATCACCCAAAAGGTAAGTTTTTAAACATTGTATTTGAGTTTACCATCAATGGTAGTCAAAATGCTTTACACATCTAGTAGAAGAAGAATAATGACAGTCCAGTTAAATGAGACATTTTTGAGACATTTTACCAAACAATAAATTTATGTCTTAATTTTTGTAATGTGTAGGTCTATCTACTGCCCATTTCATTTCATTTTGTATATTTCATTGAGTGCAAAAACACATAGAAGTAGGCCTTACTTTATGGGAAGAATAACTTTTAAACAAAAAGCCAACAACAATCACTCATAACACATTCATTGTCTATTTTTTAACCTGGTCCTTATGGTTAATGTGAATAATTTAGAAACTACAGAAAGTAAAACAAAAATATCAAGCTAATTGTGTAATGTCTATTTATCAATCAATATCTAAATACAATTGTTTACAGATTACCTTTATCTCAAGACTTTAGTAGGGGTTTAACCTTTTTAAATTTCCTTTCTCAGAGTACGACAGATCACAGGAAATGATAGAAGGTGGGATCACATCCAGGATGTCAGGAATCATTGAAAATGCTGGGCATCATCCGTCTCCACAGGACTACAGGTAACATGCAGAGCTGCGGGAGTTTTTTTTATAGGGTTTAGAGTAAACAGGATGAAATAGGATTCCTCTTAGACACTAAATAACAATGTTGTTTCAGAACAAATGGAATGACTACCAGCTTTAATGTGAATGTAGATAGACAGTTCTTTTTCTGTGTGAGAACATAAAAAAAAGAAGAAAATCCTGAGGAATAAATGATTTTTGGTCTGAATGGAGCTGTCAGAAACCATCAGCTCTGTTTACACTCCTGCTGTCGGCACACGGAGAGCCTGAGCCTGTCGGCCTGCCTCCTTGGGGGAACGGGGGGCTCGGGGTCACCAGCGTGCTCAAGTGGCTCCCAATTAGAAAGGAGGGAGGTCCAAAGTGTATAGTTGTTAAACCTCTGGGAAAGCTGTGTGTCTAACCATTGATATATAGAGACACCAGCTCTACATGTTTTGCATCAGTGAACATTTTGTATGCTGCTGGTTGCCCAGGGTGAATGTCTGTGTCTGTGTGATATTTATTTTTTATTAGTGCAACATAATGTGTAGAAACGTTTTATTAAAAAAAAAATGTAATTGTGTAAAATGTAGAAAAGTGAGTACCACATCTATCAAAAATATAGACATCTTTGTAAAAACTTCAGTAAGTGAATGTTTTGCTCTACAGATTGTTACACTGTTTTTATTTGAGTATTTTACAGTAAAGAAACATAAACAAACAAATAGTATAAACCTCCATCCGAGTGGTAAATGCAAGTCAGTGTGTGGCATCAAACTTTACAATTCTAGGGTCATTTACATTTACATTATGCCAAATGTCCCAAGATGTGTCCTAAGTTCTGGATCCAGTAAAGTCATTTCTCCTTCAGGCAGCAGACACAGAGCCCTGATCCCAAACTACATTTAAACCCTCTCTGGCCTGAGGCTCCGTTTATTTTAGGAAGGGCGGAGGTGTGGGGGGTTAGAGATTGGAAAGGGACAGGGAAGCAGATGGCATCATTATTTGTCCCTCCTATGTAAAGGCTGTCATTCCAACAGATTAATGCAAGGGTCGGGCAAAGAAAAGAAACGACAGAGACAATCAAGGAAGGGTCTGGAGGAGACAATAGAGCCACGTGCCACTGGGCAGATTTGTCGTTTGGAACACAATAGGTGATCATTTTTCAATAGACAAGGCCAACTGTTGCAGGCAACATGTGCTGCTGTCCCATGTTTCAAACGATCTCATGCGTTGTTTACTTATGATTCAGCCAATGGTTAAGGCGAAGTCGTGGTCACCTGACACAGGGTTGATTTTTTTTATTATGAGGGGGGTATACTCCTACACCATCTACAAGCCCCCAGAGTAACTGAATTGTATGTGTTGTCATAGCAACCCCAATTACTAAACCCTTGCACAGTTAAGTGTGTGCACAGAAGACTGGAGGATTCAAGAGGATTCCTTGCTTTTATTTTTTTCCTCCTCCACAACTTACCTTAAAAACATAGAATACAATATATGCAGCAAGAATATGAATTTGTTGATTTTAAATGTAAACAAAAGTAGATTTAATTGCTTTTATATATTATTTTCTTTTAGTTCTAAATTAGTCACAAACATATATAAGAAACAAAGGTCATGGCCCACTTAATGGAACTCAATCTTAATTTAATCTGATTGAGTGGCTTGTTTAACTCTCTCACTGTTTAACTGTCACTGCTTAATAACACTTGCCGTTAATCTTCTTATGGTAATTCCTGTATTGCTACTACAGCTTCATTAGATTAGACAGCTTTATTTTCTGATTCTTCCGATTTTGACTCATCAGAATTTTAAAGACATGTAACTCTATCATGGATTTAAACTTAAATTTGGCTTTTGATCAATGGCAGAGCTGACAGCCGTGTTGACACCACACCGTCTCTGATCTTCTACAGGCTTCTGACCACAGACCCCTCCCAGCTGAGAGAGGAGGATCTCCCTGGGGACCTGCAGTCTCTGTCATGGCTTACCTCTGTGGATGTGCCCCGGCTGCAACAGATGGTGGATAACAGAGACCACGGCAACGGGCCCTCCCAGGGCAGCTTGTTGGAGCAACAGGCAGGTGAGATGACAGGGTGGGGACAGTGCAACATTTAAAACCACCAGCAGCTCTGCCTGGACCAATCAGGGCAGAATAGGAAGTTAGCATCAGAGATTAAGAAAGGCTGTTTTAATGCTAAAGGTCTGATGCTTGTACTTTATGCCATTAAGTCACAATATATAAAAAATCTTTTAAAATATATTTATCCATCATTCAAAAAATAAAATTATGAACGAATTATTGAATTAATTATTTCTAAGCTATTTATTTATAGAATTTAGATAATTCATTGTTTTTTTAATAAATCAAACTATCTCAGTGAGTAATTGTGTAAAATAATCGTGATTTAAATAATGACCCAAATAATTGTGATTATGATTTATTTCCATAATTGAGCAGCTCTAATTAATTGTACACTAAATATTTTTTATTAGTATTATTAATGACAGAACTTTGATTATTGGTTCTATTAGCATCCCAACTAGTTCTCTTTATTCAAGCCATTGCTCACAAATGGAAATGCTAAAGCTGCTTCAGTGTTCTTCCTTACTACAGCTCAGCTCAACAGCATGACGATGACAGCAGGACAGGGCTCCATGCTTCATCTTCAGAGCAACATGCAGCACAGCCCCCTGGGAGTCAGCATTATCAATAGCCACAATGGAAGCGTGAGTATTCACTGCCCATGATAAAATAATATTGTTTATAGTACTCAAAGTTTTGCTAAACATCTCTGCCTCTGATATGTAGATGTCTCCATTCTCCATGAGTGGGGTGCCCTCCCCAGGATACCAATGCTCTACCTCAGTGTACCAGCCCACACAGCAGCAGGTGTACACGCTCACGCAAAGTGGACAACAGGTACAACTTTAATCAAAGTGTCAGCTCACTTAAATTAATTACAATGCAAAAATAATAAAAAAAAAAAAACAGACAAATATGGCTTTTTGTTTCATTTCTTTTAGTGTTCAGTTGGCGGACTTTATAACAATGTCTCTTTCAACAACCAAAGTATCTACACACAACCTCGCCTCGCTCCACAAGAACAGGAGCTACAGCCCAAGACATTTCCCAAACCCATCTACTCTTATAGGTTAATTTAGATCTCATTGAAAATATAGTCAGTCATTAATGTACTGTCAAATTAACATTTTTTATGATACATTTTCAGCTGTTTGATTGCCATGGCCCTAAAAAACAGCAAAACTGGTAGCCTACCAGTCAGTGAGATCTATAGCTTTATGAAGGAACACTTTCCTTATTTTAAGGTAAAATGCATTTGAATACAATGTTAGTACAGGACAAAACAGTGATAAACGTTTATACAAAAACTGTACAAAATAAAAATGACTCAATGATGCGTATTATTAATATTTTACAGACTGCACCTGATGGATGGAAGAATTCAGTCAGACACAACCTGTCTTTAAATAAATGCTTTGAAAAAGTGGAGAACAAGACAAGCAGCTCATCCCGAAAAGGCTGTTTGTGGGCACTGAACCCTGCCAAAATTGACAAGATGGAGGAAGAGATGCAGAAGTGGAAACGCAAGGATCTCCCAGCTATCCGTCGTAGCATGGCTAACCCTGGTTAGACTTTGACTTATTAAAGCACAAATCAAATACAGTGTGTGGCATGTGCCAAATGTCTGACTGGCTTGTTTTTTGTGTGCAGATGAGTTAGACAAACTGATCACAGACCGTCCTGAGAACTGCAGACGCAAAGCTTTGGATATGGGCATGACTAGGCTCCCCAGTGGTTCCTCTGGACTTCCGCTGCCTACCCCAGCCCAGATGCACTCCCAGCCTATTGTCACTTTGTCTCTGCCATGTTTACCAATGCACCAACACCATCAGCTCCACACAAAGCTTCAGACCCAGGTCCGGCTGGACCCGATGTCCCCCGCTCCAGCACAGACCCCACCTCTTCATGCAGTCCCCGATATCTCCCACAGCCCCCTTACCCAACAGCCTAACAAGCCACCTGAAGACTTCTACACAATGCAGGGCGACACACACACAGAGGTGGACACATTGGATCCTAGCATCATGGACTTTGCTTTTCAAGGTAAAGAGGTTTGAACAAAAAGAAATTACAAAGTGACAATTTCATTGCGATGCTTATCCTTGTATCTTTTTGAACAGGTAATATATGGGAGGAAATGAAGGATGACAGCTTTAACCTGGATGCTTTGGGCAGCTTCAGTAACTCACCACTTCGGCTATCAGACTGTGACTTAGGCTCAGCCAATGTCCCCCTTGTCTCTAGTGCAACAAACCTGTCAGATGTGCAAGTGACTGGTCTCTACACCTCCTATCCACCCCAAGATAACCCATCCTCCCAGTACATGGGCACAGGTACCAACAGCAAGCCCATCATCCTTCTTTAAAGTCACTTTAAAGTCATAAACAAAGATGAACTCTGTCTCCAGCATACAACATGAACAAATCAAACATGTAGATATTGCTGCATGGCACAGAACTTATTGAAAAGTATTCTGTGCAACACTCCACTCAAAGAAACTTATTAAAGAACAAAAAAAATGTGATGTGTTATACTAGGCACTCTGTGTGCATGGCATTTTACTTTGTCAAACAAAAACTAAAAGTCTGCACAAGCATAGAAAGGTTATGTGGAGAAATACACATCCACTATATTTCTGCTGTTCATTCCACATTTGCAAAGTCCTGCCATACTATAGCTTGCCGTTTCTTGTCTATTATATTGTGCTAGACTTTATTTCTGTTTTTATTTATATTTATAAAATCATGTGGAAAAGGTTAAGATTTTAACAACCTTTTGCTGTATATATTTGAATATTTTAAACTGTTATTGCTGCAGAAAAGCTTTCAATTGTATTTTCCTACTGTATTTCAACGGAGTGTATACCAACACAACCGTTCTCAAACAATACCTGTGTATACCATGCTCAGTTACAGAAATAATGGAAATAAAATTACATGGATTGCAAAAATTACCACTGTTTATTAAATTAACAAAAATACTGTATCAAGTATTTATACATTAATATGGATTGTTATGGCTGTAATTTAAGGCAGAACAGTTTTTGAAAACCTGAGTTGGATATTACATCAGACATACTGGCTTCTTACATTGTTGGTTCATGACTAAACACTACAACACAACATTTACCAACAAAAATAACAAAATACAGTGGATGACAAACCTACTGGCCAGGTCAGGTTTGTTTACAAAGAAAGTTAGTTAGGACGTCCTGTATAGTACACCTATAACAACAGTTTTACTATCAATGATCATAATGACCATTATTATTTAATACTCTTCCTTTCTGAAGCTTCTAACCCTAAAATGCACCATAGACAGACTGTAATTCAAATACAGTGACATGACGTGCACTACAATAACAACGTGAGCATCAGAATGCAAGTGGGCACTGTAGTGAGTTTGTGAGGTATATAACATTTTGTTTGTGCGTAGCTACAGAAAAGTGATAGAGGTGACACCTCTCACTGTAATAGCTATAAATTAATATGGTGCCTTTATACCAGTGCAATCAGTACTTTTGGTGTCCTTTTTAGAATACCACTAAAATGCTTAACTGGTGCTGTCCATTGTTGTCAATAGATGGCAAAGCTTTGTCCTCTGAGTTGGAGTCATATTTTGACTCATGTGGATGATGCTGTCCATTGCAATGTCAGGGTTGGAATCCACAAGGCTAAAAAACAACCAAATAAAAATAAATAAATTAAATAAATTAAATAATTGTAATTGTTAAAACCGTTATTTGACATCATCATGTCTCTGTACTTGGGTATATACCTGCGAATATTTTTGAAAATGTTTTCCCTCTTCAGGTACTTGATATTTTCTCGGATGGCTGACCGGGTGCCATCCACTGTGGACAATTGTTTTTCAAGCCACTCAACCACTGCTTGGTTATTTTCCCAAAGGTATACCTAAAATATAAGAATACCCTTAATAACACTGAGAATAAAAAAATTACGTTTTTATTTGAAAGTATTTATATTAAGACATATTCTCAATAGTAGCTTTAATGGAGCACATACCTTGACTGTCCCCTCTGTCTCAGCAAACCAGCGTCGCAGCATAGAATGCATGTGTCCATCACTGAGGTCTTTGTTGGCCTGAAGTATCTCACCCTTTGCCACCTGCTCCAACAAGAGGCGACGCAGGCGCCAGTAGAAGAAGCTCCGCACATTCTTCCAGTCCAAAATATCCTGTATGGAATTACTGTTTTGATTGCACAGCTTTGAATACTTGACTATAAAAGTTATGCACACTTACAGTGATGGCACCCTTTTCCTGCATTCTGCCAGGGGTGTCATGGAGGTCAACAAACTGCACTGCCACCTGGTGGTAGATGGGCATCAAAAACTCCTCTCTAGCTTTAAGCTTTAACTCCAGCTCTCTGCATTCTTTTTCAGACAACTGAGGGGATGCTGGTGAAAACAAACATAATTTCAGACACAGCATTTAGGACAATGACATAAAATTAGTTTCATTTACCAAGCTGCGTGGCGAGACTGGCATAAACTGAATCAAGTCTTCTCATTGTCTTCACTAGGTCTTTTCGTCTGTATTTAATCTCCACAGTACCTTCTGCCTCGAGCACACCACCTCTTAAAATTCCAACACAAAATGATTAGTTATGCATAGACCTAGAGCTACAAAGTGCAGTAGCAAATCAAAACAATATATACCTGCTCTCTCGATCCGCATACAACTCCATGCACAGTGGGTTAATGGTTGGGTCAATCACCACCCAGGACCCTCCTCTTAGCTCAGCATATGGTGGGATGTATATCAAAACTGGCTGATGGAAACTACGTAAGGCATCAACAATGTAGGCTCCAAACTTTAGTACTTGATCATACATATCTTAAAAGAAAATGATAAACAGCAGATACATATATTTTAGGTCCTACATGTAAAATAATCAATCTTCAAAAATTCTGTCACTGTCATACCCTTCATTCCCCCCGAGAAGCCCCTCCAGTTGGCAAACACCATGAGAGGCAGACGTTCGCGGTTAAAGTCGTTAATGGCCTGAGCTGTTTTAAATGCAGAGTCTGGAAACCAAACCTGCCCCGCCTGCTGCAAAACCTGAGACACAAAAAATGCAATTTATATTTAATTATAATTAAAGTTACCATATGTTTGTGTCGAAATCACATTCACTAACTTTGGACTCCGAATCCAAGTTTGCTGGATCAGCTGGGACAGTGAACTCAACTGTGCGAGTTTCCACAGCAATGACACCAAGAGGAATTCCTCCTAATCTGTACAATTTATTTCAGTGCCAGTGTTAACCAAATAAAAATTGGTTTTAAACATCTACAGAGATATAGGAGGAGCAAAGACCCTTACCGTGCTCTACCCACTACAACTGTTTGAGCCCAAGATCCCATAATCTCCATAAAAGAGCCGTGGTCGAAGAATCCACTCTGCCAGCCGCCTTTCGCCGCTAATGACATAAAAGAAGGTCTTTGTACTGATCTTGTATTATTTTTTACAAATTTATACATTTCAATATTTTAATAAATCCACTAACTGGGCTTTCCATTCAACATCCATCGAGGGTCATAAGGTGCTTTTGTTGGGGTGAACTCTATTTCTCTGTCAATTGGATCTGTTACTGGTAAAACAGGCACAGGGGAGTGTTTGTTCTGGTAAAAGACCAAAGCACCAGTTAGTAACCAAAATAGATTTTCTATTATTTTGTTTTTATACACTTTGTCCATTCTCATACTTATTTACCTTTGGCATATAAGAGAGCCACTGAAGAATGGTGGTGACCCCCTCAAAGTCATCTGGCACTGTTGTGTGTGTGACTCCATTGTTGTGCATGATCTGAATTCCACCCAACTGGTTATTGGAGGTATAGACTTCTCTGCCGAGAACCTGTTCACAGAGAGTCATTTAATTCTCTGGCATGTCCCAACACTTAAATAAATTTAATTTAACACTAAATTTTATCCTTAAGGTTACTCAAGTCACACCACATTTGTTCAATAAAGTCCAATTGAATACACCCCTTTTTTTTTGGTGGGATTTCTTAGGAAGTGTTAATTCAGCAAACCTTGTTCAATGCACTTGCTCCTGTCAGGATAATATGAGAGTTTTCCACCTGAATAACTCTCTGCCCTAAGCGCACCAAATAGGCTCCAATCCCAATAGCTCGGCATGTCACCTGCGAAAGAAAAGGTTACCAAGGCAACTGTGTAAAAAGTAATTGTTTGTGCTGGAAGATAAAATTTGTGTCTTACCATGCTGATGGTAATGATATCCTCATAGGCCTGAGATGACTCTCCAGCAATAGTGCCAGAACCTCGAAGGTTCTCAACCCCAAGACCATCATCCTGTCCAATAATATCTGTGATAATATATCTGTAAGAAATAGAGTGACATTTGTATAAATAAATAAAATTTAAAAAGGTACATTTCAAAGTTATTTTTCTAAATATTACAAATATAAACTATACATTCAAAACGAAATTATACTATAAACTGCACCTGGACTCTCCACCTTCCTCTACATGGTGACAGTGCACAGAATTGGTGGAGCTGATGCATGTGTAGTCCTGAGGTGTCAGGTAAAGGTACTTAAACCCCTAGAGAGAAATTATGTTGTTATATTGTGAGATTTTTTTTCAAATATAGTGGAGTTCTCAACGCTGTCTAGACTTTACCTTGTACGGGTCAGTGGGGTCTATCCAGGCCACCTGAAACATGTGTTTAACCTCTTCAGCGAGGCCAATACGAGCCCCACTGTTGGCTGCTATATAAATACGTGGAATGCCTTCAGCTCGTGCCAGCTCTGATGCCAGGAGGAACAGTTCATCCTCTTGAGGACCAAATGAACCAATCATGTGAGTGATGTCGTTACAGATGACAACAATATCTCGGCCCTCAAGGTACTCTGGAGTTTTCATCCTCATTTTGAAAGCAACCATTCCCACCTAATATTAAGTACATATTGTGTCAGTATTGTTACATAAAGAATGCACAGTGCAAAAGTTCAAAGACACATTTTGCATACATGATTATCTCCAGGCAGGCGGTTCATTTGTACAAGTCGCCCTTCTGGATCCAGAACCAGCTCGGAACACATTAGTACATCGTCAGGTGCCTTATCTTTTTGTCCCCATAAATTGAACAGTGCCTATGGGAAAATAATCCAGAAGAATATAATATGTCAATGACCAGTGGATATATAGAATGTAAATAATCTAATAATTATAACAGTACCTGTCTGAACATCTCAGGAAAGTCATAGACATATGTAGTACCCAGTGTTTGGGCTTGGAATCGCTTGGACTGTAGCAGGTCTTTGGTCACATAGGGAGTGTTGATGAGCATACCATGCAGAGGACCCTGCTTTTCACCATATGAGTGGAACATTATCTGGAAGATTACAATTTAGTAAATAAACTTAAAATGACACATCACAAAGAGAAGGATTTACAAAATGTGTGCTTTTCCTGACCTGCCTAGTAACTGAATCAATGACCTCTTTATACAAGCTGATGTCTAAATAGTAGCCAGATTCATTAGTGATAAACAATCGGATAGGGATGGCATTGCCATTGCTGGTTTGGCGAATGTTGATCTTGAGCTCAGCCTGCAAGACTCTTAACTTCCACAGCCGGCTGCCGTAGCGCATTACCATAGAGCGGACAGACTCTTCAATCTGAAACCAAAGACGACCAGCTGTAAAAGGACATGATGATTATTACAGCTTCATATGCCAGTACTAAAAACACTACCAACCTTGGATGGGTCCATAATGACAGTGGGGACAAAATTTAAGAATATATGGTTGCAGTCAGTGCGGACAGAAGTGTTACTGAAAGCCACCTCCAACTCATCCATTGCTTCCAGCAGAAGACGCTCTCCTTCATTTTGAAGATATTCAAAAGATGCTTCCTAGTTGTGGTTCAAACACACATTGTGAGCTAATTTCATTGATGCACAATTGTATTTGTAATTTTGCACATGCTTTTTACCTTAGTAATTAGATCAGAGTGGCGTATAATTGCTCGAATAAAGAATCGGTAGTCAGTAACTTCCGCACCATCCTGAACATGAGCAGCACCAAGATAGAGATGCATTTTGTGGTTTTCACATGGGACAGCTTTCAGGTCAAAGTTTCTCATACGGTTGAGCTCCAGCTGAAATGCTAAAGCTGGCTCCAGATTTCTATAAATACGATCCTCAAGGAACTAAAGTTAAAAGAAAGATTTTTTTTTATTATTATTTCAACTTCCGTCTCAAGTCCGTTTGAACGGCACCAAACACGGCAAGTGTGAACACACCATTAAGCGCAGTAAACTTACCTCATCTCTTGCTCTGAAAGTAAAGAACTTAGGAAACTCTCTCTGTTAAAATCATTAAAAGACAAATGTATAAGTTAGTTTTATACACATTTTTATGGAAAGGAGTTGTGGCTTAATGTCTTACCTTTTGTGCAACTAAAAAGGTGATTCTTCTCATGCCATAATCAAAAAGCACTGACTTCTGTATACAAACAAAATATTTTAAATTGATTTTGTGTTAATACACTGACTCAGATGTAAAGTAATAGAGATCTCAATTAATTATTTACCTTTGATTGAGTGAAGTCTGTAAAGGCTGTGACCAAGGCGTCATCATCCTCCGTGTCTGCTGTTTTTAAGGACACATTAATGATGTGAATTGGATTTTCCCTTGAATTCTGTAAGGGACAAACAAACTGTAATATACACTGTCAATGATGGGTAACAGTAAATACACTGAAGGCACATACTTTGAGGTTTTCTTCTTCATATAAACTGGAGCAGGACTCTAAGAAGGATGCATTTTCCAGGAAAGAATCAGCAAAGCTGGAGAGAATCTCATCAAAGTTTCTACCACAACAGAAATAATAACACTTAGAAATAACGCTCTTGCTTTGGTCTTCCAGTTCTTCTGCCTAGGCTAAAGAATTTAAATGTTACCTTTTGAAGTCATCAAAACATTGCAAAACTACCATAGCACCCATGCGCTGACATGGTGGAGATGGGGTGCCTTCCAGAAAAAGTTCACTGCTCTGTCGCCTTATTTTCAACTGGCCTAGACTGCTTACTGTAATCGGGACCCTAGAAAATGTGAAACAGTGGTGAAAGGACAGAGCCAATAATGCAGTTTTGTTGAGATATTAAATTACACGTAGGATTTTTTTTTTTTTTTTTGACTGCAAGCAATTCTGCTGATCCTTGTATTTATAACAATTATTAACTTGATAGGTGCATTTTTTTATTATTATGAATGATTGTAAAGTACAGTCGTTACTGTAGCTGTTAGAATTGCAATAAAAATGCAGTCTTCCCATTTGGTAGCATAGCTATTGTTTCTGGTCAGAGGGCGGCAACTTTGTGCATTCATCATGCATTAAAGTGAGACATACACACAATCACAATCAGGTTGTTTGGCTGGTAGGGTGGAGCTTTACTCTACCTGTTCAGAGTAGGGTTGCTCCCTCTGAAATAAGATGATTTATATGTCAATATTAACAGTGGATAATCAAACCTCTCTACTTGATATTCTAATTTGATACTATGCACATTTTATTAACTTTCAGTGGGTAACACTGCTGCATTCAAAGCTAGTTGTAAGCAGTTTCAGCCATATGCCACTCTTAGATACTCTAACCACTCTCACTAGAATGCAATGTTAACTTTAAGAAACATAATTTTTAGAGAAAAAATCCAACCCCATCCTTCATACAGATAAATGCCTCAATGAGGCTACATTACAAATTATTAACTAAAAATCCATAAGTAAAATAGTAATAACTAGTCTAAATCTCTGAGAAGCCTTTGTTACTAAAGGTCTAAAATTACCTGTTGGGATGTGATGATGGCAACATAAACTGGAAGTCTACAGCACATGTTCCATCCTGCAGTCGGTGATGCTGAATGCTATTTAGCTCATAAGCAATGTAAGCTCTGCGCACATATACCTGGAAGAATTAGTAAAACAATAACTGTAGATAAAAATCCATTAAAAAAAACACACACACATTTACATTAGCTTTACATACCTCCAGTGCAGCCATACAGACAACTTGATTTGAGTGATAAAAGAAATTGGGCAAAACATCAAAGATTGACGTCTCTGAGAGGATGAGTTTCTGGAAATCATGAAAGATAAATTTTTGCTATCTTTGCAGAAATTTTAGTTGTAATAATGTTTTGCAACACAACACTGACCTTCAAATTCTCTGGACAAAACTGATGTCCATACATGTCAATAGCTGACAGAAAGATGGATTCCACCTGGTTGTGTCTGAGCTCATATGAAGGTAAATGGGATGCTATCAACACCTGTGATGCAGCAACATGTATGACATTATATTTACAAAGCATTGACTTTATCACCATATTATATTAAATCCAAGTGTGATGCTAAGTTTTTTACTGTACATAAACATAGTACAGAACAGAAACAGATACAGTGAGTCTTACCTGTCTGGCTCTGAGAGCAACCTTTGAGTTCTCCATTTTATTAAGCTGTGTGAGCTCATTTAAAATGGTCATCAGTTCATCGGCCAGGGTTGGGTCTCTCCCACATAGTTGGTCCTACAAAGAATATATGAAGGTATACAAATAATGTTGAAATAAAAAGAGGTTACTTCAAAGAGATACGTTTCCATGTGTCTTACAATAAGCATTGTGACCAGGATGTTTTTCTTGGAGACTTGGGCATGAGAAAAGATGTAGTTGAGAACTGGAGTCATGTCTGGCTTGTAGTGCTCTCTTAGATTGATAACACATTTATCATAGTGAGCTGTTGAAAACACGACCTGAAAGTCAGTGCAAAGAACAAAGTGCCACAACAAATATGTGATAACATCACCTTGCTGAAACTGCATCTCTACTTCCAAGTAACGCTTCAGCAAATCAAGAACCACAGATTTCATGTAACCCAATTCCACTCCGGTACCTAATAAGAAAATATATATCACTCAATATAAATTTGTTTAATTATGATTATTATTTTGGAACAATATTTTGAGTTTAACTAAAGTAATACAAATTTAAAACTTGCCTTTGTACCAACTGGACAATACTCTGAGTGTTCATGAAGAAGACTTCTCTGTCAGCCTTTCTTTGTAGTGTTGCTGCATGGCTGTCTAGAATATTTGCTATCTGAATAAGAACAAGAACAAGATGTTACGGACTAAGAACCAAAGTAGCTTATTTGATTTTTACAATGATAAAACAATGACTAAGAGTATTACACATAAAGCCCTATAAATGTTTAGTCAGGCCTGCCATGACAGAGGTTAGATTTGTGTTTAGGCTTACAGGCTAATTAGTGAAAACGAATGTGCCGGCAAAGGCTTAACTAAAAGCCAAATACGCCATGATAGTCCTATTACCTATAATCATGTTTCACTATTTCACCACACAGAAAATACTATGTTTGTATTATAACTAGGCTTCTTACAGCAAGTGAAGAATACGCCAGTCAATTGCATCATGCTTTCGAACTAAGAATAAATCATCCCTTTCCACTGTCAGCTGTATGTATTTAGAGCTTTGAGAGAAGTTTACCCAACTGATTATTTTGCACATTCAAATATTCATTCATTTAATAATAGAAACACATTCTCAGCATGGAGTCACAAATGTTTTGTGTAATAGCCCTATAGTTCTTACCTTTTGGCTTGGAAACTGGCAGAGGACAGAGGTAATGTTGCTGGCATACTGAGCCATGACTTTACGGATATCTTTATCTACACTAGGAGGAATGCGTCCAGCCACACTTGTCATGATCTCCTGCAGCTCCAACAATGGCAATGATGGGTCTCGTAGAGTTTTCATGAGAGTAACCACCCAATATTTGAGCTGAAAGAAAAAGAAAAGTAATGAAAGATTTACAGTTGGCTGCAGAAGTGCACAAGACTTACCTTGCTGTTAAAGTATGGTTCTTCAAGACAGTATCCATCCATAACTTTAATTAAGTTTTCCAGCACAGAGTGGAAAACCTGGTGAAGCTTTTCCCCAACAACAGGTAGTGGCTGCTGAGGTGGCAGCACAGCAGTGTTGAGCTCAACCTGTGACACAAGCAAAACATGTGACCAGGAATTCATAACTAGTTTATTGTTGTAAAGGAAAACAAAATAGTTAATTAAAATACCCTGTGTATACTGCTAGGGTCATCTAGCTCCATATTGGCCACAACACAACCAGTTTGAAGGACGGCTCCCGGTCTCTTCACAAAGTGAATACAACCAGACTCCTGAACTGTCAGAGTCATAACCATTTTCATCACCTGAAACCAAAGCACCAATTTGAACTCTTTTAAATGTCCTGAGGATTTTATAAAGCACAATTTTCTCATAATCCATCACAATCACCTCAATCTCTGCATAGGTCTCCCCTGCAAAAATATGGCCTCCATCCTCAATGACATACTGCAGCAGTTTGCCAGCAGAAGGGGACCTCAGCACTGTGGGATCTTTCTCTTTCTCAAATACACAGGTCTTGTTGCCCACAATAATGCGGTAGCTGTCAGGAAAAAAACAAAACAGAAACATAGCGTAACAACAACAATAATAATGAATGCAAAACAATATTAACAGATTGAATATTGCACCTGTCCACTTCCTCCTTCATGTAAGTGGTGTGACTGCTACCATCATAAGAAAGAAGAAGACCACCATCACTCAACCTGTGTACATCAATCTCCATGTCAGAGCCATTCATGATGATAACATATGTAGTTGGGGACTGTCGTGCTACCTGTTAACAAATATCCTTTAGTTAGTAAAGAATAAGATGAGAACTGTTTGAAGCATATGAAGGCAAATTAAGGCAGTACCTTGAGGCAGTATTTGACTCCTTCATAAATTAGGTCCACATTGACAGAATTAAGCAAACTTTCTGCAGGTAGAACTTGACCTCTAAACATGAATATCAAATAAAATGTTACTTTTAAATAGACCAAAAGTGCAATATCTAACAATGGAATGTACTCGCCTTTCCAGTGAATGCAAAAAGTCAGACATACTCTTCCTGAAGCTAGCATCAGCAACATGCAAAGCACCACAAACGATTCCCAATATAGTATCTGGTCTCTCTGCCTGCCGAAAAGAGCATGTACATCTAATTATCTTATATTGTTTAGACAAAAATAGTTGCAAGTCAGCTGTGATGATTTGATGTTAAGGGATGCAAGTCAAGTACCTGTACTTTCTCTGCAATGAGATGATCCAGCCAGGCAGTGTCAGTGTCATTGTTTCTGAAACTTTCTGTCTCTAATAACTTAATGAGGTATTCCACAGTGGTCCGAAAGTCCCCTCTAATGGACAGTTCTTTCATAGCCACCACCATGTTCCTAAAGCACATGGTAAATGTAATTTTGACAGTTTTTGTTTTTCCATCTTAAGTTATAATATTAAAATAAAAAGAAAAAAATACAAAGCAAATATTAAATGTTACGTTTACTTTCTAAATATCATAATTCATTGCTTAATCAGAAAAGAAAAAGATGCTTACGAAATAGCTTCTTCGCGATTTTCACCCCAGGAGAAACAATGGCCAAACTGTGAGTCTGCAAATTCATGCAGGCCACCAGTTGCACCAACACTGAAGTAACCCCAGACATTCTTACTGCTACGGAAGTTTAATTCCTGCACTGTACCAGAACTGGGCTTAAAACCCTGTAAAAATGAAAAAAATAAAATAGTAGTATATAATCTTTTCAATAAATACTTGAAGGTTGGTGGAATTGGCATCTACCTCATCAGGATTTTCACTGGTGATTCGTGCAGCTATGACATGTCCTCTTGGACTTGGTATAGAGTCTGGATCTTCAAAGTTAATGACAGAGTCACCCCATGGATCTTTTTTATAAAGCAGCCGTATGTCTTTTATTCTATAAAGAGGAATGCCCATTGCAATCTAGAAGAGATATGAATGTTGACATTACAGTTATAAAAGTGAGTGTGTTCAAAGTCATAAGTTTACATACCCTGGCAGAATTTGTGGGGTTTCTTTGTCCATTTTTCATAGAATATAAATAACAACACAAAAAATAGTTTGTGGTTGGGTGAGCCATTTATTGTCAAACAATTTTTCTTCAGGTGCCTCCTTATTGAGCATCTTGAAACAGCCACACTACTTTTTTTCAGAAAGTCCTGTAATTCAGCTGAAGTTATTTGTGGGTTTTTCTTTGCATCCCAAACACTTTTTCTGGCAGTTGTGACAAAAATCTTTGTTGCTCTACCTGACATTTTCCTTTTCCACTTCTTAAATAGAGTTTGGACAGTGCTGAATTCCTTGGACATATTTTTATATCCCTTTCCTGTTTTATACAGTTCAATTACCTTTTCCCGCAGATCCTTTGATAATCGTTTTGGTTTTCCCATGACTCAGAATATAGAAATGTCAGTGCAGCACTGGATAAAAAGGCCAGTCACAGGCTATGTCAAGTCAAGTCCAAGTCAAGTCATATGTATGAATCGTTATTTATTTATTTTGCGCACAAAAACTATTCTTGCCGCTTCATAAAATAATTGTATAACCACTGTAGTGAGATGGGCTTTGTAACAACGTCTTTAGTGCCTTTTATGGGTTTTGAGAGAGGAAATGACAGTGATGTCAATGGCCTGTCTGAGCCATCGGATTTCAACAAAACGATCTTCATCTGTATCTGAAGATGAACGGAGGTCGAACGACACGAGGCTAAGTAATTAATGACAGAACTTTTCATTTTTGGAACTAACCCTTTAACATTGTAGAATCCAGGTGGAAACTTAGTAGGAAACTTAGGAAAAGTAGCTAAGTCTCGTACCTCTCAGATCAAGGGAAGTATTTTTAAAAAAATAAATCAAAATTATTTTGCCCACATTTGTCCCCAACACGGTATGAGGGTTAATGGCTAGTGGCTACTTTAGCTATTAGCTAACTTCCAACTAACCAGATAACATTAACAAATTTATAAGCACTTGCTGGGTAAAATGGATTATTATTATTTTTTTAATAATTTATATATTTAAATTCAAACTGAAAACGTGATTAATACTCAAGTCATTCAAGTCATCGTGACCAAAAGGTTTTTGGTGTCATCATCATATTCTCTGAAAAATGGCCAAACAAACTACAAATTCTGTCAGGGTAAGTAAATTTATGAGCACAACTCATATACACACATTATAATTTTATATTGCTAGTATTATTAATTAAGACATACTTGAAGCTGGGCAGCAGGCAGGTTGACATCTCCAATCATCTCTGTGCATGGATGTTCCACCTGTAGACGTGGGTTAAGCTCCAGGAAATAGAAACTTCCATCTTCAGAGTAGAGGTATTCCACAGTCCCCGCGCTGACATAGCCCACCATTTTGGCCAGTCGCACAGCATACTGTTGCAGAAATTAGTGTTAGATGTCACATTGTTAGAATTGTCAAATAAAACAATTAACTTAAGTCACCTTTTCCATTTGCTCCAATGTTGATAAAGGAGCAATAGTTGCAGGAGCTTCCTCTATGATCTTCTGGTGCCTTCTCTGTATGGAGCAGTCTCGTCCAAACACAGAAATAGCATTTCCATATTCATCAGCCAATATCTGGACCTCCAGATGCCTTGCATGCTGAGCCAACTGCATTAGAAAAATAGGCGAGCCAGGTACTTCTGTCTGAACCTGCACCATGTATAAAAGAAAAAATATATATATATATATATATATATGATTTCTATTTTTGTTATACATCTTTACAAAGAAAGATAATAATATTGATAGAGTAATAGATATAGATATATTGGGTAACCAATGGTGTATGAAATCTTAAAAACAAACAAACCTGTCTGAATGAACTTGGAAAATCATCTTCACTTTCTACTTTACGGATACCCTTTCCACCTCCACCCTCCGAAGCTTTAATGACAACTGGATAACCAATTTTTGTAGCTTCCTGAGGAAAGCAGTATTGTTAGTAAGAACAGGTAATGACAGATTATTATATCATATTATCATTATTTAAATATTTACATGATTACACTTACAGCAAACCCTTCATCTACATCAGTAACACATCCTTGTTTGTAGATTTCTGAAGGAACACTGATTACTTGACTCAGCTTTTGGTCTACTTTGAGGCCTGATACAACCAAAAGGGCACAGAAAGACAAAAAAATGAATATAACCTTTTAACACATCTATCTACACTACAAAGTCTACACTCCATGTCTACAGCATATCAGTGACTGACTAAGAGAGAGCCATGGGAGAGAGAAAGGCAAAGCATCACCTGATCCACTCCAGGGTAGAGTGGGGATGTCAGCACTCTGGGCCACAATGGACGAAGCCACTTTATCACCAAGAGCCCACATGGCCTTACTGGGTGGCCCTGAAAAAAAAAATTGCTTTTGTCATTTAGGAAACAAGTAAGACACTTGAAAATGAGAAATTGGGCCTAGATGATACCCAAGAATGAAATCCCTGCTTTGTTCAAGAGTTCAGGAAGTTTGGGATTTTCTGAAGCATGGCCCCAGCCGGCCCATACAGCCTGTTAACAAAAACAAAGACATAACACGTTACCACAACAAGAGTTTAGCTTAAAAAAAAAACATGCAAATAGCTATAAAATACCTGCACTGGGATTCTTTTTGCAATGTCTACTATAAGCTCTACATTCGCATAGTTGTTATTATTGGTACCACCAGGAACAGGCACATAATGGTCAGCCATCTTAATGTATTCTGTAACCAGACAAAATTACAGATAATACTACCTTAGTGCAAGTTCAGATAAACTTGAGCAAAGATATTTTCCCTCAGTTGCAACGAGATAGCAGTATAACTGTGTGGTGATAAAGTATACAAGTAATAAAAATGATAAGATGTTCACAAAGACCTGCATTAGCTTTCAAGTCTTCTGGGGTTACCATGACCACAAAACGAATTGTCCTCTCATTGCGAAACATTTCATAGGACCAGCGTCGTATAGACCGCATACATTTTACTGCAGCTATACCATTGTTAGCTATTAGCACCTGCAAAGGAAACAGGAAACATTAGGGAACCAAAGCTGCTGATACGAGTCCCAGATTTTAATAATGAAGATAAAGTTTGTTTCCCTTACTTTTTCTATGACACGGTTGCCACCAAACCGAGTGACAAACTCTGCGGGAGAGGCCACTGTGAAGTCTCTTGGTGGATCCATTTTTCTGTGTTCACGTCCTTTTTTCACCAAATGAGGACCAGACATACTAGACCTGTGGTAGTAATGCATTGTTAGGCTTTTATTAAACACACAAAGAACCCAGCTCTTTATAATAGCTAGCTACCAAATGTTGTGAATGACCTTTGAGTTACATAATATCATTCATTTTAAACAAACTGAAATTTGTTTCTACGTACAAATGGTTACTTATCAGCAGAAAAATATGGACAGAGTATGGATTAACCGGCAAAATCTCAAGTCAAAGTTCAACAACAAAAGAGACGCCATACATTCTACATAACCACAGCCCAAATAAAGTGTTTTTATTTAGTTTCAGCCCCATTTTACCTCTATTTTTACCTCACCTTTATAGATTTTGATTTTAGTTTCTTAAGTCTCACCATACATTTATGTTTATCTGCATGGTTAAATTATTGCCAACCGCTGTATTGTTTAACACACTATAAACTCACATTACAAAGTACAACCAGTCACAGAAACTGCTAGCACTATAATTAGAAACAAATTTCACATGTTTTGCTATTGAATAAATATTGTAGTGAAAAATATTACATACCATAACTCTCTGTTGGCCTGCTCATTTGAAAGTCTTGTGGCAATCGCACCACAAGCAACTTTAGATAAAGTCTGGCTTATGTCAAGAAGATATGGCAAAAGAAAAAGAAACACTTGTGTTGCATTCGTGGCCTTTTATTGTGAAGCCTTAGGGCTATTCTGTCTGTGCTGATATGACCTTCGGACATAACACCTGCATTGTACAGTTGAGATTACACGCAGTAGTTGCTCTACTGAATGATAACCCTTTCCTCCCCAGTGTCATACACTTTTGCTCCCTCTGATAAAACCTAAGAAAGAAATTCCCACTTTGATTCCTGCCATGACAGGATAACTTTTCAAATCTATTGTGAAACATCAACAAGTGCAACGTAAAGCAAAATTCCAGTATCATACCGGCACACTGCGTACTGTTACTTAATCCTCTGCAGCAAACCATTTTAGCTTTCCTGAAACATGTGCCAACATTTAATGCAGAATTGCTTAACAACCATAAACTTTCACAAAAAACAAATGCAGTTGATACTACCTACTCTAGTTTTATACAAACATTGTTTACATTTGCACTGCTATGAATCAAACAAACAAGGAAGCTATATATTGGTTCTTAATGGAACAGACCTTGGCAGAAACGAGAACCAGCAGTTACTTAGAAAGAGCTTTTCCTCCATGTTTGAGGCTAGTTTAGTGTTGTGCACTGAAAGCTAAGATCAAAACAAAAGCCTAACAGCTACTTCCTATTTGTCACTCCCCCACTTTTCCCTCCCACATCTGCTATAAACAGAGCCCATCTACAGATCACAGACCACCGCACAAAAATGCAGATCACAGCCAATACTAACAAGGTGCTCATTTTGTCCTCAGAAAAGCAGCATAAATAGGAATAGTTGTTGCTTCTCCAAATGCAGAATGTGGAACATGCACCATTTTAGATTCAACTAAATGCTGAATCTAAAATGCTGAATCTTTAATGCTGAATATGAAAACTTGTGCAAAATGTTAGCAAATATAGTATACATGTATAACTAACTTTGTGAAACATAGTTTTGTGTGTCTGCTGTTAAGTTTGTTGTGACCTAGACTGACACTAAAGTCATTGGCTTGGGTTCTTGTTCCAATAATAGAGCTAAGGGTATTTGACATGCCACAATAACACAGATATGTTCTAAACTGTCAGATGATAAAAAATAGCTTGAGTGTCACAGCATGAGCACATATCCAACATACAATAATAGTAAGTAGTGCTTGGCCTTGATCATTTTGGAATGAAGCAACAATATGAAGTAAATGGTGCCTTACTTCATGCTGCCCGTGGGTTGAGGTTCAGCATTTTGAGGAAATGAGTTGGGGGTAAATGTTGATGGCAGAAGTACACTTCTTTGAGGTTTAGAGGCCAGAGTTTCTTCATCTGAAGAGTTATCCTCTGAGGCCCCAAGAATAAACTTAAGGCGCTCCCTGGCTTCTGGCCTTGAGCTGAACATTGGCACATTGTCTTTAAATGGTTTCTGACTGCTCAGTGGAAAAGGTGGTTCTTCAGTATTTTCTTTAGATAAGGTCTGTTTATGCTTAGTATCTGCTGTTTTAACATTTGGAGAAGCTCTGCTGGCGGGTGAACTGCTAAACTCACTGTGCAGAGAGGTAGAAGGAACAGCTGACCGTGGAATGTCCATTCGGGCGGCAGAACCACTACAGCCAGACAGGGATTCCTCTTCTCTTTCAGGCATTACAGAGTTAAATTAAATATATATATTACAAAAGAAAAACATGTAGCATTTAACAGCATCCTCTTGAAACTAAAAAAGAAGAAAACAAGAAAGCAAACTAAAGTTAGACTTGTCAACTACTAATCAACTGTTTAACTAATTATTTTACAATGATTATTCCTTTACTGACCTCCTAACATCACTTTTTACATGTAAACCACTAGATTTCTAAAATACTGAAAACACAAATGTTTTCCTGGACAGTAAGGCAATGCTGTTTACTATGAATACTACCCGGCAGCAGGTTATAATGTCCAGTTAGACTGCCTGAAGCAAACAGGATGTCCGTAACAGCTGATATGAGAGCCCCCATTACAGATTTTGTGGGTTAAAAGTAAATTCTGCAGGAATGAGGATGATAAAGCATAAACAGCATACAAAATGTGCTGTGCATTCATGGCAAATAAGAGGTTACTTATATCTACTTGAGCCATGGAGGAATTTATACATTTGGGTGGGTCCATATGTTTCTGTTTAGAGTTCACTACGCATATTGACTTCTTATTACTGACAATAAATGTAGACACAAAAACGTTAGACATTTAACATTGCCACAACATAAATCACATAACATCTAAATTACGTGAATAATTTTTGTTAAAATTACAGTAAAAAATAGTAAAAAACCTTGATGAACCGAACCGGTTGAACCTTGTCATCAAGGTAATTTGGCAAACTTAGTCTGGCAAAACGTTACAGTTAATCTAATAACTCACTCACCATAACTGCACAACACAGTTGTTGTTGCAGCTGTGCATCGTGCTAGCAAGCTAGTTGACTGCATTTCATGTTTTTTACACCTCAAATTAATATTTTGAATTAAACCTGAATTTCTGTTTACCTCACAAAAGTCCATATAAAGAAAATGGCAGCACAGTTTCTGTCTGTAAAAAAAGTACACCACCGTTAGCAAAGGTCACAGGCCCCCACCACCGTCTCTGCCTGGGCAGTCCACAGCAGAAGTCTTTCTACAGTAAACATGTGCAGGGGCTTTGCTCCGCCCACAGAGATACACCAGCAGAGATAGAACAGGAATAGGAGGGTTTAGTTTATTGAGTTTTATTTCTTTTATTGATCAGTCACTATGTACAGCAGTGAGCAATATTGTGGTAATTTTAAATTTTTGTTATTATAATATAATATAATATATGTTATATAATTAGAGACGAAACGTCTTCACCTTGAAAACTGAATTCAGATGCTTTTACTTCAACCTTTATTCACGTGTTGTTTACAATATTTACAACTTTAGTAGCTACCCTTATTGTGTCGTTTTTGACTTATTATGCATTATTTCTTTTGTCAAAATGTCTATGTCTACTTGCTGTGTTCTTTTTTAGTGACGTCTATTCTGTTTAGAGTTATTTTCTTTTTTAGGGTGTTTTACCACAATGTTTGTTTCATATATCAATGCATTTTCGATCTCCGTGGAATCGGTCTGCAATGCTTCCAATGTTAATATAAATGAGCATATGTGAGTGGCTCATCTTATTTTATAACGATCTTTGTACTTCCGGCTTGGAGTCACTCTCGCGGCAACAGCCGATCGCGCCAAAATAGGAAAGGCTTGGAGGAGGAGGTTGACATCCTATCTGTGCTGTTTGTCACCGTTTTATTATGCGATATTAGTTAATATACACGTATAGTACGCTGTTTGGGTGGGATTTGACTTTTCTTTCTATTGTTGGAGGGCAACGAAAAATATGGTTCTCCACAACAGTGGACGATTCAGAGCGGATCGAGGACAAAGTGGCGGAGATCAGGAAAACCAGTATGTTATGGGAACGTATTCATTATAATTTTCTGTATGTGTAGCAAATCTTCAGCAAGTGGTTGTTTTGTAAAATATATAGTGAATGGTTCTCCAGCCACTACAATAGATGTGTCTATTGCAGACACATAAAAAGCAAAATACATTTCTCATTTAACTTGTTTTAAAATTGAATGTTTATCTGCTACTGACCTAAAACGCAAGTAATACTAAATTAAATGATACAGTTTGTGCTTAACATTTATTTGAAGAATAATGAGCACATTCAATATCAGTAAGTGGGTTTACACAAGATACACACATTTCAAAACTGTTTGATTGTACTCTTGAATATGGATGAAGAATAACTCTTCCTTATAAAACAGGGATGATGGATCTGCCATGTCAGCTCTCAAGAGGCTGGAGCGGAGCCAGTTCACAGACGAGATGGACTCCCGGTTTGGTTTTGAGAGAATGAAGGAGCCGGGGGAGAAAACCGGCTGGCTCATTAACATGCACCCAGTAGGTGCACTTACTAATGTTTACCACCTATCTTTCTGTTTGAGTGAAAACATTGCAGAGTTTGATACCCTGTGCTCCAAACTTAGACAGAGATCCTGGATGAAGACAAAAGGATGATTAGTGCTGTGGACTATTATTTTATCCAGGAAGATGGGAGCAGGTTTAAGGTGTGCACAGAAATTTGAAACAATTAGTCAGATGTACAGTAATTACTGTAAAGCAGTCTAATTTACCACTGTCACTTATCTTTTAGGTTGCCCTTCCTTTCAAACCATATTTTTATGTTGCTACTAAAAAGGTAAATAATAATTTGACATTTGTTTTGTAAAATGACATCAGCTAAGAAAAACCATGTTTTAACACAGGTGTGTACTTTAATTGCAGAACTGTGAGAGGGAAGTGATCTCTTACCTCTCAAAGAAGTTTCAAGGAAAAGTGTCAAAGCTGGAAATAATTCCCAAAGAAGACCTCGACCTGGTACGACTTTGTTTTAACTTTTTTTCATTGATGAAATTTATCAAAATCTGACTGCAGTGCTAATCTGTTATGTCTAGCCAAACCATCTGGTTGGATTAAAAAGAAACTACATCAAGTTGGCATTTAACACAGTTGATGACCTTGTCAAAGTCAAACGGGAGATTGCCCCAGCAGTGCGTAAAAACAGAGAGAAAGAACAATCCAATGATACCTACACCTCAATGTTATCAAGGTAAAATCTGTGAATTACAACTAAATTAATATTTTTATTGTGCACTTTAGATGTATTAACAATACTTTGTCTTGCAGCGCATTATCAGGTGGCAATGTGATGTCAGTAGATGAAGATGTAATGGCTAAGAGTATTTCTGAACAGCTGGACAATATTGTGGACATGAGAGAGTATGACGTGCCTTACCATGTGCGTCTGTCCATTGACCTGAAGATCCACGTGGTAAAGAAACATTAAAGCATAAACTAATGCCCGAAAAGCCCACAATTGTTGGTCTGTTCTCTTCTAAATTTATGCTGTATTTCTCAGGCTCATTGGTACAATGTTCGATACAGAGGCAGCTCCTACCTACCAGAGATTGTACGGAGAGATGATCTTGTGGAGCGGCCTGTACGAGAGTTTTGTCAATGCAAAGAAAACAGCATGCATTCACTGTGATTTCATGATGTAATATTTTTTTCTTAATATTTTTTGTAGGACCCAGTTGTTTTGGCTTTTGACATAGAGACCACCAAACTTCCACTAAAATTCCCAGATGCAGAGTCAGATCAGATTATGATGATTTCCTATATGATTGATGGTCAAGTAAGTTTTACTTTCTTATCAAGTCTTACTTGTATTATAGATTTATGTCTTCTTATGCCTTCTTTCCTATTTTCTTTTCCACAAAAGGGGTTTCTTATCACTAACAGAGAGATTGTCTCAGAAAACATTGAGGATTTTGAATTCACTCCCAAACCAGAGTATGAAGGTCCATTTACTGTATTCAATGAAGATGATGAGGTACATTGCCCAAAGCCTTTTCCATGCTTTCAGTGTTCAAACATGGTTTGTAATATAAGTTTGATGTTGTCCTTAGGTGTCCCTTATTAAGAGGTGGTTTGATCATGTTCAAGAAACAAAACCAAATATTTTTGTGACCTACAATGGAGACTTCTTTGATTGGTGAGCTGCCATATTCCACTATCAAAACTGCACCCTGCACTTTAATGCGATATAGTGAAAACGGTACATTTAATGTGGATGTTGCATCATTCTGATGCATTATGACAGGCCTTTTATTGAAACACGGGCAGCCCTCCATGGACTGAACATGCACAGAGAGATTGGTTTCCAGAAGGACAGCCAAGGAGAATACAAGTCCAGCCAGGCCATCCATATGGATTGCTTAAAGTATTGTTGAAGTAATCAGGCTTAATTTAAGTCTATGTCTGAGCTGAAAGTTATTTTATTTTTTTGTGTTAATACTATACAACAGATGGGTAAAGAGAGACAGCTACCTGCCAGTTGGAAGTCATAATCTGAAGGCAGCAGCCAAAGCAAAATTAAGCTATGACCCCGTGGAGCTGGACCCAGAGGAGATGTGCCGCATGGCAACTGAGGAGCCCCAGGTATCAAATGTTTCAAAGCTGCTTAATTATTACATTTTATTACTGAAATGTTTATGCTGCTGTTTTTTTGCTTTTTGTCAGACTTTAGCCACATACTCTGTCTCAGATGCTGTGGCTACATATTACCTCTACATGAAATATGTTCACCCCTTTATCTTTGCTTTGTGCACAATTATACCAATGGAACCCGATGAGGTCTGTTATTCATCACCAATTATTAATTAAATTATTGAAGTATTTACAGTGTAATAATTTTTTCTCTATGTTTTTGCCATTTACCATGCTTAGCCTTACCTTTCTGTTTACTCAGGTGCTGCGAAAGGGCTCTGGAACCTTGTGTGAAGCCTTGCTGATGGTTCAGGCCTTCCACGCCAACATTATCTTCCCAAACAAACAGGAGCAAGTATTTAACAAGCTTACTGATGACGGCCATGTTTTGGACTCTGAGACCTATGTGGGTGGTCATGTAGAGGCACTCGAGTCTGGAGTTTTCCGTAGTGACATTCCCTGCCGCTTCAAAATGGTACTTATCCCAGTACCGCATTTTTATTTACCATATTAATCTGATGGCATATATTATAAATTACTTTTTTTTTACAGAACCCAGCTGCATTTGACTTTTTGTATCAAAGAGTTGAGCGCACAATGCGTCATGCCATTGAGGAAGAAGAGAAGATTCCTTTGGAACAGATTACAAACTTTAATGAGGTAGATTTCCTTTGCATCATTGTTATGCATGGCAAACTGTTCTTCTTATTCATACATTGAAATGTTATACTTTCATTCATTTTCTTTTTTCATTAATTATCTTATTTATTATCTTTAGGTTTGTGATGAGATTAAAAAAAAGTTGACATCCCTTAAAGAGGTTCCAAACAGGATTGAGTGCCCACTTATTTACCATCTGGACGTTGGTGCCATGTACCCCAATATCATCCTTACCAACCGCCTTCAGGTCAGATAGTCATCTATAGTTTTTTTCTGGTGGCTTTTAAAAGTAATGAGTTTTTTTAATCCCAAAATATTTTTCTTTTACAGCCCTCTGCAATGGTGGATGCGGCCACGTGTGCTGCTTGTGACTTTAACAAACCCGGAGCCACCTGTCAGAGGAGGATGTCCTGGATGTGGAGAGGAGAAATCAGTCAGTGTTACTAGTCTGTCTTACATCATCCGTTTTTTAATCTCCTTATTAAATCTGACGCTGTGATTCCAAATTATTGAAACCTATTCAACCCTTGCTTTATTTTTGATTTGTTACCTGAAGGCACTTATGTTTGGATAGTAAATGAAGATATTGTGCTCATGGATTATTTCTGCTTGTAGTGCCCGCCAGTCGCAGCGAGTTTCACCGTATTCAGCAACAGCTTGAGTCAGAAAAATTTCCGCCACTGTTCCCCAATGGTCCACCCCGAGCCTTCCATGCACTCAACCGGGAGGAACAGGCCAAGCATGAGAAGAAACGTCTGGCAGGTGAGCTATTTGCTTAGCTGAGAGACTTTCCACCATCTGTTTTGTATGTGTTCCTGGTTACTGCTATTTTTTTTTATACTGCTAAAACATTTTTGGTTAATTTATTGAAATCATATCTATTGTAATGGTACAGGCTTAATTACGTGGTAGCTTAGAGTTAAGTCACCCATCTCTTAACCATCACCACTTTGTTGACAGATTACTGTAGAAAGGCCTATAAAAAGGTGCACGTTACCAAACTGGAGGAGCGAGTCACCACCATCTGTCAAAGAGAAAACTCCTTTTACGTTGATACAGTGAGAGCCTTCAGAGATCGGCGTTATGAATTCAAAGGACTCCACAAGGTACTTATTTGTGTTCGCTCTTGTTTTTTTTTTTTTCTTGTTTTTTCTATTAAATTAAGTTGTTAAGACATATTTATTTGTGTTTCAAGGTGTGGAAGAAGAAACTGTCAGCTGCACAGGACAGTGGTGATGCAGCAGAAGTGAAACGCTGCAAAAATATGGAGATTCTATATGAATCTCTTCAGTTGGCTCACAAGTGTATTCTCAACTCTTTCTATGGCTACGTCATGAGGAAAGGGTACGAGTTGACACTGGTGTCACCTGTTTTGTTGCTGTTTTGTTTCTGCAGATGATTTAGTTAAAAAAAGGTTCTTCTGTGTGATCTTTGTGTTTCATTAGGGCTCGCTGGTACTCCATGGAGATGGCTGGCATTGTTTGTCACACTGGAGCTAACATTATTACTCAGGCGAGAGAGCTCATTGAACAAATAGGGTGATTGTCATCTTTATAACTTTATACCTCTTTTGATTTGTTCATATTTTTAATTGTGCTTCTAGATATCATCTTTAGCATTATGTCTCAAGTCTTTCCTTGTTCTACATTCTGTTCCATTAACTCGTGATCTTTCCTACTTCTCAGGAGGCCACTTGAGTTGGACACTGATGGTATCTGGTGCGTCCTCCCAAATACGTTTCCTGAGAACTTTGTAGTGAGGACTAGTAATGAGAAAAAGCCTAAGGTGACAATCTCATATCCTGGGGCCATGCTGAATATTTTAGTGAAGGAAGGATTCACTAATAACCAGTACCATGAGCTGGTTGACCCTGCATCCTTAAATTACACCATTAGGTCAGAGAACAGTATCTTCTTTGAGGTGGATGGACCATATCTAGCCATGATCCTACCTGCCTCTAAAGAGGAAGGCAAGAAGCTGAAGAAAAGGTAATATTTCATGCATTTTAGGCTGCATAATATTAGCAATTAGTTGACTGCAAAGCCCTGAACTATGTTTTTGCTGCTCACATTGGCACCAGTCACTTTTCTATTTCGCATCACTGTTTGATTTAAGGCTCTGATTGGACAGGTATTTTGATTTGCAATGTAAAATGTGGATTTTGAGACTCAAATTGGTGACTGACGTTTGATTTTGTTGTGTATTGTAGGTATGCTGTATTCAATGAAGATGGCTCCCTGGCTGAACTTAAAGGTTTTGAAGTGAAAAGAAGAGGAGAGCTACAGCTCATTAAGATTTTTCAGTCGTCAGTGTTTGAGGCTTTCCTCAAAGGTATCACTCTGGAGGAGGTGTACGCCTCTGTGGCCAAAGTAGCAGATTACTGGCTGGATGTACTCTACAGCAAGGTTTTATTTTTTTCCTAAAAGATTCCATGTGTTTATATGAAAGAACATTATTAATTTAACCATTTTTACTTGTTTCTTACAGGCTGCCAATATGCCAGATGCAGAGTTGTTTGAACTAATTTCAGAGAATCGTTCTATGTCTAGAAAGCTTGAGGACTATGGAGAGCAGAAGTCCACGTCTATCAGCACAGCAAAAAGACTGGCTGAGTTCTTGGGAGACCAAATGGTGAAAGATGCTGGATTGAGCTGCCGATTTGTAATCTCTCGAAAACCTGAGGGCTCACCTGTTACTGAGAGGTTTGTCTACATCTGTAGCTCTTTTTTATTATTTCTTCCAATGTGAACGTTAAAAACAAATGCAAACATAATCAAACATTTGTTCAAGCAAGCAGAAAAAAGAATTAAATCTTAAATCTTTCTAATTTTTGCAAGCTTTTTTACAATTAAATAACTGATGGTTGACCTTGACTAACTTTTTCTCTGTTAGAGCTATTCCCTTGGCCATCTTCCAAGCTGAACCTAGTGTGAAGAAACATTTCCTTAGAAAGTGGTTAAAGATGCCAAGCCTGCACGACTTGGATATCCGCTCTGTAGGTTAAAAAAAAAACATCATAAATGAATACAGACCTGGAGGAACAGGAATACAAAATCTTTTTATCTTTTTCACAGATTGTTGATTGGAGTTACTACATTGAAAGATTGGGCAGTGCAATTCAGAAAATCATCACTATCCCTGCAGCCCTTCAACAGGTACAAGAAAACAAATTTGTCTTTGACAGGTTTTAGTTTATTTGAACATAGTATTTATGTTGTTTTTCTTTGTTTTTCTTTAAGGTAAAAAATCCAGTACCGAGAGTCAGGCATCCTGACTGGCTACATAAAAAGCTCTTGGAAAAAAATGACATCTACAAGCAAAAGAAAATCAGTGAACTTTTTACGAGTGAGGGCAAAAGACAGGTCTGCACTTTGTCTTCTGATAATAGTAGATTTATGTTTTTTTGTCTTTGATTATTTTAATACTAGTTTAGTCTCTTGTTTTAAACTTAAGGCCTTTTGTTCAGGTGGCTCATCAGGCCCTTGAACCTGGCCAGACTGTTGACATTGAGGATTTTGGGATGCCAGTCAGACCTCTACAGCCAGCCATTCTTATCAGCACAAAGAGGAAACGGCCCTTGCAGGGAGAAGACAGCCAGGGGGAGTCGCAGGATGTGGAGCTCACTCAGTCCTGGAGAGAAATTCTGGGCCCCCCTCCAACGACGGGAACCACAAAGGTAAACCTGAAGAAACAGTAGCCTTAATTAGGGCAGCACGATATTGATATTCAATATACGGTAACTTTTAAAATATTGCGATAGCAATATTATCTGCAATATTTGAATGCTCTTTTATGTAGGAAAAAGAAATGTATAACGCTCTAAGCTGGCCTATTCAGTATCAAAGATTATACTAGGAATAAACTTGTCTAAACCAGGACTAGATTTAGAAATAAACTGGTCTAAACTAGGACTAAATGTAAGTATGAAGGTCTAAAACAGAACTTTTTCATTTGGACGTACCACAGTTTTAGTTAAAGCTTTGTTTGGACAAGATGATTTTAACAAAAAAACTTAAATCTATCAAATGAAGGCGTATAGTGTTCTTTCAATACAAGTCATTCTTTACAATACAAATATTGCAATCGATAATATTGTGATAATACAATTGCAATATATTGTGCAGCCCTAATTTTAATCCTATGTTTTGCAAACCAGTCCTAAGTGACAAGCTCTTAAAAGTAAAAAAAAAAATAAACAAATGCATTGTTACAGCCACCACAACATTTTATATACTTGTGTCTCTGAATAATGACTGATATAAAAATAATTTTGATTATACAGGAGGAGCGTCTGGTGTGGCTGCGGTACCATAAGAAAAAGTGGGAACTACAACTAAGGCAGAGGAAGGAGAGGAAGAAGAGAAGGAGGCTGCTAGATGGTGAAGCTCAGCCTGTAGGGAGAGGAGTGATCAGAGATGGCCCTGCCACTGGACTAGGAAGTTTCCTGAGGCGAACTGCACGCAGCATTTTAGACATGCCTTGGCAGATTGTGCAGGTATAGAAAACATGACAGTTGACACAATATATACTCAAAGGCTCCAACTGATTCTCTTATTCTTTTAACTTACAGATTGCAGAAACCAGTCACCCTGGCTTGTACAAGCTTTGGGCTGTGATCGGTAATGACCTCCACTGCATGAAGCTCAACATCCCACGAGTCTTTTATGTCAATCAGAAAGTCCCAAAACAGGAGGAGGGTGCCACATACAAGAAGGTGCTGGAAATACATGTAGTGTATTTAATTAATGCTTGAGTACTTTATCAGGTTATTAAGTTACATTATTTGGGTACAGGTGAACCGCATGCTTCCTCGCTCCAACATGGTGTATTACCTTTACGAGTACTGTGTACCAGAGGATATGTACCAGGAGCACATCAATGAAATCAACGCTGACCTTTCTGCACCTGATGTTGAGGGGGTCTATGAAACACAGGTGCATTATTTAGAAACCTTTAAAATGTTTTTTATTTCCATGATATAGTAATTTATTGAATGTGTGTTCATGCAAGCAGTTTGCATAATGACAATAAGGGAATCCTGTCACTCTCTTAGGTCCCCTTGTTGTTTCGGGCACTGGTGCGGCTAGGTTGTGTGTGCATGGTCAATAAGCATTTTGTGAGAAATCTTGCTGGTAGGGAGGCTGACACTTTTGACCTTGATCATCTGGAGATGAGGTCTCTAGCCCAGTTCAACTACCTGGAACCTGGTATTTACAGTTTCACAATTCTGAGCATCTTATTTGCAGAGTTATTGATACAAAATATTTGTTATAGAAGAACAATGTAGTCCTTTGGTTTTTATTCTATTAGGTAATATAATTTTCACATTTCAGGGAGTGTCCGTCATATGTACCTGTATCATCACAGTCAGGGTCACAAGGCCCTTTTTGGTCTGTTTATCCCATCCCAACGCAAAGCTAGTATCTTTATTCTGGACACAGTAAGAAATATTTTCTTTACTGCTTTCATGTTTGACATTTGCCATTCAATATACATGCCAACGCAAATATAAATCTTCTAAGGTTCGAAGCAACCAGATGCCAAACCTGAGTAACCTGTACACAGCTGAACGCACTGCACTGCTGGAAAAGACAACAGAGGAGCTCCTCCCTCCAGAGAAACATAACTTTGAGGTCCGAGCTGAGAATGATGTGAAAGCTATCTACCGTGCTCTGCAGCGCATATTGCTTAACTATAAGGTATATTTATTTCATACTAATATATGTGAGCAAACTTTATGTTTGTAATATTTAAAATAAATCTGTTTAGGAGGAGCGTCGGGGACCCACACTCATTGCAGTACAGTCCAACTGGGAGTTGCGCTCGTCTTGCCACAGGGATGCCGGTGCTGGAGGAGTTCCCAGTTGTTCCTGTGCATGTGATTGATGAGATCAGCTATAATGTCCTCGACTGGCAAAGGCATGGAGCACGACGCATGATCCGCCACTATCTCAATCTGGACAGCTGTCTGTCACAGGCCTTTGACATGGCAAGGTATTATCTGCAAGCATAATTCTTATTTAACAATAACATTTGTTACATGAAGTGTCAACTAACCGTGTTTCTTTTGTTCAGGTATTACCACTTGCCAGTAGGGAACTTGCCTCAGGATGTTTCCATATTTGGTTCTGACTTGTTCCTGGCAAGACACCTGCGAAAGCACAACCACCTGCTGTGGCTTTCACCTACATCCAGACCAGATCTTGGGGGCAAAGAGGCTGACGACAGCCGTTTGGTCATGGAAAGTGATGACAGGAGCTCTGTTGAAATCAATGCTCAAGGCTGCTATTCCACAGGTGCACAGATCAATTAGAAAACACTACCTATGGTTTATAAATTTGTACTTAAATGGTTTCTTGAAGATTTAATTATTGGTTACTCTCTTTTACCTCAGTCTGTGTGGAGCTTGACTTGCAAAGCCTGGCAGTTAACACAATCCTTCAGTCACAACATGTAAATGACATGGAGGGCGGGGCCAGTTTGGGCGTCAGTTTTGATGTGATCCAACAAGCCTCTTTGGAAGACATGATGTCAGGAAACCAGGGAGCCAGTGCATTGGCAAGCTATGATGAAACAGCTCTTTGTTCCAACACTTTCAGGTTTACAGTTTATTACAGCAGATAAAATTGTGGAGGCGTGTTATGCCTTTACTTATTTCTGCTGTACTGTGTGAGCAGGATCCTTAAGAGCATGGTGGTCGGATGGGTCAGGGAGATCACACAGTACCAGAATGTGTACGCAGACAATCAGGTGATGCACTTCTATCGATGGCTGCGCTCGCCCAGCTCTCTCCTCTATGACCCGGCTCTCCACCGTACGCTACACAACATGATGAAGAAGGTCTTCCTCCAGTGAGTGCTTCCAAACTCTTCAAAATGTATTTAAATCTGTGCATTTAAAATATATCTAAATTAACTCTTATCAAAATTTCTTGGGTCAACTTCTCTCTTCACTAGTGATGAGATGATAACCGGTTTTACGATATTAATTAATTAATGTAATATGTGCTGATGAGGTACAAATAAAAATGTTATATTAAATAAGGAGCCTCTGTATTTAACATTGTTCTTAAAGTTAAAAACAAAAAGTTGAAAGTGAAGTTGGAGTTAAACGTAATTGATTAATTACATAATTAATTACATAATTGCTGCTGCTGCCTGACGCTGAGTGGAAAAAATATGTTTTGGTCAAAGGCAGACAGAGCTTGGACCCTGGGATCAATTAAAGAGTTTTAGGGGAGTCTAGAAGAGAATATAACCAGAAAATGAACCAGTCTCTAGCTCTGCCAGGTATAACTGTTCAGCTCTGTGCTACGGGGCGCGTAGTCTTTTTCCTTTCTTTTTTCTTTTTTTCACATTAAAAATAACATTTTACGTGGATTAAACCTATTGTGCATTAGTTTGGACTTTGCTATGAGTAGATAATTGCTTCATAGACTGTTTATGAGGCAAGGAACGGGTCTGAGGCAGAGGGCAGGTAGGCTCTTTGGTCTTTGTTTGATGAGGTTCACTGAGAGCTACAGTCACGTCCATAAATATTGGGACATCGACACAATTCCAATCTTTTTGGCTCCATACACCGCCACAATGGATTTGAAATGAAACAAGACATGCTTTAACTACAGACTTTTAGCTTTAATTTGAGTGTATTTACATCCAAATCAGATGAACGGTGTAGGAATTACAACAGTTTTATATGTGCCTCCTACTTTTTAAGGGACCAAAAGTAATGGGACAGATTAACAATCAGACTTTCACTTTTTAATACTTGGTTGCAAATCCTTGCAGTCAGATTCAGGTCAGGTGATTGACTTGGCCGTTGCATAACATTCCACTTCTTTCCCTTAAAAAACTCTTTGGTTACTTTCGCAATATGTTTCAGGTCATTGTTCATCTGCTCTGTGAAGCGCCGTCCAATGAGTTCTGAAACATTTGGCTGAATATGAGCAGATAATATTGCCCGAAACACTTCAGAATTCATCCTGCTGCTTTTGTCACATCATTAATAAATACAAGAGAACCAGTTCCATTGGCAGCCACACATGCCCACGCCATGACACTACCACCACATGCTTCACTGATGAGGTGCTATGGTGGTTGTAATTCCTACACCGTTCACCTGATTTGGATGTAAATACCCTTAAATTAAAGCTAAAGGTCTGCAGTTAAAGCACATCTTGTTCATTTTATTTCAAATCCATTGTGGTGTATAAAGCCAAAAAGATTATAATTGTGTCAATGTCCCAATGGTCCAATTTATAAACCTGTACATGGAAGCGTGTTTAAGTTCATCTACTATTTCTGTGATGAAACCCACATAAGGTTTAACTGTAGCAGGAGGTAGATACGTCATCTTGATTACACACCTCCACAGGGTCACATGCTCCATCACGTCTTAGACAAGCAGCAACAGTTGGTTTCAAGTTTAATGTTGGCCTGTTGCATTTAATGTGAATCAAACCAAAGAAAACACTAAATGGAACAACACACTGCAGATTAATCCTTTCAAAGCTTCAGTAGAACTGTATATTGTGAAGTGTTGCACAGTGTCTATGCTATTTATTGAATAATTAGAACAGAGAGATTGTTAATGAAAATAAATTCAAGCTCAAATAACAGACTCAAATAACAGCAGCTACAGCCCTGCCTTAAAGACACTGCAGTCATATTTTTAAAATAATGTATTTATGTGAAATAAATATATACTTTTCTTCTACTGTATGATTAAATTAAAAATTCATTTATCTATGCCCAATTTACCTAGAAAATAATAGCTCTTTGTTTTCAGGTTGATTGCTGAGTTCAAACGCCTTGGTTCCACTGTGGTGTATGGAAATTTCAATAGAATCATCTTGTGTACAAAAAAGCGAAGGATAGATGATGCCTTAGGTTACATAGAATACATCACTAACAGGTTAGACTTTTTTGTTTTGCCATACAATATATTTTAATTAAGCACATAATTTTGTATTATTAGTAGCCTGTGTGAGTAAATGTACTGTGTCTGTGCAGTATACACTGCAGAGAAATCTTCCACTCGTTGACCATTTCCTTTTCCCGATGCTGGGAGTTTCTGATGTGGATGGATCCTGCCAATTACGGTGGTGTGAAAGGCAAGTTGCCACCTGGCATCTTGTATGGAGAGGTACTTTATCCATTTTGTTTGTATTAAATTGATTGTTTTTTGTTTTACTGTCTGTTGATCCACTACATCATCTATCTTGTACTAAGTCAATCATGTCGTCCACTATCACTGTGTTTAGGAAGGAGCCAAGCAGACAAAAGCCAAACAACCAGAGGGAGAAGAGGATGGTAGTGAAGATGAAGATGAACATGAGGCTGAGGAGGAGGATGATGGAGAGACAGATGAAGTTGAAGATCTAATTGAAAGCAACTGGAACATTATGCAGTATCTGCCTCAAACAGCCTCCTGTCAGAAATACTTTCTTATGATCGTCTCGGGTAAATAAAATGTCTGTTTTATGTAATTTAAGCTCCTTGCAGTTATTTTCTGATATTCCGTGCAAATCTTCTATCTCAGCCTACATCGCAGCAGTCTACCACAGCATGAAAGAAGAGGTACGCCGTAGCGCTCCTGGAGCCACACCAATAAAAAGACGAGGTGGAAGTCAGGTTACCCAGCAGGCAGTTGGAGACTTGAGTGCTCTTCCTGGTTTGTAGTTTGTTTTAAAATTCTAATTTGACTTTTAGTAAAGGGCTAAGGCCTCCCACATAAACAGTTGTTATTTAACCAGTAGGTTATGTGCAAAATGTTTATTAACAACTGAGGACCATTACCGTAAAAATTGTATTATCTATTGTATTATTAAATTGTATTATCTGTCTGTATCTCATTTGTTTGTACATTTTGTACATATTCTATGGATTCTGTACAAGTTTAAAGCTAATCCAAAAGTGTCAAGCAGAAAATGACCCAGTCACCAGCTAATGTCTGTGACAATAATCAAGTCTCTCTCTTTTTTGTTTCAGGAACAATTTCTTTCTCTCAGGATTATGTGTCGGGTGAGCTCACGCAAAACATTTTTACTATTACTCAAAAAATCCAAAAAAAGGTGACGGGAACCAGAAGTGTGACCCAGCCATCAGAGATGTTCCCAGTCCTGCCTGGTTCTCACTTGCCACTCAACAACCCAGCACTGGAGTTTATCAAATATGTCTGCCAGGTATACAACTCACTTCTACTTTTTAGAGGTGACACAGAAAAGGAGCCAAATTTCTGTTATATAATGCAGTTGTACCTACTTGTCTGTTCAGGTACTCTCACTGGATTCCAACATAACCAACCAAATGAACAAGTTAAAAAGAGACCTACTGCGTCTTGCAGATGTCGGAGAATTCTCCGACGATGCTCAGTTCCGGGACCCCTGCCAATCCTATGTATTGCCAGAAGTAATTTGCCATCACTGCAACTTCTGTCGAGACCTCGATCTCTGCAAGGATCCATCTTTAGGACAGGTTGGAGCCTACCAACCAAATGGCTTTAAAACCGCAACTCAGTTTATCTCCCAAATTTGTCGCTGATATGAGCTTCTTTTTTCAGGACGGATCTGTCTTGCCACAGTGGTTCTGCTCTAACTGCCAGGCTCAATATGAAACAGAGTCCATAGAGATAGCTTTGGTGGAAGCCCTGCAGAAGAAACTCATGAGCTACACATTGCAAGACCTGGTAAATAAATAGGTTGCGTGTAGTCAATAAGTATCGTAAATGCAGCCATGCCATGTTTTTGAACAGTGGTAAAAGTTTTTTCTTCCATCATTTTAGGTTTGCGGCAAGTGTAAAGGAGTAAAAGAAGCTAACATGCCTCTTTATTGTAATTGTGCTGGTGATTTCAATCTCACTTTTTCCACAAAGGTTTGATTCTTTTAAAGTTTTACACCATCAAAGTCAATTATTGGTCATATTTAATGTTCTAAATCCTCTTTTGTTTTTCTGTTTAAAGAGTTTCTCGGAGCAGATCACAGTATTTCAGAATATAGCAACCCACTATAACATGAGTTTCTTGGGAGAGACCATCGATTGGCTGCTTGCAATGAGCCCACATTTGAGTCAGAAGGCTCACTAAATGTAATATGTTCTACAGTACAGACCACAACATTGTACTACTGCAATCTCCCTATTTAACCATGTCAAACATTCAGCTAATGCACTTATTTAGTTTGCTTTTATATTTTCCATTTTCATATCATCAGGCAGATATCTGGGAGAAGATTTAATATTTTTTAATGTGTGTGTAAAATGTTTAGCAATGAACATACACACATGCACATACATACTTGTATGTCTGTATGTATGTACTATGTAAGTACATGCATACATTTTACAATCAACCAAAATGTTTTTGCTAAGACTAGTGCAGTAAACCAAGTTTATTATTTTCTTAAATAAAATTTGAAACGGTGTTAAATTTTAAGCTTCAAGGATGCTTATTTATCTGTATTTATTACATGGCCTTAGCCATCCACCTCTATTACATCAACGTAATTGGCTCCATTTGCCTGCTGATGGAACTCAGTCACGTAATCATATTTCAGACTGTACTATGGCACAATTAGATTTAGCTGGAGCTTGTCACTGACACAAGCATGTAGACTAACAAATAAACCAATTTATGAGGAATTTTTAGAATTTTCTGATGAATATTTTACTTTATCAAATGCACTACTGATAAAGTAATAACCATATGTACATACATTTTCCTATACAATAGATCATTTCAATATATTAAATGTAAACTGCCTACATTTATAAAAGTCTAACATTGGGTTTCCTGTTTCCCCTTTTCTCTTTGTGGTAGAATACAATCCATTAGTCTGGAGTCTTATGCCTTCTTAAACCACTAAAAGCCCTGATGCATTCACACTTGCCCACAATCTTGTTAGAGAAAGCATCTGATAGGAAATGTTATCATTATTTGATTACTGCTCATTGCTTCTCCTATGATGCGTCTGAATCTTTTGTCTTTTGTATATCTTTAATACACAAAACACAGGATGACTGTTATTCTAAATATTTTTCAGAAATTTATTGTCTGGTCTGTGACAACTAACAACTTTAAAGTACATATATATTTTAAATGTTCAAAAACATCAAATGATGACTTGTGTTTAAACACCTACAAAATGTATATTTCATGATGTATATTTTATCTATTATGCAATCAATTCTGGATTAATTATATTTTTGAAAAAAATCAAACACAATACTCAAAGTAATGTGCAACATGAAATCAACATGATTGGGAATGACACTGTATATGACTATATCTAACAAAAGAAGCAGCATCTTATTAAGTGGCTTCCCATTTATTTATTTTGTATCTCCATTATATAGTCAATTTATTGTCAAGTGGCTGTGCAGGTCTTTAAACTTGAAAGCCAAGGACAGAGGAATTTATTCAAACCCTACAGCGGGACACCATCTGACAGGTCTGAATGGTTTGAGCCGTAGTTTGCGATGTAACCAAACCCTGTGGCAATGGGTTGTATTCTGGGTTCGTTTGCGACCTGAAAATGGTCACAAGAGAAGTAAAAAACGCACTTTATGCATTATTTGCGACCATCTCTGTGTTAAGTTTAATATGTTTTTACTCACTTCATCAAATTTTCTATCGCTGTAGACTTCATTCTTGTCAATAAATGTAAGCATGATCCAGTCACAGATGATTGTACACTAGCAGAAGTAAAAAAGGTAAGGTAAAGTTTTTATTTTGGAAACAACATGACATTGTGAAATGAAGGGAGAAAAGCTTTCAAAGCTTACAATTCCAACTGATGTCATTGCGGTCACTATACTTATGATAGTTGGAATAGGACTGAATTTTCCAGCCTGCAAATGTATAACATAAAAATAGTGTCACATTATGGCAATAATTACAAAGCGTTACAGCATCTAAGTGCTTACATGTCCATGAACTATGACATCCAGGCGGATGCCAATGGCTTTAGTAAGTGTCCGGGACTCCACCCCATCTTTGTTGTAATATTTGGCAAATCTAATGAATTACAAGATGTGATTAAGATAAAGTATTGATACAAATGTTTGTGTATTATGCTTCTGTTATTGAAGTGTGTCACCTGTAGTAGTAACCTGAATTTGCCAAATCTTTTCGCATATCAAGGCGGCGAAAAGAGTAGGTGGGTTTACAGTGTGACGCATCCAAGTCCAGATTACACTTCCAGTTTATGAAGACACCAATCACTCCACCCTAAGTGTTAAATATAGGTAAAAATCTTCTAAGTTAAATACTTTTTGCATTACGTTTTAGATTCTGATATAAATCTATATAACAAAACCGACCATACCATTTATAATAACAATTATTTTTATTTTTTACAGTACAATATTACAAAGATAATGATACTTACAGTATCGCAAAGCTCTGTAAAATTTTCTTGCGCCTTATTAGCAATGTAGCCTAGACGGAAGTTTGGACAATAGGGCTCTTTCTCCTCATCATAATGGCACTTATTTAGGTATTTTCGCAGGGTGCGTTTGTTCAAAGCATCTTTTACGTTTCCCCTGGCAAATATGTAATATAAGCATGTTCTAATTAGCACAATACCTATTAAATTGGCATTATGTTTGTATGTGTGTATACCTTAACACTTTAAATTTGGGGAAGTGGATGGAGTTCCTGATGAATACTGTAAAATTGATGGCCTCCACTAATGCTGCTTCTCTGTGGAGGACAACAATAAATATTTTATTACATGGCAAAGCTGAATCTAGAATGCACCGGTCAGGACAATTAAACTGTATCTATCTATTACACTGTAGCACTTACCGCACTGCAGCATACTCTTCAACTGGGCACCAGCTTTGGATTTCACATGTTTTAAATGTGTAGTTGTAGTACTGTACACATCTTCCTGTCCTCCTGCCTATAAGACATTGAATAAAACTGTTGCAACTTTTATTGTCAAACGCACCAAAAAAATGTTATGTGCAAAAGAACAGTACCATGGCCATTCAAAATGACTTCTCCCTCAACACAGTCTGAATCTCTTGTACAGATGGCGTTGTCAACCTTGTAAGACTTAAAGGGAAAAAAGCACTTAAGTGTCTGTGTAACTGATATACTTTATTGAATTGTAGTATACTGCCATTTATCAATTTAAAGAGATTAAGACTGTTTGTCAGTCAGGCTTTCACCTCAGCACAGGTTCCCTGGCGCTGATCATATGTAACATCTTTTCTTAGTATTGTACTAATCACATCACCACCCTGTGACACAAAAAGTATATTCTGTTGCTCTAACACTGAATAGCTGGTTTAATGACACATAAGTAAAGTCAAGAAAAGTTATTGGACTTACTTCTGATGGTCGAGCATACTCCACAGTGTCAAGAATTTCATCTACATGAACTGCAGTGCCTTTCATTGTAGTGTAAACAGAGCTCTCGGGATGAGTTTCACTTTCTTGATATGCTTTCTGACTTATGAAAACATACCTATAGAACAATAAAACATTGTAGAAAAGGCAACTTGTCTTGTCTCCAATAACATGTCATTGTGAATCCAACTAGATTACTGTGGTTGACAAGAAAGGTTGAAAATGTCAATATTATAAGAAACACTGCCTAAAACATCTCTATTATTGAATAGATTTTAGACTATTATCTTAAAGCACATTTCATTATTTAAGATACAGAGGCAATAAAATGCTAATGCTGTAAAAAAGTAAAAATGACACATCCTCTAATCTTCATTCTAAAATTTCACAGCATAAGCCATAAACTTTAACAAACACAGAACTTACCAGATAAAATAAGTGATGACAAGAAACTGAACTCCTCTGTAAATTACTCCAAGAGTTCTGTTTTTAACCACCATAACCTTTGGGGTTTCATAGTCCCAGAAACCTACAAAATACTCTGTTATAAGTCCCCGTAGCCCCATAATAAAATTGTTAATTGCTCCACACATTTTTAGAGTTGAGCCTTCTTCACTTTGTATCCAGTTTTTTCTTCATTCTTTTCCTATCCTTCTCTTATTTGGTCCGCATATCAGCTGCACGGTGAAGTGCATCCCTCCCATCACTAACCCAGAGGAGAGACAGCTCTTGCTGACCCAGAGAGAGAGATAGAAGGGATTGACGTTTTTGAATTACTTCCTATTAAACACCAATTTCAACACAATGCTTATAATAATAATGCTAACAATAATAATGCTAATAATAATAATAGTAGTAGTAGTAGTAGTAATAGCTTTGTAATACTGTGTGTAAGTAATATCAATCTCTTTTTTTCAACATCTTTTAAACAGGCAAAGGAAAGGCAGCCATAAGGGTCCATACTGTTTGCGCACGTCAACTTCACACGTGCCCAGTTGGTACATCACGGTAGCGGCTACGGGGAAGAGCTGTTTACTGAGGAATTTAACAAGCAAAACATCAAATTAGATTGATTAAGATTGTGTGTCCCGTCATACAGTATTCCTAAATGGGAGGACTTCAGAAGAAAAAGGTAATAGTTGATGTAAAATTAATATTACCTTTTCGACCCCTTTAGCAATGTGGCTCGTTATCCAAAAGTAGCTAATGTTCATTTTCACTCAACCATTTCCTTAAATCAGACGTTTCTAAATATTTACCCTGTATAGGTTTGTTGTATGTTGAATAGTATAAGTAAAGCAAATCCCTCTTGTTTTACAGTTTGAGCGGGGCTCTGCCACTAACTACATAACCCGAAATAAAGCTCGGAAGAAGCTGCAGCTGAGCCTCCCAGACTTCAGGTAGGCCTAACGACCGTGTAATAAAAATAAAATAAAAAATACCTTTTATTTCAGGTTCTAACTCAAACGTCTACAGTGCTCGCTGTACTGTTTAGTCTTGTGAGTCAGACTAATTATGGCATTTTAATATTCTGTGGTTCTATCCCTATTTGTTTGATAGACGGTTATGCATCCTTAAAGGCATCTACCCTCATGAACCTAAACACAAGAAGAAGGTGAACAAAGGCTCTACTGCACCAAGGACTTTCTATCTGCTTAAAGATATCCGCTTTCTGCTGCATGAGCCTATAGTTGGGAAGTTCAGAGAATACAAGGTAATAACACTGCTGAATGCTTAAACCTCAACTGAATGCAGAATGAACAATACAAAAATTTTTAAAGAGTTAGGAGTTTATACTTTGTACGGTAAACTATCAGTGTGTGTTGAATGAAAATCAATTTGGGTTTGTTTTAATGCAGTACAATTTACTTAACATCAAGTAACAGTCATGTAAAAATCATGTGTGATTTGTATGTTTTTACAGGTATTTGTCCGCAAACTAAAGAAAGCATATGGAAAAACAGAATGGTCGGATGTAGAACGGTTAAGGGAGAATAAGCCTGTCTACAAGCTAGACCACATTATCAAAGAACGGTGAGTGTTATACTAAATGGCAACCATAGGAGGGCAGACTTTAGCCGAGTGAATCTATTTGATTGCATTGACACGGCATTTATTTTTGTACAGCACAATATCACAACTAGTGGCGCAATGGATTACAAAACTCGCGTTCGGATCACATTAGGGTTTTGAGTCACTGATCAAATCATTTTTCAGAATGGCAAAAATAAAAGGGGAGAAACTTCTTGCACTTATAGCAAGACACATATTGAACAAAATTCTGTTTCTTGACTTGATTTAATCCTTTTTCTTGGCTTTGCAAATCAGGCTTATGATCGATGTCTGTTATGATGTAACAGATGCTGCATTGTGAGAGAATTATGCAATAATTGATCATGAAACTACTTCCAGACAAACTCAGAAAGATACTGGACAAGCATGTGTGAAAGTTTAGTAATTAACAAGATATTACAGCTTTAAATTGTGAAGTTTTTGGATTCACCAAAATAAATTAAGATAAATCTTAAAGTAAAATCTGTGGGTCACGTGCGTGCTGAGCTATAGGACGTAGACCACAGATCAGCTGCGATCCGTTACACCACTAATCACAACAGTTGCCTCAAAGGACTTTACAGACTGTACAAGACAACACCCTCTGTTCTTAAAAAAATGTTTTTGTTTGTTATTTTAAGTTGTGAAGTCTTGTTGTTTCTGATATGGCAGGTTTCCCACCTTTATTGATGCACTTCGTGACATTGATGATGCACTGTGCATGTGCTTCCTTTTTTCTACATTTGCACGGACGGGAAAGTGTCATGTGCAGACCATCCAGCTGTGTAGACGGCTCACCGTGGAGTGGATGAACTATGTGATTGCGTCTCGTTCTCTTAAAAGGGTACCACTCACACTGTTTCAAAAACAAAAACTTTTAAGCATTATAATCAGGTGTAACTTGGGTTTATTGTCTTGCTCCAAATAGGTTTTCCTTTCCATCAAGGGAATATATTATCAAGCAGAGGTGATGGGACAGCTTATTACATGGCTGGTCCCATATCAGTTCTCACATGATGTAAGTTAACACTAATTCTAAGGATGTGGTGAGACAGTCTGTATGTTTACATGCAGAGCTTTGTTGGACTATGCTCATAGCTCATTAAACCCTCGCACCTGGATTAGTTTACTTGCATAATAGTTTCAACATTGGTCTTCATGTTTTTCTCATCTGTTTACCTGTGTTACTTTGGAGCTGCTCAGTGCAATGTTTTCAAACTCAGTTGGAATAACCTGTATACATGTATTAGGAATAGTGTGATGATGAATCACATTATCTAGGTGTGTTAATCTGAGTTTAAAACCTCAGTAATGATCAGACTAAGGCAATAATTTAAGTTTCTCTACTTGCATGTAAACATATTGACATTTGCTCTAGGAATAACAAAACTCTTAAAATTGTTTGCAGCACCCTACAGATGTTGACTACAGAGTAATGGCAACATTCACAGAACTTTACACTACTCTCCTGGGGTTTGTCAACTTTAGACTGTATCACTCCCTCAATCTGGTGTATCCACCTAAGGTTTGTTACCTCATTGGTCACTGCAAGGCTTCTATAATTTAGTGAATGTTAATCATTTTATCACATAATTTTATATTCTTAATGCCTTTACAATGTAATCACAGCTGTGATTAGTAAATCTCTGTAATTGTGCTTTGTTAAACACTTTTTGCAGTTGGACAGTAAAGAGTCAGAGGTCGGAGAACACAATGAGGAGGACTATGCCATGAATTCAGAAAGTTATCTGGAGGTATAGTTTCTAACCAGATTTTTACAAAAACAGTTGTAATACTGACAGTCACTTTGCAGATATTTGCAATAATAACAATAAATATGTATAATAATATGTGAATAAGCTGGTTAAAATAAAAGGTAAATAAGCATTTTATTTTATTACCACTAAATGTTGTCTTTTTCTCTGAGCAGAAACTGTCTGCCTTGAGTTCTAGTCTGGCTCGAGTGGTTTCTTCTGTAGAGGATCAAGAAGCTGAACTGGACCAGTTTCCTGTTGAAGGCGTAAGAGAACTTTCTTGTTAACACCTATTCAAAGGAAAGCCTAAAGCATTAAATGTTTACAAACAAATTTATCTAACAGAGTTTGTAATTAAGTATTGCATGTCACAGCTTTTAAAGGTGTGAGACTTTAAACATATTGCTTTATGTTTGGTTGCTAAGGATGGGGTGTTTCTCACCCTGGGAAGCTTGTTTTCCCCAACTGATTATAGCCTTACATAGGCTCTTACTTTCCTGGAAATTGGGAACTTACAAACTACATTTCATCTAATTAAAGTATCTGTTTTGGGTCCTGTGTAACAACAATAAATCTCCACTACCATGAACAACTTAGTATAGAAGTGGAAGTCCTTTATTTTCCTATTTTCATGCTGGGCTATATATTGAAACTTAAGATGTATCGATATATATTTTGGCAAGATATGGGATGAGCCTATATTGTGTATATTTAGCAATATTAATACGCCGTCAATAGAGCTGTCATGCTAATACTAATACTTTGCCCTGCCTCCGTTCCATCTAAGCAGCAGCTCAGTTCTTCATCTGAAACAGTTATTTCTGTTTATTTTAACACTTCCTGGTGTGATAAGAGGGCTCAACAAGTGCACAGCTCTCTTTGAGTGAGTGACTGTAGACCTAGCACTGATCAAAGTTGCAGACTATGAACTTACAGCTGCCTATGCCTCTGACTCTTGGCGTTAGCTTGTGTCTGCCCATAGACGTGTGTCTTGGGCTAAGATCAAGCTCACATTCTGTGATTTTAGAAAAGCTGTTACAAGCTGCTCGCTCCTCTCTTCCTCCCTGACACTGAGACAGACGTCTCCATTACGCACTGAATGAAGAGTAAACTGAGCTAAACAAACAAGTATAAACAAACTCCACACTGTCCAACTGTGTCAGAGAGATGTGGACAAGAGTTTGTTCAATAAAGGCTAAAGCAGTTGTGTTTTGAGGTGCTGTTGACTCTGATCAGTGTCTGAGAGACATGCTGATATTTAGAGCCATTATGTAATTACAATTTTGCCTGACGCTAGAAGCGAATCATTGTCACAAAAGAAAAGGAACCACGTGAAAACACTGGTCCTCTGGGGTGTTAGTTTTTGTAATGGACAATGATTATATTATATTATAGGCCTAATTAAAAACAAATAATTAATGACCAAAGATTGAGTCAGGGAGGTTTGAGGAAACACCTGACTCTTTAAACTGGGAACCGACTGAAAAATATTTTTTTGTATATTTGTTTATGAATAATCTACAATTTCAAATAAAACATAATAAAAATAATTAACCTAAAAACTTAATTTGTTTAATGTTGATTTTAATCTAAATTAAAACCCATGAAAATAAAAGCGTATGATCTCTAGGAATTAATATACTGAGATATTATTTTTGGTCATGTTCCACTCTTGACAATAGTGTAGAATGGGAACGTAGATGGACTTATTTATTTTTTCTTTTTTTGTAAGTCACAGAGCCCTTGTCTTTCTCCGGATTACATCTACTGACCTACAGAAGAAACCGGGCGGACAATGTCTCAACATTTTTTTTAACATTACTTGTTATGATGCAATTTTTTTTTTTTTGTTCAGGAGGACATAGAAAAGATGGAGGCCAGAGAAAAGGAAATCAAGCAGGAGGAAACTTCTAAAAAACTTTTTGAAGGATTAAAATTTTTCCTCAACAGAGAAGTTCCCAGAGAGTCATTGGCATTCATCATCAGGTAACTGGTAGAATCTTCAATAATCAACCATAGAAATAGTTGATTTTACTAAAACAAACATTTTTGTGTATTGTTGCTGCTTCTCAGGTGTTTTGGAGGTGACGTTTCCTGGGACAAGTCAGTTTGCATAGGAAGCACCTATGATGTGACAGACGAAACCATAACACATCAAATTGTTGACAGACCCAACATTGATAAACAGTATATCAACAGGTAAGATGTAAAAGTTTTTGGGATTTTCTGCACCTTTTCTGTACCACATTCTGTTTTTATATATATTATACCTGGTGCTAATGTGATGCTGTCTCTAACAAGCTCAAAGAGAGCCTGTTAAAAAGCTTACAAATTAGTTTTTTTTTAGCTTCTAAGAAAAAGATTTTTGTCAGGGTCCCAAAACCGTAATGTGTGACTTACACAGAGTTCCAGTGTACTCTTTCCAGAGGGTGCTGTTTGTAACTCCAAGAAACTCAACAAATTGAACTTTGAATAACAAAGTTCTTTTGGTCATCTCACAAGCCTAGGCCATATTTTTTTAATTTTGGAACATCACCATAGCAACATAGCCCATGGGTCCAATAGAGTCTTTCAGGGACACATGACTAGTGTTTTTGCCAAATTTTATCCTTTTACAACAAACTAAATTTTTAGTGTCTTTATTACGGATTATTGCATAGAGTCACAGCAACATTAGATCAACTTATTATATAGGGGACGAATCAAATTTCAATAGACCTGTACTGTACATTTTTCGGGTCATTGTCACGGAAACACAGTTGAAGTTTGGGAATGGGTCCAAGATACTTGTTTGTTTGGTCTTTGAGGTTGAGGAGATCCTTGAGTATTCCTTCCACCGTCTGACAATGTCCCCAATTGAAATGAGCAGATTTCCACCTCCACTGTAAACGGTGTTGGCACTGCTTTCCCCTTCTGAGGCGCCAGACAGTTTGACAGAATTTCTTCGAGGCTGACTGATGGGGTGTTTCAACGCAGCGTTACAACGCACAGTGTAATCGCCACTCAAGTGAGACTGGTACTGTGTAAGCCCAGAGTGGTCTTTAAGGAACATACTGGCTTACACAGCCAGAGTGCCTCAACTACTAAGTTTACACTAATGCAAGCTAGAATTTGGGCTGTAAGCCATGCTTTTTTTGAGCGGGTTTTATGGAACACCCCTCTGGATTTCTTTGCCAAATTTTGTGCTTTTCCAACAAACTAACTTTTGGCTGTCCCATGAAGATTTTTTATTGTAACTCTAGGGGGGCGCTATTACGCTTGTTGTCACTGTTTCTATATGGGGCGAGTTCAGGGTTGCTCAAAATCAACAATTTTTGTTGATGGCTTGAAAGTTCAATCCAAGATGGACAACTTTCTGTCTTTGTGGGTTTTTTTTTATAGTGGCAAATCACTGTGACAGATTTTGTTGAATTCCCCCACCGTGATGGTGCTAAAAATAAAAAAAAATGCTTCTTTTAGATTGCGCTGTCCCGCCACATTTTATTACACTTTTGTGAAATACTATTTATTCATTGACATTTGTGCCAATTATGGTGACACAATTGAGGTTGTAAGTGCGTTGTGTGTATTAATTATTCCTTGCATTTCAATTATGCACCTTTTAATACACTGTGTGCACAATTATTAGGCAAGTGATTATTTTGACCATATCATCATTTTATCCATAATTTCCAACTCCAAGCTGTATAAACTTGAATCCTTATTGGATTTAATGCATATCAGGTGATGTGTATTTGTGTAACGAGGGAGGGTGTGGCCTAAGGAGATCAACACCCTATATCAAGGTGTGCATAATTATTAGGCAGATTCTTCTCCTCAGGCAAACTGGGCCAAAAAAGAGATTTAACTGACTCTGAAAAATCTTTCACAGTAAGGCAGCACTCTTGAAATATCTAAGATATTGGGACGTGATCACTGAACCATTAAACGTTTTGTAGCAAATAGTCAACAGGGTCACAAGAAACGTGTCGAGAAGAAAAGACACAAATTAACCGCCAAAGATTTGCAAAGAATCAAACGTGAAGCTACCAGGAACCCATTATCCTCCAGTGCTGCCATATTCCACAACTACAACCTACCTGTAGTGTCAAGAAGTACGAGGTGTTCTGTTCTCAGAGACATGGCCAAGGTAAGAAAGATTGAAATCCAACCACCTCTGAACAAGACACATGCGTTGAAACGTCAAGAATGGGCCAAGAAATGGACTGATGAGAGTGACTCTTGACAGACCAGATGGATGGGCCTGTGGGTGGATCAGTAACGGACACAGAGCTCCACTTCGACTAAGGCACCAGCAAGGTGGAGGTGGGGTACTGGTATGGCCAGGTATTATTAAAAATGAGCTAGTTGGACCTTTTCAGGTTAGAAATTTACTCAAAATTAACTCTCAGACCTACTGCCAATTTTTAGAAGACACTTTCTTCAAGCAGTGGGACAGGAAAAAGTCTGCATCTTCCAAGAAGACTTTGATTTTTATGCAAGACAACGCTCCATCACATGCATCAAAGTTCTCCACTGCGTGGCCAGTAAAGATGAAAAACTAATGACATGGCCCCCTCCTTCTTCTGACTTAAACCCTATTGATAACTTTTGGGCCCTTCTTAAGCAGGAAATTTACAGTGAAGGTAAACAGTACACCTCTCTGAACAGTGTCTGGGAGGCTGTGGTTGCGGCTGCACAAAAAGTTAATTCTGACAAGATCAAGAAACTGACTCCGTGAATAGAAAGGCTTATGACTGTTATCGATAAGAAGGGTGGCTATATTGGTCAGAGTTTTTTTAAATTTCAGAAATGTTTCTTTGTAAAGTTTATTATTCTCACTTTAACCAGGTAAAAATAAACAAGATAGGAAAATCTTTTTTTTTTTTGGTTGCATAATAATTCTGCACACTAATAGTTGTTTAATGGTGTACATGCAGATATTCTCTTAGAAAGCCAAAACTTCCCTTATAGTTACAGTCTCTTTTTTTAATAGTTCTATGGTTGTTTTAGTTTGACCCCTGTACCTTGCACTCACCATTTGGGAACATTAGTACTCCAAGTCAGTGTATTGAAATTAGTGATTGTTTAGTTGAACTGTTTTTAAATCTTTTGTGTTTTTTCTGATTTCAGGTTCTACATCCAACCTCAGTGGGTGTTTGATTGTGTCAATGCCAAGGTGCTCTTGAATGTAGCAGACTACTTCATGGGAGTAACCTTGCCACCGCATCTCTCTCCGTTTGTGGAGGAAAGGGATGGAGATTATGTTCCCCCAGAGAAACTGAAAATTATGGCTTTGCAAAAAGGACACAAACCTGGTACTAAGCATTTCCACAGTAATGCATAAAGTCCAATAACTAATCTCAGTTGTATATTACCTTTTGCAAAATATTCCAGTGCAGCACATATTGGTTTTTATTGGAATATTATTATTTTTTTTTTTGAAAATTGTATTAACAGATTTTGTTCCATTACAGCCAGTGAACAGGAAGATGAGGAGGATGAAGAGGTTGAAGATGACAATGAGGACAGCGATGAAGAAGAGGAGGAGGAGGAAGCAGAGGAAGAGAACCTTAAAAAGATGGAGGATCTGAGATCCCAGGGCAAAGTAAGATGCCTAAATGTATTTTTCATTTATACTGTGATTAATCGGGTGTAGTCCTCACTGGTTGTTCTGTCTGCCTTAAGTCACTGCAGGTAAAAGTGACACCAGGCAAAGTGAAGCTGGAAAATTCTGCACGCTTGGAGCAGGAGGAGAAAGCTGAAGAGAAGCGACTGGCCATTATGATGATGAAGAAAAAGGAAAAATACCTCTATGATAAGATCATGTTTGGAAAGAAAAGAAAAATTCGAGAGGTTTGTTCATTTTTGTTATTGATTAACTTTGGGTTTACATTGATACAATTCATATGAACCTCTCTGAAAAGATAAGATAAACATTTTAAATATTGCATCTTTTTCACTATTGTTAATAGTGTTTAACTATTTTATCTGCTCAGGAACTCGTCGGTAGCCCAGTCCTGACTTGCAGTTAGGGCGGGCGATATCGCCTCAAAATGATATCACAATATAGACTATCAAGAAAACAATGACAATATAAATAAACTGAAAAATACTATATTTTTTCTCTATTTAAATAAATATAGTCTATATATTTCTATTTTAAATGAGTAGCTAAATTTATGTAGCAATGCATTTACAATAGCAGCCTTCAAGATCATTATCAAACCTCCATTTAAGTAAATAGTTTAGGCCGTGTGTTGCCTCTATACAAGTGCAGTTGGAGAATGCGGAGAGTGGAGCGCAGTTTTCATAAATGACTGCTTCATTAGGCCCAATTGTTGCCTCTATTTGTCTGCTATAACGTGTTATTGTGATATGACAAATATTATTACCAGAAAAAAATATACCGGTATTTTTGTGAGCAATATGATAAGGCACTAAAATAACGTGATATGTTCAATTCTTGTGATTGTTATAAATAACAGATTTCCATCAAAGTATGCTCCACAAATAGCATAAAAACTTTTATGTTGAAACTCAATTCTTTAATGACTGTCTCCACTCTTGACTTGCAGGCTAACAAGTTGGCTGCCAAAAGAAAGGCCTATGATGATTCGGAAAAAGCAAAGAAGAAGAAAGCCAGGAAATAACCTATTATTTTGTTTGACTTTGTGTGTCAGCCTGCAATGCATTTCATCAACCTGTCAACAACCTGTCCTACTTGTACCTTACCTACTTAATAAACAGTGGATTTTCCATTTTAAAATGCAATTCTAATCTGGCATAACTGTAAAAGTGACGAGTAGTCATTTGGTTTATATTGTCACATATATATAGTTTATTAACTTAAGGTAGGTTGTTAATTGTTTTGTTTATAAATCAGAATAATGTAAGTGCTCATAAGATGCAGGATTCCACATCTATGTTGTGGGTATAAGGTGAAGGCACTCAGATGCTACTTGTGCGATTTTGTTCAGGGATTTGTCCACACAGCAAAGTGGGTGTTGATCATTTAAAACTCTCCGAAGAACTGCACCCCTCTGCATGTAATGATCTTGTGGGCCAAGTCAGTCATGGGCTGTATCCAAATCAACACTTTAATCACACACTGTGGGCACAACTATTAAGCAAGTTGTATTTTTGAGGATTAATTGGTAATTGTACAACAACAGTGATCTTGGTCAATTCAAAATGTTAACAGACCCTCAAACCTGAACATTTAAGTAGTAAAGGGGAAGTTTGGGCTTTTTTAAAAGAATATCTACATGTACACTATTATTGTGCAACTAAATGAGAAAGATTTTTCCATCTTGTTTATTTTTACCTGTTAAAGTGAGAATAATAAACTTTACAAAAAAGCATTTCTGAAATCCCAAAAATGACCGATATAGCCACCCTTCTTACCGATAACAGTTACAAGCCTTTAATGAAATAAATAAAAAATAAAAGCGATACAATTGCGGTTACATCCGGTCTTTCTGTGAGGAGTCTGCATGTCCTCCACGTGTTACCGTGAGTTCTCTCCGGGTACTCCGGCTTCCTCCCACCGTCCAAAGACATGCATGTACAGGTTAATTGACAACTCTAAAGTGTCCCTAGTGAATGAATGTGAGAGTGAATGGTTGTTTGTCACTGTCTGTCTCTAAATGTCAGCCCTGCGACTAACTGGCCACTGTCCAGGGTGTACCCTGCCTCAGGCCCAAAGCTGCTGGGATAGGCTCCAGTCACCCGCGACCCCTAACGGGACAAAGCGATAGAAAATGAATGAATGAATGAATGAATAAACGGACGTAATAACAATAAAAAAAATTCCATTAGGACCATTAGGAGGTTCCATGGGAGACGCTTGCGAGCAGCGCGACTGTTACGTGTTTATTCACAATCTATGGTTTAAACTACACCACCGGTTGGAATTAAACGAGTTGACGTAATCCGTCGTAAATTGTTATTAATAAACCGTTCCGATGTAAACCTACTAATGATATCTTATCTTAAATCATACAGATGGACATATCCAGTCAGTTCCGGTCATTAATAGAACAAGAGTTAAACATTAATACTTTTATCACTAAAGTGTATTTATTACAGACGTCTATGGACTATTAAACACAAACGCCAGAGCCACGTGGCTAACGGCGCCAGAAACGTCGTGTATAATGTCCGTAACCGTTTACTAATCAAGTGCACTAAATATTGCTGCACCAGAGATATTTATGGGTTAAGGACTAGTAAGTGGATTTGGACACTGCCTTGTATTTCGCGCATCAATCTTGGGGACAGAGGCATCCAGTGTCAATCTGCATTCCCTGTCAATTCCTGTACTAGCCCTCTGGGTTCCTACAGGCAGCACACACAGCACAACAAAAGCTGCAGTGTCATGTCTGAGCCTGACCAGTAGAATTAGATGTGCAAATTCAGTTCTGCTTTCCAAGAAATAAAAAAACCGGGAGCTCACACATACTGTACTGTGTGATGTATCTACAAATGGCTACCATCTGGCACAGAGGCATAATTCACTCATCATTCAAAATCATTTATTTTTCGTTTTGCTCCCATAAAAAGAATGGCTGGTGCTCACCATGGTGCAACATATTATAAACTAAACGGAATTCTTGTGTACACCTACTCAGTCGTTTCCTATTAGAGCATGTACGCACAGCATGATCAAGGGTTACAAATAACTCCTTTGTTCTTAGGCTCTCTGCTTTTGTTGTTTTATGCTGTTTTGACCCCTCCTATCAGCTTGCAGCTTGGACTCCACTGTCTGCACTCAATAGCCCTCTGTATCTAGACACAGAATAGGGACTATACAATCTAGCCTCCATTCCCTCCCCATTTTACCCTCTGATAAGTGCCAGAGCCTTTGACGTCACAAGTGGGTGGAAAAGCCTCCCTGCAGTGCTTTATTCAACAAGGAATTAATGATTAGGAGGAGGTGGCAGCCGAGGACATGCACACTGACAGGGAGAAACAAGAGATGACTGAGCTTTGTTACATTAGACATGTGATAAGGCCAGCATGGAACAGTAAACTAGCATTATGTGTACATCAAGAACAGACCTACGAAGAGCTGTGGGTGTACCTGGAGCTGAGAAATGCAAAATGATGCACTTAGACAAGAACATTTGTTATTAATTTTCCTTTGGATTTACCTATGAGGGTAAGCAAGCACGTTTATATATTTTATATGTTTTGTAAAATGATTGTTGTGTAATTCTGCCAGTCAACAACTAGTGCTTCAACTAGTACAGAATGGGAAATTCTTATCTTAAATCTTCTTTACTCTTAATGTTTACTTACCTTACCTTTTGAAAATTTTGAGTTTCTGTTGAGCATGACAAAAAACTATGGGCTATGGGATTTTAGTGAGGCAAGTTAACATTCAGTACTACAATAAAAAAATAAAAAATCTGGTAACCACTATACAGAAACAAAAACAGAATGTAAACTTTTACGTTTTTGTGTCATTTGCAAAATAAGTTTTGACTAATAAAGGTCCTCTGTCCTCACTACAGATAAATAAGGAACCTAAAAATTGAGTGTGAAATTGAATACTGCCATTTTCTAAACATCTTAAATTAATTACATTGATGAGAGTAGGTCACAATGTTCTGTTCACAGTTCACTGCATTATCAAACTCTGTTATTTATTGCATTCACTTTTGTTCATATACCTCTACAGGTGGTACATGTGGTGGTTCATCTGCAGAGAGTATGCAGGATCATTTTCACTGCAATGAATAATTTAATTAATGAAACAGGTGAGACACATGCGGTCGGTCTTTTTCAGTATTTTTTTCAAGGGACGTAATGTTTTCTTAGCACAACATACAGTTTTAATAACACCATTGCTTTTTAAGTGGACACATCAGTGTTCTGATTAACTAGACTTTATAGTATAATGGGTAACAGTCGTTCACTGGATTTTTAGTAAACCAGTGACACTTTCAAGGTAATTGTTAATAGTAAGTAGTATGTTGCCCTGTCCAATCTTGAAGGAAAATAATACTTTTTAGTAGCCTTCCTGAAAATGGTTTTAATTAAATCTGTACATAATGATAAACATTACAGTGGTTTACTTTGTTTTTAGGTTGTCACTCATACAACAGAGCCATGTCTTTGAAGAAAGTAAGGCAATGGAGGTCCATGTGCAAAGGCCTTGTCCTGGGTACAGTCCTGACCAGCTGTATGTTCCTGCTATACTGCCTGTCAGTGCCACAAGTCCACATTAGTGTGCCTGAGTAAGAATACAATACATTTTAAATACATTTGGAAGTTGTTTGTGAAACATTTAAATTGTAAAAAAACAAACCTTCTACTCTGCTTCATAATTTCTGTGTAGTGTTCCACTGCCTTACTCATGTGCCCATCGCCCATTCCATCTCCACCACAAATTTACCAAAAACGTCTCTCAACAAAGCACAAGACAGACCTGCCCTCCAAAAGTGGACATCATGTTCATGAAGACCCACAAAACAGCTAGCAGCACTTTCCTTAACATACTTTTCCGCTTTGGTGAGAAGCACCAGCTTAAATTTGCCTTCCCCAATGGCAGAAATGATTTTTTCTACCCTTCTTTTTTTGAGCGTTCCCAGGTTCAAGACTATAGACCTGGAATGTGTTTCAATATTATCTGTAATCACATGCGTTTCAGTGAACCTGAAGTGACTAAACTGCTTCCCATGGATACGTCCTACATCACTATTCTGAGAGACCCAGCTGAGCTTTTTGAATCATCTTTCCATTACTTTGGCCGCTTGGTTCCTTTCACCTGGAAGATACCAGGTGACAACAAGCTTACTGAGTTTCTACATAACCCTGATTACTACTTTGATCCAGAGGGCTTTAACGCTTTCTACCTCAAAAATTTGTTGTTTTTTGACTTTGGATATGACAACACACTTAAAGTGACTGATCCACAGGTAGAAGAGGGTATCAAATTTATCACTGATCGGTTTCAACTGGTTATGTTAGTGGAATACTTTGAGGAGTCACTCATTTTGCTAAAAGATGCCCTCTGCTGGGAGATGGATGACCTGCTTTTCTTTAAGCTCAACGCACGCAAAGGATCCACTGTGTCCAAACTTATTCCTGAACTCAGGGCTAAGGCTCTTCAGTGGAATGATATTGACTGGAAGCTTTACCAGCATTTCAACAAGACCTTCTGGACCAAAGTGGAAATGTACGGACGGCAGCGTATGGCCGAGGATGTGGCAGAGCTCAGGAGGAGGAATGCAGAGATGGCAAACATCTGCATCGAGGGCGGTCATGCTGTGGAAGCAGGCAGCATTCATGAGACAAGCATGCAGCCATGGCAGCCCATTGGAGAGAAGTCCATTATGGGCTATAACATGAAAAAGAATGTGGATGTGGCATACAGAAAATTGTGCCATAAAATGTTAATGCCAGAGATTCAGTACTTATCAGAGCTTGGTGTTAACCTGTGGATCACCAAACTGTGGGGACATGTCCGAGATATCATAAACTGGTAAGAAGGCTTGAGTGTGAACAGATTCATGTTATAAAAGAGGTCTGACAAGTGTGAGACATTACAGCTGTTTGTTTTGATCTTATGATTGTTCTTATTTCAGACAATTGTATTTGAAACTTTGTGTTGCATTGCATGTGTTCAAACACTGTAATGTACTTAATTTGATTGGTGCTTGTCCTTTCAATCTAGATCCTACAATTACTGAACTAGTTTACTGTGCACATATGAAACTCACTGTTACATCATGACTAAGTTTTGAATGTGAGATTAACTGAAAATATATTACGCAGGCGCACACGCACACAAACACACCTATCTTTAGTATCTTTATATATGTATGGTATTTTTATATTACCCAAAGAACTCAAACACATTAAAATGTGAAAATTACACTCTGAAGTAGTTTATGAAGCAATAAAATTAAGTGCATTTCAGTTTGCCAAATCAATTTCTAAAATGTCATGGAAATTAAACAAAAAATCTTAATCTTAATTAATATACACTATGCATAAAGATGTGAATGTGCAATCAGGAGCATAAAAGTTGACTTTATTATTATCCGTATCGTTATTAATCTCTATATTAAAAACCTTTTTTTTTAAGCATATAGTCTCGAGCATTATTGAAGGTGTTGCTACTTTATAGCAATCCTGGCATAATAACAACCTAGTAAAATTTACACCGGGGGTCTGACGTATGCAGTACTTTTTCATTAAATTAATGATTTTTCTTTGCCTTGTAATTCTTACATCTCGTTTATACCTCCTTTTCATTTAGTCATTTAGCAGACGCTTTTATCCAAAGCGACTTACATTAAGGTTCCATTCACCAGTGTTACAGCTGGAACACCACTGGCGGCAAGGTTAAGTGTCTTGCCCAAGGACACAACAACAGTATGAACTGTGGGGAAAGCAGTAATCAAACCGCCTACCTTCCAGTTGAAGGACGACCGCTCTACCACTGAGCCACTGCGCCCATTTTCAATGATAAAATTGTGGAAAGTTGTTTTGATTTAAAAATGAGTATAAAAAGGTTATACCAACGATAAGTATTCTTTGGCATGAGTCCAGTAACAAATTAATGAGTAGCTATATTTCTTTATAAGTATGTGTTTGATTATGTTTATTTAAACCTGAGAGATTATGTCTTAATCACTTTTTGTCTGTGCATAAATAAATTATATTTCTTTGTTTGCTTGTTTGTGCTCACTATTGCACTCCACTAGTAAGTTAGCTGTCATAATGATTATAGATAGGCCTAATGAAATATAACAAGTCTAAAGTTTAAAGTCTAAATCAAAAACTACAAAAATGGGCTACCGAATGATCTGCTTAACTTAAGTTTGACCAATGCTGCCATCTAGAGACCACAGCAGGTATGTGCTTCTTCAGTTTATATTTAGGCTTAATCAAGTAGCATACTGATGACAGCTATATCTGAATTCGTCTGCATTGAGGCATTTCAAGGAAACTTTATATATATAGCACAATTCATTCATACAAAGCAATTCAAAGTGCTTTACAAACAGAAGAGAGAAGGGTTAAAAACACAAATACAACAATTATCAATAAAAATGTATTAAAAAGAAAAGAAAATGAATTACTTAAAACAAAAATAAAAGAGAAGAGTGCAGATAAAATACTTTCAGTTGTCATATGCACAGTTAAACAGAAATGTTTTGCATAAAACTGAAACGCTCCCTCACCGTGTTTAGTCCTGACCCTGGGCACCAGCAGGAGACCTGTCCATGAAGTCCTCAGGGTCCGAGATAATTTATATGGGACTAACATGTCAGAGATGTACTGTGGCGTTGAGCCATGGAGAGCCTTACAGACCAGGCTCTATCCTCTGAGAGACAGGAAGCCAGTGTAGAGAGTTGTGCGCTTAGCTGAGCGCATTTCAGGGTCTGCTCTCCCCTCTCTGCAGGACATTTACCACAAACGCTGCAGAAGTAGAGCTGCAAAAATCATCAAAGACTCCACCCACCCCAGTAATCATATTTTCACTTTACTGCCATCTGGTAAGCGCTACCGTAGCCTGATGGCAAAAACCGAGAGACTCAGGAGTTTTTTCCCACAGGCCATCAGGCTCTTGAACTCTAAACCAGCTACCTCACACTGACACACTGACAGTGTCACTCTGTTTTGCTACAAACTGTTTTGCACATTTGCTTCCTGCACCTTCATGTGATTCTTAATATTTAAGACCACAGCTAAATGCATATATGCACACTGTACATCCCTGTACATTTTTTAATATTTTAAGTCTACAGTTTACATTCATGTACATTACTTTGCGATCTAGATTTATTCCCACATTACACATTTTTATATTTTTAGATTTTATTCTTATATTTTTATTGTTTACTTTTATCTCATTCTTACATAGCTACATTTATGTATATTTTCATCTGTGTGTTTTCCTTAATAATTGCACTGTCCATGGAGCGGACCTGACCCACATTTCACTGCTGGTTATATATGCTGTATATAATTTTGTATGTGACGAATAAAAATCTTGAATCTTGAATCTTGTAGAGACCTGACACAGGACTAATATTGTCGTACTTTCTGGTCCTAGTCAGGACTCGAGCAGCAGCATTCTGTTTGTACTGCAGCTCACTTAGTGAGTCCAGTGAGCAGACCATTGCTGTAGTCTAACCTGCTAGAGAGAAATGCATAGATAAGTCTCACTAGAGTTTAGACACAATACCCTTGATTCTGGCAATTTTGTTGAGATGGTAAAAAGCCGTTGATGTTATTGCTTTAATGAAGCTGCTAAACCTCAAGTCTGAGTCCATTATTACCCCCAGATTTCTAATCTGATATTTAGGCTTTAGAGAAAGAGGTGACTGCAGACACTTTCCCTTTGTGTGTATGGGCCAAAGATAATGACTTCTGTCTTGTCTGGGTTAAGTTGTAGGAAGCTGCATCCACACAGTGATCTGTTGGAGGCTGTGACAGAGTAAGTCCACAGGGCCATAGTCACCTGTTGTCAGTGAGATTTAAATCTGAGTGCCATCTGCATAGTAGTGGTAGGACACATTGTTACTGCAAATTAACCGGCCCAGAGGAAGCATTTAAAGATTGAACAAAAAGGGTCCCAGTATTACTGTATATCTCTCAGAATGCGCTCTAAGTATCAGGACAACTTTTACTAAAACTTTTACTGAAAAATGTATTGTAAATGAATACAGGTCAAGGCCATTCACAATAAATTGTTGGGTCTGAGACTCAGTTTTCAATTTCAACAAAGTACTTCCTGTCTTCAGGATAGGACCTGCTGCGAGCAGCACCAGAGATGCCAACCCGGTTCTCTAACCTCTTGCGAACAGTTTAGTGATTATTATAGGTTACAGTTCTAGAAGTATTTTATAAAAGAGGCCCTAAGTATTTTTCATAAATATGAACTACCGTTTTAAAAGTATGTAGTTGTTACAAATCACACATTATTCAATTTTAAAATGCCGCAGACAATTATTAATCATGTCCCATTTTTCCTTTTGTTACAGGAAGTACTTACCCACCCACCCGTACTCCACAGGCTCTGTGGGGGCGTGACTGGGCGACTCCGGCAGACAGCTTCTGTTATGCTAGTTTAGTGCTAATACTCTTCAAGGCTATTATCCTCTTTTACACAAGAATATTAAATACATACGAGTTTTATTCAACGTGAGATTGTATATTTTCACACTGACAAAAGCGGGTAGACTCAACAGTTTGGCTTCAACGCAGTCCCGCGAAACTTAGCCAGCTAGCAACCTAGAGCTAGGAGGTAGCTTATTTTTTATATATATTTTTTTTTACGAAGGCATTTGCAAGTGTTGCCTTGTTTGAGCAGCACAATACAGCTAAATTGCTTGTTTTATCGTGGGGTTTGCAGCTTTTCTAGTGCTGCTAGCCATTATACCGAGGGGTTTTCATGTTGGAGGGTGGACATTTGCGATGGCTGCGCCCTGATGAATGATTTTCTGGATGAGTCTTCGATCCACAATGACATGTAAATCAACCAAAGTGGCTCCGAGTGTGGATTTTGACCACAGCTGCTCTGACAGTGTGGAGTATCTGACTCTCAATTTTGGACCATTTGAGACTGTGCATCGATGGAGAAGACTGCCTCCTTGTGATGAATTTGTTGGTGCCAGGTAGAGGAGACAAAATATTTTGAGAAGAGTTTTACCAACCGGAATCCCTATTGGTTTTTATTTACTAAGAAATGAGTTACTATAAAATATTTCTGTTCAGGCGCAGCAAACACACTGTTGTGGCCTACAGAGATGCCATATACGTGTTTGGAGGGGACAATGGGTAAGTGCAACCACCAAGTAAACCATTTGTTAACTTAAACTATTTTATAAATTTTTCTGTTTACCTATTACATTATTAAACTGAGTTGTCACACAATAGGAAGAACATGTTAAATGACCTGCTTCGCTTTGATGTAAAGGACTGCTCGTGGTGTCGGTAAGATTACAAAAAAAACCTCCTGTGATTTGAGTATAAACTGTGCTAATTATACTATTTTATTTAATATTATTACTATTCTGATTTTACAGAGCTTTTACTACTGGGACTCCACCTGCTCCCAGATACCACCACTCTGCTGTTGTCTATGGCAGCAGCATGTTTGTTTTTGGTGACTTTCCTCTTCTTTTGTATTTCCTTGTATCATTTCCGCTTTTAATAATTGTGTAATTTATGCTTTCCTATGTTGATGTTAATGTTTCAGGGGGCTACACTGGAGACATCTACTCAAACTCAAACTTGAAAAATAAAAATGACCTGTTTGAGTACAAGTTTGCTACAGGACAGTGGACTGAATGGAAGGTGGAAGGAAGGTAGAGGATACATATCTATCTGTTAGCAAAACTTGTCTTAACCAGTTAACCACAAATGAATAATATGTTTTTGGATGTTTTATTTTTTAGTTTGCCAGTGGCAAGATCTGCACATGGAGCCACAGTTTACAGTGATAAACTATGGATATTTGCTGGCTATGATGGAAATGCTAGGTATATTTCCTATTTCCTTTTTTCTATATCCTTAATTCAGTCTCTATGTACATAATCTTATTACGTTTTATGTTGTTTAGGCTGAATGACATGTGGACCATCAGCCTTCAGGATCGAGAACATGCCTGCTGGGAGGAGGCAAGTCCAATCATTTTGATATAATGATAACAATAAGGTGTTTCTTAAGAAAGAAATCTGATAAACATTTAATCTCTTAACTGGTGTATCAATGTCCAACAGATTGATCAGAGTGGTGAGATTCCTCCATCTTGCTGCAACTTCCCTGTAGCTGTTTGCAGGGACAAGATGTTTGTGTTTTCTGGTCAGAGTGGAGCCAAAATCACCAATAACCTTTTCCAGTTTGAGTTTAAGGGCCACATGTAAGCAGTGTTTTTACTGTTCAGTTCTTTACCCATTATCCAGTGTTGGCAGATTTACATTTTGATAACTTTATTGTCACAGGTGGACACGCATCCCAACTGAACACTTGTTGCGGGGTTCACCTCCCCCTCCCCAGAGACGTTATGGTCACACTATGGTTGCGTTTGACCGCCATCTCTATGTATTTGGTGGTGCTGCAGACAACACGCTGCCCAATGAGCTGCACTGCTATGACGTAGATTCTCAGACTTGGGAGGTCATTCACCCCAGTCTGGACAGTGAGGTGTGTGCCATGTACATTTAACTGTTGCTTAATTTCTATGGCCCTTTTGTTGTTCAGTGCTTATTCTTTAGAGAAAAAAAAAAGTATCTCACTTGTGTCATCCTGCTTATTCTTGAATACAGTTGTGCTAATAAGTACCCTGCCAGAATTTGTGATTTTTCTTTTGGGCCATTTTCTTAGATAATATAAATTGTGATGACACAAAAAAATTCTTTCACATAGTTAGTGGTTGGGTGAAAGCCATTTGTTGTCAAACAATTGTGTTTACTCTTTTTAAATCATAATGACAACAAAAACTAACCAAATGACACCGCTAAAAAGTTTACATACCCTTGTGATTTTGGCCTGACAACATGCACACAAGTTGACACAAACAGGTTTGAATGGCTACTAAAGTTATCCATCCTCACCTGTGATCTGTTTTCTTGTAATCAGTGTGTGTTTATAAAAGGTCAGTGAGTTTCTGGGCCCCGACAGACCCTTGCATCTCTCATCCAGTGCGGCACTTACGTTTCTGTATTCTGAGAGCAAAATAATTGTCAAAGGTTTTGCAGGAAAAGGTAATTGAACTTTATAAAACAGGAAAAGGATATAAAAAACTCTAATTAAGAAGTGGGAAAGGAAAATGCCAGGTACACCAACAAAAATTTCAGCCACAACTGCCAGGAAAATTGTTCAGGATGAAAAGAAAACCCCACAAATAACATCAGCTGAAATACAGGACTCTGAAAAAAGTGGTGTGGCTGTTTCAAGATGCACAATAAGGAAGCACTTGAAGAAAAATGGGCTGCATGGTTGAGAAAGCCATTACTACGAGAAATGCCATAAAGCATCCTGCTTACAATACGCCAAGCGGCACAGAGACAAGCCTCAAAACTTCTGGAACAAAGTCATTTGGAGAGATGAGACCAAAATTAAACTTTTTGGCCACAACCATAAACGTTACATTTGGAGCGGAGTCAACAAGGCCTATGATGAAAAGTACACCATTACTACTTTGGAACATGGAGGTGGATCGCTACATTTTAAGAAAATTCTGGAGAAAAATTTGCACTCATCAGCCCGGAAGGTGCACATGGGACGTACTTGGACGTTCCAACATGGCTTTAACTAACCACTATGAATGAAAAAAAGTTTTCCACATATTCTTGGAAAAATGGCCCAAAAAAAATCACAAATTTATGAGCACAACTGTATATTGTTTAACCATAGGGTACTGCATATTTAATAAAAAAAAGTCTTAAATTTATGGCTCTTAGATGCCAAGTGGAAGACTTTTTCATGCTGCCGCTGTCATTCAAGATGCCATGTACATTTTTGGAGGCACTGTGGACAACAATGTGCGAAGTGGTGAGATGTATAGATTCCAGGTATGTGTCATTGTTTTTGTGTTGTAAGTTTATTAAACAAGGTGATATACAGTATTTTCTGATTTATTTTCTCTGTTTTGCAGTTTTCATGTTACCCAAAGTGTACTCTCCATGAGGATTATGGCAGGCTGTGGGAGAATCGTCAGTTTTGTGATGTGGAGTTTATTCTTGGGGAGGTATATAAAATCTAAAATCTAATATTAACCGCAATGGTGTAAAGCGCTCATATCTAACATATTTTTGTATTTACTTATTGCAGAGGGAGGAGAAGGTCTTGGGACATATTGCCATAGTAACTGCAAGATGCCAGTGGCTTCGGAAAAAGATTCTGCAGGCACGGGATAGACAACGAACGGTCAGAGAAATCTGTTTTGCTTGATCTTTTATTAAAATTCAGGTTCAAAATGAAGTTTAATTTTAAGTTAAAGTTATTTTGTTGATTGAAAGACCTCACATTGGAAGCATAACATTTTTAAAAAAGAGATCATTTCCTTTCATAATAAAGTCTTAATAAATCTGTTGTGTTTGTGGGGCAGAAGTGTAAACAGGAAAGTGAGGAAAATGATGAGGGAGCAACCAGAGGCCCAAAAGATATCCCAGGGGGCAGCAGGTCACTGCTTGAGGTCTCCATCAGAGAAGCAGAAGCACAGCCTTTTGAAGTCCTAATGCAGTTCCTTTACACTGACAAAATCCAGTACCCCCGCAGAGGTATTAAAATATATTTAGATTCACATTCCCAACACAGACAAACTAAAAACAATTTTTCTGTTTCCACAGGTCATGTGCAGGATGTTCTCCTTATCATGGATGTGTACAAGCTTGCTCTTAGTTTCAAGCTGTCCCGTCTGGAGCAGTTATGTGTGCAGTACATTGAGGCTTCCGTTGACCTGCAGAATGTTCTTAGCGTTTGTGAAAATGCTAATAAGCTGCAACTTGACCAGCTAAAGGTATAGCACATTTGACATCTAGCGCATAGCTGTAGTGTAGGGCTGGTGAAGAAAAAACAGACTTGACTCCATTAAAAACAAATTTAATCTGTCATCAGTAGCTAGTGTTTGATTACTTCTGTCTTTAGGATCAAAGAAACTAAAATTTAAAAACATGTTCTCCCTACAGGAACATTGTCTCAATTTTGTGGTGAAAGAGTCACACTTTAACCAGGTGATCATGACAAAAGAGTTTGAACATCTATCCACCCCTCTGATTGTGGAGATAGTACGACGTAAGCAGCAGCCTCCTCCTCGGTTGTACTCGGACCAGCCTGTGGATATCGGTACCTCGTTGGTGCAGGATATGAAGGCTTACTTAGAAGGCGGTGGTTTGGAGTTCTGTGACATTGTCCTTCTGTTGGATGGACACCCACGGCCTGCGCATAAGGCTATACTGGCAGCAAGATCGAGGTAGGAATGTTGCTCCTCCATTTAAAATTAAATCTACAGGTACTTACAGCACATAGGAGAATTATTATTGCAACTCCAAAACCCTCTCCAGTCAGAATTAGTATATTTTTGCCCAAAAGCATTAGAATTCACAGAGGGGACATTGATATTTTCATTCATACATTCAGTCAATATTATACATGTTCTTTTTTTAAGTTGTTCATTTTACCCACTAGCTACTTTGAGGCCATGTTCCGCTCTTTCATGCCCGAAGATGGTCAAGTAAATATATCCATTGGCGAAATGGTTCCAAGTAAGCAGGCATTTGACTCAATGCTGCGGTATATCTACTACGGAGATGTCAATATGCCTCCAGAGGACTCCCTGTATCCTTTTTAAACTCTCTGAATAAACTTGGTATCATTATTAAAGTGAAATGTTTAAATTGGGAAATTAAATTTTAAAAGTTGTATGGTTATGCTAGTAGTAACTGGAAAGGATTGGTTTTGTGAGTTATTCTTTTATTCACTTTCCCTATTGTCCAGTTTTAATAGAATTATGCAAGCTGCAATAAATACAGAAACGCCTACTGTAATTAATTACACAAGTGCCGTTACAAGACTGCTGTTATTGGCCAGAGGCATGTAAGGAGGCAGGTCTTTTGCACTTGGGGTGAATAAATACTGAAATTTAGAGATATAAGCTCAGCTCTTGTATCAGTTGATCTCAGAATTGACAAAGTCTCTTGGAGAAGAGATAAAACATCTTCACCTCATCAAGTCCAGATGCTTTCACTTTACTCTTTTTCTTCAAATGTTAAAATGAAAATAAATACTAAATACCTAAAATACCTACTATACTACTTTTTCATTTCCTTAACTGAGCTGAACAGCTATCTGTTTGCTGCACCATATTATTATGGATTCTCAAATAACCGCCTGCAGGCATACTGCAAGCAAAATCTGGAGATGAACGTCACAGTGGAGAATGTGTTGCAGGTATTTGTGTTTTTAGCCAATAGGAGGACAGTGGCCTCATTAGATCAGTCAATCCTGCGTTCTGTGTGGTACTGTTTTTATCTAAAGTAGTGTTTTTTTCTACCTTAGATTCTGGAGGCAGCTGATAAGACTCAAGCTCTAGACATGAAGAAACACTGCCTCCACATTATTGTGCACCAGTTCATCAAGGTGGGTGGGCTTGTATCTGGAGCTCTCGGGGTTTGCTGCCCACTCACTGCAGCTGAGCTAACCCACTAGGCCCGTATTCGTTGCGGGAGACTGACATTTTTGGCCTGGTGGTTCATCTTCTCCAATTTCTTGTAGAGAAAGGACTGTTTACAGCCGAGCCGGCTGAACAAGCACCTAATCGTGTAACAACAAGGGCCATAGTGTCACTCTGATTATTCTTTACTGGCTCTCAATTTTCACCCCATCATTAGAGTTATGTTAATCTATTTTTTTATTTTTTATTTTTTTTTTGGTGCATGTGCCTTAAGTTACTGTTGTAGTTTTGTTTATGGCTCATTTATTACATTTTTTCCTCTCCTCCACTTTTTAAAGGTATCCAAGCTCCCCAACCTACGGTCTCTCAGCCAGCTGCTGCTTTTGGACATCATTGAGTCTCTAGCTACACATATATCAGACAAACAATGTGCCGAAATGGGATCTGACATTTAAGATAACTTGAGTAAGCCCTTTTTTTGCCAAGTGGGCCAACTCATTCCGTACTCCCAAACTGCAGGACTTTTCTTTACATTGTACCTTGCATGTTGTTATTCATTTATTTTATTGATTCCATTAGTTGTAATTACACCTTTAAATGAATTAGATGCAACATCAGAAAAGTTTCAATTCTTAAGACTTCCTCCTGGCCCCTGCTCACTATAGTTTATTTTTTCTATACACAAAGAAGTACACAAGAGATACACAAGAAGTATTGCTGTCCAATTCCTCACTAACTTAATCAAGGGTATAGACTACATTATTTCTAATACAACTTGTGTAATTTGCAGCTCTGTTGGTTAACATATTTGATTTTAAGAAAAGGAATCAAAAGTAGGCCTGTTTAAAGAATACAGTGTCTCTAAAACCATTAGCTTGGTTTATTATTTTTTCATTATCAGACTCTGCCTGTTTTCTGTACACTATGATATATTCATGTGTATTTTGTGACATCACTATGCTGTATTAAATGTATAACAAAGTATTTATAGCCCATAATTAAATAAATAAATTATAAAAGTAATTATGTGCTTAGTAGTTATTGTTTCTCGTCTCTTAATTGTACAACTTGTCTACTTTTACACAAGTCTTATAAGTTAAAGCTTATCACTCAATACCAAAGGAAGTTTAGCTATAGTCCTGTTGATACAGTATTCAAGATGGTTATTTAATACGTGTCCCTATACTATTGTGCAGCTCTTATGTCAATATGATTGAAGGACTTTACCCATGTGAATAACTACATGTACTACGCTTACACAAAAATCTTAAATTCTTAACCCTGACACATAAAGAAAAGCCCTTGTTACCTATGCACCTACCTAGAAAACTGAAGGTTAATCCTTGACCTTTCATAAAATTTCTCTGTCCTTCAGGGGTTTCAGCTTTCACAGATCTATGCCAGATAAGCCCAGACAATGGGCCTTTAAAAAGATACATTCCTCCATGAGGTGCAAAAATTATAACAATTTTACTATCAATTTAATGGCTTTTTCAATTATGTATTTTGTTGATGTATAATTAAAAGTACAAAAAGACCACCATTAGTGCTGTGTTACAGATGCTGCTAGTTTTATGGACTCTCGGTAGAAGTAAAGTGTTGGACCAGTTTAAGTAGTGTATAGCATTGAGCACACTGCACTATTAATACCTCTGGCCAATCAACACCAACAATACCTCTAGTTTGAGTGTTAATCTGTTAAGATCAATCTTTCTGAAAAAGATTTCATCTGAAACAATTACAGAAAATCTAACTTTTAGAATCAAACAAATAGCCAGTATAGTGATCCCCAGGTTGGGGTATGTGCTTTTTGTGTATTCAGCAGTGGCCACCTTCCTCATGTTTCGTTCATTTAGGCCTTTACTTGTATGCACACTGCCCAGAATCCCTTTGGACATATCTGGTTTCACCTAAAAACAGTCTTCCTTGTTCACTGTCATGATATTTAACACTGAAACAAAACAGTATGCCTCTTGTCATGGCACAGTGTTGGATTATCTCTCACTTATCAGGTGCATTTTTTAGAGGCCTGTGTAAGTGGGCTGGTCCAGTTGGTCCTGTAGATGGGATGGGTTACAAAGCCTCTTTGGATCTTCCACTTCTGACTTGCACACTGTAGCTTTAGAACCAGCTGTGAACAAGTTTGGCATCCTTTGCAGCAGAAGATGGTTTTCCTCACAACAAAAATTATGCAAAGAACTGCTCTGTTTGTGACATTTGGTGGTCTTGTCACTTCTCTGATCACCACGTTCCTTCCTTTTTGGAAAACAATGAATTCTGACCTGAATGAAATGGAGAACTGGTTCTCAGGACTGTTTCACATGTGTCTCTACACAGAGGAAGTTGGAATTCAGTGTAAGGCCTATGAGTCGATTTTAGGACTCCCGATGGACTTGCAAATCTCCAGGGTGCTCATGTCTGTGTCTATTGGCACAGGTGGCTTAGCTCTTGGCAGCCTTTATAGGTCTGGAGGGTGTAGAGATTGTGGAGCGACCTGGCCTCAAAAGAGGACTGCTTATCTTCAGCGGGGTGCTGTCATGGATATCAGGCCTCACCACACTAGCCCCTATCTCGATAGTGGCATATACAACTGTCGTGGACTTTTGGAATGAGGGCTTTCCTGATGTGATGCCCCGCTGGGAGCACGGAGAGGCCATGTTTTCTGGATGGTTTGGAGGATTGGCACTGGTCATTGGAGGGACCCTTTTCTTTATCGCTGTGTGCATGGGAGACTTTGATCAGCGGCCACCAAGTGTGCCAAACAGTCCGCAGGTGAAGACCAGGACACAGCACTACCTGAAGACAGAGGTTTTATAGCTGAAATTTTTACAGCTTACCTTTTCATTTTCTGATGTGTGGACTTCAATGAACATAACTGATGCATTAAGTGGGATTGTTTTGTACTTCTGAAACAAGGGACATACAGTGACAAATATCACTGAACCCCTTTGGAAAAAACAATCCTCATTCTTATGTATCTATGTAAAGTTCCCCCTGTTCTCTTTGTTCTGCCTTTTCTAGACATTGCTTTTTTTGTAGTATATTGTAAAATCTATAAGAAAATGTTAGAAAATATATAAAACTAGTTGCATTCCACCACTCACTAATGTTTGTCTTACATTTCAGACACTTGGCTTTGCCACTTTCTGTAGTTCTTGATGCACAGTTTTGCTTGGAACACCGCCTTCTACATTACACAATTATTTAGCTATATTTATGCTTTTTGTGTGTCTTATCCTAGTCTTATGTATAATATTGGAGTTTATAAATTATTAAATAACACCCCTGTACTTCTCTAATCTAATTGCTTAATGTTGTGGTTCATTTCATTTGGTACAGTCACTTTGTTGTGATGGGCACCTTTGTCTCTCTCAAACCACGCTTTTTCTATTCTCATAACTACTCCTTGTTAGGCCTACTCAAGACACTAAAGGACATTTCCAGTTTTCCCATTCAAACATAAAAAAAATCTCACAGCAGCAGTGTGAAAGCCCAGCAAGCTTTCTAACACTGCATGAGAGTGGAAATATCTTGGGAGCTCATTTCTATAAGACTCTGTATACCTTTTAATCCTACTCCACCCCCACCGCCCAGAGTCAAACCTTACTGCACCACTGCTGTAAATTGCTTTCAAAAACAGTCTAACAGCCCAAATGTTTGTAGAAAACAAATGCTAACCATCCATGTATTTTGTGTCCCCTTAATCCAGAAGCACGTGGTCACATATAGTCACATTTTACAGTAGTAGGTGATATTGTTGCAGAAATATTCAGTGCAATGCACATTAAGCAGGCATCGCAGCAGTGGGCAGTCAGGGCGGCCAATGCAGAAGGGAGGGAAGCAAATATTATATCAGGCTTAACTGGCAACTCGGGTCTTTGACATGTAAGAGTGAAGCTGACAGGACGCAGGGAGAAAAACGAAGAAAGTGGATGTGTTGGTAAAATACAGAGAGGAGGGTGGGAGGACAGTGAGAATTAATGCTGTGTTAGCATCCCCTCAGCAACCCCATCAATACTGCACAACAGCTGGGAAACTGGCAGGTCCCCCGTGCTGCATTTGCGACACAGAGCAACTCCCACGACCGGTCGGTTCACTGTGTCGTCCTGCGCCTGGAGGTGCAACAGAAGAGCGCACTGACTGCCTGGGTCTCTGATTCTCTCTTATTCCGGACAGGGACAGGGTTGATGTTTGGGACGTGCTAATATGCTACCGAGTTCAGCGAGGGAAGCTGAGAAGTGGGGAGTTTGACAGTTTAGTGGACCTGCTCCATGCCCCTGGCTGTGGTAAGACCATTAACTCACTTTGCAGTAAAAAAGCCTATGCTTTATAAAATTCACGATTAATGTCTGAATGCGATGCTGTGTATGGGAGTAGCTTTCTGGTATATATTTTTTACACAAGCTACATAGCCAGAAATACTTGATTGGAAGTTGGTTGCTCTCAGTGGCCCAGGCACCAGCACTTTCCCTGGGGGGCTGTGGCGCTGTTTCCACTCATTTCATGCACCACTAGAAACACTGCAGGGTCCGTTATAAAAGTGAAACACAAAAAGGGACCAAAACTAATTATAACAACTTTAAAATAGAAATCCCAGGCTCCTGTTTCTCTGACCTCAGTGTTCTTCAGCTATTTGTGACCATTGTGTCATATAGATGTTTTTGAATACAAAGGTTAAATAACAGGGGCATTGCTCAGTTGTAGGGCTGTACACCCCAGTACAAAATAATCGTTTTCCATGACATCACAGAGACTGCTTCAAGTCTTGGCAACATGAGCTGATTGGTAGTTTGTTAGTTAGTATTGTTAAGTTACCTGTACAGTCTAACCAATTTAACCAATGATCAAGTTTAACTCCCATTTTAAGATCCACATGACATCTGGATATTGACCAATTATTTCCCATTAAATGATCCTCATGTTTGGACGTGCACATTGAGGGGAATGGACTCGGGTACAGGTTTTGTGAGTATTTTAAATACTCTAGCTTCTTAATGGGGATTGTAGTTGGCTGTAATCCATGATTTATTCTTCTATAGTGGAATGCACGCAGCTCCTTAGACATGACAATGTGTGTCAAAGGAATGTAGACAAATCTTTGTGTGTAATGCTATCAATGGTTTTATTGATTTATCACTCATTTATTTGGGGCTAATTAAGCACGAGAGTAAATAAATCACTAATAGCAGCACCAAAGAGCACCTGGCGTAACAATGAATTAACGCAATGATACTTTGGGCTTGTGTTTAACAACGCATTAGAACATGTAAATGTGTTAGTGACAGACAGACACGTGTGCTCTACTATTAAGAGCCTTTGATGGCTGTGAGATGTCGCGTTAGTTTGGAAAACTGTATGTCTGTCAGAACGTACAGTACATTCCTGTTTTGCAGTCTCTATAGATCAGCTAACTCAACACCAAACAGGAACTGTGCTTGCATTACATTTTAGGGGACGTAAGTGAAACTGACAGCTTGTTTGCAGGATTATTAGCATTGCTTGGGGACAGGCCCAACAGTAAGAGACTGGGATCTGCGTCATATGTTGTGAGGACCAAATCTGCTTAACCTACTTTAGTTTTGCACAAAATATCTCAGAAATCTAGTTGGTACCCCACATTGGGAACCTTTTATGATCCAATTTGTTTTCCATTTTTAACAAACCTTTGCTTGATCCCAGTCTGTTTTTGATTTGGTAAAAGCTGGAAGGTTTAAGGACTTGACACAGACGTTTGTTTATGATTACTGAAGGACAATGTGTTAAACATCATATAAAAGTTAACATGAAGTTAAGAAAATACACAGTATAATGGTAAGTTCTTGCAGGACTGTGTACATTCAGAGTTTGATCTTTCCACGTCTTGTTGGTCCTCTGGAACTTTGCTAAGCAGTGCCCCATTCAACACTTCACACTTTTTTCTGTAGTTCAAGGACATTAAGTTGTGCTCAGAATATCAATCAGTCCTTTCAGCTGTTAACTCAACACAATTATTTGGTGATGGACTGCCCCATGCTGACACACCTGCTATATGTCTGTGTGGACTTTATGTACTGTAAGTAACTCACTGTATGTGCTGGTGAAATACCAGAGCTGGCAGCAGCATGAGGGCAACATGGCAACAAAACAGGAGGGATTTTGAACCTCAGGGGCCCCCTGCTTTCCCTTTAAAGCACACTGTGATCAGAAAGTTAATAGGTGTTGGAGTGTTGTTAATTTTTAACAGTTTCTAATGGAATATGCATGAACAAAGGTAACAATGTGTGCAAATGTCCCTAATTAACACAATTACTTAATTTTTTACAAACAATACCAGGTGACACATACAATGTGTAATGTGTAATGTAATGAATAATCAAGTTGAATTTTTATGATGATGAATTTGAACTGAATATAGAGAAAACCCATGTGACCATTCAAAGATTATGTGGAGGAGCTGATATGTGCGATGGCCAGCGTGTACCTGCAGGTGCCCAGATCTACACTTCTGTGTGACCATTCCCTCCAAAGCAGGAGGCCCGGCCCAAGGGTCTGAGCACAGCCCCTACTCTTCCAGGGAGTCCCTCAATCCTGGGCCCAACATGGGAGGATGCTTCTCCAAATCCAAACCAGGCAAGCAATGTCTTTCACTTTCTGATGTGCAACCTGATTAGTTCTAATTGTTAACAATCTTATAATCTATATTTATAGTATATATTTTAAAACTATGGTAGATTGTATGAAACACTGTACCCCTTTAGTCATTTTCTTTTAAACCCGGGAACATATTGTGACAAATTGTGCAAAATTGGAAAGACATTGTACCGTATATGTATATATACCGAATATGTCAAAAGATGTTTTATAGTTTACTATATATATATATATATATATATATATATATATATATATATATATATATATATATATATATATATATATAATTTTTTGTGTGGTAACACACTATTTCATCACAGATAGCAGCATCTACGCAGTCTATTCAATTCTTGAAAGCTCTCTCTTCCTGTTCTCCTACAATCACATTCACCATTATGTTTTTCCGTTGATTTTAATTAAGACTTGCTCAGCAGGAGAAAATTCCAGCCAGATTACTCTGTAAGAACCGGATGATTACCACTTTTTTCCAGCCAAACAGATACAGCCCACTGCTGAAGGGTTACAAAACCATTTTTAATGGTCAGAAATATGAACTGAACTCTAGTACACGTGATGTGCACTTGCAAGGATTAGTTAGTTATTTAAATATAACTGACCTTGTGGATGAAATGAGACATAAAATCATAATGTTCTCTTTGTGTTCTGGGCAGTTTAGAGAAACTGAGGTTTAAAGCTTTGATATTCAAAAATCTGGACAAAAATGTCAGATAGAACCTTACAATACTAATGAGACATGTTTTTGTTGTGCAGTTGAAGTTAAAGTAGAACTCTCTCTCCTGGAAAAAGAGAAAGACGTAGATGGTCTGTCACCGAATGGCAAAGCAAGCCCATTTGCTGAATTCAGAGCCAACGGTGCACTGGGACACGGCTCAGACGATGAATCCACCCCTCTCCCCCTGTACCACAAACCCAGGGACTATGTGGAGGCATCGGTCTGTCATGTCAAAGATTTGGAAAATGGACAGTAAGAGCATTTAAAAATGTTAGAGAAATGCAATTTTCCCTATATAATCTATAAATATGTTGTCACAAAGATTAACACAAAACATAAGACTTTACTACTAGACAATAACTAGTGTTACAGGTGGACACCAATCTCCACTAGCTGCTGCATTTGTCTCAGAAAAATATTCTATTGGAGTCCTTTGTCACTTTTTAGACTTATAGTTTTACTTGCAATTTGCACCAACAGTATCATAGTCTAATAAGCATTTTATTTTCTCCAGGATGCGAGAGGTTGACTTGGGAAGCGGCAGAGCTTTGTTGATCAAAGAACATGGGGAGTTTTCGGCCATGGCCCACAAATGTCCTCACTATGGAGCTCCCTTGGTCAAAGGTGGTTCATGCACTTTTAGGTGCTTAGTGTCATTTAATTGGATAAAACATTTGTCATATTAGTATCTGTTTTAAAGGTGTGCTGTCAAAAGGACATGTCCGCTGTCCATGGCACGGTGCATGTTTTAACATAGCAACTGGAGACTTAGAGGACTTTCCTGGGCTGGACAGCCTGCCTACTTTTCAGGTAACCTTCCTTGGTCGTGCTGTCTCTTATTGTCTACACATGGCTCAAACATGTCTGTTTGCTTCAGGTCAGAGTTGAAAAGGACAAGGTGATCATTTGTGCAAACAAGCAGGTAAAAGCAAGAATAATGGGAACATTTAGTAGAACACAGGCCTAAATGCATCACATGATTAATTGACTATCTTGTTATTGAATTTTAGGCTCTTCAGTCACAAAAGAGAACCAAGCCCATGGCCCGATGTTCAGCAGTCATAAACTCCAGCACAGGCTTCAGCCATGTTCTCATTATCGGCTCAGGTGAGTGCCCATTTAATCACATTAATGAACTATTTTCTTTCACATTCATTTTCTATGCGGTGCTAATTATGACAAATGCTCCACAGGTCCAGCAGGTCTGGTATGTGCAGAGACACTGAGGCAAGAAGGCTTCACTGATCGCATCGTAATGTGCACCATGGATAGACACCCTCCTTATGACAGGACTAAACTGAGTAAGGTTTGTACAGAGATTGCAATCACATCACCAACTAGCCAATTACTGGCTTTGCCAACAAGGTTAGCTAGTAGAGTGCATAAGTATTACATTAATTAGTGCTACTACTGTACACTACTGTGTTTAAAGCACATTTTAATAGTTATACAAAATCATCATTTCATGGGCCCAACATAGTTGGTTAATTCCACACAATTGTATGAAAAACTATTTGAAGATGAAGTAATATTTTTATTTTTATTTCCATTTTTTCCTGAGCAACTAATTTGTGAACCTTCAGTCCCTAGAAAGCACTGCAGAGCAACTCAGACTGCGCTCCACAGAGTTCCTACAAAACCATGACATAGAACTTTTCACTGAGAAAGAGGTGAGAGTCCACAGTGATAAAAAGTAATTAAAAACTGAAAAGGTTACATAACTGTACATCTTTGTTTTGAAGGTGGTAGCAATAGATGCCAAAACACGATCAGTGACCTTTGAAGATGGCGTAAGGATGGAGTATAAGAAACTTTTCATTGCTACTGGAAGCAAGTAAGTATAACACACATATAATGATTTTGCAATTAATAAGATAAAAGCATAACAAATATTGAGTTCTCTGTCCAAAGACCCAAACCAATGAACTACAAGGGCAAAGATGTTAGGAACGTTTTTCATCTCAGGACTCCCGAAGATGCAAACAGCATAGTGAGGCTGGCAAACAACAAGAATGCTGTAATTGTGGGAACATCATTTATTGGTGAGAAACAACATCCTTATAAACCTTTATTTTTGACCTACACATTATAAAAATTGTGTATCTTCTCTTGCTCTAACAGGTATGGAGGTGGCTGCAGCTCTCACTGACAAGGCCCACTCTGTTTCTATCATTGGAATGGAATCTGTTCCCTTCAAAAAAGCTCTCGGAGAGAAAGTAGGGAAAGCCATAATGAAGGTAAAGATATTCGCAGGGAACCTCAAGCTGTACTGTACTATCATCAACAAAACTAACTTAGAATGCTATACAGTGCATACATTTTTTTTGTCAGTACACTAATAACTGTAAGAATCATGTAAAGTCTTCTCTCTTTTCTTGCTTCTTAATGCTTTTGCTTTCGGAGCTGTTTGAGGCGAACAGAGTGAAGTTCTACATGCTTAATGAGGTGTCGGAGATGATAGGCCATCATGGACAGGTATTCAGAAAGTGAGAGAAAAAGCATCACTTACCGTTCAGCATCCTTCACATTTTCCAATGTGGGCATCTTTGAAAGTATTTATTGTACATATAGTGTATGTAATGCTGTTATGTTTTGCCATCATACAGTTAAAAGAGGTTGTTCTAAAGAGTGGAAAAGTACTCCGGGCAGATGTCTGTGTTATAGGAACAGGTGAGTACAAAGACAAGTTAATAATGATTTATTCTGTTACATATAATTGCAGCATTATGTATGTTGACTTCTGCAGGATGTCTTCCTGCAACAGGCTTCCTGAAGCCGAGTGGCATTAACCTTGATTCCAGGGGCTTTATTACTGTCAATAAGGTATTTGACAAATCCAACATTACACTTTATTATCCCCTTTGAATGTATTGCTTTTTTCAAGATGATGCAGACAAATGTTGATGGTGTTTTTGCTGGAGGTGATGTGGTAATGTTCCCTTTTCCGCCACGTAACAATAAGAAGGTGAACATCCCACACTGGCAAATGGCTCATGTACATGGTAAGTCTGATAAGGTTATAGTTTTAAGTTTCTGTATTCTTAAAACAATAATAAAAATTATGTTTTATCCTAACACACAGGAAGAGTGGCAGCTCTCGGTATGATGGGCAAAGCCTCGGAAATCAAAACGGTGCCTTACTTTTGGTCGGCCATGCATGGGAAAACCATTCGCTATGCAGGTAAGTAAATGAGGAATGTACACTAGACTTGTGTTGCATTAGTAGCTTGCAAATTGCAGATGGGCAGTAAAAAAGATTTGTTACATGAAGAGGCATACTATTTTGCTATCTAGCTAAAAATGTGAAAAAATGACCTATGAACTATCGATCTACTGGACGTAACTGTATGTGTTTTGTGTGTGTGAAGGTTATGGTGAAGGATTTGATGATGTCATTATACAAGGAGATCTGGATGAGCTCAGATTTGTGGCATTTTATACTAGGTAGGTTTTTTCCAAGCTTGTGTTTTGTTGTTTTCATGAAGTAGATCAGCATCAGTCTTTATCTGTTTTTTCCCTCTTTGGTGCTGTTTTGATCTATAGGAGTGAAGAGGTGGTCGCTGTTGCCAGCATGAACTATGATCCCATTGTGTCCCGAGTGGCAGAGGTTTTAGGATCTGGAAAGTTGATTAAGAAACGAGATGTGGAGTAAGTCTCTTAAATCTAGTCACAGTTTCAAAAGCTATGTACATTAGGTTTTTACGGAAAAACATGAAAAAAATGATAAATATTATCATTCAGAATGTAAACATGACAGCCCACAAAGCTTGTGACTTTCACATGAAAAGTATTATGGGGCCTTTTGTTACTGCACTGTAAACACTACATATTTAAGTCATTATTACATTACTTCTACACTTGAAAGCTCATTTGTGTTGACTTATACAAATAAAACTAGCATATTTTCTAAATGTTAATCTATTTTACATATTAATGGGATATACACATAGCAAAAAGCAGCTCACATAACACACTGTTATTGTTTCTTGTCCTTTCTTGTTTCATTTTTAATAATGCACGCACAAAAACTGAAGGATGTTAGCGCGACTGGGCAAGTACGGACAAATGTGTAGCTTTTTTTATTATTTTACTCATAATGAAAGAATGGTACATTTGTGTCATGATTTGATGACCATAGATTATTGTGTTGCAGGACTGGAGACATTTCTTGGTTGATTGATAAAGGCTCACAATGACTTCACTCACCTTTGATGAGCCAAAAGACCCAAAGTCTACTACTGGACACCTCACTCTGGACATTAATGGTGCTGAGAAACTAAGCAGCTATCCAGGACTTTACACAAATCCACACACATACAGTCAAACTGCAACACATGTCTGTATCTGTCTGGGATACTTCTTTGAGGACAAGGCTTTTTATTACTGAAAGACATTTCGGTGTAACCAAATGAACCATGCATGTGTAAATTCACTGATACTGTCAAAGTGGAATTGTTGTTACAGTGTTGTCTTTCACAACAAAGCAATTCTCGTAGCATGTCGCTCCAAGACGTATCTACCTGTACAATTTGTCTATAAGAGGCCAGAGGTGGGCATTTGCCTTTTTGTACAATTTAACTGTATATGACTGTAATGCTTAACTGCAACTAAATAGGGACACATGAGCTGGATTTTACAAAAGATTTAATAAAATTAAGCTATACTCTTTCATACAAAACAATACAAATACAATAACAGGCCATAGATATGCATGGTTTAACATAAGTTCAAAACCTTAATTTCCCAAAGTACAACATATAAAGTAAAATGCATAAAATTAAATTTTACATGTTGACAAAAGATAATGTTTAGGATAACAACATACCTCTTATTATTGGTTGCCTTGTTAATAGACTGCACAAATGAAATCTATAAATGCTTTGATTATCACATTAGATTTGTAAATTTCCCTACAGATTGCTTATATGAATCCAATACAGTTGTTTCTGATGGTAATTAATAGTCACCTCTTTGTTACTAACTCAGGGAACTGAGGTTGTGGCCAGAGCTAATGGAATTCACTTGCTTCTTTCATTTATTATCCACAATAAGCTTGTGCTGTGCTTCAGAATGAACCTAGAGTGTAGCATATCTCACAATACCTGAGCCCCTCACATTCACTGGATTTCAGAAAGCATTGTTGTATCTACAGAGACACCTCAGAAAGGCATTTTATAACAAAAATAAATAAATAAAAGACTTTCAACAGTACTGTTGTATTTTGTTTCTGGTATTGAAAGAATCTATTGAAAGTTATTTTCAAAAGTCACCCAAGATATTCTCAAAGTTTAGGAACAGTTTCATTCTTTAGTCATTGTTTTGAAAGGCTCTCTGAATTTAGCACAAGTAATATTTAGAAAAACAGAATAGAAGTTCACATTTAAATGAGGATGACATGCGGAAGTGATCTAACACATGCACGCGCACACACGCACACACGCACACACACACTCAGACATTGATACAATAATAGTTCTAAAGTATCTAAGTAACAAGCACCTTAAATCCCTGTAGACATCAATGAATACAGTTGAAACACTGGGGTGATGAATGAATTCTATGAATAATAAGACAATAAACATTTTAAAAATGCAGTTTGACAGACTTTTTGAAGGACAGAAACACTGGTCATTGGTCTTAATGGTATAAAAACAGCTGCTCATTCTGAAACTGCATAAGAAAAGACTCTTGGCTGATATAAAAGTTTTAAAGTCAATCAAAAGACCATTTGCTAAAAACACTGTTTTAAATCTATTCACATTATGTAAATTTCCATTATTTCATTATTTAATCACCGCCTGTTTCTAAGGCACTTCTCAATTATAGTTCATGAGATGACTATACACAACTATACAGCAGAACGAACACAACATCAGTGGACTTGTTAAGAAAATAAATCCCTTAAAAGCAGTGCCAGTGTTACAGTACATGTAAAAATAAGTGCTTCCTTTCCAAAGATCAGAAGTCATATTCTGCTGCACATTGCTGGAGGTACCACTCATATAATTTAGCCTGTGTGGGATTTGACAATGAAACAATATATTACACTGATTTAATAAATGCACTGTAGCTCTATAAAGACTCAAAGAGACTCAATTATATCATAGTGTATAAAATAAATTATTATTATAACATAAAACCTACCTTTTTGGCTTTGACAATATCCCGAATGTATTCATTGTACTCAGCCAAAGTCTTCTTTTCTTTCTTTGAGAGAGTTATATTTCTTCGGCTAAAGATAAAAAACAGTGTAAATTTATCATTTAAATTGAAAATTCATAATTTGTTGCTTGCATATTTGTACTTGCTTTATCATGGCATATTTTGGTGTGATCTTCATTTATAAACACAGTTTGTGTGTTTCGTCATTTTGTGTAACAAGTCATGTTACTAAAAACAGATACCTTGCAAAATGCTTTGCCAGGAAAAGCAGCAGGTAGCAACATGCCATGAACATGATCACAAACACTACTTGTCCATCTTCTGGTATCCAGTCCCATAAATACATCACTATACCCTGTAGCAAAAAATAAAAGAAAATTATATGCTGCAAAAACATGAAAAGCAGAACAGAATGACTGAACATATATATATAGTGTATGAATTCATGCTAATGAGTATTTGTATAAATATCTGATCTTACTGTAAAGATAGAGAAGGTTCTTGCCAGACCTTCTCCAGTAAGCTCTTCTAACTGCTGATTGGAGAAGGAGGTCACAATAAAGCTGAGGATAAAGAGCACAGGGAGGAAAATGCCCAAAGCCCCATACAACAGTGAGTAAAGACGCAAACTCTTGTTGTAAGTTACATCAGACCTGTAAGGGTGTAAGGACACAGAGAATAGGATTTTATAAGATGTATATGTGAAAAAACAACAGTCAATGGTGTAAGTAGGGTGGTCACACCTGTCCTTTTCTAGTCTACTGCTGATAGATTTACAAATGAGATCACAGTCACTCTCCAGGTGATCCAGGGTCTTCTGAACAGCCTGGTTGATCGCCTTCTCAATCGTCTGACAAACCCCATCAATCTGGTTTACACAGCGGCTAGGCTGCACAATATCAAAGTTTAACAGAGCACAAGGAAAGATCACATTTAAAGGCTGTTTTGATTGGCAGCCTTCTAGGTTTATAAAGAAGATGCTGTTACTCAGCATAACATAAATGAGCAGGAAGAAGGAATATACAAATATTTGATTTTGTGCTGGGCACAGCCTTGGAACTGTAAATCTAATTTTTGTAAAAAAAAAAAAAAAATAATTATAAAAAACAATAATAATAATAAATATAATAATAATAATGATTATGATAATGGGTTGGATTTAAATAGTGCTTTTCAAGCCTCTCAAAGCGCTTTACAGAGTCAGACACTGGTGGTGGAGATGTTTTTGCACCTAAGGGCTCTTTGACCTCAAAGTAAATAAATATAAACTTATTAAATCCCACCCCCAGAATTAAAAGGGCCCGGACAATTATACTCTTATATACAGTATCTTTGTTTAATGTAAACAGGAACAAAAATACCTTCTGTGGGTTGGGGATATATATTGTTGGCATCTCAAATCCACATTTGTTAAGACCTGGACGACGACATAACTCCTGTACAATCTGCATCATCACCCTCTGCCAAAAGTAAAAAGAAAGCGTGTTCCATCATAATGTATACTGATGTATATCAATGTGTATGTGTCATTTGTGTGCTACGAATACACCTGCCTGTCTGTCTGTTTCTTTTCCAGCTTCATCTGACTTGCTAAGGTAGAACAACAGTTTATCTCCACATTTTTCACTCAGGTTCTCCACAATGTTGAGTGTGCGCTTGCAGAGTGCCTGTCCCATAGGATCAAAGAACACGAATACCAAGTCAGACTGTTGTCCTGCACAAAAAGGATTCATGGTCATTAAAGAAACTTTAGAATAGAGTTGGAATTTTAGAGAAGTTTGACTTAAAGTTTCAAACATACCCAACCAAGTGATGGCACTGTTTACATCAAAAGGGTAGATCATGTCTCCATCCACCAAACCAGGTGTATCAATAAACGTTATCAAGCTGAACTTCTTCTGTTTGGAAGTAGAGATCTCGGCAGAAATGTAGTCCAGGACACCTAAAACAAACAGGGTCTATTTGCTTTAGGAGAAAAGATTTACTACTCTACCAGAAGCTGCCACAAGGTTGCTGGTATCTCTTCTATAAAAAATAAACACATAAAAGTGGCCCCCTTAACCTAGATGCCAGTTGTCATGGTTACACACAACAGCTCTTCAACTGGCAGCTTTAGCTTGGGGTGTTGGACATAAAGCTAGCCAGTGAAGAACGACTGTGAGGTAACGCACTGAGAGGTTACAATAGTCAAATACTATTTTATGTGTACTCGTATATTAACGCAACTTCACTCAACAAATCGAAGCAAGATTGGTTAATTAGAGGCATGCCGGCACAATTGGCAACTTATCTAAAAAATACGAATACGCACAAACACACACCTGTCTGGAGTCAGACTGAGGCTGTTTCATTGGAAGAGGCAGGTGTCAACAGCCAGTACAAATCACATCCTTGTACTGCAGTGATTACCACCACTGCTTAGCATTCCCTTATGTTTGTCCTTTTTCAGCAAAGAACATTATCACAACATACATATAGCTGCATTAACACTGTCTACCACTACTGACTAAGTCTTGCAGGCTTTATAGTCCCAGTTACAAGATCATTTAAAAGATTTTATTCCATAGGTAAACATCTAGTCTAATGTGAAAATATTTATGTTAAGACCAACTATTTAGCTGAAAGAAACCCCTTAAAGGTCAATAGAAAACCAGAGCCATTACTTGTCCATGGGTGCAGTCACAAGTTCCTCAAATGACTGTAACTGAAGACTACACTCAGGATCCCCTGCTTCGGAAAAGGGCAAAGCAGCAGTCATGCTGCACAAACTCAAATAGTGTATCTATCTAGTGCAAATGATCAAAAGCAAAACTCACAACAGGTTGCATAAAAAGCACAACACTATTTTTCTGTATAGAATTACACTTATTTATACTACTATATTTTAAACAAAAGCAGAATGCACAAATGAGTAGCTGCTCTCACAAAAAGGATATTTAAAATTTTTTGATGAGTCATCCTCTGTTCCTGTGACAGGAAAACAAACGTTTGATGTAGCATTTTTCCATAAGCTTTGATGAAGTAATGACAATCCAGTTTATATTCTTCAGGAGATTGGTGTGAGGCTGCAGGGCTCAGGCCTGTGAAGTAGAGCTGTGCAGTTGGAGTCTGGGTTGTGCCGTCTCTAATGGCTGTGACATTTCTCAGCAGCTCCTCCTTACACCACTGCACTGCTGTCGATGGGGCGTGTGACTCACGCGCCATACAGTGAGCGCTCCAGTCTGCACCCAGTGAACCCTCCCGCTCTACAAACCATAACTGCACGGACATACAGAACTCCCCTACATTCTCCATGCTGATGCTCCCACTCAGGCACACCCCTACTTTGTGCATAAGCACCTCACAGTCCAGCAGCTTCATAAAGCACTGCTGACGTACACAGTCCGACAACCAATTATTTTAAAACAATATGATATGAATTGCCATTTCCTCTGAGAGAGACAGTTATCTAAGGAAATTAACTGCACAGTGATGAGGGCAAAACAGAAAAAAAATATGACTCAGTGTTGAGAATTAGTCATCAAGGTGGAGAACGATCAGAAAAAGTTGGACTCACAAAAATAATGGTTATGTGAAGTCAGGAACACAAACACACAATAGACAAAAATAATAATATTCATTCTGAATGCACATTTAATGCAGCATACAGCAACACATAAATGTTGCAATCTCCTCTTATTGTTGATTATCCAATCACTTCCGACTTTCATCTTTAACTTTCAGAGTTAAATTATTACTATCTCTGCATGCCTCTGTTGATTAACCCAGCATGTTTGTTCAGCATTAACTAGCCTCTTCTAGTCTGCATTGCAGTATTTTGTAATCAAAAGGAGAAAATGTTGATACTTATGTATAGTGTTTTTAATTTATACTAGAAATATAAAATGTCAGCATTAAAACATTCCATGTCTAGCCAGTTAATACTTAACCTCTGTAAGAAAATGCTTACCTTTGAACTCAATGATTGGTCGAAAGTGAGGGTAAAGATGCAGTGTTGCATTCCCCTGTGCAAAGAGACAAGAAAAGAGAAAGCACCTGATGAGATTGATGTGAGCTGGAATTTACCAACATTCAAATCCTCTAAAACATATCTTCCATGCTGCCTTTACGCTGCTATGATGCAGCTCAATACACTCGATTCACGCGTCTTGTGCACTGATAATCCTTCCACTCTGCAGTCCTGCATTGTATTAATTCGTTCATTTTCTACCGCTTTGTCCCGTTAGTGGTCGCAGGTGACTGGAGCCTATCCCAGCAGCTTTGGGCCTTAGGCGGGGTACACCCTGGACAGTGGCCAGTTAGTCGCAGGGCTAGCATTTAGAGACAGACAGTGACAGACAACCATTCACTCTCACATTCATTCACTTGGGACACTTTAGAAAAAAAATTACATTATATACTTACCGGTAACACTTTATAATCACTATAAACACATTATTTAAGTATTTTTAACTAATTTATTCATTATTTACAAAGCATTATTCCTACATTTATAATTATAATTAAGTTATAAACATTGTTATTATGTTTTTAATCTTAAGTAATATGCTTGTGTACAATTTTATACACAAATAGTAAGTCAGCATCTGTAAATAGTTTAAATAGTGTTGTCAAAAATATTGATATTTCGATAAATATTGATACCGAAATATCTCAAACAATACAATACTCATTTCCTGAAGTACTGATACCAGCTGAGCTTTGGATTTTACTTGAAAATACAAGAATTTTTTTACTTGCACTATTGGTTTCTGAATGTATGACAATCTGAGAGTGCACAACCTCAAGACATTTTTGTTAATGTAAAATATACCTCATTGTCATGTTCTATCTAGACATGTTATATTTATCTTTAAATTAAAAAAAATAAAATAATACTGTGACAGTTGTTTCCCCTTCGGTATCGAAAATGGTATCGAATATCGATATTTTTGAAGGTATCGTATTGAAGTTAGAAATTCCAGTATCGTGACAACACTACTTCTTAATTTATCATTAATTACATATTTATTACTTTTCTACTTTCAATAGAATGTAATTATTACAATGTGTTACTTAATCACCATATTGAATCATGTATTACAGTAAATTGCAAATATATCTTTATCATAATATCAATAATTGCAAAAAACAGCTTAAATCTGTGTTATGGTGTGTATGTATCAGTATTCACACTTTGCATGTTAAAATAACAAGCTATTCAGAAACTTAAATACATTTCTGGTCTTGTGTTTTGTTAAAAAATTTGAATGCTGTGCCAAAAAGGCATTCAAATATTATGATATAATCAAAACATTTCACAAATTTGTCATTAATTAGCCCCATAAAACTGCTTTTAAGATTTAAGAAAATTCAAAGACTCACTGAATGCCACCCATCTTGGCTGTATAATTTAACAATTATTACACTGACCTACCGTTAATGATTCTCTTTTACGGCCACTTGTGATGAACGTAAAGCCCTGTGTTTCAATAGCAACCCCTGTTTTCTGTATGTGTTCTTCAACGTACCTAAAAGTCACAGTGGAAGTATAATCAAGAGTTAATGTGTTGAACAAAAATATTTTTCTTGCATAAAATATGGATTTCACATAATTAAAAAAGAGTATGATTGACAGGTGGTTGGACACATTCATGCGTTAGACTGTGCTGTCCAACTTTAAAGCAGCACCCATATACACTTAATTTAGCAACAGTTAGAAGAATAGTTACCATTCTATCAACATAAATCTGACATGAACAACTATTCAATTTGATAATTTTGGGGGATGTGAAGAATACCATAATTATTAAGAATAAATATAATTGTGACAAGTGTCTTTAAACACAAATATAATTGTGACAAGTGTCTTTAAACACATAGACATAACATAAGCTTGGAAATAAGCACAGGACAAATATTTTCCCACACTGGGTTGAATTTTTTGTAGCAAGATCAGGTGTATTTCTGTCCTACTTCTTTGCATCTCATCCAAACATAGAGTGTCCAATGATCAGACATGCAAGTCCCACATTAACAATAAGATGTATTACCAGTTAATGAAGGAACTTTTTCCTGCAGAGTGATTGCCCATTATCATTACAATTATCTTCTTTCTAGGAGGAAGAAGTCGCACTCCTAGGCTGTTGGCAATCTTCACCAGACCTGACAAAAGAGGAACAGACATGTTTCTGGTTTTAGACAGAGTTGCTGCTTTACTTTGTGAATTAAAAAGTGCATACTCTGTCCACCATTTATAATTGGAAAGGGGACCAATAATAATTCTGCTACCAAGTAATTTTTACTCCTGACGTTTAGGTCAGACATCTGAACAGTAACATCTTCAAATACCAACACTGCTCAAAGCACAGAACCAGCTATTTAACTGCTAGCCTACTACAAGGGGACAGAAAAGCAACAGCAGTGTGTCCATGTTTTTCGCTTTATGCTCTGCTGTAGTAGGTGTGCGACAGGTTTGGTAAGTTGACGGCAGCTGAAGGCGCTGCCCTCCCCCAGGCTGCAGGGCTTTAATGTCATTTGTGTGACACTGACAGACAGCTGGCAATGGGGCACACTTGACCCACCAGGACTATAAGTTTATGATAAACAGCATTATAATAAGTTAACTTACACCTGCTGTATAGCCTACTATTACTATTTAGTTACATAACATCACAACTAAGCGAGCATATTGCTTTTGCCTGAAGCTGTTAATCCGGGCTGTGGTTGTTTACCGTGTTCGCTGTCCACATACAAACTGTGGCATTCTTTAAGTATTCTCTCACTCGGTGTGGTGATCGCAGACTCCAGAGGGTTTGCAACTGAACGGGGCTTTCTGCCCGACATTGTAAAGAGACCGGTGTGGCTGCCCTGCCTCAGCAGTTTCTTCAAACTCGTAGGGGGACAGTTTCACTGTTGCACAGGCATAGCTGTGCAAACAGCGCGCCCTCTGGTGGCTACTTTCTGACATGACTCGCAGGGGACACGAGGAGAGCCTTGAGTCTGACCATTGTGTATACACTACCAGTCAAACGTTTGGACACACCTTCTCATACAATGTTTTTTCTTTATAGTCATGACTTTTTACATTGTAGATTTTCGCTGAAGACATCAAAACTATGAATGAACATATATGGAATTATGTTGTAAAGAAAAAAGTGTGAAATAACTCTTTTTAATAACTCTATTTTACATTCCTCAAAATAGTCACACTTTGCTTTGTCAGCTGACATGTCCTATTTGACAACTGTTAGAATTCATATTATGGCAAGAACCAATCAGCAAAGTAAAAAGAAATGACAGTCCATCATTACTTTAAGAACTGAAGGACAGTCAGACTGGAAAATTGCAAAAACTTTGAATGTGTCCCCAAATGCAGTCCATTAAGCGCTACAATAAAGCTGGCTCACATGAGGACCGCTCAAGGAAAGGAAGACCAAGGGTCGCCTTTGCTTCTGAGGATAAGTTCATCTGAGTCACCAGCCTTAAGAAATTGCAAGTTAACAGCACCTTAGATTAGAGCCCAGATCAATGCCACACAGAGTTCAAGTCGCAGACACATTTCTACATCAACTGTTCAGAGGACACTGCACAAATCAGGCCTTTATGGTCAAATAGCTGCTTAAGAAAACACTACTAAGGAAAAGCCACAAGCAGAATCCATTTATGTTCCTCCATAGTTCTGATGTCTTCAGTATGAAACTACAATATTTAAAAAAAAAAAAAAAAAAAAAAAAAAAAAAAGATAAACCACTGAATGAGAAAGTGTGTCCAAACCTTTGATAATCTGACCAGGGACGGTATGAGTCTGACTTGAGAGATTTACACTGTTTTCTGACAACATATAGCATCACTTATCACTTAAATACACAAAAAATAGAAACCAAGTGCTAAACTATGCTTTAAAAGAAACAAACTTAATTAAAATTAAAATGGTCACAACTTTCTAAAAACATGTGTCAAAAACAACACCATGTGTTAACATAGCACTTGTGTTTAGAATAAGAAAACAAATGTGTCATTGACATAGCTATAATTTTGATAATGCTCTTGTCTTTATGATTCTTCTTTCAAGAAATAAAATACTGTAATTTCATTCAATTTACAGAATTGGAAATGATAACAAGAAAGATCTTTAATTTTAGTTTCTAGTTTGCCACTGCATGAATGCCACTTTTTCCAAATATGAATATTTTTTGAACTAGTCACCATCACCACTAACACTCAAGCAATTTTTGTTTATTCTTTAAAACAAAGTTTCTTTATTTTCATATTGCAGTAACCCTATATCCTGTAAACTACTGTCATTGCAACAAAGTACCTCTATATTACTGGATATAAATGACTCAAAGAAGGGAGCATTACGAGCTGGGCATTTGAGTTTATAATAAATGAACAAAAAACTATTCACAGTTTACGACTGCGTTCTGCCACAGCACAGACCACTCAGGACTTCAGGGGATGTTGTTACAATAGCTCCCAGACTATTGGCTTTTTTCCACCAGATAGTCGAGTGCTGTGTGTCTGTAAGAGCTTCTTTTAGATAGTTATGTGTGACGCAACCCCCAAACCAGAGCTTAGATCATTATTCAGTCAGTAAGGTTCAACCTACAATAAAAGAAAATGTGAAGCCATCACATTACAGTGTGTCTTACAGTTACAGGAGCAGGTTCTCAGCAGACTTTGATGCATGGATTTAACATTTCTGGTGCTAAACCACTCACGCCTTGACTGGGTCATGTGTGCAGAACAGCATGAAGGTTTTACAGTTTTCCTTTTTTGGCATGATTTTCAAAGACTTGATCAGCTGTTTTCATGTCTGCAACAATTCTGAAAAGAATACTGGCTATTTTATGGCAATAGGCTTATAGAAAGGCCAATCTGATTTGCATTGGCAAAGTCTATTGTTCATTTGTAGCCTATAAGCTACTCTTGAAATAATTGTCAATCCTATCTTTTTGTGACAGTTTGAAAATATAGTTACAGTTTATTGAAGTTTACTGTTTACCGTTTTACTTTTGGAATCAGTGAGAAGTGTGTTTACTACATTCAAAGACAGGCTCTTTAACAAAGGAGTTTGCTTTGGTATAAAAATATTGAGCTGGTCCAAATAAAAGGTGTTTTAATGCGATTACGTAAAGGTTTGTTTGTAGTATGTGGGTCACTCTGCTCATTGCTCCAAGCCGTGCGTGCAGTTGTGAAGAGTTTAGAGTCTGAGTCTCCCCCTCTTGCCGGGATCATATGCTGCACCTTACAATGAGTTGCCATTACGAGTCCAGCGGCTCAAGTGGAAGAGGCATCACAAATAATTTAGGCTACTCAAGCATCATTCAGAACAGCTCCTGAAATGAACTTCAGTGAGGAATCTGAACCAAAGAAAGAAGTAAGTTGTAGCCTAATTAATGGTTTGCCAAGACTTACCAGTTCAGTCAAGTTTATAGTGTTTGTTGGGATGCATTCTTGACTCAATTCAGTCAGGCACTGTGCTTTGTAGTAGACCTAGGATATAAATGAGTGTCAATTTAGTTATGCTTCTTATAGACCACTGTTTTGTTTTACAGGTAATGTCTACGAGTCCTTACATTTACTTTATTTACTTTAGTATTTTACAATAGCCTGGCCTCTCATGGTTTATTGGCAACAAACTGCAATAAAATAATGTAGCCTTTGTAACTGGATCATATGTCAAACATTAAAAGGAAAAAAAATGCATGTATAATAATATTAATCATATTTACATAAGGATATCTGTACTCTATTTATGTTGATATGTTGTTAATATTTAAAAAACTGAATTTTCTTTGAACTTTTAGGAGAAAGGTTGTGGGATTATGAAGATAATTGTATTTTTATTTTAGTGTGTAATGGGCATTCCCACTGTGCAGAGGCCTAGAACAACTGTACTTCCTAAGTTGAAGCATAGGGGGAAGCAGCAGTTCACACACAGACTCACTGTGAAGGAGACTGCTCTGTGACAGCGGTCAGCTCTTTACCTTTGGTGGACACACTTTCACTTGTGGAGTGGTTTAACCTGGGGATAATCAATATAGCCTACATGTCTGTCAAATGTTAGTTTTAGGAAGCCGGTTTGGAATTCATTACCGCTGTCATCACTGTGATGAGGGTTGCACATTTACACGTTTCTCACTTCTGTTAACGAAGAAATCAAGTGTGCCTAATATATTTGGCTACAGTTAAACTATCATGAAAGCGCGTAGGATTCCCCTTAATGCTCTGTCACAGTATGACAACGCATTATTAGGATCACCCACCCAATAAATTGGTTGTGCATTCTCAAATAACTCTCTCTAAGAAGGTCTTCACTCAACGTGAAGCATCCAAAACTCTTTTCTCTTTGCACGAAACAACAAAATGGGAAAGGAAAATCTGTATGAATATCAGCCTTTGCTGGTTAAAGGATTTAAAGATACAACTAAAAAAAGGGTATGCTGTATGTAAGGTTTTAGGTTCACTAGTTTCCAGCTTAATGAAAATGGTTTTGGATCTTGTGAATACTAAACTCTGCTTTTTTTCACAGCTTCCTAACAGATCACTGTTGCTGGCTGCTGGTGCTGCTTGTATTGGTGGAACATTTCAATATGGATACAATATTTCTGTCATCAATGCTCCAACTATGGTAATGACATGATTTAATACCAAAGATATTACAACCACAGACAAAACCCTGTTGTGAAAACTCTGTTAGTTCTGTGCTCTGTATGCTGCACATTGATCTGTTAAATGGTCAGATGTTCTAGACATAAGCTACTATTGATCCAACACTTAGTATGAATATGCTTTCTGTCTGGTTTACTTTTTTGCTGTCTTAGTATGTGCACAAGTTTATAAACCAAACATGGATGGAGCGCTACCAGACAGTCATTTCAGAAGACGTCCTCACCCTGTTGTGGTCTACTATAGTGTCCATATTCACTCTGGGAGGACTCATCGGAGTGTCTATTGGTGGTACTCTGTCTGTAATTCTGGGCAGGTAGGACCAATAATTTATTTTAATTTAACATAAATGTTGTTATGGTGAGTATAACAATCTAATCTAGATCTACTCTATTGTTTTTTAAGGAAAAGGACACTGTTGACCAACAATGCATTTGCCCTGATGGCTGCATTGTTGATGGGTCTTAGCCGGCCAACAGGATTATTTGAATTACTCATCATTGGACGTTTTTTCACTGGAATACATGCAGGTTAATGTTTTATTTATTTATAAATATTTATTTATTTATAAATAATACATTTTAAGTCAATAAATAATTTCAGCTGTTTAATACATTTTTATTTTTAAAGGCATTGCAATCTGTGTTCAACCTCTGTATTTGGGGGAAATAGCTCCCACTGCACTCCGTGGTGCCATGGGAATGGGAACCTCCATTTTCATAACCGGTGGGATTTTGACTGGTCAAGTAATGGGTCTGAGGTAAATGTTGTATCATGTTTCATTTGTAACCTTTCCATGAAAAACAAAGACTTTCTTTGATATAGTTTAAAATAGATATTGTTGACTTATCACCATGTTGTGGCACTTTCAGGGAAATCCTAGGCAGAGAAGAGTACTGGCCTCTCCTGCTCTCCACCACATGTATCCCAGCCCTGTTGCAGCTACTCATCCTTCCCTTTTTCCCTGAAAGCCCGCGATACCTTCTTATCAACAAAGGAGACACTGAAGGATGCAAGAAAGGTAAAAGGGCAATTTTACACTATGAATAAGTTTTTTTATTGCACATGACAGCATACAACAATATGAGGCTTTCTTGCAAATCACCACAGAGACAGACATTTGACTTTGTGGTCCTGAGTTCAATCATGTGATCACATTCTAGTGACGCTACAATGGTTTTTAGAGAACAACCTCAAAACAGTCGACCCCTGTAGCCAGATCAGATGAGAGTGGTGTGTAGGATAATCACTTATGTCATGTGATTTTCCCTGCAGCGCTGAAGCAGCTTCATGGTACTGATGGATGTGAAATTGAAAGGGAGGATATTGAGAAGGAGAAGATTAAATCTGTTGGATTTCAATCAAAGAAACCCTGGGAGCTTTTCACTGACCGCAGTGTGCGCTGGCAGCTTCTCACCATCATTCTGCTCAATGCTGCCCAGCAGCTCAACGGCATCAATGCTGTACGTCCTCATTGAGTTGAATCACTTCAACTGTCTCAAGTTTTATGTCCTGCTGTTGCTCATTCTCATAAGTAACAGTGTTTTAAGGTTTAAATAATTAATTTATCTTTGTTGCAGATATACTTTTATGCAGACTATGTGTTTAGGCAGGCTGGCATTCCTGAAGATAAAATACGATATGTGACGGTTGGGACCGGAGCGTGTGAATGCCTTACTGCTTTAACATGTGTAAGTAATAGTGTTTTCAGTATTGTAAGGGCAGTAGCTCAGTGGGTAGAGCGGCCACCCTTCGACTGGCGGGTGGGCAGTTTGATCCCTGCTCGAAACATCCCAAAACATCATAACATCCCACTCTCCCATACATACTGTCGTTGTGTCCTTGGGCAAGACACTTAACCCACATTGCCAGTGAGTGTTCTGTAACACTGGTAAATAGCTTAATGTATGTAAAGTGCTTTGAGTGCCTACTACAGTAGGTGGAAAAGCATATAAAAATGATTATTTCTAATATTTTGCTGAACAACCAGAAAAAATAAAGTACTTTATGTACAGCAGCATTTAATCAAACAAATCAGAGATTTCACATGATAGGTCCAGTGTTCTTGTGACATGCTGTGTGTCTCACAGGGTATGCTTATCGAATGTCTGGGAAGAAAAGTGCTCATCATTGGAGGATACAGCCTTATGAGCATCTGTTGTGTTTTATTCACACTCACGCTCAGCTTTCAGGTAATTAACCTCCTAACATTTCTTTGTTCAAATGCTTATTCAACCATATGTAAAGTTTCTTCTCTCTTTGTATTTTGTTCACCCAGGATGCCAATCCATTTGTTCCATATTTGAGCATGGCATGTATTTTTGCATTCATCCTCAGTTTTGGTCTTGGGCCAGGTAACTAATTAAATTATCCCAACTATGTTCATACAGTGAGTACTATTGTACAACAACCAGCTGAGATTTCTTTCTTTGTTTCACATGAAGGTGGTGTGACCAATATCCTGACCACGGAATTATTCACACAAGCCTCACGTCCAGCTGCGTACATGATAGCTGGGTCTGTGAGCTGGTCCAGCTTATTTTTCATTAGCCTGCTGTTCCCCTTTATTGTGGTACGTATACAATCACCACCATTATTTACTGCGATTAGAGCACAAGTTTGTAGTTTTACAAAACTTTCTGTTCTTTCTCACACAGCTTGGGCTGCAGCAGTATTGTTTCCTAGTTTTTCTGGTGGTCTCCTCTCTTGTGGCGACATACATATTTTTCGTCGTCCCTGAAACCAAGAACAAAACGTTCCTTGAAATCCAAAATGAGTTTCAATCAACAGACAGGAAGTCAAACCATGTTGATGGAGCAGGGGCAACTCTCTTGTCAACTTCAATTTAACAGTGACTCAGTGATAATGATATTTTATTATGTGAAAATGTTTTTTTTTATTATGTGGCAAGTTAAGATTTAAGAGCGTTATGATAATCACTGTTACTGTAGTTGTTTTTTGCTATAATTACTGAGATGTACAGAATATTCTGTACATCTCGCAATTATTTTTTGTTTATCTGCACACAATAATGTTATTCTACGTTTTCAAATAATAAATAATGTTGGTTTAGAAAAACTTTTATAAAGGCTGCTGGATTTTTCAATAAAGTTCAACATTTCTTCAAACTGACTTTTCCTGCAGTTGAGTATTTTTCTTTTTTTGTATCAGTCTGGCATGTGACTTGGAGAACAAAGGCATCATTCATGTGTGTATTTAGAGGGATAGTATCATAGAAAGAATTACAAACAAACTAAAAAAATGTTTCACAATTATGGAAGGTATATGAAGACACTGTGTTCAATGTTCAAGGTTATTTTTAGATGTTAAATCTGAAATAGAATGGGCGTTTGGAGTTTATTACTGAGAATAATGCAGGATTTTAATCACCTGATGTATTTCTTTCAAATACCCTGTTATGTCATCTAAATGCTTTGCTTAACGAGTGGTAAATATGGCGGCTGAAAAATACTCAAACATGCTGCAGAAAGTCACAACATATTCAAAAATGTAAACACACATGACACATTTATTATTAAATTGTTTTGTTATTAATATCATATCTTTGGTTTAAGGCTTTGATAGGATTTCTGTTTGAAGACCTGTTGTTATTCTGTCAGAAAAACATTCAATACATTCCATCCGTTCAAAGCTGACCTATAGGGCAAACACGCTGTGTGCTCTGTGAAATCTCCATTCCTTCAATTCTTGGCTGTCTGTAAAAACCTTTAATGCAAAGTGCAAGGTAAAGTTTAGCCAGAAAGATGAATTTGGCATTGCTGCTCAGACAAAAAGAGAGAAACATAAAAGATTTTAATGAGATATATAAAGCATTGTCAAATTGTCTGTGAATATTACTGAAAAAATTGGAGTTAATATTGTGTTCCCTTTAGATTAATGAATTAATTGATTAATGAAGATCCTTAATTTACAGTTAACGCAAAGCAACACTTTTCAGAATTTGTGCCAACTAAGGACTCCTGCTGCTATTTGACAGCTGTTATCTTGTATTTTATCTTGTTTGGAAAGCTGTGTTGAGCAAAGAACACTGTGTCTATTTTCTTCATTTTGGGAAATTGTCCAAATGACTTTGAAGTTATATAGTTATGAGGATATGAGGCCTCGAAGGCAATTTTAAGGTAAAAAGTTACTTAGTGTTCCTTAAACTATGCCTATTGCTATTTATCAAATTAGCACATTTAGCAAAATGTTTGGACAAATGTGTCTTTTCACATTATGATTAAGCATCTAGAATATGAGAAAGAGTGTTTTTAGTGAAAAGTTATTTTGTTTGTTGCTATATATACATTTTCAAGACATTGTTAGGCAATTATTAAAAATTTTGATTTTTTTTTTTTTTGATTGATGATTGATTTGTCATTTTGTCAGATGGATCCCGAAAGAGAAAAAAAAGTTTCTAACAACCCTCCCGTAGTCTGGCTGGGCAGGCTAACCCTCCAGCCCAGTAGGTGGCAGTATTCCAGATTACCAAGAACTTGCAAAGATGCAAAGAAGAAAGTCAAAATGTCGACTTAGATTCACCACGCTTGTTTGTTGACATCTATTTAATATCCATATTTAGACGTTTACGCTGGGTATACAATTACAAAAATAATGTCGAGACTCATTGTTAAAAATCTCCCTAACGGGGTAAGTACACATCAGTCCAAAATGAAGCATTGTTTTTCAGTCTTTTACAACGTCCTGTAACTTCACAGATGAAGGAGGAGAGATTCCGATCAATGTTTGCTGATTTTGGTACCGTCACAGACTGTACTCTGAAGTTTACTAAAGACGGCAAGTTTCGAAAGTTTGGCTTTGTAGGGTTCAAATCCGAGGAAGACGCAAACACAGCCCTGAAGCATTTCGACAAAAGCTTCGTGGACACGTCCAGAGTTACGGTATGGTTACGAGATGGTGTAAAATGTGTTGATAATCCAAGTAAATAATGCGTAGGAACACGTTTCTTTTATTTGCAGGTGGAAATGTGTAAGTCTTTTGGAGATCCCACTAAACCAAAGGCATGGAGCAAACACACTCAAGGATGTGGTCACGACAAACCATCTGCCCAGACGGAGAAGAAAAAGGTGAAGATAAACCTGCAGCCGTAAATGACAGGATTATTATTTAACTCACTAAATGTGTTTTCAGTTACGTAAAGGTTGACCAATTTTTTTATGTTTTAGAAAAAGAAACCGGAAAATAAAACCACTGATGCACTGGAAAATGTACGTCAGTAGCAATTCCCGTCGTTGTAAATATATTAGTGATTTCTAAATCATTTTCTTTTTCTATTATCTATTTCATGTAATGCCCACCTTTTATAGCCTTTTTGTTTATTCTTCTGTGCATCAGCTGGAGGAGGATCAGGGGTTCAAGGAGTTTCTTTCAGTGCATCAAAACCGAAGCCAAGCACCAACCTGGGCAAATGATACTGCACAGCAACCAACTAATCTTAACACCAACAAGAAAAAGACTTCAACAGATGCAAAAAACAAGAAGACCGCTTCAGATGATTATCTCAACTTTGATTCAGATGAGTCAGAGGATGAACGAGAAGAGGAGGAAAAGGAATATGATGAAGATGAAGGTAGGCTAGGTGTCATTTGGTTACCTATAACTAAAGAACATTACAACTCATTCATTCATTTCCTACCGCTTAGTCCCATTAGGGGTCGCGGGTGACTGGAGCCTATCACAGCAGCTTTGGGCCTTAGGCGGGGTACACTCTGGACAATGGCCAGTTAGTCGCAGGGCTAACATTTAGAGACAGATGGTGACAGACAACCATTCACTCTCACATTCATTCACTAAGAACACTTTAGAGTTGCCAATTAACCTGTACATGCATGTGTTTGGACGGTGGGAGGAAGCTGGAGTACCCGGAGAGAACCCCACGGTAACAAGTGGAGACTCCTCACAGAAAGACCAGAGTCGGCCGAGGATGTTTGAGTCGGCCCGGGTTTTGAACACAACCTCTTGCTGTGAGTGGCAGGAGTGCTAACCACTCTGCCACGTGCACCCCCAACATTACAACTGACATATTGCATTTTATTTTTCTTTTACAGGTGAAACTAAAGAAGCTCAAAAATGTGGTCTGTCAGACATGGAGTACCTGCGTTCCAAAGTTGCACTCACAAAGGACACTATGGGGAGGGACGATGCTGAAGTTGATGATGAAGGCGATGAAAATTACAATTCTGGAGCTGTACAACACACTGATAGCGCCTATGAAAGTGGTGACAGAGAAACCTCTCTAAGACTGCTCTTTCCTCAAAGGATAAGGAACAATGCAAAGCAAAGAAGGCAGCTATGAATGAGGTAATTGTTTTAAAATAAATGTCTGTCTCAGTAATTCCATTTACAACGCAGCAGTCTTTGTCAGTACTATTGTATCTCCAGACAGAGCCACCCACTGAGTTCACTGTGAAACTTAGAGGGGTTCCTTTTAATGTCAAAGAGGTTAGACCCCTTTCACTTTACTTTCACTTTTAAAATAATTTGTCAGTTTATATACATCAACATGCTGTCATTTTAATCTTTGACACTATAGCAACAAATCCGTGAGTTTATGACTCCACTAAAGCCAGTAGCCATTAGAATTGGAAAGAACGAAAGTGGCAACAGAACAGGTATGTGGCAAAATGCAGTATCTTTTGTGGTTTACAATAACTTCATACATTTCCAGACCCCTTAAGACTGTATTATGTGAGCAATGGCATGTGTTTTATTTTTCAGGTTATGTATATGTGGATTTATGCTCTGGCGAAGAGGTGCAAAAAGCCTTGAAAAAGAATAAAGATTACATAGGTGAAGATTATTTCTAACATATTTTTCATCACAAAATGTATAGGTTAGAAGTAGAGGGATCTTAATGTACAAAATGACTGCATTATGGTACTGTTTTTCAGGAGGGCGTTATATAGAAGTCTTCAGTGTGGATTCCTCTGGCATCAAGGGCAAGAGAAAGGAAAAAGAAATTGACAGGACCTTTATCAGGAAACTCAAAGATGATGAAGAGGAGGAAGATGTGGCTGAGTCAGGCCGCCTTTTTGTTAGAAACCTCCCTTACACATGCACCGAAGAAGAAATCACAGAACTTTTTACAAAGCACGGTCAGTTTTATAAAACATGATGCATATAATAGCACAAGTACTGAGAGCAACAACAAATAGTATGTGCATCATATTTTTTTTTTTCCAGGTCCTTTGTCTGAGGTACTGTTTCCTATTGACAGTCTAACCAAAAAACCAAAAGGTTTTGCATTTGTAACTTACATGATCCCAGAAAATGCAGTTACAGCTTTGGCTCAGCTGGATGGACACATATTTCAGGTAATTAACACAGTTTTAGTTAGCTTTGTCTTTCTGATTAGGTTGCCAATTGTTGCTGTGTTTGACTGCCTATAGGGTAGGATGCTTCACTTACTACCTTCCACAATAAAAAAGGAAAATAATGACTCCCCAGACGGAGGTGCTGGTTCCTCTTCCTTTAAACGACAAAAAGACGCTAAAAATAAAGCTTCAAGTTCAAGGTATATATTGTCCCTTTGACTTAATGTTTGATTCATTTGGAATTTGGATGTGACAATGCATGACTTTTTAATAATTTTTTGTGTTGTTTTAGTTCCCATAACTGGAACACTTTGTTTCTTGGGACAAGTGCAGTGGCAGATGCTATTGCTGAAAAGTACAACACCACAAAAAGCCGAGTTCTGGATCATGTGTGTAACACTACGTTTTATTTCCAAGATGTTTCCCCATGTTTAAATATTTGTATTAAGTGTTTTGTATCCATTTCTTACTTGGTTGCTTGCAGGAAACAAAGGGAAGTGTTGCAGTGAGAATGGCTCTGGGAGAGACTGAAATTGTTCAAGAGACTCGACAGTTTTTATTGGACAATAATGTTTGCCTGGATTCCTTTAGTCAGGTGAGTAAACCAGATTTTACTTTTTCAAAAGTAGTTTAACACAGGTTGTTAGTTATCCAGGACATATTCAAAGCCTAGTCCAGATGCCTTCTTTCTTATGTTATACTAATAATACCTTTAATGTGTCCCTATGGACAGGCTGCTGCTCCAAGAAGTACAAGTGTAATCCTTGTGAAAAACCTTCCTGCTGGAGTGACAGTGTCTGAGTTGGAGGAGCTTTTCTCACCTCATGGTTCGTTGGGCAGAGTCCTGCTCCCACCCTCAGGTCTCACTGCAATAATCAGTTTTGGAACCCACTGAAGCCAAACAAGCCTTTACTAAGCTGGCGTACAGCAAGGTATAAAATGCACAGCAGAAATATGTAAATGTTAGTTGCATGTATGCTACTTCTGTGATAAACTTAATTATTACAACTTCAAACCCTAGTTTCATCACATCCCTCTTTATTTGGAGTGGGCACCTGTGGGAGTGTTCAAGGCCAAACCAGAACAAGGTATAATACCAGAAATCTTTTCATAATCAGCAGCACATTTATAGTATTATAAATAAATAAAGGTGTTTGAGTGTTGTTTCCTTTTTACAAAAAAAAAAAAGAGGAGAAATTAAAAGAAGAGAAGGTGGTGGAGCAGGAGGAAGATGATGATGATGATGATGAAGAAGATGAAAATGTTCCTGGATCAACACTTTTCATTAAGAATCTTAACTTCAGTACAACAGAGGAGACACTACAGGAGGTTGGACTGAATAGTTAATAATGAAAAAAAAAAGTTGTAATTTAATAATAGACTAGTTACGGAAATTGTTATTGGTGTTTTTGTGGTGTGTTGCAGAAATTCTTCAAGTGTGGGAAGATTTTATCATGTACCATTTCAAAGAAGAAAGATAAAACGGGTACTAATTTAAAAAGGATGTTGGTCAAACCTGTCTTGGAACAAAAACATTTTTAATGTTTTTTACTTTTTTTAAAGGGAAAATGTTATCCATGGGCTATGGTTTTGTGCAATATCAAACAGCTGAGTCAGCACAAAAAGCCCTTAGGCAACTCCAGGTAATGATAATTTCATCACTTGTTACTTCGGTGACTTTCAACTGCGTTTTGTTAATGAGTCTTTTTTTCTCTACAAACAGCACTGCAGTGTTGATGATCATCAATTAGAGTTAAAGATTTCAGAAAGAGCTACAAGGTATGATTTGCTTCATTAGTATAAAATGTTTGCCATAAAAGAGTTAAATAATTTTCTTACTGTCATGCGTGTGTTTAGGTCCACTGAAGTGACTCACAAAAAGAAACAAGCTGAGAAAAAGCAGACAGGGTCCAAGATCCTTGTGCGCAATGTTCCCTTTCAGGCCACTGTGAAGGAAATTCGAGAACTCTTCTGGTATTCTTCAATGTTTTTACAATTAAATTCAATATTATAACTTTAGCGTGTTTTCATAATTTTTTCTTACCCTTTTCTTAGTACATTTGGAGAACTAAAGACAGTTCGCCTTCCTAAAAAAGCTGCTGGATCAGGGAATCATAGGGGATTTGGCTTTATTGACTTCATTACAAAACAGGATGCCAAGGTTTGTGTCTGATATGACATAGGACATTTTTGAATATAGACTATGATCATAAGAATAATGCACATTTTTTTTTCTATAGAAAGCATTTGCTGCACTTTGCCACAGCACCCATCTGTTCGGTAGACGTCTTGTGCTTGAGTGGGCTGATGCTGAGGACACAGTGGAGACACTGAGACGGAAAACAGCTGAACATTTTCATGGTACATTCCACTGCTTTAAGAAATACTTCATTCACATAATTTTATTTTTTACAAATAAAATTGCATTTCATTGCAGTGCCTGCAAAAAGGCAACGGAAATCTGAGGTTTTGGAAGGAATTTTGGAGACAATGGAAACTGATGGAGGGTAGAAGACTGACAATCTGTAAAAAACAAACCATTGATGTAGTATGGTGACTCAGTTTGTGTATAAAAGGACTGTTCAAAGGACTGATTCCTTTACAAAATAATAGCAATGTCAGCTATATAAAAGAAATATGGAGTGTTTTTTATTTTTAATATAGTTGTATTAAATTAAATTCTTAAGAATTGAGATGTAGGTGCTTCTTCTGGTGCGTGTGATGATGGCGGAAGTCTTTTATGTTGAAAGGTCTGCTTCTGGTATATCAGGTGACCAGTCACTGATTGATCATATGACTTGTTCTAATCAACATGGCGTCCTCGTGTTTTGGAGATTTTACCGCAGCGAAAGTTTTGTCGTTTGTTTATCTGTTTTGTTTAACTTATGTGTCAGTGCGAGCTGAAATACAAACCGTTTTCATTGATAAACAAAGTGGACAGCTTTCAATCGTCGAAGGATCTCGAGAAGATTTTGTCGCCTGGGCAAATTTTACCGATGACATCGAAACGACGGGGTAAATCAGTGCTTCCTCACTACGTTTATCTGTAAAGACACTTAAAACTAACGACGATTATGTTAAAACTGGAAACAATTAAAAAAATTTAGATGAAACGTCAAGATTGTGGGTGTAATTGACACAAGGCTATTAGTATTAGACACGAGATTATCTAGACAGATTTCATAATTTGTTTGTTGAACAGGACTATGTACAGGAGCCTTAATCTCAAAATAAAATATGCTTTGTACCAGATAATGACTCTGATCTCGTTTCAGTTGGTCTTTCTTGGAGATAACTACCAACAGCCAGTACAATGACAGTATCCAGGCTTACGCAGCTGGGGCAGCGGAGGCAGCAGTTACATCCCAGGTCAGCTCAATTTGTCATCATTTGCTAGACTTTTATTAATGGTTGGTCCACCTAACTCTATAATTTTTATTATATACCGCTGTTTCAGCTAATCTACAAACACTGGATGAACACTCTAATGGGCTACTGTGGCCCATTTACAACACAATTGGGTTACTGTGATCGGCTCAAATCTTTCATCATCACCAACCTGGAATGGGTTCAGGACCAAATAGAGAAGGAGCCAAAGTCACCCTACTGGTACCAGGTAGCAGATGTATAATTTTAGAAGAAAGTAAGTCACTAGTGTTCAAATAAAACACATTAGCCTATGTTTGTGTTGTCTTGTCAGGTACGCCTTGCCCTGTTGCAGCTGAAAGGTTTGGAAGACAGCTACAATGACCAGCTGTCTTTTCCAACAGGACCATTATCATTTAATCCATTTGGTTTTCTGTATGTAAATATTTTAAATCAAAGACTTTTCATTAGCTCTGGCCAATAATAAACTTATTACTGACTACATTTCTTATAGACTTTTCCAAATGGGTGGGGATCTTGAAGACTTGGAGTCTGTTTTGAACAAGTCAAGTGAAACTCGACCTCTTGGATCTGGTTCCTGCTCAGCTTTAATTAAGTTGCTTCCAAACAATAAAGATCTGCTTGTGTCACACGACACCTGGAACACTTACCAGTCTATGCTACGCATGAAGAAATACAAGTTTCCCTTCAAAATATCTCCTTTGGGTAGTTTTTATATTATATTTTAGTCATTTTAAACTTCTATAGTTTGCAAGAAAGAACAACTGGTGTTGGTGTTTGAGTAGTATTAAACTATATGTGTTTTGTCCCTAGGTAATGATCTTATTCCTGGTGGAACTCAGGCATTCTCTTCTTACCCTGGATCTATTTTCTCTGGAGATGACTTCTATATACTAAGTAGTGGCTTGGTGAGAAGCTCTTTCCTAGCTGTTTTTAATTTAGAGAAAATGGCAGCAATTACTGTAGATTGTTAACACAAGTTTCTTTCTACAGGTCACTTTGGAAACAACCATTGGCAACAGTAACCCTGCTCTCTGGAAATTTGTTCAGCCCTCTGAAACGGTGATGGAATGGTTGAGGAATATTGTTGCTAATCGGCTAGCTGCTACTGGAAAGGAGTGGGCCAATGTATTCAGCAAGTACAACAGTGGAACGTGAGTATTCTCGTACATGTCACAGCAAATGTTATTTTGGCAAATTGTAAGTTACAACTGATTTTATTGTTGGTGTTGTTTGTACTGTGTAAACATGGTTGTTTCTTCAGTGGTCACTTACTGTGTTAGTGACATGGCTAAAGTTCAGTAAAGATTTTAATGTAAATTACATTGATTCCTTGTAGGTATAACAATCAATGGATGATTGTGGATTATAACCACTTCATTCCCGGAAAAATGGACATTAAAGAGGAACTCTTTGTTGTGCTAGAGCAGATTCCGTAAGTTATGTACATATTTTTTAAAGATTTTTTTTAACATAATTTCACCTAACATTTGCCCTTTGCCTTCACTATTGTAGTGGAATGGTTGTTTACACGGATAAAACCCAGGAACTAATGGAGAATGGGTACTGGGCCAGTTATAACATTCCGTAAGTGTTTGTTATCTTTGCACTGCATCAAAATATAACAAACGCCTGAACTGTAGTAATATAGTATTCACAAGTGTCAGGCAGCCTCAATTTTATATTTAACCAATCAGATGAAGCCTGCTGCTTAAGATGCCTGCCACTGTGTTTTCATCTTATTATGAAAATGGATGAGATGTTTATGTATGGGCTACTTGCTGATGGGTGTCTATGTTCGCAGTTACCCCAAAGTATTACCCCAAAGACCCTATTATTCAACAATTATTTTTTGCAAATTGCATGCATTATGAATATTTTTTGTGCAACTTAAATACACTGTGTTTGAAGTATGGTTACTTATGTACATGTAGATACTATGAGGACATATTCAATGCAAGTGGCTGCAATGAGCTTGTTGACAAATTTGGACCATGGTTTTCTCTGGACAAAAACCCTCGTGCTCAAATTTTCAAGAGAAACCACACAGCTGTCACAGATATTGACTCAATGATTCGCCTCATGAGGTAGGTCTTTGGGTTTCATTTTACAGATAAGTCAAGTCTTGCTTAATGTTACTGCTTGTCAAATGTGTACTTTAATTTAAGGTAATGTTCAACCCTTTCTAAGGTATAACAACTTCAATGAAGACCCTTTGTCAAAGTGTGATGGCTGCGATCCACCTGCTAATGCAGAGAATGCTATCTCTGCTCGCTCAGACCTCAACCCTGCAAATGGCACATACCCCTTTGGTGCCTTAAAGCAGAGACCACATGGAGGAACTGACATGAAGGTTTTACAATTGTCCTGATGTTTTAGCTATTGTTGTTCTTGTTTAGGTACTTGCTCTAATTTTTATATACATATATTTTTTCTATACAGATGACCTCCTATGAATTGTTCCATCAATATAGCATGCTGGCAGTAAGTGGGCCAACCTGGGACCAGGTGCCCCCATTTCAGTGGAGCACTTCTCCATACACAGACCTATTGCACATGGGCCATCCTGATAAATGGACATTCAAGCCAATAAAAGTAACATGGATTTCTTAACTGATTTTGCTACTGTATTCACAAAGAAATTTCTGCAGGCAGACAAACGCAATTGCTTTTATTTTTAAAGGGATTAGGGAATTTAAATCAATGTGCTTTTAAAATACCCTTCTCAGCAAAGATACAGGTAAAAGGGAATCAATGCTGCTAGCCTACATTTTACAAATGTGTAAAGAACTGAACTTTTTTTTTTTTTTTTTATTGCATTGTAATCATTGATATGTTTATTGTCTTGATCCTTCTAAATAAACAAGCTGTTTTTTTTTTTTTTAACACGTTATTCAAATAAATGCTTGAGTTTAACTTTGTGGGTTATGCTTCCACAAGTGTTTAAACGTAAGATTGTGATGTTGTACCAGACTTAAATTAAATTTTTGGTTTACCTATTTGCTGTTACCTAAATCCCATATCAACTAGTGCAGTAATTGCGATAAAACAAGTTAATTATTCTGACATTCTAATATGAAACGTACAGTGTAATACCGCCTTCTTTTCCTTTAAGTCCCTAAACCATGTGATCTGCATCGTCTCTGTCGATTGGTTCTGAACATGTGTCGTAAAGTGTTCAGTGTTATGTTTTGGAGGCTTCTGACTAAAGTTGACAAATGTGGAAATCTTGTATGCTGTACATATCGTATTTTAAGATTCTCACTAAAGTTCTCGGCGGTAACGGAGGTTGAAGGTAAAGTGTTTCTGATAGTGTTCTTATTTTTATTAAAACGTTCAAGCATGAACAGCGCTTCACCTGAGAGATAAGACTTTAGGTATCAACATGTCTGCCACTCATTAAACTCTCTAAAGTTTTTGTAACCTGACGTGGCAGTGCTATAGAATAACATGGCAGCCATAGCCTTCGTATGATCGGTTACTAACTTTAGCTAACGAGTTTAACGTAGCTTCACCGGGATTGTACGTCTAGGTTTTTTCAGTTTCAGTTACAGAAATGACGGTCCCATGCAGACTTCACGTGTATTTTATTATAATATACAATAACTTATCGTACACAAAATGCCCAATCATTTCCCATCTATTTTAATTTACTAATCTTATTTAATCTGGTGCTACACTGAAGTTTTTAAATACGTTAAAATTGTGTTTAATTCTTGTTGAAACCAGGCTATTGTGAACTCTAATGATGGTATTATGGCAGCCCAAGACGAACCTGAGAGAATACGTAATCCACAATCCTCCAGGAGTGACTTTTTTTCTTTGTCTGTTGGCTCTGGCACTCTCATTCATCTGTCTCAGTTCTTACAGCTATACTCACAGTCTACCCAACCCAGACACAATAAAGGTAAGCATACACTGGTGTAATCTGTAATCAGGTTATTATACATATTCTAGAGATTATACTGAGCAATATGCCTTTAACTTTTTCTTAGGACTGGAACCATCTCCTGTCTTCCTTATCACAGTATCACCTGTGTGTAAAAAACAATACAAGTTCAACACAGCTAGTCTCAACCATCCCTTCTACTGAGAAGCAAAACCTACAAAAAGAAAATTCACTTAACAATACAACAACCCCCTTTTCTGTGACCCATTTACATCTTCAGGTTCCTCTGATTGTGACTTCTAACTCAGACAGTAGCCCTCGGAAAGACATCTCTTTGCATACCAGTATTAATGCCAGTGATCTACAGCTTGATGGTGGTAATACACAAGATGCCCAGCATTTGTGATAGAAGAATCTATTAATGTCTATTTTCTTTTTCTCATTAGGAAATGAAAATTTTACTGTGACTATTGACTTTATGGAAGAAAATGACAATTTTGCATGCCTTACGATAAATGCTTCAACTTTACTGCTGTCTCTAACTCCGTGAGTGTCTCATTTACATTGATTTGCAATTGAAAATCACATACTTAATTTATTGTTAGCACAATATTTTTTGTGTGTTTTTAATGAAGACTTCCACCAACATGTTCACAAAGTGTGAAAAACATACAAGTCATCCATGGTGAAGCTAGCAAACAGATGACAACATCACAAACCTGCTATAGTTTACAATCCAAGAATGACCCTGCATTCGGGTTATGTTGACAAAGGTGCATTTTGCCAGTTTTGACAATAACAAGCTCCAAAACTCAGAATAGGTACTAAGTTTTTCTTATTTTTTTAGCAAGATCAACTTGTGGCTGTGCAACATCTCTTGGAAGTCAGTGTTGTTTTGCTTGGAGTTTGTTTAATACTTTGTATATCTGTAAGCCTTACATATACAGTACGACATCACCACTGGAAGGGACAGGATCTTCAAAATGTAACTATCAAGTTTTTTACTATATAATGAATAGATTCAAACGTAAGAACTGTGTGTGTCTACGTATGTGCATGTGACAATAGATTGTATACACTACTAGATTATAAATCAGACATTTTTTATTTATCCTATCTTTTTAACATTTGCAGGTACCTCTGATTGACAATTGAATACACCTTCTCTCACAACCGCTCTTTCACCTGAGCCTTGAGTAAACCCCAATTTGAGGATGCTTTATTAAGTTAAGACATGGATACAATAAATGTGTACAGTAGATACTACATTTTTTATAAAACATATCAAACTTTTTGTGGTTTTAAGCACATACAGTAACGTAAATATCAATTTAAGCGTGTCATTTAGGAACTTAATAATAAACTCAACACTTTCTTATTAGTAATCGTGTCTTCAAGTGTGATATTGTCAAGTGTACAGGTATGTGCCTTATTTTGTGGTGAAAGTGTATGTGCCAATGAGTGCTACGCGTCTAAGGGTACATTTCTTCTATTGGCTGTATGTGGAAAGTGAAGGCGGGATTTGTGGCCAGAGGAAACCATCAGGGTTATCCATCGTCGGAGTGCTGAGGATTTCGCGGCCCGACAAACTGGCTCATGATTAGAAAAAAAAAAAACTCAAGTGTTTTTCTGTTTGGATGAGTTTTATCCAAGTTTGACGTCGCTGCTAACCACCTTCTTCAAATAACGGTCTGCAAAGTTATTGAACATTTCTTCACTTGCTAACTGCTAGCTAACATTACTGTGGTGTTGAGCTAGCTTACCAGCCTCACCTCATAAACAGTCCGTGCTTGTAAATGCCGCTACTCGCTAACCAGCGTTTAGTTGACAATTATAACAACATTGCGTGTGGTTTAGCATTACGTTATTATATATTTATACACAATTTTGGTCTAGGTTTCAACTCTGGAATAACTGACGTCTGATTGTTTAGCATTAGCTGGTTGAATCAAGAAGTGGCTGCTAATTTTGAGCACCCATGCACTACGCTCTTGGCTGTGAAATTATGTCAAACAGGCCTCCCACATGGTCACACTCACCTGACGGAGGGGGAGAAGTATATGCCATCATCTGATGGGACATTGTTATTTATGAAAGTAAACAAAGTCTATTGTATTTTTCAGGTCTTGGAAAAAGCAGACCAAGAGGAAGCATAAATACATTTTGACCATGGCATACTCAAGCTACAGTTCTTTGAGCAGAGCACAGCTTACCTTTGAGTATCTCCATACAAATTCGTAAGTGTCAGTTTACAGGTACAATTACCTATTGTGAACTAGAAATGTATATAAACCGCAAGGTAACTACCCGTACTTGCATTGGCTAAATTTGAATTAAAACAAATTTTCTGTTATTAGCACTACCCACGAGTTTTTATTTGGAGCACTGGCTGAGCTGGTGGACAATTCCAGGTATTGTTTCTTTTTCTTTTTTTTTTTTTTTAACAAACTTGTGTGAAAGATAAGTGCCATTCTTTTTTTTTTCCAGGGACGCCAATGCTACAAGAATTGATATCTACACAGGTAAACTGAACCTCAATATTAACTTGAAATGTAAATGTTTAAAAACTTAAAGCATACACTTACTTTTTAATTTTCAATAGAAAAAAGGCCAGAGCTACGGGGAGGCTATATGTTGTGTTTTCTCGATGATGGCATAGGAATGGACCCTAGTAAGTATGAATTTGATAAGATAAGAAAATCTTTATTGGTGAGGAAATTGCATTTTGCAACAGCAGGGGTAGCAGTAAAGTTTCAGACAAGGAAAACACCAACATTGCCAGAACAAAATATTCAAAACTATTAAGACAATCTAAAATAGACTATACATATGTGAAATTAAACAAGCTAAAACAAGATAAAGTGGAATAGACTATACTGTTTGTTGAAACATTATATTTATTATATATATTTATTTTTATTTTTCTAGATGAGGCAACCCATGTGATTCAGTTTGGAAAATCAAACAAACGCTCACCAGAATCCACCCAGATTGGCCAATATGGAAATGGACTAAAATCGTAAGCTCAGTCAATGTGTTTTTATTTTTTTATTTAATTTTTTATGAAACAGATTTGTGTTTTGTTTGTTCACAGGGGTTCAATGCGTATTGGGAAAGACTTCATCTTGTTCACAAAAAAAAGCAACACTCTTACATGTCTGTTCTTATCACGTACTTTCCATGAAGAGGAGGGGCTGGATGAGGTTAGTATCAATACAGTTGGTCATTGTTTTTTTTTTTAATGCATGTTTAAAGGTGGGTTGAGTGGCCTAAAGGCTTTTGAAACCAATCCAGTCAGAAGATCTCTGTGTTTGAACTGTACAGCTGTTTGTACATGACGCCGGGGCTGTTGTAATGGGAAAATGGTGATCTTTTCCTTTTTCACATACAGATTTGTTATGAATTTGTGCCATCCTTGACCGCAGCAGAATGATATCCGCACCATCTGTGCGCACTGTTTTCAAACTGATACAATTGTCTTATACAGAGACAACTCTGTTTTCTGGGAAAACCAGTAAAATTCTGATCCATGTTAGATGGCTCACTCTCTGTGAGCCAGTGTTTCATTTCTCTTATCTGCTGTGATTTCAGTATAAATTCTAAGCCTGTGTACTTATCACTGGGATTGTTCATGTAACTCTGTACAGACAGACTTGCATGTCCACTCCACCTTTTGTACAAAACATGACTCTGAACTCTTTTTCCTTAAATAAATCACCAAAAGACTGGTGTTTTCTCTCAACCTTATTCCACAATAATATATTATTTTCAATGACACTGTCCATCCTCTTAAATTTCAACACCGGAGACACAAACTGTGCCGCTAAGCCTCCACAGTTTGTGTTGGTCATGACTGCAGGGCTACGTCTGATTGGTGAAACAAAAATAAAGCATAGAATGTGTAAATGGTTAAAAAAAAGTCACTGGTTGAGTGTAGCCCAATGAGGAAGAGTAGCCCACTTTCCTTGAAGATTTGAAGTAAATGTAACTCATTACTACCCACCTCTGCACATGTTTAATTTACATATCAGTTTATGATGATAGCATTTAAGAAAATATTGTTCTCAATTTTTAGGTTATTGTACCACTGCCTTCCTGGGATCTGAGCACAAAAGAGCCTCTGACGTCTGACCCAGAGAAGTATGCAATAGAGACAGAGCTGATCTTCAAATACTCGCCATTTAAAAATGAACAGCAACTCATGGAGCAATTTAACAAAATAGAAAGTAGCAGTGGTAAGTAACTATATTAAACGGAGTTAAAAAAGCGTGCACACAATTTTGAAAATCAAATCTAATTTTGGCTAAGCAACATGGTTACGTAGGTGTCATGTTAATATTTGTATTGTATTTAAAGGCACTCTTGTGACTATCTACAACCTAAAGCTGATGGACAGCAGAGAACCAGAGTTGGACTTTGAGACTGATCATCAGGACATTCTGATGGCAGGAACACTAGTTGAAGGAGTGTGAGTATTGTGTATGCTGTATTTAATAATAATGATGATAAAAAAAGCATTTTATTTATGGATGTCTCTTAAATAGATCTTGTGGATTTGTTTCTTTCAAAAAGCCATTCAAAGAACTCATTTGGTTCAAATAACATTTTTATTATATGAAACTACTTATGTACCATGTTAGGATTTATTTATTTATTTTGGTTAAAATATTTTACCAATAAATAAAAAAACTAAACGCACACTAAGCGAAAAAGCCGTAGGCTGAAGTAAACAAAAATAAACTTGTTTTCTTGCCTACACTGCCAACATTTAGTCAAAACAAACATGACAGAAAAATATAAAACCACAAGGCAAACACAACAAGTCACACCCACAATATATATATATATATATATATATATATATATATATATATATATATCACTTATCATTTCATTCCCAGCACCATCACGGCCAGATTCCTGTCTTGACCTCAATCTGTCAGCCTGTCCATCACCACCGTAAACAAGAAGGGGCTTAGAGCCGATCCATGATGCAGTCCCACCTTCACCGTGAACTCCCCTGTCACATTACCACTGTCCTACTGCTCTTATACATGTCCTGCATCACTCTAACATACTTCTCTGTCACTCCAGACCTCCTCACATAATACCACAACTCCTCTTGGCATGCTGTCATACACTTTTTCTAAATCTAAAAAGACACAAAGCAGCTCCTTCTGACCCTCTCTGTACTTCTTCATCAACATTCTCAAAGCAAACATTGCATCTGTAGTGCTCTTTCTTGGCATGAAACATACTGCTGCTCACATCTCCCCTTAGCCTAGCTTCCACTACTCTTTCCCAAAACTTTATTGTATGACTCATCAGCTTAATATCTTTGTAGTTTCCACATCTCTCTTGTTCTTAAAATTGGCACCAAAACACTTCTCCTCCATTCCTCAGGCATCCTCTCACTTTCTAAGGCCTTGTTGAACAACCTAGTTAAAAACTCAACTGCCAACTCTCCTAGGCACTCCCATACCTCCACTGGTATGTCATCAGGACCAACTGCTTTTTCTTTCTTCATCCTCTTCAAAGCCCTCCTAACTTCACCCTCGCTAATACTTTCTGCGTCCTGCTCAACAATATTTGCCTCAACTAGTCTGATCTCCCTGTTGTTTTCCTCATTCATCAGTTTGTCACAAATAAAACAGTAACATTTAATAAACACTATTAAAATTGTTACAGTGAAGATGGGATATTTAGAATGAGTATTCAAAAGTATGTTATAATTTTAATAATTTTTTGGTAATGACAAATTTCTTCCCAAACAGGAAGCCAGAGCGGAGATCATTCAGAGCGTATGCTGCAGTATTGTATATTGATCCACGCATGAGGATCTTTATCCAAGGACATAAAGTCAGGACTAAGAGACTGTCCTGCTGTCTTTATAAACCAAGGTAATATCTTATCATGGTCACAGTCATACAGTTAAGACATCCAGGTAATTATTAACTGTGACAATGACCTTTTAAATCAGACTTTATAAATACTCATCAACTCGGTTCAAGACTCGTGGAACAAGAGGTCAAGAAGGCAGATCATCTTGCAAAAATAGGTGAGTGAGTGCTAAACTGAAACTAACCAAAAAATCATTTATCTCAAACATACAAGTTTTGGTTTGCTATTTATTTTAGCGGAAGAAAAAGCAAGGGAAGCGGAGAGCAAACGCATTGCCATGGAGGCCAAACATGGAGATGACTTGTCGAAAGAATCCCGGGTAAACTACAGAAAAACTTAAATTTTCCTGACGTGGTGCTGACATACCTTTTTATTTAATAATACTTGTATAACCTGGCTCCTCCCTTTTTTATTTATTTTTTTAGGCAATATTGAGGAAGGTCCAGGATGCAGCCATGATGCTTAGACGGGACGCAGAGATGAAGCAAAGAATCCTCGAGGCAAAGCAGAAGTATGATCTACTTGGGTTTCAAAATTATTTATTTACATAATTAATTCAAAATAGTAAAATGAAATGGCTCACCCTGACAAGCCATGCTTAGCTATATATAGAGATTTTTTTTCTGCGTAATTGGTCATATGTTGCTGATTTACCTTAAGTTTCTGTTGTTTCCTTGTTTGTCAGGGCATTGAAGGAGCCCAAGGAGCTGAATTTTATATTTGGAGTGAACATTGAGCAGAGAGACCTAGATGGGATGTTCATATACAACTGCTCTCGCCTCATCAAAATGTATGAAAAAACTGGGCCCCAGCTTGAGGGTGGCATGTAAGTAAAATGTAAATGAGAGTTAATTGAATGTAAGTGGGAAAATATTATATCCCAATTGTTTATTTTAGGGCCTGTGGGGGTGTTGTTGGAGTGGTTGATGTTCCATATTTAGTTCTTGAGCCAACTCACAACAAACAAGACTTTGCGGATGCTAAAGAATATCGGCACTTATTAAAATCCATGGGAGAACACCTTGCTCAGTACTGGAAGGACTCAAACATTGGTGAGAATTTTTGACAGACACTTCCGCGAAAGCATTAGTGTAGTGCAAGTGTTCAGTCTGGCATTTTCTGGCAGTATGTATATTGTTTGTAGAACTGTATTTTATTAAAGGCAAAACCTGCATAGTTCAGTTGAAGCAGAAAATTACAGCTTGGGTTTAGTAAATAAAATGTTTCTGCAATTTCCTAATGGTGTTCCATGTCGATTAACACAGCACAGAAAGGTATAGTGAAGTTCTGGGATGAGTTTGGCTATCTGTCTGCCAGCTGGTCTGCACCTCCTTCACCCGAGCCAAGATACAGGAGACGTCGTGCAATGGAGATACCAGTTACCATTCAGTGTGGTTAGTTTCATATCTACTGATGCGTCACATAACACGTAATATTACAAAACTACTAATTAACTCATCAATTTTGTTTTTTAGACAAATGTTTAAAATGGAGATCACTACCTTTTGAGATGGATGCAGTTGACAAACGCTACCCAGACAGTTGGGTGTGTCTCATGAACCCTGACAGCAAGCAAGACAGGTTAAGGGATTTTTTAATTATTTGAAACTGTTGCATTACAATGCATTTTCACATTGTCACAAAGTTTAAAAAAAAAAAAAAAAAAGATTTCTAATCTAATGCATTTGACTTTTCAGATGTGATGCCGCTGAACAGAAGCAGAATTTGCCTTGTGGTGTCTTGAGGAAAGACAAACAAACTGCTGAGGAGAAACAGAAAGAGCTTGCAGAGAAAATTAAGCAACAGCAGGAGAAACTAGATTCATTGCAGGTATCTCTTTTTTTATTTTTATATATTTTTTTTATTTAAATCTCATAAATGTGTCCTCTTAGAAAACTAGCACTATCAAATCTGCAGCTGATCTCAAAAAGCTGCCACTGGAGGTCAGCATGAAGCCAACAGAAAGTACTTCTCAGGTATACACTGAAATACATTTAACAAATAAATAAATATATATATTTATGCCATTTTTACACTTGAACTTTCAAATTCTGAAATTGTTACGATGATTTAGGCAACAAGGTCGTCTGAGAGGTCAGTGGCTCGTCCCCGATCACCTCCTCTGCCAGCGCACCTTAAAAATGCCCCAAATGCCCTACCAACTCGCACCACTTCTCAGCGAAACACTCGAAGTCTTGCACCCTCCTCCTCCAGCCAAAGCTGAGCCACCCAGGTCCAGAGCTACAGCAAAGCCTGCAATACCCACATCAAAGCCTGCAGTCAAAGCTGCTGCCAAAGCACCCCCACCCAGTCGAAGCGCAAAAGTAAGCGTTTGAGTGTGTGGTAGCCATTATTTATTTGCTGCAATAATAATGCAAAGGGAATTTCCTTAAACTTATCTCCTCCAACAGACACCTGCAAAAGTTTCACCAGCAGCAGCTTCACCAGCAACAGCTTCTGGGCAGCGCAAGAGGATAATAGAGGAGGAAGATAGTGAGGAAGATGAGGAGGAGAAAGAAGAAGAAGAGGAGGAGGATGACAGTGAAGAAGAGAGTGAAGAAGAACCACAAACAAAGAAATCAAAGATGGCGGCTGCAACTAGTAACCGCGGCAAAGTCGTAGAAAAAACTCTACCTCCTAAACGTGGAAAGTTGGAAGAGGTAAATTGTTTTTGTAAGAATACAGTTTCAGCTCATATTAATGACCTATTCTTAAATTTGCCTGCAAGCACGTCAGACTACAGCAGCAATGTAGTTGTGTGCTTTGCTTTCTGTTCCATGTACCAATTTTTTTTATATATAAGTTTTCCTCACAACCAGTTACCCAGACCTGCTGACCTGTATGGATTTTGCATAACAGGCACGCAATTTAACATCAATGTACGCCGGTATGATTTGTTCCTCTAAAAGTATGTGAAAAGCAGCTGGTCAGGCTCTTGCGCTTGCTCCCCTCCCTTTCTCAAAGCATTAGTCTAGCTGCCTGTCAATCAACATGTAACAGTTACAGCTAAATGAGTCCTAAGTCCCAATCCTTTCCAAATACTGCTTTGTGATGCGTTTTTGGATTGATCGTGTTGATTGACTGGAGATGGGAACAGTACTGCCCAAACAATGTTAGCGGGAAGAGTAACCTGTTGGAGCAGAGCTGCGCAGCGGAGGATGAACTACTATCTACAGCAGCTAGGTCTGTCTCTGAGGCTTTTCAAGTCAATAACTGCTTTATGAGGCTAAGGAATTGACAATTTAACACACAGTCCAAGTCACTCCCAAACACTAATGTGCAGAGACAAGAATCCAATTATATTGGCAATATGAGGATTAAATATCCATCTTACTATGAATAAAGATATTTATTTTAAAATGGAGCTTTACAGAGGTATTTATTTATTTTTTCATTCATTGATTTTTCTACCGCTTAGTCCCATTAGGGGTCGCGGGTGACTGGAGCCTATCCCAACAACTTGGGGCCTTAGGCAGGGTACACCCTGGACAGTGGCCAGTTAGTCGCAGGGCTAACATTTAGAGACAGACAGTGACTCACTCTGAAATTCATTCACTAGAGACACTTTAGAGTTGCCAATTAACCTATACATGAATATATTTGGACGGTGGGAGGAAGCTGGAGTACCTGGAGATTTGGAAAGGGGTAGGCAAGAAAACAAGTATATATATATTCATATTCCCAGGTTTGCAGGTCTGGTTACCCATAAAGATCTATTCTAATTGAGTCCATGGGGAACTAAATTGATCACTGAAGATTCCGATTACCTTTGCTGTTGACACTGCAGGTTAATAAACACTCCCATCCTGTGAAGAAGGGGGTTACTACTCCTACATGGCAGACACCATCTACAGCAGCATCTGCCCCTAAATCTGTTTCCACACCTGAGCATGGTGCTAAAGCTAAGGTAGCTTTAAATGCCTCCCTCTGCTGTTTCAATACTAAGCTAGCTAGGCAGCTTCTGCACTCACAACTCTAACAATAAAAACTATATTTTCATAATTAACTGGGATTTAAAGCCACTGTAGCCAATATTAACAATCAATTATCATTTTGAAATCACTTTCACTTTTCATTAACAGTTGTCCTTTACAAGCATGCACTTTTTTTTTATCCCTTGACTGAACATCATTCCTTGCATCTTCAAGTACTGATTTTGGACTGCATCATGGTGCTATTTATGTTTTTGCAGACACCACAAAAGGCCCAGGAGGAACCAGAGGACACTAAGAATGCTCAAAAAGGTTAGAAAAGGAACTCCAACTGAAAAGGGATTCCTAAAATAGCTTTTATAAAACCTTGGCATTTCTTTTCTACAGATAAGGGCCTTCTGGTGGAAGTGCGTGTCAATAAAGAGTGGTACACAGGCAAAGTTATTGCTGTTGAATCAAATAAACAGACTGTTCGCTGGAAGGTTAAGTTTGACTATGTACCTACAGCCACACCAAAAGACAGATGGTAAGATTTTGCTTAAAAGGGTCAAAAATCCTATTAAGAAGTTCCAGTTTTATTTGTTTGTTGTGTCTGTGTTTCCAAAGGGTGTTTAAGGGTAGTGATGATGTTCGCTTGATGAGGCCCCCTTCTCCGAATTCTCAAACACCTGATACCCAGCAGGAGACAGAAAAAGGACCTGCCCCCATGGAGCCAGACACTACTCAACCAGGAACCAGTCGGGAGGTTACTGACAGCCTGTTGAACATGCTCAGGTGTGCTCTCTTTACGATAGATAGATGGATGGATAGATAGATAGATAGATAGATAGATAGATAGATAGATAGGGTTAGAGTTTTAATGTACACTGTGACCTTACCAGTCTTGTCTAATTTTCAGAACAATGCTCCATTACTTCTTTCCTCCTGTTTTTCGGATTCCCAAAGATGAAGTTAACAGCATGACAGCTGAGGAGCTGGTGGCCTTTCCTTTGGTGAGAGATTTATTATGTACTCTCTTGATCTAGGTTGAACAGAGTAAATAGCTCAGCTGTGGATTTATTTATATTACTTGGACTGAGTGTATTTTTGTGTTTTATTTAGAAAGAGTATTTTCAGCAGTATGAATCTGGTCTGCAGTCCTTGTGTAATTCATATCAGAGCAGAGCAGATGCCAAGGCCAAAGCTGTTGAAGAAAAATGCAACAACACTGAAAACAAGCTCAAAGAAGCAGATGAAAAACTACAGAAACTAAGAACAAATATTGTAGCACTTCTGCAAAAAGTACAAGAGGTAAGACCAGTTTCTGTTGATGACCATAACTCTAAACTGTATGTGCCAAATGTATCCAAACCTCTTGTAAAATGTGAGATGGCAGTGGGGATTTGTCTTTATTTGTAAAAATTATTTGTGCTCTTTCAGGACATAGACATTAACACAGATGATGAGCTTGATGCCTATATTGAAGATCTTCTTACCAAGGGTGATTGAAGCACAGACATGCAGTATAAAAGAGAGGAGAGGCCCTCACAAAAACAGGTTTTCTTTATATCTACATGGTGCCTCTCAATGGACATTTTCTTTGTTGCTGCCTGCAACAAAATGTCATTGCTAACCCTTCAGATTTTTAATCACATTCATCAACATTTTGTCAGGACAATATGTGCTTTGAATTTACACAGGTTGCCTCTTGTTTTAATCCTCAATAGTTTTTGTGTCTGTTTTCCTTTTAGTCTTTTTAAAATTTTTCTTATATACATATATACTGTCTAAATATGTTTATACTGTCATTCATTTTACTGTCAAATTTCTTTTAATGCTGACAAATTAAAGAAATTGGTTTCTTGTCTTGTCCATCTTAAGAATTGTATGTGCTATGTAACTTTTAACAGGCACGACTGGTCTGTGCATAGCATGTATATATTTTTGTACACTAGAACACATCAGTGTTTCCTGTGACCTTGCTCCGTCCTGCAAGCCCAAGGAGGGCTTTTACAGGTCACACCCACAAGCGATTATTTACTGGGTTTTATCAGTATGACTATTTCTTTTAGACCTCTGTTGCATTTAAGTCATGGTTATGTTAAACTTTTTTTAAGGGGTGCTGTTTTTGCGAATGTGTTTGGTTCATGTCAGTTTTTAAGGTGTGATGGAATTGTTTTTATAATTATTGCATGCTTTCAGTGTTTTCTGTTATGAGCAAAACAGGATTCTGTATTTTTGAAAAATCTTTACATGTAACAATAAAACAGTTCCAGCTACACCTAAAATCTTTAAATATCATTATAAAATAAAACAATGATAACGAGTATTTGCGATAAACAAAACCAGGCATACATAAATTTTGTATGATATAAATATTTTCTGGTATTATCTTTCGGCTTTAAATAAATGTATTATGCCATCTACAGATGGTGACTATAGGCTATAATAACGGACCAAATGTAAATTATTAGCCTACGCAATAAAGTGAGATTCTTATCAGAGTAGCTCATTGCCCGTTAAAATCTGCAAATGACCCGCGAGTATTTACAATCTATGGAGTAAACACGTAAAGCGCTGCTCAGTGCAACAGGATTACTCATAAACGAGGCTAGTGTCATTAAACATCGGGTTCAGCTGGAGCTGGATCAGATGAAAGTTGGGGGTTGCTGGGAAGGTTAGTTTGACGTGTTGGACTTTGGATATTCGCCTACTTCACCCCAAGGTTCCCTTGTCTGTGTCCGATTAACACGGAACCCTTGGCAAGAACCATCAATAAATGACGCTTACGGAGAATGGCGTTTGTGAAATAAATTCAATAGTTTCAAGTTAAACATATCTAGTTACTACAAACAACTTTAAACAAATAGTGCTAGCCTAGTGGCATCATGCACAACTATTTTTTTTTCTTCATTTTTTTATTTTATATGAATTTATGTCAAAAATCAAAGATTTTTTTACCAATAGCGTCCAGGTCATGTGACCTAGTCACGTCAATCCACTTTAAATTCACAGTACTAGACTATTAGTAACATGCACACTTCTTTTTTGATAATGCACCAAAACTGTAAGGGGTCTTGAAAAGCGCTATTTTCACCACTACACTTTGTAATTCGTATTAACATTCTGGACTTATGTCTTCCTCCTTCAGTTCTACGTGTTAAGTATGCAGAACTCTCACACTATGCTGGGATCCATGCCTGGTTTGATACAGAAGACCCTAAACTCTGGATGAGTCTCCTAATAAATGGAACCAAAGATAGTGCTAGAAGAGAATCCCTGTCCTTCATTGCCAGTGATTTTTGGTCATAAAATCAACAGTGTCCACAGTTAAACTCATTAAAGTTCAGCTTTCAGCAGATCTGTTATGGGATGCAGATGCAAATAAATGCTCTCCAAAACCCTCCCCCAGGATACATTAAGTCAGTGTGGCCAGAAGAGCTGGAGTCCCTCTTGTCCTCAGACAAATCTATCTGCCTTTTATTCTACCTGTTTTGGAGTATGTCAGACCAGTGTGGAGCGGGGTGATGAAAGGTACTGAGAAAGTACTGAGAAGAAAGAAATTCCCCTTCTGTCGATACTGGGTTGCAGGGCCATTACTAAAGAAGTGCAGTTGTTTTTTTTTATCTCCGTATCCTCTGTTTTAGCATATCCAGCAGAAGATCGAGGTGTGCCCAGATTTCTAATATATGATGTGGGGACTTGGGGGAATAGAACAAAATGCCAGCAGGGGCTGCTCTCCAGCAGTGTATAAAACTGTCTGTAAAGTTGCCTGCTGGTGGGATCTTTCAAAGTGGATTGATTGTATTTCTCATTGAGAATATCTACACACATAATTTTCACTGAAAGTGTGTAGAAGGGAGTGTTGTAGTCGAGTCAGCAGTTTTCAAGTCCAAGTCACTTTCAAGTCCTCAGTGTTTGAGTTTGAGTCCAAGTCCAAGTCACCAAACACTAGTCCGAGTCGTGTCCAAATTGAGTCCAAGTCACCAAAGTGAGTTACAAATCTGAAAACTGGAAGCCATACTGACATATTGATTGGTATTTTAGTTTTGTATAAGCCTATTTTATTAAACACATTTTGATTGTGATATATTAATTAAGGCTGTAGCCTATAAAGCCCCCCCGTATTTTAAGAAATTGGCACCACTTGTGTATGGGTGTGTAAAATGTTTGCTGTCATCTGAAGGGACTTTTATTTTGAAAGGTGAAACGGCGTCCAACGAAAACAAGGAACTGTAAAAGGTCGGACTCTTTAGCATTTCTCTTAAAAGTATGTTATCGGTGTTAGATAGTCGTCATAACCATTTTTGAAGTTAGAAGTGCAAAGACCTAGCTAAACTTAAAATAATAATAATAGTAATAATAGACAATTTTAGCTCAGTTTGTGTCGGGGTGAATTCAAGTTAGCCACTCTCTAACTAACGTAACTAGCTATAAAGCTACACTGGTATAGGTTTCCGTTGTTTTACATGTTTTACCGCAACAAAAATCGAGCAACATAAATAAAGACCGTTTTTAACACGATAAGACAGCGGTGAACTTTGACCCACTTACTGCTTGCCATGTCAATAAAGAAGGCTTGCTACTTTGTTAATAATTTCATAGTATAAACTATAAAGTTTTCAAGCCCAATGTTCTCATCTCTGCAGGTCTTGGTTTTGAGCCATGTGGTTTTGCTCAGTCTTGAACCCACGAGTGTTGGAAGTATAAGGCACAAGGTGCTATGTAGTCCTCAATCACTCAGTCATATCAGATCAGCCAGTGCATCGGTCACTATAAGTAAATCGGTCAGAAAATATGACAAAGAGACAGAAGTGGAGGGCTGTCTGCCATTTTCCAAAGCCAAAATAGGATCTTTCTTTCAAGAGAGACCAGTACTGAAGAACCCATTTCTTGAGGATGCACTGCTCAGAGGATATCTGAGCAGGTACCTGCCACAAGAGGTGAATTGCCTATTTAGGAAGTGTTGCATAATTTCAGAATAAGTTATGTTCTAGTGATAAACTTTTTGCTTTTACAGTCTGTTCTTTCAGATTTGCGTGCATTTGGTGAGCGTGGCAAATGAAGTGGATGGTTGGGGCAGAGATTGTGAAGTCTCTCCTCCAAGTCTGATACAGTTTGACTCCTGGGGCCGCAGAGTGGACTACATTCAGACTTCTACTGCCTGGAAACGGATGAAAGATCTGTCAGCACAGGAAGGCCTGGTTTCTATTGGCTATGAGAGGCGTTATGGAGAATGGAGGTTTGCCAAAGGTTTTACCTGACAGTCTTTAATAATGTCCCAAATTTTAGACATACCTCTGTGTGTGTTTAGTCGGGTATATCAAATGAGCAAGTTATACATTTTCTCTCCATCTTCTGGACTCTACACTTGTCCTCTGGCCATGACTGATGGAGCTGCTAAGGTCATTCAGGTGTGTAATAATGGCTTTTTTCTTGTGAAGTTTTAAAGGGATTGTTCAGTATTTTGTCAATGTGGTGCTATTACACACTTGGATTGCTAAATTTTTCTCTATTGTACATAGTTGTTGGAGAAGCAGACACTAGAACTGTGTACTATTGCTGTAAGTTGGTTCAGTGGAAAATGCACATTAAATGTTTAAAGCATTGAACTACTTAAATTACAATTTTTGAAATATATGGTCTTTAGAAGATATTTGACCCATACTTGTTGCTGAGAAATAGTCCTTGTTTAGGTCCTGACAAACCTTTTAAAAAATCTTCTGTTTGCTTCTCAGAAGTAGGAGATAGATCACAAGCAACTTTCCCTAAATATCCCTTTAACAAAATACTGGACTATCCCAAATTATATGAAAATAAATGATCACAATGTCTACTTACGCTAAGAGCCACAATTTCTGACACAAGTCCTTAGGTGTTTCTTGGCCAGTAGATGTTGCTTACAATCGGTTGACCACTCGTCAGCCTGAACATTTCTGGACGTCTGGACAGTGGATGACTGAGAGACAGGGAGGATCTGATGTAGGTCAGTGAGAACCCTTCTTGTTTGTCCTGTTATGGGCAGCAAACTGTGTTTTGTTATTAATAGTATGCTTGCTGTTCTCATGTTTTAAAGTTTCTTTTAATGTTTATTTCTCATGTCTTCCATAGGAAATGGCACAGAGACAGTGGCTGTTCCTCAAACAGATGGTACATACAAGTTATATGGTTACAAGTGGTTCACCTCAGCAACAGATGCTGACATGACTCTTACACTGGCCAGAGTGCAAGATACAACAGGAGCAACAATACCGGTGCACTGCATGCTTTTTACTTTCAACATCTAACATTCAGTGCAATGTCTTACTAATTATATTACTGCACACTTAATCAATCCAGGGTAGTCGAGGACTGTCTTTGTTTTATGCAGAGGTGAGTCGGGATGAGAATGGTCAGCTGAATGGCCTAGAGGTGCAGAGACTGAAGGACAAGCTGGGCACCAGACAGATGCCTACAGCTGAGCTACTGCTTGATGGTCTGCCAGCACACCGGGTTAGTTACTATGAGGGCCTCCAACCTTAAAGCAATTGTTAGTTAGTTAGTTGTTAGTTATCTTAGTTGGTAGAGCACTTGCAAAAAACAAGGGAGACCCTTTCAGATCAAAGGTTCAAATCTCAGCAAATCTATGGCTAGTTTGAGCTACAGTATATTCCACAATGTAAAGGTAAGTCCCACTACCTTCTCATCAACACGTATCTTGTTAGAATCTATCACATTAAGACCAAATTACATCACAACCTGGTGACAGTCAGGCATTTTTCAGTGTATAATTTTGGTAATAGTATTAATACCTAATGATTTGTCTTAACACAAAATTAATAATTTTGTTTTCTGTATAAACAGCTTTCTGAAGAAGGAAGAGGTGTGGCATCTATTGCAAACATGCTTACAATAACCAGAATCCACAACAGTGTCTCTGCAGCAGCAGCAATGAGAAGGCAAGATGAGATATATAATGCCTCTTTGCATCTTTGGTCTGAAATACTATTAACATGAAACATTTATCATTGTAATATCTGTTGTCAGGGTTGTTCAGCTTGCTCGTGACTATGCCACCCGACGCATCGCTTTTGGCAAGCTACTTAAAGACCACCCACTTCACATGCAGACTCTTGCTAGGATGGAGGTAACAAGGACGTCATGACCAAACTATACTAAAGTGCTCATTATTACGTTGGCGTAATAATTTACATACCGCTTGCTTTTTTTCAGGTAGAGACTCGTGGAGCTTTTTTCTTAGTTATGGATGTGTGTCGTCTTTTGGGCCGAGAGGAAAGTGGCATTGCAACAGAACTTGAGACACACCTCCTACGTCTTTTGACACCTGTAGTCAAATTGTACACTGGAAAACAGGTATATCTTTCATACATACATGTACATATAAAAAACATAAAAGGGACAAATATCTGATTTGCAATATATATTCAAAAAGTATAATCACTATTCAAATTTTGATGATTTATTTAATCCATAATGAGCAACACTTTTTTACACAGATCAAAACTGGCAGTGTTTTTGTTAATTGCAGTAAAATAAATCCACACGGCACTCGCTTGTCCTGTTCCTGCTCTGTTCACGTTGAGTCATGACACACAGAGCAGGAGAAGGAGGCGGAAGTGACACAGACCTGCCCACTCACTCGGGAGCAGCAAAGTATCTCTAAAAAAAAAAAAAAAAACTTCCTGTAGCCTAACTGCGACTCAATTCACATTGTTTTCCTTAAAGGGACATTTGTACAGATTTCATTTGTTTGTGAACGTCATGGCGTCCTCCTCTAAACGCAGCAAAGTTTGGAATTACTTTGAACAAAATAATCAGCTTGTCGTGTGCAAACTTTGTCAAGTGAAACAATAGCTCATTTTCAGCTACAAAACAAAGTATGTAGCATGTAACTTTGTTTCTGACTATTTACCCCAATACACTTGTTTGGAAATTACATTCAGAAATACGTTTCATAAATTTACGCGTCTTTAATTAAACTTCATTTAAATAAATAAAATATTTGGATTATGAGCTTAAATATTTGATCAAAATTGATTTTGTTTCAAATTGTTATGTTTTAGGCTGTGGCTGTAGTGTCTGAGGGATTAGAAAGCTTTGGTGGACAGGGCTACATTGAAGATACTGGGTTGCCTGGACTTCTTCGTGATGCACAGGTGATAATTGGTCAAAAATAAAACATCTTTATGTATTTCACAGATATTGATTGTCTGTTATTTCTCAGGTGTTAAGCATTTGGGAAGGTACTACAAATGTCCTGTCTCTGGATGTGCTCCGCTGTGTGGCTCGAAGCTCAGGAATGGTTTTTCATGCCTACTTTACCCAGACTAAGGTAACAGACAATCCTGTTAAACAGGTTCAAAATAAGAGGAGAATGCGATCAATGCGATACTTTTGTTTTCCTGGCAGTCCCTTCTTGCTGGTGCATCTAGTGTTTCCACATTGTCCCCAGCAGTAAGGGCAGTAGAGCGTGCTCTCTCTCAATTCGAGCTATTGGTTCAAGAAGCAGCAACCAAGGAGCCCAGTTATCTTGAACTGGCAGCACGAGACCTGGCATATAGTCTAGCTCGTATCTACACAGGTATATAATACTTGTCCAGCCAAATCATGCAAAATAGATTACATCGATCTTTACAATGTGAATGTTCACAGGTGCTCTTCTGATTGATCATGCAGCTTGGAAAGGAGCATCTCCTGCAGATGCCTATACTGCTCTGAGGTCTAATAAAATATTTTAGAATAAAAATGTGTATATATAAATGAAGTGAATACTTAGGTTAATATCTGTTTGTATACTTACTTAATATCTATACATGTTTGTATTTTCTTTCAGGTGGTGTGAACAGGATTTGTGTCCTGTGGCAACTAACCAAGAAAAAAGCTGGTACAACCCCAGCACTCCATATAATGATGCAGCGCTAGTGTATGACCAGCAGAGGCAAGGCTAAATGGACAGCAAAATCACCACTAAGCCTTCATTGTATAGTTAACTTTTTATAAATGAACACTCGTATTTGTATAGAAATATTTAATTTTTGATCTTGCTATACTTTTGTTTTTGTGATCTTGGATAGTTTATAATAAAGCAATTATCTGATGATTTATTTTGTTAACAGTTGCATCTAGTAATTGTATCCTTGGTTATTGACTGGTCAAAGAGTGGAACACTGCAAATTCGGAGTTTAAGAGTGATTCGTGAACACGGCACGTTCGGTAAACAGCGGGCGGAGTTAGAAGCTCAAGGTGATTGGTATGTGTGTGGATAGTGGATACTTGCATGAGCTAAATGTGGAAACCTCGGGCTGCAAGAAGAACTACTGGCTTGACCAACCGGTTAACTCGACGTGTTTTGCGCTGCCTATTTTTCTGTTATGTATCTATCGCTAAATCAGCAAAGCGATACATTTGCCGCAGCGCCACAATGAAAGCAGTTCCGGGGAAAAAAACATTAACCTACATGACGAAATCTGGTGTTTTCTCTGCTTTTTTGTCTTTAAAATGTCATCCTGTCAGTGGGCTCTTATGAGTTCAGGAAGAAGATTACTGACGATATAACCAAGACCTAAAACAAGACTAGCCATGATGTCCGAAAACACTAAGGTTTGTGAGAAAGCAAGATAAATTAGCATATGTTTACTTTTTCTTAAATGTAGCACAGTAGCCATGTTCCATTTTGTGTTTACTTATGTCTCTTGTTCTCTCTAAATCTACTCAACCTCAAACCTCTGAAACTATATTATATAAATTAAATGCATGTTTTATTGGCGTCACTTCCTGTGATCTGTCATTGTGTCACTTTGATTGCATTAAGAGCCAAGACAGTCTATGGCAATTGTATTTAAAGTGAACCAGTGGCTCATACATTACACTGTAAGAGGATCCAATAGCTTACTGTTAACACTGGAATACTCTATCCTGTCCTACATTATTTATTACTATGAAGGCCAAGACTGACAATAAGCAGTCTTGGCCTGTACATTAAATTGTTATGCAACATCTCTATTTTTATTTTTTTGTTGCTTTAGTGTGAATTAGTGATGAGGTTGAATGCTAGTGACCGCTGCCCTTTGTGAAGAACACATCAGATTGTCAGGTGGAAGACTGCTTTATCAACTACCTGGAGGTGGCCTTCTGTCTGCTGACCGTCAACCTTACTCCCCTCGCCATCACTCTCTGTGTAAGCCCATAGTGTGCATGTCTGTGTCAGTGGTGAAACCATGCTGTTCAGTAGCCACAAGGAATCACATAAATTTACTAAATAGCATACTATGTGTGTTTTATAAATTACCATGAAAATATCACTAGTTAAAGTTTCATATTTTGTGGCTATTTATTTGTCAGTAAAGATATGTTGCTACAAATGCAAATGTGCAGTGACTGCTGTAGTCAAAACAAATCTAAGTTTTCATTTTGTGTTTTGATTTTACACAGATTATATGGATGATATTTTTGTTCATAATTCTTGGACTCACTGCATCTAAATTGTAAGTTTCATTGGTTTGGTCTTTACAAGTAGCACTAATTAATTTACCCTCATTAGTTTCAGCTCCACATTCTCACTTTCACTTCCTGCACCCTAACCCAGAAGCCAGCTTTCAAAGTCACATGAAAACAGTCATGTGATGGTAGTTATTGTTTTGCATGATTTGAACTTCTGCTTTTCTACTTCAGTGACTCACTTTTCACTGTAATTTTACAGTATATAGGTTGTTTGAAAATCTAAAATCACAAATTTATTTTTATTATATTATATTTTATTTATCTCTTTGTCAACAGTTTCTGTCCCAATCTGTCTGCCATCTCTACCAGTCTGCACCTCACTCACACTGTGGCTGTATCCTTTGTCTATTCTTTGGATCTGGGTATTTTGTCTGTATCACACAGTCCAAATAAAGTTTATATTGTTCTTTACTATTTAATCCTGTGTTTTTTTAAGGCATTCGCTGCATTATTACTAATTTATATAAATTGTGGCCTTAACTGTCATTTTGTGCTGAGGGTGTGACATTGTTGGCCCTTGGAAATGGAGCACCGATATCTTTAGTGCAATTGCAGCTTTCTCCCATCCACACACTGCTGGACTGGCTGTTGGAGCTTTATTTGGTGGGTGAAGCTTTTCCTAAAACACCATATCAATAAATCAAACATTTAGATTTTCTATGTATGGTATTTTTCTCTTTGCTTTTCTCTGTAGGAGCTGGCATTTTTGTTACTACAGTTGTTGCTGGCAGTGTGGCGTTAGTGAAGCCTTTCGCTATGGCATCACGGCCCTTTCTTCGTGATGTGATCTTTTATATGGCAGCAGTCTTTTGGACCTTTGTCATTTTATACAGAGGGACCATTTCACTTGGAGAGACATTGGGTACATACATACCAACACATTCATGTCTTAACCATTCATATACATTCATATACACTATAGTATGCACAGAGATCTTGCACGTGACTACATATTTTGTATTGGTTATCTTGATTTCAGGATACCTGGGCCTCTATGTAGTGTATGTACTGACAGTAATTGTCAGTGCCTGTATCTACAATCGGCAGAAGCGTTTATTGAACTCAAATGTCCAGACTGTTGCACATGTGCCAGGTCAGAAACGCATAGCAATCCTTTTTGGTTATTTAAAAAAGTTGTACTAATTAACATTTTATGTCTTTCAATAGAAATTGAGTCATCTGACTCATCTGATGACATACCTTGTTTGAATTCCATCCATCAGGAATATGGTAGAAGAACTTTACTAAGCATTTACAATGGAGAAACATGCACCATAGTTTAAACCCATAAACAAATGTTTTCAGAGCCAGAGTACAGACCACTTCTTCCGTATACTGAGTCCACAAGTCGTATCCTGCTCGGCTCTATAAATCCAATAGATGGTAGGAAGTGGAGGAGAAAGCCTTGGAAATGGAGAGCATTTAAAACATTGAAGGTAAATTTGAATCTAATGATAAAAGCATCTGCTTTAGAGACTAGGCTGAAACACCCTGCTGTTGTTTATTCCTCAGACACCTTTAGAGTTCCTACTCCTGCTCGTTATTCCTGTAGTCGATCCTGATAAAGAAGACAAGAACTGGCGACGCCCACTCAACTGCCTTCACCTGATCACCGCTCCACTGATGTGTGTCCTCACTTTCCAGTCTGGAGCATGTGGGTTCCTTTGTTTCCAAAATCATATTTAACTTCATTAGGTTTGGACCATATATAATACATTGTTAATCTATCCAATCAAACATTTTCTTCATTTTAGATGGAGGCTATATGATACAAGGACAGTTCCCTATTTGGCTTCTGACTTTGCTTTTGGGCCTTTTCTTGTCTGCAATAGTCTTTTGCACTACCACCAACGACTGTCCTCCCAGATACCATTCTGTAAGTGATTTTAAACCCACATTTACTAAACATTATTTCATACCTTCACAGAACCGATAATTTTTTTCTCCTACAGATTTTTTCTGTTTTGGGTTTTGTGGCCAGTGCTGTGTTGATTAGTGCTGCAGCTTCTGAAGTTGTCAGTCTTTTGCACATGCTCGGTGTCGTGCTGAGTCTTAGCAACACAGTACTGGGACTGACTCTGTTGGCCTGGGGAAATAGCATTGGAGGTAATTTGTGTAGTTTAACCTAAAATCTATTCCAACTATACTCGAAATATATATTATTTGCATTTCTATTTTCAGACTGTTTCTCTGACATCACCTTGGCCAAGCAAGGTTATCCACGTATGGCCATATCTGCCTGCTTTGGAGGGATAATTTTCAGTATCCTAGTATCATGGTGATTGTTTAAAATATAAGCTACTACTTTACTTCTCATTGATATTTCCTTAACTGAAATGTCACCAGACATGGTGTTCGGGGTGGGCCTAGGATGTCTAGTGCAGAGGATAGAAAAACACGCTGAAGTGCAGGTATTCAAAACCTAATATCGTACACAACTACACTACCTTTACAGTTGTGGTTTACAATGAGGAGCTAATAATTGGTTTAGAGCTGATGAAAAATGTTTGCTTCCGGCACAGATTGATCTGGAGGGTTCACTGACATGGGTTCTTGCAGCATCTCTGGGTTTGTCTCTGGCCTTGTCATTCATCATCGTGCCACTGAAAAAGTTCCAAGTGGGTCGAGCGTACGGAGTATTCCTCCTCATCTTCTATTTGATTTTTCTTTTAGTTGCACTTCTTACCGAGTTTCATGTTATTAAGTTTTAACAGAGAAGGCCAGTCAAGAGTCAATGCTATGCTGATGTCATATTTGTTTACTGTTCATTGTGTGTACTACAAAGCCCTCTACCGGAGAGCCTAACTGGTAAACAGGGAATGTACTTAAATTAAATTCACTGAGCTTTAACTCAACCTGAAAAGAGAAAATGAAGGTTGTAATATTACCTTTTGTAACATAATGAAAAATGTTAAATCACTGTGAAAAGCCACTTGGGAGTGTTTGTTTGTGGTAAATATTACACACTTATCACTACTGCACTATGGTGGGTTTATTAAAATTTGTTATCAACTCAATTACCTAACAATGTTATAAAATAAATATTTTTATATGTTAGTTTAGAAGTAAGAGATACTCATAAGTTCAACTTAAAAGTAGATTTACACTTTTGGTCTTGACAACTTGAGTGATGTACTCAGTCTGTTAATAATGTTCAGTAGGTTTGTTAACTAAGGCTTTGGGTATAAATTATGCAAGGTTTACACAAGGTCATAAATATAGTACAATATATGCACGCAACTGTTGTACAGTCTCTGAAACAGCAGCGTCTTACAAAACGGCCAAAGGAGAACCATATTTCAATGGCTCCACAACAGTGTCCCACAGTCAGACAAAATCCTGGAACCACCTTTTGTCTGTCACATCAGTCCAGATAGCCCAAAATAATATTCCCAGTGAGGCAATAAACTGTAGATCACATGGAGTGTTAGGATCTTCACATTACACAATGCATAAATAAATTTGCTTAAGTAAGTTCCACTTTTGCATTAGTTGATGCAATGTGGTCCAGTCTGTGAGTTGAAGCAAGGCTCTGGGGAAGAAGACAAATTTGAGACGGGACAATCCAATTCCTGCTCCAGACTTCGGTTTGGTTGAGGCAAGCTTTCCCTAGAGTACTCTGCGTGCCATTCCTGGACACAAAATATGAAAAGGTGATCACAACTCAAACAGTACATAGGTTAGACTAATTTGGTGTCTCACCTGTATCTCCTCCTCGTACATCTTCATACTCAGGTCACTCTTTGTTCTCGATCTGCAGCCTTGATACACTAAAGATGAGTGCTGTATGCCAAGAAGGAGAAACACAATTAGATGAAAATAATTTGAGAGTTGTAAGTTGCTTTTCTTACCCCACTCCTGTCCATAGCTTGTAGGACACCCTGTAGAGAGCTTAAAGAGTAGTGTCCTGGGCACATCTGTTTGTAGAGGTCCATGGTGGCCACAGCTTCATCATGAATTACTTCCACTTCAAACACAATGCCGTTTTCATCTAAAAAATGTACAGATCAAAAAATTTAATACAAAAACTTTTCTTCAAATCTGATTTAGAGGTACGCAGGTGGAAGTGGCCTAAATATGATTCAAATGATTGGCCTGTTTGTGTCAAATATGATTTGTTCATTGGCGTAAAAAAATCATGTTTGACTCAAACAGATCCGGGCCACTTTTAGTAAATGCACTTAGTAGCCCCAAAGCCCCACCGCCTGAGTTCTCCAAAGATTCACGGTTCTTGCGGCTATAGTTCATACGGAACACAAATGCATCCAAAATGAAAGCCACAATAATCGTCATCACCACCTGGAGAGAGAAGAGGCAAGAATTATGAGATTAGAAAATACATAGTATATCCCAAATTTAAATTGTGACCAGCCTCACCATAGTAACTATATAAAACGTCATGAAATAGAGACGACTCCAGCGACTTGTCATATATGTGACTCCTTCCTGTGAGGCAAGACAAGACATTTATTTTTCACCACAACAGCCGCATCAGAAGCTCAAACGTGACACTTAAGATGTACTCAACGCTGTCCTTCCTTAATTTAAATCAAAGAATACAAGTCACATTTGGTACCTTGTTATATAATACACTGACCCTAAAAATGACTTTGTTTATATTAAATCAAATTGTTTTCCGTGATTCTGTGCATAAGCATAACACCAGAATGGCAACTAATGGTCATCTTATGCTGCCATATCCTAAATTCAACTTTATGAAAAAAAACGGTTTTGTACAGAGCAATATCCATTTGTAACCATGTTCCTATTGAAATTTGTCAAAAAAATGCAATCTAAAGCGTCAGGTGTTAGATGGGTTTTGATATGTAAATGTGCGATTGTATAATATATGAATTGATATTATTTTCAATGAAGTGTAAAATTGTCTCTGTAATGATTGATAATGATTATATGATATTTTATGTGCATGGTTGTAATTAACAGTGTTTTTTAATGACAATGGACCATGAAGAATAGCTGATTGCACAGCTTTCAGCGATTGGGATCCATTTAAATAAACGTGTCCAGGACAGTTGAAAACAATGAAAACCATGTACACATAATTGTTGGTCCATGTTTTGAGCTCGTACATAGACCAGTGATGACAAGAAGGTTGACAATGTGTCAATAAATGTTTATGAATCAACTGAACTTACCATAGTAATGTACCAATTGTTGACCACAGTCAGTTCAAACAAAGTCACTGAAAATAATTGATATGTGGTTAATATCTTGGTAATAATTTCTATATCAATATATAATTACTACATACAGAAAATGGCATTTAGGTATATTTTTATATGAATTTAAGATGTGTGAGAATTACAAAAATATTCTGTCTGACCTGCTTTATAGATTAAAATGTATGAATTACCAAAGCTGCTGAGAATGTTGTCAAAGTTATTCAGATAATAGTATCCTTCTTCTAACACTGTTTTGTTGCCCTGAGTGCTGTTAATCTGTCTGTAGGAGGCGGCCACGGTGCTGCCACTAAAGGTAGACATTTGTAGACAAACAGTTATTTGAAAATATAATATCCATGCAATGAGGCAAAAGAGACTGCAGAAAGTCCTTACTTGCAGCAGTTGGGATACACCGCACCAGCAAAAAACTCCATTCCCACAATGGCAAATGAATAGTAGAAGATTAAAAGAGTAAGGCCCAGACTTGCCATCCTGGGAAAGAGCTCAAACATGGTATCCAATACATTACGATACCTCTTCTTTATTTTAAATAACCTATAAAACACAAATGACAATAATCAAATACAAACAACAAATAGTTGGCTTATTAAAAATATAAAAGACAACCCAAAGCTCACCGGAGCAACTGAAACGGCCTAAGCACCACAATGAAGTAGAATGGCTCCATATCAAAGGCAAGACTAATTAAGCCCAGGAATGCAAACAACGTTACTGAGAAGTCAAATCTGGAAAAAGGAATACAATAAAGACCAGTGCTTGGTATTTAAAGATAAATGAATAACATTTGTAAAAAGAAAAACACATTGTTACACAAGATAACACTCACAGGTTCCACCCAGAGCGGAAATAAGCCACTGGCCCCAAACCTGTTACTTTCAACAACACCTCCACACCATAAACTGAAAGGGGAGGCACAAGACATTATAAATAACCCTTGGCTCTTCCATGTGTTTAATGTTATGGGGTTTTGCATCAGTCTGCAACTCACTTGTGAGGAAGACAATGTAACTCCATGGGACAAATCTGGACCAGGAAAATCCACCTGAAGTAAGAGGTAGGTAGTCTGTGAGAAGTTCTTCTTTAGTTCAATGTATCAAATGTTAATAAGAAATTACTCACTATTCAATGTGTACGTTTCCACAAGGATCCACACTCCATTGATGGCCACCACAACATCTGTAGCCACAAGGAAAAAGTTAAAAGGTTTATGAGAAAACTTTGGCTTACAGTCTCTGAGGGTCACAAGACAGTCAGACTTACACATGACATATTGGAAGACCTTTGACTTTACTAGCAGATTAATACCTGTCATAAAAGGCAAAGAACAAATGGAAATTAGTTCCTGATATAAATTTTATAAATAACAATTGGATAAAGAGAACCTTTGAAAATGAGGAAAGCTGTGTGCGGAAGATCATCAAACCAGTATTCTCCGCTGCGTCGTGCCTAAACACACAGGGCATGCATATTAACTCCACACACTGGTCTATATGTAAACAATACAGAAAAAAATAAAATATTTACCTTCCATTTGAGGCCAGTAACTTCATAGAACTTATAAAAGTCCTGCAGACTAAGAAATGTTATTTGTTTTAGATGTTGCAATAACATACAATATCTGTGTAAATGTTATTCAGTCACCTAAGCATAGGAGCCCCTGAGGTGTTAAGTGCCTTATAGGTGAGGAACCGATCTCTCGCAGACATTCGTGGTCTGTAAAAACGCATCAAGCCATCAAACTGTTTTAAAGACACTCCCATTGGCCTCTGAGACAAAATAACAGCAGCATGTGAGCCATTAGGCCAAATGAAACCACACTAATAAAAATAATTTGATTTGAACTTTTTAAAAAACACAGCGCTAAAACATACCTGCCGACTGACTAACAGCTGAAAGGCATGGTCAATAGCAGAGCGTTTGTGTAGTAAAAGAGATTTGAATTTAATTTTCTCAACATCATTAAATGTATCAAACACCACTGCTAAAAGCTAGAAAGGAAAAGAAAGAAATATGACTGTTATTCCAATTATAAAAATAATTTGATATTATTCTTTTAGCGAAATGCAAATGTAATTCATACCAGGTTCATGATAAAGTACAGTTCTATTGAAAGGTAAACAATGAAAGAACACACAGGACCAGCGATTCTTGGAGTACGCTGGCATCATCACATCGGGAAAGCTACAAGAAATACATATATACATTTATATAACCTAAGAAAGCATACTTGTGATTTAAGACAAATGATATAAAAAATGTGCTTTGCTCTAAAATTAGGAAGCACTGCTTTCATGATGTCAATAGATTACTAAACAAGAGTGCGTGTCTTGCCATGCTTACTTTGCTGTGGTCAGCAGAACAAATAGACTGACAAGACTGTTCTCCAAAGTGTTAAAGTACTGTGGTGGGGAAAAAAAAAATTTTAGGCAGGAAGTACTGCAGAATGCCCAGGGAGAAGAAAAAAAATGTATTACACATACCACGTCTGCTGTGTTCGGAGAGAAGAGACAGAAACCTAGCAGATACAAATGAACACAATACTTCAACTTAGATACATTCCATTACATACATTAAATAAGTAATTGTTTTGATATTTATAAAACAGGAAAAAAATTGTCTAGTCTGTCTTACCCAAGACAGCAAATATGACCATGAAGAAGAGCAGCAAGAGGAGAATGTCAATAAAAGGTGGAAGAGACTGGAAAATCTGCCGCAGGTTTCTGATTTGAGAGAGACTTTGTCAGAGCATGTCACAGCTAACTTCAATCATTGTTATGTGAAACAGTAAATGGGAGAGAAAAGTTGGTTATCAAATCATTTGGAACCTAATATAGCATAGTTTGTAATTGACTAAAGGAAGTACAGTAGTAGTAGCTTTTCAATCGCTCACAGAGAATTAAACATTTCCGACAAAGAAGAATCCTTGTTTATGATTTATTTTGTACCTGCGCACAGCACCACAATATCTACAGTCCACCAAGAAGATGGGTCGAAGAGCTCTGGTCACTCGCATGTGTGATGTCTGCCGAATCAATACCACTATGGCCTCCACAAACTGTAAAAGCAATACGCTTGCCTGTACATAGAGAAGAATAAATAAATCAGAAGAGCACCAATATACATCATGAATATGGCACAGAAATTAATAATGGGTGTCCATAAAATTGTATGCAGTTATACCTTCACCATGGTCCTTTTGTGCCTTATAAAAGTGTGGAAACCTAACCAGCGGAGTTTCATGCACAGTTCAAATGCAACCATAAGTAAAGCCAGCAGCTCCAGAGTAGCATGGACCTGCAAAGAGTAACAAAATATAGTTGCTATACATGTCTGTGGGGGGAAAAAACTGTGATTGTTTACTTACATAAACATCCAACCGCAGTGAAGGCACCGCCGGAGCTTCACAAAGTGACAGTGTCATGAGCAGGAGGCCTGTGAGCAACTCCATTATGTAGAACAGGTGGTTGTGAGCGAACAGGTATGCCGACAACGCCTTAGGATTTCGAGGGTGGGTGAAGAACTTGTCATTGTTCTCCCCTTCCTATAAAAATCAAATCAAATACAATAGAAAAGATTTTATAACTTTCATTTCTGGTTTTCACAGATAAGGGTTTAAAAAGAAATGGCACATGTGTATATTGCTATATTAATGCTAATGACCATGAAACTATGACCAGAAGGAAGCAATGGCCAATACCTTTTATTGTTGTTTTAAGTTATTTATTTTGATAGACATATTATTTTGATGACATAACTTATGATTTAAATATTGTCAGGTCGGAGTACAAGAGCCATTTTCAGTAAAAACCAGCGCAAAGGACATCATAAAAAGATCATGTGAATGTTTCCATTTATAGTATAAATATAGTCAATAGTATTGACTTTTAGTAAAAACCATTTAATAATCTGTGGTTTTGGGGTCCAGGTGTTGATATCACGTCATTGTTCATCATGTCATAATTGCCTCCTCCATCTGAAAGATAACATACTTATTCTATTTAATATTTTTCCTTATATTATGTTAAATTATTTTGTCCATATTACAGTAAATGAACACACAGATTTCCACACACTACAGTCTACATAGAAGGGAGCACTCATACCAGTGCTGTCTAGTTCTAGTAAAGCATAAGAGATCACTACAGGACTCTCGTTATAGTTCAGTTCTTCACAAAAGCCAGTTGTTCCAGTCTCCAAGCGCTCCATTGACAGACTCAATGTATGAATGTATTTTTATGTCATTACGGGTCTTGTTTGTGCATGTTCGAGATGCTAAATTCAAACTGCTGAAACACTGGGCTATAATGTTGTCCAAATGAGTGAGTCCTCTGAAAGATCCTGCTCAAAATGACTCTGGAGAAAACACCAACAAAGTTCTGTGGATTTATAATGATCTTTTACAACTTTTTCCAACAAGAGAGCATAACTTTTAATTAGTGAAACGTTATTCTTGCTCAGCACCAATGTTAATCATTAAACCCAGTAAAGTGCTATGTTTGCACTAATGTAGCATTGTTAAAACTTAGGAGACTAATAAATCTAAAAATAAAGCTAAGCCTAAACTACAGATCCTACAAAAATGATGCAAAAAAAAAAAGACAAAGATACTCCTACATAGATGTTGTTTTTAAAAAGGTTAAAAGCCTACGTCTATAAGATCCATTGATTGCTTTTGGTAGCATTCTCATTGAATTACTGCAGCTGCATATTGAAGTCCTTTTCCAGTCTATTTTGTGCACGTTATATCACATGACTCTGCTGCCAATTCTGCAACTCCAAGAGAAAATTTGTGGTAGTCTCCATATGACTGTGTAGATGTAATCACAAACATGGTGACTCTGAACAAAAATTTAAAGAGAAAATAAAGCTCCAAAACAGCGACAGCCTGGTTGTTATCCTGACAGAGGGACATCCCGTGTCTGTTGTGTGGCATTCGAACCATCCATTTGTTTTTAGAACAATAACGTGTATATCTACCGGTCATTAACACAGCGAGTTTAGGCTCACAGAAATGCTTTCAGACTTTCTGACATCAGCTTTAAAATAGTGCTCCAACCTATAAGCATCGGTTATGGTTGTCACAGGGACTACAGTCTGCTCTCACCAAAGAGGGTCCAAATTTAAACTCCTTCATTTGCCAGACTGCTCACCCAACACTAATCAGCTAGAACAGTGTAATATTTCCTCCTCAACCAGCACTTCCAGATATCTTTTCCTGTCCTCCCCCAGAGTCAGAACGCACTTCCAGACATACACATACACACAGGCAAGAGACAGTCACACACAACCATACACGCTGCCCATGAGCACTAGGAGGGGGGCTGCTGAGGCTGCACTTTCTCAAATGGGTCATTTTGTAGGAGGAATTCAAAGGGAGTAGGACCACTATGACCTGTGGATGTATGGGACACACATATACACGTGACCAGATGTGAACACTTCTTTCCTGGATTTAGTGAGAGTAGCCTTGATAATCAACATGTGTTCAACTTCATACTACAGATGTAATGTACATTTGTTTAATCTTCTTTACAACCACTAATAGCTTCTATATTAACATTAACTTTACAACATAACGTAAAGCACAATAATAATAATAATAATAATAATAATAATAATAATTAACGCAACACATGTACAGTAAAATGTGGGGCTGTTTTGTACCGACATGGATGATGTGCATACTAGACTAAGGTCCACTATTTGATCATCGGTGACACTTACTCTCGTCTGACCTCTCTGTGTCCTCATTCAGCAGACCACTGTTAGCTTCGTCCCAGGTTAAGATGAGAGGCACATCGTCGTCTGCATCCATTCTTGTAGACAGCCAGGACAATTTTACGCCTTAAAATTGTCAATGAGTAAGATACTAGCCAGTTAGCTTGTTGGGGTATGGGTCGCTCTGTTAACTACAGGATATTTTGACATTTTAAGTTTTCCATAAAGCTAAAGCTATCTCACGAACCAGATACTAAAACCCATCACGAATTAATAAAAGCAATGCTAAATCCACGCTTAAAACACAAGAACATTAAGCTGTTTGATAGTTTGATTATTTGTTGGTGTTTGGTTACATGTAGCTGACTCGGGCTAACAAGCGGAGGAAGTCTTGCGTTCATCAGTCAGACATCACCGCCGAGTTACAGCTTCTTAACACCAGAAACAGAACAGATTTTACTCCGACTACAGACATAGTCAACACTAAACCAAGAGAAAACATAAATACCGAACACTAACACGTATCTTAAAAGAGCTACGAAGGTATGTAACAACAAACTTTCACGACACTAAATCAATTGACGACATACGATAAGCTTCAAAATAAAAGTCCAGAAAGATATGTGCAGTGACGCTGGCTATGCCTCTGCATTTGAACAGTCTGTCATTTGTAGGCGGTTCTACACACGGGCCTACACTGTCCCGTGTCCTTGCAACGTGAAGCTCGGCCATCCCAGCGGCCCTTCCGCTAAAGACGGACCCAACAACAACATTGTATCAATTTTTGCGCAAGTTTATAGGGCGGATCTATTGAGTGCCAGTGTTTCAAACCGGACCCATTAAAGTGGGGGATCTAAACTCTCCTAAAACCCAGAGCGCGCAGTCGCCGGGTATGCTATGCTGAAAATCAGTCATTTAGTTCTTTTTTTTACCATTATATTTTCATCCTCTGAGAGAAAAATAAAGTTTATATGCCCTTTTTTCCACCTCAGTCCTAAAATAAAACCAGTGTCTAAAACAACAAACAAATCGGAGGCCCAAATGGAATGGGTTTTGACATATTAAACTTTGTCTTTTTCTCCCAGAGATATCAGCCTGTGTTGGAAGAACCAGTGCAGCTAATGAAGACGAGAGAAGTAAAACATTAGACCTGCTCTCCAAATATCACAATCTCTGAATTATCTGAATTATGAATATCTGAATTATTATAATGTCTTTGGACATTTTGCATAGATGTATATTTTACATGTTGTATAAGTATTTATTTTAGTCGGTTGTAGTAATAATAATGTAGTTTTGCACATATTTCACCCCATATGTATGTATTTGCTGGGACTGAGGGAGAGAAGACAACAGGGCCAAATCTCACCTAATCCAGGGTTTAAACCAAGATCAAATAAATGTAGGACTAATCAAAAGCTTTATGTCTGACATGTCCTGCTAGAGAAAAATATAACTGGTCAAGTACCCCCTTTTTTTTTTTTTTTTTTTTAACAAATAGCATTTTAACTGTGGTTTTAGTTCCTAAAGTCAGCAGTAATCAGCTCCAGTGGCAAAGTTTCTGTTCTGGATTTTGGTCTCTATATAGTAAATGTGTTTATAATACATTTATTTTTTTGTGGACAAATGGGGACAATTTGTACTATACTTTTTTTTTTTAACACTTTCCAGTCATTGATGCAAATATTTGTGTAGATGCTAATGCCATTCTAGCGATGTAGTTGTAGATTGCACAAAATAAATGGTGTGTTCTGCCTGGAAAAAAAAATTGTCTGACACTCAAATTTACATTTCATTCACAGCAGGTAAAAATGGAACCAATCGATTCACTGTGTCACTGCATCAGTCAATGCAATTAAAGCAGTATGTCTCATCCAGACTTACAGAGACTTATCCATGCTTTTATCTCCAGCAGGTTGGATTACTGTAACGGCCCTTTCACTGGTCTCTCAAAACGAGGGTTAAGACAGCTGCACCTATTCAGAACGCTGCTGTTCGAATTCTAACCAAAATCAGGAAGTACAACCACATCACGCCAGTTTTAAAATCTCTGCACTGGCTTCCTGTTGCTCAGAGAATAGACTTTAAAACAGCACTGCTGGTTTACAAGTCTCTTAATGGTTTAGCACCAGAATATATTTCTGACATGCTAGTTGCTTATGAACCTCCTCGGACTCTGAGAACATCTTGGGACAGGCCTTCTGCTCGTGCCCAGAGTTAGAACTAAACCTGGTGAAGCAGCATTTAAGTTTTATGAAGCAAAAACCTGAACAGTCTCCCAGTTGAAGTAAAACAAGCCTCAACTTTAACAATGTTCAAGGGGAAGTTAAAAACCTTCCTTTTTAGCTCCGCCCACATTCAGAAAAAGACAACTGAATATGCACAATCTTTGTCTTTTAATTTGTTTAATATTCTTATGTTTCTTATTGTAAATCTTGTCTATGAATTTTATTTAACTTTTAGTTCTGTAAAGCACTTTGAATGACCCAGTGTATGAATTGTGTTATATAAATAAATTTGCCATGCCTATACAGTTGGCCCCAGTCTGGCTCTCCCATGAAAATTGGTCTAGGACCGCCAAGGATATTGAGTTCAGCGCTCATATAGCTGTTTCAAATTACAATTGAAAGTCTGAAAATCAAGTGCAAACCATTAATTCTACGTACTGTATATTAAATATGAAGCAGCAACAGCCAAATACCTACTACAAGTAAGGCAAGTCCTAAGGAGTCAGCTCTGAGCAATTAACAGAGCAAGGTCTGAGCAATTAACAGCTTTTGCCCTGCCAGTCATCCGATACCTTGCTGGAATAATAAGCTGGCCAAAGGAAGAGATACAGACCACAGATGTGAATTCAAGGAAGCTTCTCATCATGCATGGAGGGTTCCACCCCAAATTCAGCTCCCTGAGACTGTACACTAAGCGCAATGAAGGAGGCAGAGGACTAGTGAGTGTCCAGAATGAAACCTTCAAGATCATTGAATACATCAGGAAAATGGCCTCGATAGATGAAGTTATAAATGTCTTAGGCAGAGGACAGAAAGAGGAAGAGGTGCTGGATGTACCATCATGGGAGGAAGGCCCCTACATGGAATGTACCACCGCCAGATAACGGAAGTGACTGATACCAAGAAATCCTGGCTAGAAAAGGCTAGACTGAATGACAGAATAGAGGCTCTAATCATGGCTGCACAGGAGCAGACTTTGAGTACCAGAGCAATGGAGGCCCAGATACCACACCCAACAAGACCCCAGGTGTGGGCTGTGCAAAGAGACCCCTGAGAATATCCAGCACAATAACTGCACGAAGATGCTGGCAGAAAAAGCCTACATGTAACGCAGTAACCAAGTGGCTGGTATAGTGTACAGGCACATCTGTGCAGAGTATGGAGTGGAAGCCCCAAGGTCAAAGTGGAAAACCCCCCCGAAGGTGGAAGTAACAACCGTTGCCAAGATCCTGTGGGACTTCCAGATAAATCAATTGATTAATAAAACATTGTGGTTGACATAACAATACCAAGTGATGTCAACATCAGGAAAAAGAAACTTGAGAATCTAGAGAAATATCAAGGCCTCGAAGAAGAACTAAGACCTGGAAAGTGAAGGAAACACTGGCCCCCGTGGTCATCAGAGCACTCGGGGCAGAAACCCAGTGGAACTCGTGGTCTGATGATCTGCTGTAGGAGTGGCTTTAGCAGATTCCAGGAAAAACACCAGACATCTCAGTCCAGAAGAGCACAGTCCTTGGAACAGTCACAGATACCCTCAAGCTCCCAGGCCTCTGGTAGAGGAACCGAGCTTGGATGGATGAGACCGCCCGCGAAGGGCGACGTGAGACACATACGTGTAGACCTACTAAGCTCAAAATGAGCACTATTACTTTAAAAAAAAATTGTTTACTATCATTCTAAAACTAATAAATAAAATAGTTAATAATAGCAGTTAAATCATCTAAAGCTTATAGATTATGCTCCCCACAGCTTTTCACTAGGGATCTACTAGAAATTCTTGAACTAACGCTGATAGCTGCGGTTTGCAAAGATGACCACTTGGTGGTACTAAAGGACCTCCTGTGTTCATTGCATTCAATTGTAACTATTTGATAGATTAGGCTTAGTGCAGTGTTTTCTTGAAATGACATGTGTCAGTCTGATGTAGATCCTATCAATAGGCCTATGTTGTTCTGCTGAGGTGCTTGTAATCTGCACTGTAAGAGGATTTCATTAGTTGTGTTTCCTTTTCTACCTGTGCAAAGACCAAACATGAATTTAATGCAGAACTTGTTCCATGTGTCTCTGGAACAGTTACTCCTGTCTTTTCTTCTGCAACTTTGTATAATATTTTCTTAGCATCTTTATTGTGGTGGTCTTGGTTCTTGTAGATAGAGTGGTGTACAGAACAAAACAAAATTGCATTTAAAAGTATTGACACTGGAGACTTAAAATTAACTTTATTATTCCACAAGGGAAATTGCTTTGTCGCAGTAGCTCAGTTACAATCAAACATAAACAATAAAATATAGAAGTAAAATTAAATGCATACAATAATATAAAGCAAGAGCAAATATGTGATTTACATATGTACAGGTATAATATTTAATAATATGGAATATTTATTATATACATAAAAGTGAATAAATAAGATGCTTAAAACAAGAGACTAGTGTGAATTGGGAACCATCTTTTGCACAAAGGTGAGTTGTTGTAAAAGTGAATTGCCAATGGTATAAATGAAGTATTATAACGTTCAGTGGGGCAGCGGAGCTGGATAGGTCCGTAAGAAAACAAGCTCATGATGGAGAGCAGTTTGTTCAGTAGAAGTCAGAGAAGCTTTATTTTAAAGTAACTCAACCCAAACCCCAAATCTGGTATCAAGAATACATTTAATTTACTCTAATAAAAAAAGTAGAATCCTAAATGTACATAATGTATAATCACATAATAACTTGCAAGTTACTTTTACATGTTCAGTTAAGTTTTATCCACTAATGGCATACAGAATAATATAAATATTGTCAAGTTATGTGACCCCAAAACACACAAGTAATCTTTGACTGACAGGTGTTACTGTTGGTATGATGTGTGACTTCTTTCACTGTAAGCTCCAAAATCACACTTTTCCTCACACCTTTTCATGCTGATGCTTTAACCACACTGGACTGTGCACGCAATTGCAAGGTTACTGGGTCCTCAGCATTCACTGGAGTGACAGACACACCATGACACTTTGCTGTAAACATGTCAAAACCAAAATCTGTTGTGAACGTAAGGCCACCCCTGATTAAGAGATGTAAACTAATACAACAGTGTGCAGAAGTTGCACACACTACTTAAAATGATTAGATAAATGGAAGCCATAGACAATGGGTTTGTATGCTATGTATACTAATAGACTCTTCAAAGTTCGTAGGGTCAATGCTTTCAGTGATCATGCAACAGAAATGAGTTATTAACAAGAGTTAGCACACTCACAAAATGGAAATATTGTGTGCTGTTTTTTTATAATAAAAGCTGGTGGCAGTGATGGTGACACTGGCAGCGACATCAGCCAGACCAGAAAAGTGCATCTGCTAATGCAAAAGTCTGTTACACCTACTCAAAACGAGTGCATAAAAGTGTGGAGATGCAGGAAAAGGCAAATGGCAATGTACAAGGCAATGAAGGGGAAAAACAACAACACACATAGCTGGAGACCGAGATGCCTCTGTATCCATTTTTGATGAATGTATTAATACTAATGGACCAATGCTCTTATAATAAAAGCATGTTGTGTCAAGTGATGGTACAGTGTGAGGCTGGGGAGATGGAGGCATCGCACCCTTGTAAACACCAGCAAACCTTTTAACAACTGAAAAGGGGAAAATGTGTACTTAATATTCTGCTTAGTTAAGGAAATGCTTCACCGTTCATTTTCATACATCTTGAATGGTACTTTTATTTTCTACCAATTAAGGGCTTCTCCAGTTCTGAAGCTTTTTGGTTTCTCAACCAATGAAAATGTTACACTCATTTTAGAATAACATAAATCACTAGGAGACATTTAACCAATTACTGGAAATTGTTTTTTGTAATGTTATTCAACCTAGTTTAGAGAAACTGTAGTTTCATGCATTTCACTGAGCAGTTAGCACACATGCAGCAGTTAGCACACTTGAGTGAACAGGTAACAAACATTTAGGCATGTATAATTCAAGGTCAACAAAGGTCTAAACAGATACTGAGAGGAAGTCTATGTTTATGCTAATGCCTTGTCAGACAGAGGGGGCAGCAATTCACTGACACTATCTATTAATAATGAGACAAGATGCAGATATGCACTGGGTAGCGACCAAACAATGCAGCTTCTGGTGAGCAGTGGTCTCTGTCAGGAGGCTGAGTGAGTGCTATGAAATTTGGCTGCATGTGCATTCAATGTTTTGGGGGAACAGTGTATGAATGGATTTGTTTGTTTATTGATGTTTGTGTTTGTCTCACACCAGTGGCCTTGTCTGGGCTGTTTGCAAACAAGCTCAAACACTAGATGAACAAGCAGGATGTGCAAGCAGAGGGGGGAAAGAGGCATGACTGCAGGCTGAGGGCTGAGGGATTATCTTTCTTTCTTCTAGGCCCATGTACTGAAGGTTTGCTGGTGATATTTGAACTTTTTTGTCTGTTTTAACTGTGTGCTAGTCATATTTAATTAAAATATAAAAATAATTTATCAGTTATACTCAAAACAATACAAACCGCATCTGTCAGTGTCTTTTGTTGCTGTGTTCTGTAAAGAGAGCTCTGACAATACTTGAACTAATAATGCAACTACAGCCCTTTGTTCTTTCAGAACTAGAACTGCGAGGGGCCTCTTTGGCTTTAAATGGTGAGCAAACAAGCAGAATGAAGTCCTGCTGTTATTGATATCATTATGTTGTGTGTCATGTCTGAACCAGGGAAACCAGAGCCAGGGCAGGTATTGGATGTAATCTTTTGATTCAGTATGTTTTGCATCTCGATGAGTCTTCATGACTTTCTTTTCTTGGTTGTATTGACACTTTTGTCTTTCTTTTGTCTTTTCTGCTCAAACGTCTGTGTGTATGTGTGCGGAGGATTAGCGTGCCTCTCCAGTCCTCTGGCTGTAATCGGATGGGACATTGGCTCCATGACGGCCCACTGCCCCCACCACCACCCACTGAGGGAGCGCCTCTATCCTTTTTACCCTGTCATGTGTGCTGGGCTGCCATTCTTCCAAACTAGCCGTAAGTAAAAAAAATTAAGCATTTACTCTTGAAGTATCTTTTTGAAATCATTATTTTGGCTTCTGTGGAAATCCTAAAATGACAAATTATAACAATAATGCAACTGGCAAATTGGACACAAATTTCACACACTAGCATATTTTGCTTATTAGGCCGACAGTAGACTAGAGTGGTTGTGTCTAAAAGTGAGAGTCAGCCTCAGAACAGATAAAGCAGCTCTATCAGGCTGAGATTTTTCTGAGGCTGTCCAATAATCAGCCATCACTGATCAGGTTAGTCTGAGTCCGCTGACCCTGGACTGGCCTGTCTGCCGTTAGTTTGACCTTTAACCTCTCCCTTTGTTTTTTAGACGCAGCAACATACAGGATAATTCCAATGCACCCACTTACATTTAGACACACACACACACACACACTGTCCTCCTTAGCCTCTTATACTTGACAGCCCCTATGCTAATATGAAGATCTACGTCAGTGATTTCAGAGCTGTTTCAGCCATAAACTCTCATTTAGGGGGAAATTAGCTTCAGTCCGGGTCTTGTTATGATACTGTGCTTAACAGCATTAGACCATTCTTCTGGCGTTTAAATAACAGCAGGATGGATAGTGTCATCCAAATAAACCTCGGCAATGCTACTTTCTTGCATCATAAGTAATGGCCATGAGTTCATTGTTGTACTTTTTTCCTCAGGGCAATGTAGTGCTTATTGATTCTAATACATACTACCAGCCGGAACATTAATCTATACTTAACATATTACTATGTTTCTGCATCAATAAGCTATTGAAGTGGTGCACTACCAGCTTAGAATAGACAAATTTGGCATGGAGTCCTTTTAAAGGTTATTAAGCAGTTTTTTACTAATGGCAAAAACATCATATATCACACAGTGTTCATGAAGCTTAATGAAACTAATTACTTAAAATCTATCTCATTTCTCCTTGATCTCTTGCTCCAACAAAAATGTTAAATGTTAAGATCTGCAGTGCACAGAGTCATCTTGTTTCCTAGTGTAAAGCAGTGACTCTAGATTAGTCCCGTGTACCCCTCAAGAAGGACTGAGCTGTCTTCCTCCTGCTGCAGAGACAGAGCACCATCAAACCCATAACGGCTCAGGACTATAATCAACTTTGCCAATTACACTCCATCTCAGAGCACTTATTCTACACCAAATGGTATCTCTAATGTTGGGTGCCACACAAATGTCTCTCAGTGACCCACAGGAGACTCAAAATCTGCATTTATACATTCAGAATAATACTGTAGAGATTAATGAAATAGGTTTTAATAGGTCTTTGATATCCCTTAAAAGTCTATTTTCTGTACCACGGAATACATATAGTCCTCTGAAGAGAAGCCAACAATGAACAAATTTAGGTCTGCAGGCAAAATGGATGACATTTAAAAATGTCATACTCTCTCTGAACATGTAACATTGAAGCACAGAGAAGTTTGTGCTTTTGATTTTATTTTATTTTACATTAGCTCATAAAATTCAAAACTATGAGAAGAGGAAAAAGTGGAGATGGTGTATGTTTAGACAAATAATGATAGACACCACTTAGACACTTTGATCTTAAAGATTCATCACCCACTGTCTAACCAGTGCGTCTGAGAAAGTCCTTTGCTGATAGATTAAGAGCTTTCTGACATGCATATCCACCGAGTTTAAAATGACTTTATCATTTGAACAAGGCTTTTCCCTCAGCGCTCACTTTACTAGAGTTGTTACTGTACAGACAGTATGAAGCAGTGTCACCCATCTTCACTGCTGGGGTCCCTCCTTTTCCTTCCCCTCTTTCTTTCTCTCTACCTCCTCCCTTTCCCGGCTGGGGATTGTCTGGAGCAGAGGGGTTAAGGAGGAACAGACCCTCTGAAGAGTTGCCTGCTTAACCTCTGCCCTTATGGTGTATGAGAGAGAGGGAAAGCAAGAACATGGAGGGCTGTAGTTCTCTCACGCAGACATAAAATTATTTTAAATAATTTTGGAGTTAACTACATGTTATTTTTTTGAGCAGGTGTTAGATGATAAAGCCAAATCTTTCTATAGCAGAAAAAGGATAAACTGCAAGTTTAACAGTGTGTATCATGTATGTCCCAGGCGGAGTTTTAAAGATGTGGGGCCACTATTGAACCACCCGCTCCTCTCCCTGTGCAGCAGGTTGTCTATGAGGGGGTCCAGCTGGTGAAGAGTGAAGATGCCAAACAACCTGTCAGAGATAAGAAGAGCGGGACATGGTATGTGCAGAGCCCCAGTGAACACACACAGAAGGGTTGAAGCAAAAAAAACGTGATAATATAGCGTAGTACACATTGTTGAGACCTTACACAGTACTTTCTGTAGTGATGAATGGGATTGATGGAATGTACATTTAGGACAGAAAGCAGGCTACTGCTGTTATCAGCTATTACAAGCATTGAAATGTTCTGCACTTAAAAGACTTTCCACACATTGGTGTTCAGTGTACTTAAAATAAACTCTTTGGGAATGTTAATTGTTTGTCTCAAACAAAGAATACTTTAGCCAACTGATTTGACTTGTGCAAACTTCTCTGAAATTTATTCAATATCTGTATAGAAATCTGTCCATAAAACAGACACCCACTGCAAATTGCAAGTGAAACAAAAAATACCACTGTTTTGTCTCACAAGTCAACCACAAACTAATCTTTACAAATCAAAAGTAATAAATAATAGCAGGAGCATTGCTATAAAACAGACATTACATTTTTTCATCCCATCACACACAAACATTAGCACATACTATATATACATATAGACACACATGCACACCTCAAATACATGATGGAAATTCCAGGACTGCTCTCCATTTACTGAAATGACAGCAAAATTACCATGTTACTGCAGGGGAGGACGTGACAAAACAGCTTTATTTCAAAAAATTAACTAAAGTATTTAGATTACTTATGTGCACAAGAAGAACCATATATCTCAACTACATTAGGGAAAACATGTTTTGACCATAGGGAATGAATCATGTTGTATGGATTTGACAAATAATTTAAAATATTGGACTGAATGGGATCATCAACATGGTCCATATTTTCAGGGCTGTGTTTGCTGAGCAATCGTTGCAAGTCAAGGATCATCGCTGGACTGCTGAATAATTCATAAACGAACAGGACCAGGGCGACACACGCACAGATAATATATGCTGAACGTCTGACACTAACTGGCCATCTGAGGAAAAAAAGAGAGGGGTGGTCTCATTGGTTGTTTCTCAGAGATGAGGAGAGCTGATTGGTCAGCTTAGGGTGACTGAGAGGACAGTGGTGACAGCTGTGTGATGCTGAGTTGTGCATTTACCCAGAATGCAGTGGAAACAGTGTTTACAGGTCCTTCAGCCTGTAGCGTGGTCTAAAGTGTTTATCTCCATGATGCAGCGCCTGCAGCTACTACTGCCTGTCTCATTGGAGATTAACTTGTAGCATTCTTGAGCTGAGCTGACATAGGCTTTACATACAAACACACACACATATAAATGCCTTGATCCATCGCTGAGACAGAGCATAGAACATGCTTCTCTCCTTAAAAGAAGAAATATCTCACTCAATCTCTGCTGTAAGAGCTCAGGTTATTTTGGTCAGTAAATGTTAATGTCTGTCTGACAGTGGGTCACCATTTACAATGCTCACCGTGCACATCCTGGGAGTCGCTGAGAGGAAAAGAGTACAAGTTCATGGACTGGTTTAACAGCGCTCACAGTGCAAAGAGTTAGATTACATCAGTTTTTGAGGTACAAATTGACAAAGTACAATTTCGTTGTTTAATGCACTGCTTTCTCTGAAAGCAGAATTATCTTCATGTTTAGATATCTGTTAGTTGATGGCTTTATCTAGCCCATATAAGACTTGTTACTAAAGAGACGACCTCATCTCACAGCACATATTACACTTTTAAAATGTTAAAGGGTACCATCATAATCTGCATGGTTCAAGATCTGTCAAAAACATGTCGCTTATCAGTCTCACAGTTTGTCCACAGGTTTAGTTAGGACGCTGCACTCCACTCTGGGACACCACGCCGCATGTGTGTGTGGCTCTCCAGTGTGTGGTACAGAGGGGGGGACAGGTTGGGGGTGTAGCGGGAATACTCTCTAAGAGGAGGGCTGAGCTGTCGGCTGTGAATGTTTTGGGAGCTCTGGGTTGAAGGTCCGGTCTGGGTTTGGTAGTCATCATGAGCCATGTGCTCCCCCAGGTTCGGAGAGCTTTGGTGGACTAAAGCACTGAGTCGAGATCCCTGAGGGCTAGAGCTGTAGGATGGGTGGGTAGCGTAAGGTGGGTATGGTTCCATAGGGGTCATGGCAGAGGGCAGGGTATATGACCAGGATGTAAGGTTGACTTCATCCAGTCTGGGCTCAGAGCCAGCAAACATGCATGCCTGACGCTGTCCCATGTCTGTGTTGTAGGGGGCGTCAGTGAGACCCAGCGCAACATTGTTCTGTAGCCCGGGTGGTGGAAGAGGGAAGGAGGAGGGGTGACAGTATAACTCGCTGCCACTTGGTGAGTCCCCAGTAAAGGCTTTCTTGTACAGGTGCTGGCGGTTTTCAGGTGAACACGTCTCATCGACTGCTGGAAGTGACACAGAGAATACTTTATTAAATGAAAGTTGAGACAGTTGAGCTAAGAAGGAATCATGCATACAGTATGAATGAACACTAAATGTACATAGACATACTGTAAAGTCTGGAGCAGTTTACAGTTTGTGCTCACAATAGGATATACATAGACTTGCTGATGATTAGGTTAAGTGGCTATGCAGAGTGTTACGGTCCCTGTTGTATGGTCTAGATCAAGGGTGGGCAAACTAAGACCCGAGGGGCCACATGCGGTCCGTTGGGATGTTCAGTGTGGCCTGCCAAGCATTTACTAATATTTTATTGATGATTAAACAATGCATATATTTTGCCTTTTCCTTCAATACTTTGCATCACTCGGTTGATTCCACTATACGACATGGTCCAAACGTTAAATACTTTTCCTATAGGCAAAATAAACGTGTTTTTATTGAGCATAAGTGAGTTCCCTGCGTTGGCCCGGCCCTCCACAAGAGTTTCATGTTCTAATGTGGCCCTTGGGGAAAAATCATTGCGCACCCCTGGTTTAGGGTGTGAGAGGGGCACATTAACATAAAGGATGTCCCATGGGTGTAACACTGGCTGGGGCGTACACAGGGCGTGTGTAACACAGAGAAATGTAATTTTGCAATATGAGCACGTTACTAACAACATTTTTTCTTGGCATTGCAGGAATGTATGTTTTCTTTAGTTGTGTGTTGTTTTAACTTTAGTGGGAAAATGTGTTTCTTTAATGTTGAGAGAACTACATTAAGTCTGGCCCACCTTTCCTCTTGGTGCCGTGGTACACCTGTGGTTGCTGGCCAGCCTGCAGGTGCGGCTGAAGCAAGGTGTAGTGTGTTGGAGTACTGATCATCTCCTGAGGGCTACTGCTAAGGCCACTCTCACAGCTGTAGGGTGATCTGATGCTGTCTGGGGACCCCCGCAGACCACGGGTTTCTATATGGAAAGGACTCCCAGCAGAGCATGCTCTCTGGCGGACAGTGCTCCGTGGAACCACAGGGTAGTCTTTACTAGAGCGTGTCAGAAAAAAGAAAAACACAAAATTATATTTTAGTGTCCAACCAATATCAGCCTTGGTAAGACTTATACCAACCTATCAGTTTTTATATTTTGTTGGCTAATCAACCGATATAATGAGCTATAGTAGATATTTGCAACTCCCACAGAGCAGAGAAAAGATTTAGCAGTTGCCAATATGGGAGAGTATTAATACTGTGTGGTTTGGTGTGTTGATAAATGTTATAAAGACCAAGAAATGTTTTCCCTGCTGCTGAATAAATGAGGTAAAAAGCCCTAGTAACAAAAATCTTCTTCAAGCCAGTGTTAGTGGTGTGTTTTGGTCTGCTATTATATTTTTATCATTTTGTCATAAAACATTCAACGAAAATCCCAATATATTTTTTACTGTAAATAAAATCTATATTTTTTGTTTTCTTTGGTATTTCTGTTTGGCCTGGACCTATTCCTTTTCAGCTATGATTTCTCCTGCCCACACTGCCCTCTTGATGAACTCTGTGGTATGTATGGGACAGCGGGCCACGTCTCTCTGACTCTCGCTGAGATAGTGACACACAAGCACATACACACAAAGTCAGTGCTGTTGTGAGATAATTCAGCGCTCTAAAAATAAACATCCACCCACATGTCACTTCAGATAGAGTCCTCTTTTCTCCTCTATTTTCTCTCCATCAACAAAACAGCACAAAACAAGGTGCTGCCCAGTACCACCTTCTCTTCTGACGTTCCTGTTCTTCATTATGCCTCACATAGCAACAGTCTCTTTCATTGGCCTCTAAAACCTCTAAACTGCCTGACAGTGCATGAAAGGAGATTAGTGCCGAACGCAAACAAACACCACGTAGTGCAGGCGGTATATTAGAAATTAATAATATAATCAGCTATAATATTTGTATTTCAGAGTAGCACAAATATGCAGGTGCTCATTTAGCATTTTCTAAAAAGCTTTAGACTAAACTAAACTCATATGTCTTTATATCAAAAAGAACAGTTTACACACTTGTGTCTTAGAGCATATGTATCCTATCATAACAGTCCCCCCTTCAGGGGTCAAGAAAAAAAGTAGGAGAGACTGGAGTGCGTTGCCTATGAATACAAACGAAAAATGCCAAATAACAAAGTTGCACTTACCCCTGAAGTTTGGCCATGCGGTGCAACTCATGGTCATCCCCACCTCTGAAGCCTTTAGCAAAAGGATTATTCTCAATCTTCAGCTGCGTAATCTAGAGATAAAACATAGAAGTCCTATAAGACATACTTTACTCCTCAGCACATGAGACCACTGGCTTGGAGTGGTCAGTTGTCTTTATATAAACTGTTTATCTGAACAGTTGCCTAGTTTAAGGGTTTAAGGGCCAAAGCTTTTAGTGCTGCAAATGTGAAGGCTTTGATGTGAAGTTTTCAAACTTTTTTTAGTGACCCCATGAAGGCAAACATTTCTGTTTACACAAAAATAGCATTGTAATATCAAAACATCAAATATTAGATTTGTAAATATAAATATGTATTTGTAAATCAAATGTATAAAGAATAATATATATCTGTGTTAATTTGTAAATGAAAATGCTGTGTCGCAATGCAGTGTGCTTTTTTGACATATTGTTCTAAAATAACATTGTAGAATTATCATGAGTATTGGCTCTTATATTAAAGGGTTGTATAATCACATGTACAACTAAAGTATATACAACTTCATTGTTAATACCGCAAAAAATATTATGTGCTTACTATCATACAAATATAATTGTTATCAGTGAAAATTACACCATTTTTATATTAAATTAGTAGGAATTATTTCTGTAAATAAATAAAAAATATTTGTGTAGTTTAACTTTTTTTGAAAGTTAATATACAAAAAGGGAAAAAAGGGTAGCTTTAAAAGTTTTAGTGATTTTATTTATAGGAATTATAATTTGTCATGAAATTGGATCTAGTTTGCTTGTCTTGTGAAAACTTAATGTGGCTTAAAGCTTGGCAATCTGTCTTCCTAAACATCAAGGCGAATGGAGCAGCCAAGATCAAGGGAATGAAGCAGGTCATTAGAGAGCAAGACTCTCACACAACCAAAGCGTCTCTCTCCAAAAGCATGCAGGCACAGACAGGAAAACTTTTGGGCACAATTACAATTACACAGTGAAGGCATAGGAAGGCACTTATAAGATAGTATAAAATAAATATAAAACTGCTGCGCCTTTGTGAGTAAAGTAACTGATTACACAAAGCAGAACTTTGTAAAATAAATGGAACTGCAATATCTATAATTGTTGCCATTATAATAAGATAAACTGAGACAAATGGATATACAAATAATACAGTGTACCACAAACGTTTACTATATCCTTATATATCTCTTTGATGTAAAGTAATTACTTTACATTAAAGTACGTTCACGTCTGAACTCTACCTTGTGGTTCTGGTAGGATGTTACGGCAATAAAGGCTGTCTCAGCGAAGACGTGGGTGCAGAACGCTGTGTTTTTGGAGCCAAAGCCGTTGTTCTCATCTGCTTTGACAATATGGAGACGGGGCTGGTATTTGTGCATGGAGTTGAGAATTATCTGCACAACAGAGAAAGGCTGCTAAGTTTACCTGCTTAAAAAATAGACATATACACTATATTAGCCTACATCATATATTGTTTACTGTTATTGCAGACCTAAACTAATAACAGGGACAACAACATGTTGGTACTTAAACTGCAAAATAATATATTAAAGAAAATTTGTAAATAATTTAAACTATTCAACAAGATTGTGTAGCAGTTACACACGTCAAATAATCTGACCTACTAAATAATCAAATATGTAATATAATAATAGAGGTATATGTATATGTGTGTATATGTAATCATAATGAAAAATTATACATTTTGAAATCTTACAAACATGCAAACTGTACAACTGTGAGCTGCATATATCCTAAACTCTAAACATAGATCTTAAGATAAAATTCATGAAATTATTATTTTTATTAATTGCATTTTACAAGCATTTATAACAAAACCTCAGCACAAAATTAAATAAATCTTACATCTATGTTCAGCTAGAATCAATCAAAACAACAACAAAAGTCGTTTTGCCCAAGAACTGAACAGGTTTGAAATACTTCATATATATATATATATATATATATATATATATATATATATATATATATATATTTTGTTTATATATAGTAGTGGGAATGAGTAAAGAGTAATGTTCGAAGTGTGGCCTTTTTATGCCCTGATGCTGATTTGTGCTGTGTTCTGATGTCTGTTGAATTGGCTGCCTTTTCTGAAAACATCTTATGTCATTTTCTTCTTAAAATAAAGCACTAGTCATGGCTATTTATTTAAAACAGGTCTAAAGTGGCCTGGTCAGGCAGTGTTCAGACAGACATTTGTGCTCTTTTATGTCCAAGGTCTACTAGCCAGCATTTAAGCCTATATTGCTTAAATGCTGGCTGCTGGATACTTTTATATTCCTTATCTGCATGTAGCCGCCTTACTCACGTGCCCAAATGGATCTAGGTGGTTATTGGTAAGCTTGAGCTTTTGGAAAGACACAAGTTGGCGGCTCCAGTGCGCTCCTGTAGCCGGAGAGTCCGGATGAACATACAGCCTCCCGGGCATCGCAGGCTCTGCCTTCCCCGTTATTGACCTGCAGCCAGGACAAAACAGTTTACGGACAAAGCGCATATTTCGGGCGTTTGAAGTTTATAAGCACGGATGCTGGAACAATTATAAATTACCCAGTTTAGTTACGTTTTTCTTCCAAAACAGCTTTGTTCTCGATCACATCATTTGCGTGCTTTTTAACAGTTAGCGTTACTAACGTCTGACGTCAGGTAGGCTAAATGAATAACTAAGTCTAAATAAAACTAGTGCACTACAAGTAACCTAGGCCAAACTAAAGCACAAGGCTGTAGATTATTAGGCCTATGGCTTTTGTGTAGATGCTTTGTTATTAAACTCTCCCAGTGGAGCTACTGCTCGGCCTATAGTAGTAGGCACACTTTGTTTTTGGTCTGATTTATTCACAGCAAAGCCTATGAAAGTACGGCACGTTGAATGGCGATTTAATCCAGTGTGTGCCGTCTGTCCGCCCGGTGAACCCTTCATACTGTGATTTAACCAGCGGGCAGACACGGGGGGAAACACGGGGAAGTAGGCCATCCCAGTCTGCAAGAAGAACCCGACCTTTACACAGAGCAGGCAGGGATAAAGTGAAGGCTAACATGACTACACGCTTTAGCCACGATTATTTACCACCAGTAGGCCTAAAGAGAAGCTCACTTTAGCGAGCTTTCTCGCCACAGCATTGGGGCATGAGAAAACAAAAAGTCTATAGGCTATTCTTATCATGTGGTGTTGAACATTCATCACCAGGGTTGGATTAATTAAGCTAGCCTATTTAATATAACTTATCCCAAGAGTCAAGTGTACGCCTATCATTGTTGCCCATTGCTAGCCTAATTTTCTAAAATGTTAATGACGTCGCAATTGAGCTAAAAGCCTAATATAATTCATCAACAATAGACCCCGTATATCGCACAAAGCTACCTACGTTGTGCTTGTTTTTATAGCCTAATAGTTTAGACGTTCCTTTGCCTGGCCTTTTTAACGCGAGGCACTAGGCCCATGAGCCGAAACTAACCATTTGTTGTCCGCAAATTTGTAGCGATGCTCGTCCCCGGGCACAATGTCCATGAGCAGGATGTACTTGGTTTTTGGGTTAAGTCCTGTCACCTTCACCTTGTAACTTGGGAACATCCGCCTGCAAAAAGTACAAATTGTAAAATCTTTCAAAAACATCCAAATGCATGCTTTGTGATAAGCAACAACGGTATGTACATAGCTGTTTTGTTGTCATTATTTATTATAATTGTGTTAATCACCTGTGTATCTTCTGTAGCCTACCTTCCAGCCTTGGTGATAATCATTTCTGTTCCCACTTCATCAAACTTCGTCCAGAGTTCTCTGTCATGAAGGAAAACTTTAATTACCTCCATCCCCTGCAGAAAACAAAATCAGTTCAGTCAATAAGAATATAACAATAATGTATTTGGCCGATCCTTGAATATTTAAAATTTAAATTTAATTTAGTCTTGCTGTGTGCCTGTCTATATTCTCCTATTACCTGCTGACTTGTCTGCGGTGAAGAAGGGGAGTTTAAAGTGTAGCTGTGATTTTCTTCTTTGCTCTCTTTTGGTGACTCCATACAGTCTGAATCTGGGCGCTCTGCAAGGCCAAACTGGTCCCCTCCGTTTGCCATGTCCTATTGGCACATACATGGGTTTAATAATGTGTTATGTTTTTTTTTTTTTGTCCAAATCCGTCCCAGTAGACCACTTTACTAACTTTTATTTTCAAATTGGAGTGGTTCATTTTCTCTGCATATGAAAAATATTAATCATCCATTTGAATTAAGGCTTGCATTTTTAATATGGGAATTATTTTGAGTCACAACACGAAAAAGATTCATCCAAACAAAGCGGTGACGGTTGAGTGGACTAATGGTCTGCTTTGTTAAACACACAGCGTGCGCTTATGTTGCCCCCTTCGATGTGCAGATATCAGTAAATACCTAAAATACATAGTATAAATGTGCATTTGGTGTTTGTTTAAATGTTGGAGAAATTTGCACAAACTTAATCTTTATTGAGGCAGACCAAAAAATAATTTGCCAAAATATCAAAATGTCAACATGCTAATATTTCATAGTAGGCCTATATATTGCCACCAGCACTTGTCGCTCATTATTTTGTTTTTTAGTTCTGAGCTTAGCCCCCACAAGCATCCTACTGTCAGATCAACCTTAAAACCGGGTCTTGTATGTGTGCGCGTTCTTTGAGAAACCCTTTACCTCAAACTCACTGCTGTGTTGTTCTCACAAAAAAGAAGCTCATCCTGCTCCGCTCCCTCTGAACACGTAGCTTTTTCAGCTCGTGGTTGTAACCTTTGAGAAGACCCCACAATAGTCCATGTGTGTGCTGGAAGTCCTTGGACGAGCTGGCTGCTGTTTCCGCTCCCTGTGCACGGACGATGCGCTCCGCTGCGTCCCGTCCACGTCCGTTTATTTAAGCGACGAGTTTATTTCCCATTGATCTGACTCTGCCTCAGCGCCAACCCTGGTCTGGACCGCTCTCTTTACGTCGGTCATTACCAACAGAGAGAGCCCTCCCCCTTCCTGCGCCCCGCGCGCCAGTAGGACGTCGCGCATCTGCAAGTGCCGCTAAAACCCGCGCGCACACGGGCCAATCGCAGAGGAGTTAACGCACTATGTGCGCACAAGTACCCCACTGAAGGTCTGACGTGATTTACTTTTAGACAGCAATTATTGACTGGTATTGTGTCAGTCATAAGGCCTGTTATGTTTAATTTACTGATAGTTTAATTTAATTTATGATAGACTATTTATGTTAAGAAGCTCTGAAGAGGTTACCCCAAATGACAGTGAAACACAGTGAACACAAGCACATTTAGCCCATTAGGCCTTTTCTTTTTGCGCAATGGCATTTCACATCACGGGGTTCAGGGGCTGTGTCTATTGATACATACACCAACATTTCTTATTTTTAGATGAAAATTTGAGATGAAATATGCTCACAGACATGCCGGCGGCTTTGTGAGAGATTATTGACTCGCGCAGAGGACAGTATGCTGTTGACACGAGCGTGCATCACATTGAGTGGATTACAACGGATCCTACACCGAAGGCATCCCGAGTTGAAAGTTGAGCGGGTCACCGCGAGGTCACTTCGCTCCCGAGTCCGTGAATCACTGAGGCGCGTGCCCCGCATTCCCTTGCTCGTTCACAGTAAACAGTAAACTGTAAAATGTGCCACACCAGGTTTGTGCCAGGTTTAATATTGGCAGATTGATCGCGGCCCTCATATTGTAGCTGCTGCACGTGCACATGTAAACTGAGCACAATGCAGAGGTTGCGGGTGCCACAGGGTGCAAGAGTCTCATGACCAAGGCCGGTACCCTCCGATCAACAGCAGCTCGTGAGGTTTCTGTTTCAGAATAGCACGCGCACGTTGGTCTGGGAGTGCCATTGGGAATGTGTGTTCGTGGACCCAGATTCTGATTGGCCATCAATTTGTTCGACAAGCAGCCACTCTGGCTCTCACTTTCAGATAAATAATGAAATAATGACGTTTTTATGAATTCTATTTTAAAATGTATTTTTATATTTTTGGTCCTTGTATTATTTTGGTCTAGAAAACAGCACCGCGTGCGTGCCAATGGCATGTTTGCCATCGTTTTAATTATAGCCTATCATTACATGTTTAATCAATTAAGGCAAAGGGCTTTAAGTCCCATTTTCAGTGTGGTGAGAGCGTACTAATGTCATGTTGTAATCTATTATACTTTCTTTGATTGGTTGTATTGCCATTAAACTGGTTAAACTGGTGTGTCAAATCTAAGGGTTTCTTATTCTTTGTGTTGGATTTTGTATTGATAGGCTGTAATTTTCTAGAAGGGCTGAACCCCCTGCCAAAACCTGATTTTTAAATTATACTTCTTGAAATTGGCTTTTTTCCATAATTTATTACAAAACATTACTTAAAATGATATAGTGTCGCCATCAAAACATATAATTATCTATGCATTCCTTACCTTAAACCAAATCTTTTTACTAACGCAGAACTCTAAGTTAAGTGTTAGCCTTACATTTGATGTTTTATCAAAAAAACAAAAAACTAGCTTCCTTTAACAGCCCTAACAAAGTTGTTTTAAATAAACTAAAATGACTTTTACATAATAACATTTTTTGCTTTAATAAGCTGCAACATTAGTGATGTGTTTAGTCACTATTAATCGAAATCTGTCAAATAACACAGAAGCATACACTCTTGATAAATCTTAATCCAAAATATTGAAATATGAAAAATGAAATATCCTAGATTTAAAATCATACTTAAAATGTATTACTTTGACTTTAAGACTGAAGAGTGAAGGTACACACTTATAGTTTGTTTGATGAACTGGAACTATATGTGCTATTTGAATCAAAAAGATGACCTCATGGCACTGTCCCTCAGCTCTAGAGAAGAGAGGGTTTCAGTCACCTGGAATGAGGTGCTGCTCATTATTGTCCCATAATGGCTTCAGCTGAGTGGACCCTCTGTTCTGGGTCTGGAGGAAGTGCTGAAGGGGTCCCAGACCTCCTGCACTCAGCGGCTCTGTCTCACACACCTTTAGCCAGCCACAAGCAGCATGTGTGTGTGGCATTACAGGGCAAGGTCAACCCATTTCTCTGCAAACAATCACATCACACAGGGCAAAATACATTCCAACCCCCCTGCCTACTGTTTGTAAGGTGGTCTGATGTGGGAACGGTGAAGGGTGGGGGTTTGGCAGTGCTCCAAACAGGGCAATATGATCCACATGATGGGAAAACATGCTCTACGTTAACATGGCTTCTTATTAAAGATGTGAGGTCTGAGACACTCTCTTTCACAAACACAGAATGTCATGAGTTATAACAATATACTCCATCTGTACAGCAGCCAAAATGTGACACTGAGGAGAAACAATGCCTAATAAATTATAACTTTCCTCTTTAGAGCCAACCTCATAAATGACAAATTTAGAAGATGATCCAATATTTTCTAGTTTACTTTGATTTAAAAGTCCTTTGTATTAAATAATATACTCTACATTCTAAATAGGCCTATTTGACCTTTTATTGATTTGATCATACTTATGCTGACATAATGACATGTGAGGAATATTTACTGTGCATTATAATAGGTATGGCAGCCCAATAGCCTACTGCTCTTTTTAGTGTGTTGTAGCTCCCTCTAGTGGATGCGTATTGTAAACAAAGCCACGCACACGTAATGTACAAACAGATGTTATGGTTTCATACAGAATGAAGTTAGTCCATGTCTATTCACTTTCCCAAACAACAAAACGCATGCAACGAGGTTAAGGAGTGCACCTACAAGAAGAACAAGAGAAACAGACTCAGAGTCTGGGGACAGTCTGCAGAGTCAGTCATGTGGGAAGATTAACATTTAGGGGTAGTCAGCGTCTGTCTGCCCCTAGAGACCTCGTCACTCACATGCGTCAAACTGAAGTGCTAAGTGACCTTTTTGCTGGGTGCACACAGTAAATTTAACCTTAAAGGCTTTTTGTAATGGCTTGTCTCGGATGCCAGTGCATAGCCACATAGGCAAAGCCACACAAAGTATACTCCATGAGTTCGTTACCACCATTTCTCTCAGTACCTAGAGGAGCTTTGTCTTTAACACACTGAAAACTCATTTGAACACGGCTGACATTTCATAGGCTCTCGGGGCCTTTTTACCAACACACTGTTTAAACTCTTATGTGGAGACATTTTGCCATGCAGGCCTGACCCCGTCACATAACTGCACCGGGAGGCAAGAAGGGACGTGGACACAGGTCATCAGTTTGAAGGCACTTCACCTAATAGACCTTTGCACTTGTTGTGTGAAAGACTTCACTTAACTAACCCTGGGCCCTAAACTGACGTGTTTATGAGCAGATGTACAGCTGTTTTTGTGCCTGCAAGAGTCTTAAGGTGACACTGTACCGGTCAAATATGTTGGCCCCCCATGTGTTCAGTTTTTAAAAGAAAAAAGAATAAATAAAGAATCACCTTTAGGGAAATTAAACACTTCATTTTGGTTCACAGCATCCTAAAAGTCCACTAGAAGGTATAGTTCTTTGACTTGCACAACAAGAAAAACAAAAAAGCAAAACAGTAACTAAAACAAGAGCCATCATTTAATTACAAGAAAAAAAAAACACATTATAAGCGGAAAGCTGAACGGAAATGGATATAGCTTCGTACAAGGCATCAGTAAAGCGACTTGAGAAGGTCACAGGTCAGCTATATAGTGTAATGTGTGTAAGAACAAAAATCCAAAAGATGAAATAGTAGAAATAAGAATAGCAAAGTTTGAAAGCAATTACAATAAAATTAGCAGAACTAGTGGCACATTCCCCACATAATGCTGCAGAGTTAAAAATAACTGTCAGCTGTACCGTGATAGTATAGTATAGTATTAGGCTACATTGTTCATTAGTACCATCAAAACACAGGCATATTATTAAGGTACCATAAATAAGCACTTCGGTTTACAGACATAAAAACTTTTCTTTTACTACAAATGTGTACTTCTTTTTGGAGACAAACATTAGAACAGCCACCTAATTAGACCGTAGTAACAAATATTGTTTCAGTTTAAATTAATGTAGGCTTTTTACATAATGTGTGTGGAACTAAAATTTAGCAACTGCTGGGCTTCACACACACCAAAAGATAAAAAAATGTACTTTACATGTGATGGAAAAAACTTCTAAACAAGTTATTGTTACAGTCACATGATCAAAAGCCTTTGAATACTGGACTAAGAATACTTTTGAGATTCATTTTGATAAAAGTAATTTGCTTTGAATTGAAGCAGAGTGTATAGAAACAAGTAAAAGCATGACTTCATTTCTAAATTTGCAAGAAAACAAATCTTAAGTATTCAAGTTTTGAAGAATGCTGTATTAAAACAGCCCACCATATCTTTTCACAGTTCTGAATAACTAACACTATTCATCTCTCCATACCGTGTTGATACTTAAAACATTAAAAAAAGACAAGCAGGAAGGCCTTATCAGATCAGGGCACTGGGGGATATCTCACAGTGTTCCTTCATTAACAGGAAATACTTATTTTTTTCAGCCAAAGAAGGTTTAGTCCACACAGGAGGAGGAGAGCCTTCATAAATCTAGACGTCTGTGGTGCGGATGCTGTCATCATCCAAGGTGGAAGGGAAAACTGCAGCTAGTTTGAGGATGAGAGCGGTGCCTTCGTCGCTGACTTGCCACATCTCCTGAAGATGTGACAATTCCCAGGCTGATCGCTGAAGATCCATGAGGGGCATTAGGGCAAGGCAGTGGTGCAGAGAGGGAGTTGGATGAAGAGGAAGTGGAGGAAGACGTTGAAGATGACGAGAGGCAAGGTAATATCGGTAATGAGCTAAAAGGACTGTCCTCATCTTCTCCATCCAGAAGGGAAGGTTCACAGGGAGGCACAGGCGTCCATGGCTGCCAGCCTGGGGCCACAGAGCAGGACTTCTTAAGTACAGGTCTCCGTTCATCACCCTGCTGACTGCAGGACCCAGATGAGGTTTTTTGACTCCGATAGAGAGAAGACGCCCGCTTAAAAAGAAAAACCTTTTATATAAAAAAACAAAAGTGAAAGAAAGATCAAGCAATAATAAGCACATACTTACCTTAGATAGACCTCTAAAATCCTGGATTTTTATGTCAATGTCTCTGATCCAGCCATGCATCTCCTCTGGAGAGTCTGTCTAAAATATTTGCCAAATATTGAACACTGTATCTAAGGAAATTACATGCATCATGCTTACAAAGCTTTTGTGTACTATAGATATACATTGTTATTCCAACTGGTCATTAATGGGTTTAGGTCAACAAATGGCTTAAAGACGTTAATTGAAACAGAATCATAAACAGCAAAACTCTACTAAAAAGTCAGGTATACTATCATTACAGGACAAATCTCCAACTGAACAATGTGTCTGTGAAGGTTCTCAGTCATCCAGGACATCTTGAAAAAAAGGTTGAAGTAAAAGCATCTGGACTCGGTTTTCAAGAGGTTTTCACCTCAGAATTGACAAAGTCTCTTGGAATAGAGACAAAACGTCTTCACCTTGAGTCCAGATGCTTTTACTTCAACCTTTTTTCAACTGGACAATGTGCACTTCCAAATCTTTATTTTTGTATTTTGTTTAAACTGTGTTATAGTTTTTCTTAATTCATTACATTTTGGTCATGGTTCCCATTTTGCACAGATACATCTTTCAATGCTTGCTATTTCAACAATCTCTTTTCTATCTCTTATTTTTGTCAGCTGTTCTCCCTTGGGAAGGCACCGGATGTTTTTGTTGTTATGGTAACAGATGGCTGCGTTCCTTGCATAAAAACAAACTTTTCATGCTCTTTAAAAAGCCAGCCAATCAGGGTCAACTACAAGAAGTAACTTGAGGACAGGCATGTGATACTTGTTGCAGATAAAAAAAATTATGTCTACCTGAATGTAAAACGTCCGGGAGCTGGTGATGATCTCAAACAGATTATCTCTAAGTAACAGATCCCTAAAAAACACATTATGCATTACTTAAATAACTGAAACAGTAACCACATGGAAATATTTTTAAAAGCTGGCACAATGTGACTTGAGTCAGTCACAAATTACTCACCCTGACTTGACGAGACATTCGTGTACTTTCTGAATGTCCCTCAGTAGAACAGCCCGAATGGGCTCCTTGTCCTGCATGCACAATGATTTACCACAGACAGAGTTAAAAAGCACAACAGACACACAAAATCAGCAAGACAGAGTGAAATGCATTGAGATCTGGCTCCTCACCGTCTCAGACTTGTAGTAACTAACAGCATTATCATCCAGGGTAAAAAAACGTCGCTTCCAACTTTTCCTCTAAAGCATATACACCATATTGAAATGTCAACATAAACCTTATTTATTTGATGACATAATTAATCAGATAAAAGTAGCAGAGTGCTCACCACATTTCCCTGTTTGACACAGTAACCAGACCTCAGCACACCTGGCCTGTTTTCAGATTCTTCACCCTCATTCTGAAACATTCATCATAACCTCCATCATAGTGAGAATAATAACCAACACTCTTAAAGTAGATATTATAATATGAAATACCTGGATTGGAGTGTGAACTACAACTCCACCAATGATCTCGGTCTTGTAGGCGTGCTGTTTCCTCCCCTTATGTCTTGCCTGAGCATCGGTGATCACTGCTGTCACATCAGATCTGGTGGTTGCAGGTCCAGGCTTTGGAACCTGTTTCATTTTATTATTGCAACAGATAACATTAAGTACATCTGCACCAGCAAATGGAGGATAATGACTAGCTGCTACGTAACTGTTTTTTAGTAGTGATCAAATACTGGGAGTAATGATCAGGTTATGGCTATATTTTATGATGAATACAATTTTAAGTCTTAGTACAGAAAGTCGTCTTTCAACCGGAAGGTAGGTTCGATTCCCGCTCTCCCCACAATTCATACTGTCATTGTGTCCTTGGGCAAGACACTTAACCCACCTTGCCTAGTATAAATGTGTAAGAATGTTGAGTGAATGTATGTGGTGATGGTTGGAGAGGCCGTAGGCGCAAAATGGCTGCCACGTCTCTGTCAGTCTGCCCCAGGGCAGACATTATTATTAATGGATGGCCTGTAAGCTCTTTGAGTCCCTCGGGAGAAAAGTGCAATATAAATCCAATCCATTATTATTATTATTATTAAATACAGTAGGGATGATATTGATAAGCTGTAATAAATAATTAGTCTACTGCTTCTCAAACTAGTATTTATTCATCTTAAGAAGGCTGTTTGCACCGAGTTTAAGTAAGGCCAACATGGGCAAAACGCTGCTCGAGTACAAGGGGAAGTGAAAGCACAGTAAGTAGCAATGCTTCCTGTGTCACGCTGCAGGTGAGAGAAAAAGACAAACTATGCCTTTTGCCATCTGCTATCGGTTGACATCTGGATGCTGCTTGTCAACAAGGCACTATCTCACTGAACACACAAATATTATGCAAATGTGCAACAGCTCACAAACTTTATCTTATAACTTTTGTACATTTTGTAATTCACACAGCATTGCGCTGTTAGCACAATGATGGCTTGTGTGAATGTGTGTATACAATCTCTTATAAACTTGCTTAGTCACAATTTCCTTTTCCACCAAGTGTGTGCCAACCCAGGCCACGATGAGTTAAGGAAACCACAAACTGCAGCTTCCTTCACTGGGGTGGAAAGGAATCCCTAACCATAAACTGCTGGTTTAATTTAACAAGACATCTATTATCTATCTATATGACTCCTTATATTAACCTATTTAAAATGAGGGCGCACAGGTGTGTATGTTCCACTCACAGTGATCTTGCTGGCCTTGTTCAGAGCAGCCACCCAGTCTTTCATGTCCGTCTCATCATTGGCTTGTAGGAAGTAGCGTCTGGAAACTGCATTTATAACTGTAAAAACAGATACTGTGAATACCTCACCCTGACCATATTATATAATTCATCACATGTGCAAATTATATTACAGCTATTTTGTGCTACTGGCCCAGCAATTCCTTCTTTGAAACTTACCAAAGCAAAACTCTGTCTTGGGTTTCTGCCTGGCTGTAGCTTCATTCACCTAACAAAAATAATTTTTTGATTAAAGATTTAACTTATCGTTATGGGACAAACCGTCAATATAGAGCAGTGAAGGCAGATTATCTCTGGCTAGACCGCACTGACATCTGGAAACTTCACAAAGTCCTCTTCTGTGCTACATGTGACTGAAGACTATGGTTACAGATAACTTTGTATGCGTGTACACTTTATTTGCATGTTTCCATTGAATTACTCTCTCCATTCGTACTACACAAAACCTCTTCATACAATGAATATAATAACTGTGAAATATAACAGTGTAAGGTGTCACAGTCTCTGCTTTTCAACAGAAGAAGAATACTTGTTACTGTTATCCCATTCCCTTTTATCCAATCAAAAGGGAGAACTCAGCAAATAGGCAAGTTGTAATGTAGGCTACAGTAAGCACATATATTTGTTAGCTCTAACTGTCAGAAAAGTAGCCAAGCAGAAAGATTTTTTTACAGCTTAGTGTATTCAAGTGCAAGGAGTCAGGTAAAACAGATTTACCTTGGAGATGTAAGTTAGTTTTAAGGTTCCAACAAAGCTGGCTCCATGGGGGAGGTTCTACAGGAAAACATAAAAACACACACTCATCACTGGCTCAGAGTCCAAGGTTACATTGCAGCTATTGGTCAGTTCAACTTCCTTCTGTTTGTACTAGTCATGAATCTGTGTGTGGAGCACCTGAGGGTTGTCCATGTACCACAGCAAAGCATTTTCTTGTGTGTCGAGGACAAAGTATCGCCTCTGGAAGCGGCAACTGTTCTCCTTCTCCTCTATGTCCAGGAAGCCACACACACGGTTTAGCCGGTCCACATACGGCATGCTGCTGCTGTCACATACCACTGAGACAAATGAGACGAAGAGAGAACCATTTAGTGGGCAGACTGATGGGAGGGGAAAAAAAAACATCTTTGATTTAGCATTCAAATCTACACAAACATACAGAGGAAGAAAAAGATCCACTCGCACTCAGCAGTTTTTCATGTGACGTGATTGAGGCTGAGCAGTCAAAACCCTGAAGCCTGGGGCTGAGCTGAGGCCCTCCACCACAGCCAAAAATTACAGACTGTACTCTAGAGCTGCACACACGCACATTTCCACTGGCCAGACAAGGAGAAGCAAGAGGGGGCATGAGGGGAGGGTGAGCTGGTAAGATGATGGTGCATGTGAATCACTCAGTGATTGACAGATTTGTCAGCAGTGAATACTCAGCTACACAGGTATTCTTTATGGCATTTTAGTAAATTATTTTCTATCTCTTGTGTTAATAAAAATATTACTAAACACAATGCTAATGATTGTTTTACTGGTATAGATTTGGTGTCAAAGATGAACATATCTGAACCAGGCACATTCTAAGATATCAAGTTCAGAAGCTTGCTAAGATAGAGCAAGTCAGATTTGCAAATCATTTACTTCATTTTGGTTTGAATTACAAAAGGCAATGAACTAAAAGTGGATAATGTCAACATATTTTTTACACCTGCAAATACTCTTCTGTGGGGAATATAAAGGAGGTTTACAATGATAAGACACTCATGTGTAAAAGTATTTTCAAGTGAAAATGCCTCTGTTAATGCTTTAGACATTAAAGGCAGTCTATGTATTTCTGCTGCATAAAAGTTATTAAAAAGCATTTATAATTCAGAAAACACATCATCAAGAAGAAGCAGTGGTTGGGAAAACATTCTCAACATATCAATCAGGGATCCTCATTCTAACAATATTTTCTAGAGATTTATGGCTTTATCATTGAAATGGAGCTCCATGACACAAGTTTATAGTCTGCGTGTAGGCAGACATAAGAATAAAACACCTGCGGGACGGTAAATGAAACCCAGATAAAACTTCCACATCTGATTTATCTTTGCTCAAGTTCAGCTTTACTGCAGAAAGCCAAATGAGCCGGATTCCTATTGTGAGTGACAGCAGCAGCCCACACAATATAAATGAGAAGTGTGCATATGACGATAGTATTAATGTAATAAAAGACATTACAGCAGCTCCCGTGGCATAGACTGACTCAACAGGTCCAACATAGACCTGCCACACCTATTGTACCCCACCATCAGATATAGAGAGTTAGAGAGAAGTTTGTGAAGTCTGAACGTACCCTCGGAAAAGAGTAAGTGCGCGCCACATCCATCAGCCAGCGCCCCTTAAAGTGACGAAGCGGACAGGACCAATCCACATATGGTTAACAGGGCCACGATGAGTTAACTTTTACAAATGGCGTAGACGTGAGGAGCCAGGCCGTTCATCACCGAGCGTCATACTCTCTCCTGATTGTTTGTGTGTTCGGATTAAGAGACAGATAACTTTTTTCCGGGTTGTTGGTTTGGTTATTAGAATAAACCAACCCCGGATATGACCTATGCGTCCCCTCTCCCCGTCGGCTCGGCTCATACGGCCCTCCTACCGCTCTTGCTGTTCTGTCAGAGGAAGTCCACACAGCCTGCTACTGCGTAGGGTTTCATTCTTTGAAGAAAGACATTTCAAAAGAGTGAAGGATGCAAGGGGTAACGGTCTTCTATGTGCAACTTTTGGAACACGGACCTAATTATTGTTCTCTTTTGTGTGAAGAAGAAAGATAACAGATGCAAAGATATAAAAAGCAGTTTTAAACAAACTTGCAACATCCTCTCTTTTTGTGCTTCTCAGTGATTACAGTCAACTCTGGGGTTTCTCCAGGTTACTTTAAGCTACATACTTGGTGGATTACAGTGGGTTTATTGATATACCTTCACATTTTGGGTCATAAGTGTGGAATAAAAAGGATCCTCATCAAGTGAATTAAGTTTAACTCCAATATAGGCTACTTTTGCCCCCACAGTTGTCAAATGCATCTCTTATTTCTTTTACAAGGAAATCGGCCTATTAGGTTAATCAGAGGTAGTTGAATGCTATGTGACCTTCCTTGGGTTAGAGACCTACCTCACTGATTGCACATGGAAAATGTCCACACAGGGCTCAAACCACAAAGCTGCACAAGTAAAAGAAAGTACATTTTTATCAGATTGCAGAACAGCAGGCATTCAGAGTTTGTGCATAATTGCAACACAGTTATTAGTACTTAGTGTATGTTAATAAAACTGATGTCATTAATTCATCACAAAGAGGATGTCATTGTGTTTTTATTCAGTGACAAATGCACGTCATCAGCACTAAACATGTGGTTACATTACATTTTTACATTTCTACGCTCATTGTGCAAAACGAGAGAAAAAAACAATCTCACTCAAAGTTCCTTTTCTGGTTGCCGTAGCAATGACACAGTGGGTTTAATGTAGTCCCATGTTGTCAAGCGTAGGTGGCAGAAGTGCAGCCATTCACCCCCACTCACCACAGACCTATTTCTAGGCCAATGTTACTTAACTGCATAGTGTGTTTTGCCACAAACACTTTTGACTTCACAACTACAACATACGATAATTACATCTCTATAGAGATTACAACTATCAGTCAGTCAATAAATAAATATAAATATACAGCCCTCACTCAACATTTAAAACCACAAAGTTATCATAGGGATCCCTTATGTTACCAATATCTATGATATAAGTGAAAGTACTGACAACATCCAGCTAAGGGGGGGGTTCAGAGGTGGCTGGAGGCTATGTGCAGCAGTAGAGCTGTGATCATCAGCAGGACAGGACTGGAGACTACAGCCCAAGCACTGTTGTGGTGGCCCCCGTGGCTGTGGCCTCGATGGGGTCCGTTACAGTTGTCGCCAAAACAACACTCCATTTTGGCTCCGGAGCTGGCGCCATGAGCCTTGTCACAAAAACCTTTATATGTACATGACTTCATGACAGTGTCTGTGAGAAGAAGTCAAAGACAAGCAATTTTAGTTCAATATTACAAAAATAAAGTAGCAGGACAAACATGAGAATTACAATGATGTGTTTGGCTTTTGTATAATAAAACTAATGGCAACAAGTTGATAAAAGACATGCCAGTTTGAGGAGATGTTAAGTTTAGGTCTGATGTAATGTTGTTTGGATTTGTATAAATTATCAAAAGCCCATCATTTTGGATTGTATACCTAAATGTTAAACCACATTTGTTAAATGATTGAGGGTTGTATTGAAGATGGTATATGATAAGGCTCTAAGCAAATAAAAATAGTCACATTTTAGTTTTGATGGTTTTGCTCTTATTCTCAAACAGTGCAGAGTACCACGCTCCTGTTTCCTTCCTGGTCTTCGTGCAGTGATGTTGGAGATCAAAACCATAACCCCAAACCTTCAAACGTTTTATCTGACAACATGAACAAATATATGTCCCCAGAACACTGCTTTTACTTTCTACCCACACATAGAGGCTTTGAAAGGCCTGTGGTTATTGTAAGCTACTGACATGTCATCCACTAACCTCAAAAGATGAGAGGATACACAGCTTTACTGCTCTGAGAGAATATACAACATCTCTGTTAATTCAAACAGTCTGGCCCACAGTATTTAAGGCGACTTCCTTAACTTGTTGCCAGTGTAATGCTGGCCTCTAGTGTCTACGTGTTTACTCACTGGGCCCTGAGATGGTGGAGCAGGCATCAGCATACTGAGGACAGGAGGTGGAGCCCTGCCGGTTGCAGTCATCTTCATTGGAGGCCACACATGTGTGACACTTGAGGGAGTAGCCTTCACAGACAGAACAAGAGAGTGCACCTGATGAATGACAATGATGAAGCCTGTATGTGCATGAAGGCACACATTTAAATGTGTTTTCTAATAACTTAATTATTTTTTACAAGGTTTTGGATTCACAATCACTTCTAATTACTCCCAAAGATTTATGTGTAAATGTAAAACCTTAAAGTAAAACTAAAAATGTTGAAGACCATATGATTTTATTACATTACAAAAAAAACTGTTTAAATTAAGTCAGTTGCTGTTGACATTATTCCTTAAAACATGTATACTGTTATACTTTTATTGTGCGGTTCATCTTTAAAAACCCTAAAACAAATACACACAATTTGTTTTTCTAAAAAGCCTAACAACTTGTCATCCCGCGCTAAACCACACTACAAGCATGTTTATAGATACTCACTGTGACAGGCCAGAGAGATAAACACCAGAAAAGCGAGTCCAGTCTTCATGGCGGTCGGTCACGGTGGTGTTCAGACAAATAGATGAACCCAGCAGACTCGAGGACAACAGAGAAGACAGCAGGTGGAGGGTTTTAGACATGACAATGTGTCTTAATTCCCATTAAGGTCTTATCTCTGTAATCTCCATCTATGCTGCATAGACAGCACCCTTCAATAATTAACTTAGCCAGTCACACTTGTACCAGTGAGAAAGTTGCTATATAATGATTCAAACCATCAGCCATGCTCGATAGATAGTGTATTGCTGCTGATTGCAATCATTTAAAAATCACTAATTGATTGGGAACAAAGAAAATTTTGAATGTGCAAAGTTTTAGAAGGTTTCAGTTGAGATCAAGGTCTTTCATTAGAAACCTGACACATCAACAGATCCATTGGAGATAATGAAGGCAGAGTCCATTATTATCTGCAGTAATGTGTTCTACATTTTGTGGTGGTAACAGAGGCTAATACCGAATTCAAACACACAACACAGATAAACCAGATGGGTTGTTGTTTATTCAAGCCAAATGTACAGATGTTCACACAATATGTCAAAGATGTAATAAAATGAAGTCAAAGTGCAGGTTTACCAGCGGAGTGTTAAAAGGACACAAAGCCTGTATCACATTAACTTGTCTAGGTTCTGGGCAATTTTGTGCTTTGAGATGAGCACTGAAAATGTTTGAGTTAAATGTGTACAGTTGTGATTTTCTCAGAACTGAGCAATGAATTAGCGACTTGCTCACAAATTCAATTATTTATGTGTTCAGGTACATACGTTAAAGTATGAATATGCATTGATGTGTCCAAATGATTATGGGTTAAAAACAAACCAATACATTTAAAAAGTGTGATACTCAAAACTAGATGTATTGATAAAGACACTTGAAAAAAAAACATAGGCCTCTTTCATGATTAGTGCAATATTTTAAATACTGTGGCATCTTGAACAAAGTACAAACAATATCATTAATATTAAATCATCTCACTCGTTAACACATTTGAAGCACAAAATATTATCTGCAATAAAGGTTTATTTGTTCCATGCTTTTAGGTAACAGTGGCTTTTATTAACTTTAAAATATCTTTAGTGGATTGATATTAAAAAGTACAGTGTAAACTAGTACAGCAATTCTTCAACAAAGTCTCCAGCAAAGGTTATCTTATTTAAAAGTTTGTTTAGAATAATTTGCTGCGAATTTTACAAGCAGATTTTTTTCTGACAATAGTGCAAATGTAAAATACAGAGATATTAGATAACTGTACATAAGGAGTCTGGCACAGGAAAAAGAGCAGCTTCTAAGTTTAGAACATGGTTTTCAGGTCTTACTTAGTCCATTTTTTGCATTTTGGCAATGAGCTCATCACAAATCTTGGTAAGCTCTTCGATCTCCTGGTTCTGACACACACAAAAAGAATGCATGTTACAGTAAGCTCTTGTAACGTTATGGTTCATTGGAAGACAGCTCTATAAAGAATTGTTAGAAGCATATGACTAACCTTCTGCTGCAAGGCCTGCTCCAGTGACTCAATCCTCATCTGCTCTTTTCTTAGGCTGGCTGTCAGTGCCACATTTTCTGAGCTCAACTTTGTCCGCACCTGAGCAATCTCCTCATTGGCCCTGAAAGAGTAATTCAGACAGTTTTAATAAAGAGCTCTGTAAAACACATAGGATTATTGAGAGGTTGTTCTGCTTACTTGTCCAACTTTTCTTCAGCATGGAGCTTCAGAGTCTGATATCTCTGCTCCTCCTGCTTGACTCGGGCCAGATACTCTTGTGCACACTTCTTCAGCACCTCTTCATTCTGTTCAAACAAAGAATAACATTTTTTTATGCCAATGTGCCGTTTCTCTGAAGCACTTGTGGTTTTGGTTGAGCCATATTTATCTACATGACCTTCAATACAAAATCTTGAGACCACTGACCTTAATCACATGCTTTACAACCTTATTCTAATCTTAATCCTGTTCCAGCCATTTTATCTGCTTTCAACCACAGATTTGTTTCATTGGTTGTGTACTTTTCCAAAAAATGGCTTACTTTCTTGAAACCCTCCAGTGTGCTTTTTATGTTTTCATATCGGCGAAACACATCAGAGAGAGAACGCTCCACAGAGTTAAGGTCAGCAAGAGCAGCATCCCTCTCCATTGTCATCGTGTGCAAAGCCTTCTGGGAAGTCATTTTATTGCGTTGTTCATCCTCTAGAGAAATGAACAAAAACAAACACTCCAGATTTTTACTGAAAACTTGCAGACTAAAAGGAAGTGTATAGTCCAGAATTCAAACATGGCTATGGTTCAGTGCCACTTAATTACTCACCAATCATCTGAGCGATCGTTTTTTCATATTCTGCAACAATATTCCTGCAACAACAAAAGACTTCAAACAAGGGAAAACAAAATAGTCACAGTTTTTATTACAGAATAAATAATTGGCAAAAACAATGCTCACCTCATCTCACTAACTTCTTGTCTACTCTCGTCAGACTTTTTCTTCCAGTTGCTGGCTTCTACCTCTTTAGCGATGATCTGAGAGAAGATTTTTATTTATTTATTCAAATAATATATGTAAGATTATAACATTTTAGTAAAGAAAACACACAATGAACAGATTTTTATTCCACAAACTGGTTTGCGAAATCAGATTACATAAACAGGACACATGTGCATCAAATAAAGTGGGCTATGTTTATAAGTACCTCTTCTCTGATGAGAGTGAGAACAGCCTGTTTCTCTTCTTCGCTAATGCAGATCGAGTCAAGGACTTGACTTCCTGTTTTCTGCATGGTGTTTCCAGCTGAGTTCTTCAGCTTGTTAGGATCTTCATACTGTGAGCAGAGAAACATACTGTGTTATATATATAATAAAAATAAGACCTGGCTCTGGAATTTTAATGCATTTTTACTCTAAACAGAAATTAGACAGGAAAGGTCTAGTGTATAAGACTGTCACATGTGCATTTTGTTTCTCGCTGTACAATAGTTTTTCTCAGTCCAAACTCACTTGGACTCTCACTCCAAACCACTCTTAGCCCTACTTCCTATGTCTATTGCTTTCATTGTGTCCTTTCTTGGATTATGGCAGTTATACTGTAATCCTCTAAATCATAATCTCCTTCTAATCCCTCTGTCACCTGAGTGGGGGAACACAGTGGCTGATAAGGGCCAAAGTAGCAGACAATGAGTAACACAGTTGAAAACTACATGAAAAATAAAGCTTTCTGTTATTCTAATGATCCATGCAAACTTTTTACGATTTATTGTAATAGTGGGGCAAGCCAGTAACAAGCTGGTAGTAATTCACAACGTAGTAAACAAGGCCTTGTGCACCATCTAGTGGCAAATGGTAGGAATACGCCTAATGCTGGGACTACAACAATAATAAATATTGCTGTAATGATCAATCGTCAAGATGACCTGGATGACTGAGAACCTTCACAGTTGTAATGATTGTGTTAGTTCTGTTGGTTCAGAAAACAACAACAACAACAACAAGATTACAATCACCAAAGAGCAGCAGTCTGATTCTTCAGGTTTAGATGTTACATGGCACTCTTGAACTGCAAAAAAGAAACTATTATTATTATTGCAAATTTGTATGTGGTCAAAAACTACTAAATTAAAAAGGACCCACTCAATGACCCATTTATTTTACTTGTCTTCTACATCTAATAAAGACAGAAAGAATAAAGTCAGCCTTTTTTTCTTTTTTCCCTTATACTGTAAGTAACAAACTTCTGTTAAAAAAGAAACACACACACACACACACACACACACACACACACACACACTATACCTGTGTCTATGTTTTACACATCTTTTAATGTAGAAGGCTATTGATGAGTATTATAGTAAGAATAGACAGTAAATAGTCACCAATCTGGTCTTGGTCTGGTTTAACCCCAATACTGCTTGCCAACTTTTCCTCATCAGTGGCAAGGTCTCTGTGGGGCTCATCCTTCAGCATAAACAAAAAAGAATCAACCCACATTGACATATAACAAAACAGTCACATTTTGAATCATTGATCCTTACCTGTCCACTGATGTCCCATTGCACGGAATGGTTCTGCTTCTTTTTACAGGGGTTTCTGTGCATAAGGTCAAACACAAAACAAAAGCGTGAGGACTAATCACATCAGCTGTGAATAAGACTGTATCTTGAGGTCTGTGGTGTCCTATAAATTCAAAGCAGGCCAGTTTAATGTGTGTAACGTTACAGCTGGTGCAATGATGAAGCAGAAGAAGCAAACTCAGCACAGCCAGACCTTGTTTTTTGCTCTGTATGTAAACCAATGTACCCTACAACTGCTGAACTACATCCAATCCGATGAGCCGGCATTTTGTTAAATCAAGATAAAATGAGAACAACAACTGACAAGTAAGTACAAGTAATTACAGGTCATGACAACTATTTTCTCACTTATTTTAATTAGCATATTTCTTTGCACGCTGAAAATGCTGAAACTGTTACTAAGTACTACTTACAGCAGAACACAGAGGAAATGGACTTGCTCAGTAGTCCTGATGCCACATTTAGAGAAGAGAAACACATTAAAAGGACAGGACAAATCACGTTTGTGATGTAATGTAAGTGGTGTTATTAAGCTAAAAAAAAAGTTGGCATAATAAAAAAACAAACATGCCAATACAACTGTCCTACCCATCCTAAATCATCTCTATGTAACTTTAAAGGATGAATAACCTCTAAAAAATGAAATGAGATAAAATGCTGCCTGAAACCCACATGGGACCTCTCATACATGTTCAATATGTAAATTTCTGTTGCCAGACCTGTGTTCTCATGACATAGTAGAGTTACCTTGTGGAGTTTCTGGTGAACAAAGCACACTGTGTCTTTAAAAAAAAAGGCTATTTTCTGTGTTTTATGTCAACAAAATCCAGTCCAGTCAAAAATAACCACAAGAGGGCATCATTTGGCATTTTATAACTTAGCATTCCAACTACAGCTCTGGGAACAAACAAACAAATAAATAAATACCATATATAAAATGTATAGATTAATAAGAACAAATGTCAGAAAGGAGCGAGCATAGAGGGCTAAAATCCAATCACTGTTTGATCGCCACAACAGTAACCATTCATTACTGTTTCATAAAGCTTTTTAAAAGAGGTAATTGTTATGCTGTGAGTCATCCCAGCTTGGTTTCAGTAAATGGTTGGAAACAAGATGAAATGGGAGGAGTCATCCATGTTTAGCATTGGTACAATCTACTCACATGATCATTGTGCTTTTGATCTTAGGGTCCTCCAGGTTACAGCTCAGTTTGTCAGAGTTTATGTTGCCGTTAAGTAAGTCACTGTCCAGACAGTTTTCATGGGTGGGGATGAGGTTTGAGTCTGAAGTCATAGGAGCCTCATCGTCCACCTCTGCAGGGTCTGGTTTGTTGAGAGCAGAGTGGACGGCGAGTGAGGGGGGACGCACAGCCTGAGAGAGGGGCAACGGGCTAGATGGAGACAGACTCTCTGCTGGACTGCATTTGCTGCCAAGGGTCGGGTTCAGGTTTTGGTCCAAACCAAAGCTGTTGCTGTTAGGATAGGATCTAGTGAGGTTGGAATCAACATCTTGAGATGACTCAATATCCTGGTTGGAGTTCTGGTCCAGAAAGCGGCTTGAAACATCAGTCTGAACTGTGAAAACATACAAAGTCCATACAGTAAATTATATCATTACTCCCCAACTCTTCACTCTTCTTTTATTTGTCATTAAACTTTCATCTTGTTGGAAATACTCAAAATCACTGCAATTTCCTCTCAGACTACTTCACTTCCTGCCAACACATGACCACAACAGTGGCTCTGTTGAGTCACTCTGCTACTCAAACAGGGGTCTTTTTGATAAAATACACCAATGAACTGACAAAGCCACTACTGTATTATTTCAACATACACCTGTGTAGTATGAATGAAGTTTCAGCTGTTTCACCTTGGTGGACAGTAACTTCCCACTGACTGAACGCTAATGTGTGACTTATTACATTATATGCTCAGTCAATGCAGGTTTAGCCACAGATTCTACACAAAATGTGGGTACTTTCATAGAGTGGGACCAGATGTGGAGGAACCACACCCAGAAGTCATGCCGAGTACACACTACCACGTGGCCTAGCAACAAAAACATCACCAGTATTTATTTATTTATTTATTTTTTAACAGTTTCACAACTCAGTGAAAAAGAGGAAAAGGAGATGTAGAGGGAAGTGACAGACAGCAACCTTTCTAGGCTGCTTTTCAGATCCAGCCCACCATAGCACATGGTTATTCTTATGAACATAGGGTTATCCCTCTCAGCTATGTAAGGCTAATTACAGTGAAGAAAAGTCCGCAAAGCCAATGTTTTATTTATAAATCCCAACCCAGTTTTTGACTGAGCATGTGAAAATCTGAGCATGAAAGTGAGACTGCTTTGTGGTGCGAGCTAGACTAAATAACAAAAAAACTAACAAAAAAATGCTATTATCTATCCAGCCAAGGCCAAACTATTTTATTGAAAAAGAACAGACAAATAAGGAGCTTGCCTTTCAGCATGGATAAGGCCAAGTTGCTCCCATGGTAACTGAGTGAAACTAAGTATCTTTGGGTGAGAACGTTCAGGAAGGAGAAGCTGTGGCTGGCAGCTTTGGATGTTACATTCAGATGATCAAAGATAAACACAAGCTAGTTATGTAATCACATCCATGCGCTGACGAATCCAAATGCATTGTGAAGCAGAATAAAACACGGTGGAGTTTATTGGTGTGAGTTAGCCTTGAGGTCTGAAGACACAGATATTACCTTTGTGGTTTGAGTTGTCCGGTTGTCCGAGCAGCTCAGCCACACCTGTAGACTCTGCCTCTGGAGTCTCATATGTGCCTTCGGAATCAGAGCTTTGGAGAGGGAGAAAATAAATGTAGATGCTTGTTAGAGAAAATATTTTAGAGCATAACCAACCCTACTTATGTAATCATGCCTGAGTAGTGTCCAATTAGTGAATAAAAGTGATAAAAGTAATGAAACCAAACTTGTTACCAAAAATGTTTTATTTGTTATGTTTACATAAAAACAGGTGAACTGGATCAAAAGAAGCAAAAGAACAACAACAACAAAATAAAAAAAACAACAACAATGGGCTTTATTTTAAAAAGAGGAAGGGAGAGGAGAGGAAGCGAAGTCTGAGCACTCCGAGGCCACCTGCTTCCTTTGCTGCCTAATAAGTGCACACACGAGTTTTGTTTTGGGACATGGACACACTTTTCTATTAATTTCCTGGAGACTTAATCTAAACACAACATACCTAAACTACCTCCAACCTTATAACTACCTCTAACTTTCCAGGTTATTAATGTTATAGGGTCCAATATAAGAAACTCTGAAAGGAGACAAGTGACTGTATAAAAAGATTTATCCAAAGACACTTTGTAAAGTCATCAGATCTGCTGTGTCAGCTGCCTAGACACCAAGCTTAAATTTATTTAAGTGGAGACACAAAAAAAACAAAAAAAACAATGGAGGTAGACAGCGAGAATAAATTATAGTTCCCACCAGTCTAGATGCACATCAAAACATCCACACTAAAGGACACTCCATCTTACATAGGGGTCCCCACATACACAGGCTTCACACAATAACACAAAGCTAATCCTAATCTACATATCAAGCCTGCGCACTGAATTACATCCCACTGATGGCCCCAATGCCTGCGCTCTGGGGGGGTTACTTAGATACTGGACAGTGGCAAAAAAAGCCTTGGAAAAGAAGCTGTTCCCTCTCTTCACACTTGCTCCCACACACTCTCTCAAAGACCACATACAGACCTACACAGTCTCATCTGTTGTGTTTGGTCTTAGGAGAGTGCAATCAAAGCACACGAGGTAACAAAGCAAGGACTTGCAAATGTGAAGTTTGAGTGCCTGTATTATGAGTAAGAAGCTGTTTTTAGCATTGTGACCTTGCCAATAGGATGCAGGGAGGAAAGAATCTGTGATTAAGCCACAGCGCTGATGAGTTTGACTGTGTAGATCCCCCACCTGTCAGTATGACTCAGGGGGACTACTCTCCTCACACAAACACCCACAGAGTCGAAGCACTGACAAAAACAGATGGTGCTCTTACTTGTTCTCTCCCTCATCTTTAGCTTTGGTCTCATCCGCTGTGCCTCCAGTCACTGCTGACCATGTCCATTTGGCCCACTGGACCGGAGACAACCAGGACATCCCAGCAGAGTCCAAAGTGTTCTTCTCTGAGGTATAACAGCAAACTTACTTCAAATGTGTTCAGACTACTGTCAGTCAGATAAACAAGCTCCTGAATAGAGTATGACAGTCCAGGTTTCTCCTCTTTGTACATACAGCTTGTCCTCGTCCTCAGCTGCTTTCTGCTCCGTTTTCAATGGTGAGGAGAGTTAGGTGCCTCAGACCGCTGCGTTTTTTTTGTCACTGCTTTGCTCTCCCACAGCAGTGACTCACTGAAGCAGATTGGAGCATCAGTAGTCACTCCCTCTCTCTGCTCTGTGCTCTCCGTCTGGCTGGGCGATCAGCTGCTACGCAGACACTCCCTTCCACAAACTGCTTTAGAAACACAGCTCAAATTTAAAGTTTGCTTTTAATGCTCCTAAATATTTAAGGATTTTTACTAAGAAAGAGAAGAAGGTGAAAGAATGAGAGTGTGGTTCATGTCTGGTTACTTTGAGACAAGCAGACTACCAGACAATTGGTGTTTAAAAGAAACAGGAAAGGAGATTAAAAAAAGGAGTTGAAAAGGAGGAAATAAACAATGTTTTTGTACAATGTAAGACGGGGTGTGTAGACTGCACTGAAAGTCAATTTGAATGGCAGCTATTGTGCTGACAATAATTTGAAAGTAATATGATCCTTTAATCATTTGTTTGTTATGCAGCTCCATGTTGAGACTGCAGATACTGTAGTATTCAAGATTACATCCTTAGTCTTTTCCAAGGCTAATGATAGGATTGGCCTTTAGACATGTACGATACATAGGCTACAGCAGATAAAATCTAGATGGGTTGATTGAGGAGTTACTGCCATAATGCGTGACTGTGACCAGAGCTACAGAAAATCAATTTCTCAACAAAAAATCCAGGTCAGAATCAAATCAATAGAACAAACCTAGATTCAACAGTGATGATGCAGCGATCAGGCTGACAGAAAAGTCAGTTGAATAAAGGCTTCTATTCCCATTTGCACAAATGCCTCAGAGCAGAGGCTGTTCATCAGTGCTTATGTAACCCAAAGTCCAGGCTTTCACATTTATGCATCTTTTTTTACGGGCACACACATGCGTACTGAGTATGTAGGCCACATGTATTGTGTTCTTGCAGAAACCGTAGACCATGACTAATCCAACAACAGTAATATGGTTTTGCACAGTAATGAAGAAAATGAAACATGCTTTTTCATGTAATTTGCAATTATAGTTTAGTGTTGTCTAATGGTGGCACAAAGGCAGAAGCCCCATCGATCATCACTCAGCTGTGTTTGTGAGAAAAGTCTCAGCAAATAATGCCACACACCGGTGAACACACAGAAAGAGGCCCTGTTTGTTGTGTGATATCTCTGAAAAGTAGAGCAATTTACAAGGGTGACAGACTGAAAACAGCAACAGCAATCAAACTCAGTGAGCAAGAAAATACCACATAATAAGGATGGCACTTTGTTGGCTGCTGAGATTAAAAGAAAAGGTATAGGCAGTTTAGATTTGGGAGCTAAACTAGGAACTTCTCAAACGTTCCTGTCATTGCCTGTTTTGTTTGTTTTTTAGCCTTATCAGTGGATACAGCTAAGATGTTAAACCTGTCTTCTTCTTGGTTTGAGGAAGAAAGACTCTTGTGTAATATTTCAAATAGCACAAAAAAAACACTGGTGTGACCCACCCACCACAGATGTGATGTCTATACCTGCCATCAGCACACAGAAACAGATATAGTCCAGGAGCAGGTTTTATAACGTGACAAACACACTCAAGACCCTTGATAGTATACATGTGTCTGCTGTTGTTTAGACCTCAGAGAATGTACATCCTTAATCACTGTGTAGGCTTTGACATATAGCAGCACATGTGCTTGTGATCTAAAAATAACAGCTGGGATGCAATACTTACAAAACAGAATAAACAGAGAAGCTTCTCAAATATCACCAGGCAGTGGGTTTTTGACATTTAGCCTCATCTTTAGAATAATGTCAAATCTTTAACTACTGGATCAAGCTTATATTAATTAGTATAACTGAGAATAAAGAATTGGGTTGCTCATATTACCAAGTTCTATGTAGGCATTGGGTTACATTACATAAATTGTCATATTGTGGCTTTTCACTGACATTTCTATATTATTTCTGTATGTTACAGATTATTAGTCTAATTCTAGCTTCTTCTGTGAGCTGTGCACTTTTTACAGAAAAAGACCATCACGGTCAGTAATTCAGTTCTAAATACTAACCTGACATTTTACAAAACTTGAAAACATGAAAATGTTGCTAGAGCTACAGTTCACTGCACAACTGCTGAATCATGTTAGGTTAGCTGGCCTGCCTCTGTATTAGCGCCATCTAGTGGTGATTCATTAAATGTCACCCAGGATAAAAAAGAGAAACTGGCTGAGGGTAAAGGGTACGCATGAAACCTAAATAAATTAGTTTAGTTATTATCTCTTTTTCAGCTTTACACACTAGTGTTGTGGGTGATTAAAAATACAGTCATGTTTATTTAGGAAGCAATACCATGTATAAATGTGAGCACCCATTCAGCAGAAACAGAAAGGGACTAAAAGAGTAAGACATAAGAACTGACCATGGCATGATCAAACAAAAGAAAAAGAAACAAAGAAAAGGGAGGTGTTTGCTGAGAGTACATGTTATTGTACAGGAACCAACATAATGTATTATTTAAACTTTGAAAAGTTAACATTTTGAGATATCTCCTGATATACAAGGCCTACTACAATGATAGATTCAAAAGAGGTTTTGTCAAAATTGAGCTATATTGTAAATACTATTTAATTAAAATGCCATCTACTGAGCTATGCAATAGTTTCTGGTTTATTAAGTGTTATTAAGTAATATTAACATTTCAAACCACTGCAATATCATCTTAAAGAAAGTAGTGCTGCACAAATACAATATTCAGCTTCAGGCTGTTGAAAAGCTCAAAAGGACATTTTGCTTAGTGCGACACTGTGCACGTGTTTCTGATAGTAAGATAGTAAGATGACAGAGTTTGAATTGGTCTAGTGTTTTCTATCACTGCAGAAAAGCAAATCAGACTAAAGGTGGTTTGTGGTTTTCACAGATATTTTGCCAGCCGCTGCTCTTTATTTATTACTCCACTTCCTCAACCGTGGTATATTAGAATAATCAGTGTAATATTACGTTGAATGAGAGCTAAAAATGGCTCTGGGAAAGGGAGAAAAGCATCTCTGTCTTCAACTGTCAGGTCAACTGTTTTTGTGAGTGGAGCATCACAGCAATAACAAGACAGCTTCAAACACCACACATTGTTTTAAGGATGACAGACAAAAATAAATATCTTGCATGAACAAAATGCTCAACAATTTGGGTCAGAGATGCATTGTTAATTACCTGCAGCAGAATAATGTAATCTCTCCTCTGTCTGAAGTAACCATAGACATATTTGCTCTAAAGTCACAGGTTTGGACACTGTTTTAATGTAAGGGGTATGACCTAGTGTCACGGTGGATCAAGACTCTGCACAGTTGGCCGCGACTTCAGCACCCAGCTCCCCCGCCCCTACTGATTCGCAGAGGGGAAACAGGTGTGCGGAGCGCCGGCGGAGCAAGCCCAGCTGATCCGAGTTGATAATCAACAGAGGTTAAGAAGCACCGCAGCCTGCTCATCGATGCCAGATCGTAACACTTACTACCCGGTCTTGTCCTGCTGCACCCCGCTATCCACGAAGAACCCGCTATTCCTAAGTTGTCCTTTTTTCAATAAATCTGTTTTGTTTACTTTACGTGTGTCTGCGTTTGGGTTATCTGCCAGTCCATAACACCTAGCTTGCTCACACTCATTACATGAGCTTTGCTGCTCCTACCCCTCCCTGAATTATTGTCGTAGAGCAATTATTGCAAATGTCCATGTTGAAAATGATGGCAATCAATTTTTTTTAAAAATTTACCTTATTAAGTAAAACACTTTAAATTGCCATCATGCAAATTGTCCTTTAAGAAATAAAACTGTGCTCCCCTTGCTTCTTTTAAGCAAACTTTACCTCAAGCAAACACAATATCAGCATTTAGTGATGTTGTTTTGGTCTTACATGCTGTTTTTCTTCTGTGGAGAGCTGAGCGAGCCTTTCCTCTGCTGGCTGTGGGAGCCCCCCATGGTATCAGCTGTGGTGTGTTTCAGATTTGTTCCAGATGCTCTTCTTTCGCTTCTTCTTTGCCAGGTTCACCTCATCTGTTTTCCGGGATCGCCTGACTCGCAGTCACAGCCTCTCACTGCTCTGCTTCTCATCACTGACATTATCTAACCTTGTCTAACCTTATCTAACTGTCTCTTGCCTTTCTCTTTCACAAACGTTTAGGTTGACAGTACTGTGAATCCTCCAGTTACCACATGAATAGTCCTCCAACAGTCCCGCCTCCTTGCTCTACTTCTCCTCATCCTCCATCATTTTTCTCTTTTACATACACAGCACATTACAGTCCCTTGTAAGCAATGTCATAGCCTTTTGAAGGAGAGGTGGAGAGTGGTATGCGTGCAAGAGGATTGTCTGGAGTAGGTAGGGGGTATATTAAGAGCCATGTGTGTCATGAGGGCATTTGGTAGGGGTTAGCTATTGTTCCAGTGAGAAAGAGTCCTGTCTATTGTTAGTCAGCTGAATAGAAGAGACTGAGGGGGAGGAAGAAATGAATGTGAGGAGACGATAGAGAGAGAGTTTAAGCATCAGAAAATACAGTCACACTTGTTGTGCCCTATTCCCACTACCTTCTGTGCCCTCAAGCCGTACATTTCTGACAACCACTGTAAAGTGGGCGGCAGTAGCTCAGTGGTAGAGTGGCCGTCCTTCAACCGGAAGGTAGTAGGATCGATTCCCACTCACCCCACAGTTCATACTGTCGTTGTGTCCTTGGGCAAGACACTTAACCCACCTTGCCTCCAGTGACTGTAACACTGGTAATGTAATGTAAGTCGCTTTGGATAAAAGCGTCTGCTAAATGAATAAATGTAAATGTAAATGTAAAGAACAACAATGACCCCTACCTACTATTGATTTTACAGTGTGTAGCCATCACACAAGTCAACGGTATTTTTCCGTTGAAGACTCTGACAAAATAAACAAGAATAGCCTACATACTTTTTATAGCTTTTTCTTCTTTCTTTTGATAAACAAAAAGACTATGCATTGTGCCGCTTTGGGACAAAACAGCCTTTGGGAAAAGCGCACAAAGTAGCAAACGTCCCACTGAAATGAATCACAAGACTCAAATGAAGATCCACATTGATGAACGACTTAACCGCATTTAAAACAAATATAGTGCTTAGAAAACACGTACAAAGCATCAAGACTTAGGGTGTGTTGACACTTAAGTCCTCTTCATTGGTTCGCACCAAAACAGAAAACGATCCATTTATTTGGGTTCGTCAGCTAAAAGACCCGGTCCGCCGAGCGTTCAGCCGGCATTTTAAACTTCGGACCAAACGGAAAAACATCCCTATTTAAGGAAGACACTAGATGGTACTGTTAGCCAAAATGCTAGGCATGTTACTATAGCATTTTAGCTTCTCGGTGGTTGGCATTTAACCTCTTCTCATTTTATTTAGTTGGACAATATTGTTTTGGATCGTTTTTTTCCGACATAGGAAAACTTAGCATTAGGCTAAGCTACATGATGTTTTCATCGACAAATTATGAGGCTCTTCCTGTTTGGGCTTGTCTATGGTCCGTGAAAGGTTCACACTTGAATAGAGCCGAGTGAGTTTAGCGCTACAAGACTTATAAGACTTTTTAACGGGTCTCAGAGCGCGTGTTTGCTGCAAAAAGAAGTTTGTCTGGAGCATAGGCTCAAATGTCAGTTATTGTTATTAGGGCCCAAAAAAAATAATAAAAAATTCACCTCCAGAAGTGACCCAAAAGAGAAATTTCCTCCAGTTTTGGAAGTACTAGGTTAAGATTTGGCCCATGTGTTTTGCATGCTAGATCTCAGCCAAAGATGCCATTTAAATGCCACATTTGGCCCAAATGTTGTTGCCATCAGGGCACACTTATCAAGTACTGCGGTCAAGCCATCCCCGTTTCGCAAAACACCAGTCAAGCCAGCCCCGTCTTTATTTCGGAGTGCCCCCGTATTAGCTGTTTTACGGTAATGCAAGGAAACAGCGCCTAGACGTCCTCCCGAACTGATGAATGTTCGTTTTTTACATTTTCAACTCTCGGTAGCTGCGTCTGTTTTGACAGTTAATATTCTTTTTTTTTATCATAAATATTATTCACAAACTCAATAATCAATTCAGTTTTGAAACTTTATATTTGATGTTGCAATGATACAATAATGTTTTTGTTAAATTTCAAATAAATGTTAAAATAATATTAAAGCATGTAATTTAGGAACAGTCTAATGCAGAATTACAAAATAAAAGCCCCCTGATAATTCAGAATTTTTTACACCAAATTTATTTAATTGATTAAAAGTAAAGTTGCAGCTGCCAAAGAGTCCTTCCACGTCTGGTGAGTAGCAGAGGACCCCTTGGTGCTCTCCAAGAAATTTAAAAAGAATCTGATGTAGCATTTCAAAATAAAGGTCCCCTGAAAAATTCATAACTGGTAAAATTTCTCACCAACTTATGATTTGATTTTATAGGAAACTACTAATTGCTAAAGGGTCATTCCACTTCTGGTGTGTAGCAGAGGACCTCCTGATGCTCTCCAGGAAATTTCAGAAGAATCTGATGTAGCATTTCAAAATAAAATCCTTCTGAAAATCAATATACTTTAGAAATTATGAATTTTCAGGGGGCTTTTATTTTGGAATGATTGATCATACTGGAAATGATCAATCATAGACACAAGAGTACAAGTGTTTGTATATTTTAATGACAGACATACAAAGACATTCTAAAACATTGTTGTATCATTGAAGGTTCAACATCAAAGATAAAGTTTCAAAACTGACAATTGAGTCCATTGAGTTTGTGAATTCAACTTTTTTATGATTACACGTTACATAGACCTATAATAGTATAGGCTACAAAACAGTTGAGTAGGAAGGAGGTATTAAAGATACAGTTGCTTCTTGTGGAAAAAAAATAAAAGAGGACATGTTCAGCTTCAGACTGTAAGAGTCTGAAGCTATTAATCAGTGCAATTGAAGGACTATAGAAAAAGAAAGAGCCTAACAAATACCACGACTTTATTACCTGTCAATGGTAATAAAGTCTTATGTGATCAATGTCTTATGTGACCTGTTGCATTTCTGTGACTTTGGCGTTAGAAAAAATAAAGGATGAAAATATTGTCAGGACCTGACCATGATTTCATCAAGCATTTTAATCTAACAGTCTTCAAATGTTGATAGATATGACAGTAGCACATGATAAAGCTTATTTTTAAATTTAAACAGCTACATCATATTGCATCATCAAAATTATTAAAAAAATAGGAAGTGACTTCAACAATGTAGTCTGAAAAGGTTACCTCATTGAGATTTGAAATTACTGTAATACTAAAAGAAAGGACAATATGTTATTGAAGTTGTTTACCTACACTGTTAAATGTTTCACAATATCCTCATATATATATATATATATATATATATTTTATATATATATATATATATATATAAATATTTATATATATATATATATATATATATATATAAATATTTATTTATATATATATATATATATTTATATATATATATATATATATTTATATATATATATTTATATATATATATATATATATAAATATATATATATATATATAAATATATATATATATATAAATATTTATATATATATATATAAATATATATATATATATATATATATATATATATAAATATATATATATATATTTATATATATATATATATATAAATATATATATATATATATATATATAAATATTTATATATATATATATATATATATATATAAATATTTATATATATATAAATATATAATATATATATAAATATATATATTTATATATATAATTATATATATATATATATATATATATATATATATAAAACTCTTTTAATTATACACCAAAATAACTCAGTTTGTATATAACTCAGTTTGTATATATATATATATATATATATATATATATATATATATATTTATTTTATATATATATAAAACTCTTTTAATTATACACCAAAATAACTCAGTTTGTATTATTGTGATATAACTATATACTATATATTATAATAATGCTCTTTTTTTCTGCAGCAGTAGGAATGATATGTAAATAACATGTTGAGATGAGTTAAAGTGCAAAACAGAATGACTTTAAAAGTGCAGACCGACCGATAAACTCCGTTTTGTGAACTCCAGTCCTGCTAAAGGAGGAAAAAACACACAAATCAAAAATATTATGTTAAAGTTTTGTGGCGCGTTATGACAGGGCAAACAGATAAGGCATTTAGAAACAATTACAGGTGTCCTTTTTTACTTTCTAAATGCAAATCTGTATTTATATAACTTCAATAGTGTTGATGCTGTTCCAATTCTACACCAAGTTTGTCATATATCTCCTTTAGAACAAGTAGAGCCGTATCCTCAGACTCCCTAAAAGAAAGAGCACAAAAAAGAAGGCATCAGGGATATTAAATATATATCAGAACAAGTAGATTCTAAACAACTCGATGACTCACCAGTAACATAGGTGGGACTGAAGGGCAAACAGGTATTCATTGAAGCTTTCAATGGGTTTCTCTTGAAGTACATAGTCAATCCTACGCCCTCCATTCAGCATCCCAACTTTGATCTCAGGCTGCTCTGGCTGGTTTACTAAATCTGGGGAGTCTGCCTCAGCACATCCACCTGTAAGGTCAAGTTTAGCAAAAAATAAGCCCAGACAGACCAATAATAGGGGGTAAAAGAGTACTGTAGTATGTGACTGCAGTTATTACTGGTACAGTAACATATTACTGGTACAGTAACATGTTGCACAACATTTGCCCTTTAAAAACAGATGTACAGACAAGACAGAAATCATTATCTTTTGCCCCAACAAACAAAGGGAAAGTGTCTGCAGTCACCTCAAGTCTCTGGACTCTGATGACCTAAGGGACAGGTCTCCTGCTGGTGCCCAGGGTCAGGACTAAACACGGTGAGGGAGCGTTTAAGTTTTATGCCGATAAAATCTGGAACAGTCTTCCAGAGTAGATGAGACAGGCCTCTACTCTTGACAAGTCCAGGCTAAAAACATTTCTGTTTAACTGACAACTGAAAGTATTTTATCTTCTTTTTTTAGTTTTGTTTTAAATTCTTTCCCATCCTTAGCTTTGTATACTGTGCTGGGTTCTACCTGACTAGTTTCTAGTGCACTTATGCTTTATGTTACCTTGTGTTGTCAAAATTGCTTCCACTGTTTTCCTCACTTGTAAGTCGCTCTGTCCTTGGGCAAGACACTTAACCCACCTTGCCTCGTATGAATGTTAAGAATGTTTAGTGAGTGTATGTGGTGATGGTTGGAGAGGCCGTAGGCGCAAAATGGCTGCCACGTCTCTGTCAGTCTGCCCCAGGGCATCTGTGGCTACAGTTGTAGCTTACCATCACCAGTATGACTGTGTATGAATGAATAATGGACAGCCTGTAAGCGCTTTGAGTCCCTTGGGAGAAAAGCGCAATATACACCCAATCCATTAACATTATCATTATTATAAAAGCGTCTGCTAAACGAGTAAATGCAAGTGATTAATTTTCTTTTCTTTTTTAATTTATTTTATTGATAATTGTTGTATTTGTGCTTTTAACCTATCTCTCTTCTTTTTGTAAAGCACTTTGAATTGCTGTATGAATTGATTGTGATATATAAATAAACTTGCCATGCCTACTTTTACTTACTTATGAATCTCATTAACTAAAGAGATCAGCAGGTACAGCAATATTGGTGTTCCCTTAAAAATTTCACAGTAGAATATTTTTGACACACAAAGTAAACTCCGTCATGTTTCTAAACTGATAAATGAGGTGGATTACCCTGCACTTCTTGTAGGTTTCCCTGTGGTGTTTTTTCTTCTGCTTCTACTGGGGGCAGTGCAGCAACAGGAAGTCTAGCAAAGGACTGCCATGCTGTGCGCAATGAGCCCAATACATTATTCTTTATGTCCGTGCCCATACGGGTCAAGCTGTCCTTTAATTCTAAAAAAGACAAAAAAATTGTCATTATACTAAAAAGCTCAACCCACATTATTTTACAATAAATACAAAAGAAATGGTCATACCCAGATGCATCCTCTTACGGCCTTTATGGTGAGGAATTAGCATGGGCTCTAAATCGACGTCAGACACTATCATTGGTTCTATCCGATAGGCCACAGGATCGTACTGCACAGCAATAAAAGGAGATTTAACTTGAATGCAATAACAGCAGCATGCTCATAAGCATAGTTTTTAATGTATTTAATAACCTACAGGATGATAGATGTTGTAAAAGTTCTTGCAGGTTGGAAAGGTGTAGTTTGGGTCAATGCATTTAAGTCCTCGAACAGTAAGAAACATCCCAATGGGAGAGCCGAATGCAAAAAATGTCTGTGGGTGGAATGCCAATTGTGGGTAGTCGATAGATAGCTGAAAAACACAGAAAGTAAAGAGTTATTTTTCCAATAATTGCTAAAAAAAAAAAAAAAGAGGATAACACATTGATTCAAGAACATGGAAAGAACAAAAAACAGAGCAGACAGACAGACAGATATTCACTCATGCCTGACAGCTACTGGTTGAGATCTTGGAGTCTTCCCTAAGAAGACCACACTGAATATAAAGTGGAACCCCATATGCAGGGAAATCTAAATCAATTACATCAGTGCAGACACACCTGTCCCTTGGCTATGCCTCCATTGGTCTGTCCCAGCAAGCAGGGAAGGAGAAAAGCAGCAATGTAATGTGTCAAAGATTTCACTTCTCTAGGCCCTCCAGGACAAAAAGTGCCCAAATTTATGTTCATGTTTACCTGCCCAATGCCTACATTGAAGTACTCGTAGTCTACAGCACTGGTGACAGACTGGGCTCTGTGTAACTGGGAGTGCTGTGTCATCAACCCTGAAGACTGGTTATCATTATGATCAGTGGCTGAGGAATCTTGAGAGGCGACCAGACATGTTGAACTTGGCCTGCCATCCTAATGAGAGAAGCAGTTTTATAACATGCTCACTTGCTAGCACATTAAAAAGCTAATGATCACAAGTAAACAAATTAGCAGGTTATTGTTCACATTTTCTGAGTATGACAACTTTTGTTGGTGACAACTGACCTTTGGGAAAAATTTTCTTCTGACGTAGTTCAAGATCTTCTTCCTAGGCCCAAGTGGAATTCCTAAGTCTTTAAGGTCACTGTCGTGGCACAGAGCCTAAAGTAAAAAGGGAAAACAAGTTGTTGTTTATTGTTTGGTTTAAATGACTGTGGTATTTTTGTAAATAAGTTGTACCAATGATTGAAGATCAAGGTCTTCTGCCTGCAGAATAGCCAGGTACCGCTGTAGGCCCATTCGGGTCAGAATCTGTTCTAAAGTGTCACCATTTTGAGGACTTGACTCAACACCAGGCACCTTCCAAAAAGATTGACATGTACAGTTATTTATGTATGCAGATTTTTAAAGATTGTAATAGTAATAATGGTCATCATACTTTCTCTGTATGGACCTCAAATCCAGACCTCTGATTAGTCAGTAAGTCAAATAGTATTAGCGAACCTGAATCACAAGATATTCAGAATTCAGATTCTGTATCATCTACTGTGGACTAGTTTAAGCTATTTGTACAATCTTACCAAGGCTATGGCCCACTATGGAAACTGTGCCATTAAAGTCTGGATGTCGTTGTTTAAAGAGTGTGTGTAGTCTGTTGATCTCAGAAGCCACAGTGTCTACTATAGTTTGACAATAAGTGGGGCTATTATAGAAAAACAAGTCCAAAAGAGTATCATTGGTGAAATGTCTCAGCCTGCTGATGCTGGGCAGAGTGATCCTTTGGATGTCCCTAGCAAGAGGAGAAACATAAATAGATTAGAGGAACTGCAAAAAAAGTGAGTAGAAGCTTAGTTTTATTTTGTTAGCTGTAGCGCATGACACTTACTCATCCACTCCAGTAGCATCACCGTGCAGAGCACTGTGCCAATTCACAGGCAAAAACTCAACCCTGCCCACTTTACTCTCTTGCTGAGCACGTTTATAATGAGAGGCAAGAAGGGACAGAGAAGCACTCCTAAAATCATTCACTGAAAAGACACACACACACAAAAAAATAAATAAATCAGGAATACACATACATACTTAAAGACTCACACGGTTATAAAAACTGTGTATTAACAAATAGCAACTCACCACATTGAATGATGGACCTGAAGCGCAAATCACATGCAGGGCCAATGCCATGGACCATAAAAACAAGATGGTCTATCTTGTCTGGTTCACCTGAGAACAAAATTTAGAAATATAATGATATCACAAATGCTGACTGCGATTGTTTAATTTGTATGACTTTATAAGAAAAACAACATACCTTCAGGTATTTCTACAGAGATGCTGTCTACTCCTCTCTTGACTGTTCTGGGTCGAGATTGCTCGGAGGGGGAGGAGACCCAATCATCTTGCATAAATATTGGCTGATAATGCATTATGAGCTAAGGGAGTAAGAGTGAAATGAAATAATTAAATTAACCATTTACAAACTATGAACTATTAAAAACATTCAAAATCAACATACTTTGGGATTGTGTAAGATTACAGTTTCTCCTGTGGGAAACTCCAGCTTCTTTTTCCACTCATCTTTGGTTACTGCTTGCTTATAGGCATCCTTGAAATATTTTTGAATAATTCAGGAATAAAAAAAGACAAGTACAAAGTATTGTTGGACAGCAAACAGGAGTTATGTTTACCTCTAGACTCTGGCTGAAGTCTTCAGTGTATGGCATAAATCTTGTGTCTTTGTCTCCTTTATAAAACCAAGTGCAGCGGCGGACTTCAGTGGGCGCTTGTTCCCAGTACACAGCATAGCATCTCCTCTCAATGACGTGCACATCATACCGCTCTCCATCCACAGCCACCTGATTAATTCCTAATCCACATAAAAAAGTATTACATGAAATTGCAACTGTCTAATTAACTATATATTTATATACATTATTTCAGTTTAGGGCAATCATTTTGCCACTTTTCAGAAGTTTAATAAATAAACACCGACATCAACACCCTGCCATTGCCCTACTGCAAGTCTGTTAAAATAACCTCATAGTGTACTGAAAAAAGTAAAGTAAAATTTTGCTCCCCTACAACAGAAATAAGTATAACGTTTGCTATACCATGTCATATTTATATTTATGTACTTATGTTATATTATGTGATGCAGTGTTCTTAGGAGAAAGAAAAATAAATCCAGGACTTACTTCCACCCATTTCTTTTTTATAAAAAATGTTATCTTTGATATAATCTCTGTGTGCATAAAATAAATAATATATTTCATAATTATAAAATATAGTATTATATATAGTACGCATATAATATTTACATTAAAATCTTAAAATATTTTGTTGCTTATATTTTAACCCTAAAAATATCAAACATAATTTTGATTACTTCTAACATGGAAGTAATTCTTGTAGAAAACTAACCTCTTCATTTAAACACATTAAGGCATCTCTGGAATGAAACTGAACTTCAGGCTATTTTTAAAAATGGTAAGAATGTCAAAAACAGTTTATTTTATATGGCACCAGAGTAATGATAACAATGTGCCATTTTTCCTTTGTCCAAGATGAACACATTGTGTTATTATTTTATTGACTATATCCACATAAGAACAGCACATAGTTTATTCTTACCACTACTGTGTGCAGACTCTAGTTTGTCTGAGTCATCTAAGCTGAAAGGAAGCCAGGAGGGGTTGTCATCTACCCGTCTACAGAAGAACCAGTGAGGCCGGACTGCCTGGTAGGGAGTGGGGACGGACTCCATGTCAAGCATCTCAAAGGATGAAGTGGAGGATGGGGAAGCCTCATCTAACATAGGTGACACCTGCAGAAAATCCAGTTAAGGGGTTGCATACCATTTTTTTCTGTTAGCCAAGTTGCCTAAACCATTACACTAGAAACACCCTCTGTTATTTGTTATGAGCAAGTAAAAAATAAAATGAATAAAATAAAATTGCATGTATTTAACAACATTAACATTTTCTTATAATAACAAAATATATTTGCTTCTATTGTGATCACTTCATCCGACGTCTCTGACGTAGTCCATAAACTGCGGTGTGGTAGTCCAAAGGTCCCTGCTAGTTTGAGGATGTGCCATTTGGGTCCAGCTGTGGTAGCGCCAAATCCCGCCGCCCTATCAACAGAAGGTTTGGCGTGATGGGATCCGGGTCAGCCACATCAGATGTGTAGCCAAGAAGTTTAGAGTTTAAAACACCTTCCACCTCAATAAGGGCTGTTAAAAGGACTTCTTCTGCCACAACTTGGTCTTTTAGAATGACTTGCAGAGCCAACTTAACTGATCTAATTTTCCTTTCCCAGGCCCCTCCAAAATTGTGGTGAAAACATGTGGCAGGTGCTGCTTAGGTTCTGGCTCCATGTTTTTAACGGCCTTCTGGAGCTCATTGTGACCTTCCCTGAAATTTGTGCAGGGGTACGACCAGAGTTTGTATGGCTTTCCTCTGCGTGCAATGAATCTGCGCAATGACATAAAAAAAGACAAAAAATTCTTCAAATGTGAGTGCTAGACTCCAAAAAGATATATATAAATAAATTTTTAAAAATGCGTTTTAGCTTGAAGACTTCTTCAAAACGTTGCGCAGTGTGACGGTGGAGTAGGCTACTGGTCAGTGTTTATATCCGAGGACGTCTGTTGTGCAGTGCCAGCTGAGACCCAAAGTTGAGTCTTGAGGATTAAGGCTTTTGAAGTTTAGCCAGAGTTCACAGCTAACTGACGTGCTGGGCAGGTGAACGACAACTTCAGGAATATTGCTTACCCACTGGCGTATTTTGAATCCACCTTGGTTAAGAAGCTCTCTCAACTTGTCAATGAGAGCCTTTGCATCTTGTGGGTCAAAAAGGGACTGCAAGCAATTATCCACGTAGAGCGTGTTATTTTACACTGTATATTGCGTTTTAAGCTTGGACTTTGGTAACAGTCCATGGAACGGTGATGGGATCTTGTTTCTTAGCTTCTCTCAGGTCATGAAGCACCAATAGATGCTTGTCTCCACAGATGCTGCACGGCTTCTTTAAAGTGCATTGCTCAGAAGAGTGTTTATAGCCGCAACAACAGCATTTTGATTTTTATCCTGGTGGCAATAGCTTTAAGGCACAGTTTAAGACAGGAGGGTTTGACGCTGTAGCATTCACCTCTACCTTTGTCTGTGTGAGATATAATGGACCATAATAGATGAAAGTGGACTTACTCTGAGGCTTTGGCTTTGCAGAGACTCCGAAAATTTTACTCTCTACACGTGACTTATCCAAGGGGATGAGTTTGAGTGGTCTGTCTGGACAGTTAGAAAACATGCGATTTGCACTCGAGCCATTTCGAGAAAATATACATGTTGTATGTCCTGCTGTTCGGATACGGTAGTACGGATGATCCCACGGATGATGCAATACTCTCCAAAACTGTCCCTGTAGCTTTTGGTGAGTAATCTGTCGACATGTGAACTACACTGGAGCTCACTGTAACTTCATCCATAGTACTGAGCAGCCCGACCATACTGCCAGCGAGAAATCCTCAAAGGCTTGGTGGTCGCCAGCTTTAATAGGGGAGCAGTTAAGAATAGCACTGAGCTCACTTTGGAGTGTCTTGTTGTCCATACTTCTGCTTTAGAGCGTGCATTGCACTAGTGTAGGGAGGGAGTACAATCGCAGATTTAGCACCTGCCAACCTGTACACCGCATAGATGCTCTAAATGATCCAGTAGGATATGATATTTATACTCTTCTGTTAGATGAGCATGTGGCCCTAGTAAGCTGTCTAACCCTTTCTCAATACTGCAAAATTGGAATGTCACCAGTTTAGGCTTCAAAATACCATATGAAGACGCTACAATCATCTCCAACAGGTTTGGCGAAGGAATGTCTATTGAGGTATGTGAGGTTGCCAGGTAATTTTCAGTAAGAGGAAGTAAACAGTAGCTGATGGATATATTGCAGAATAGGGACTGGCTAGATCAGAAGTAGCTACATATTGCTGTAGATGGGCAGGGTGATATGAAGGTTGGCTGCGATGACGATAAAGGGTTGCAGCTTAGCCTGTCAGGGATCACAGGGCTATCAGAGGGGCGTGCAGAGTGTACCTTGTTAGAGCTCTTTGGATGCAGCCACTGATGAACTCTCTGGTCCAACATAGTTCAGCCAGCTCAAGCTGCGATGATGTGACTACTTGAGTGACAGGCCGCAGTGCTGGGAGGATTCACAATAGGTGGGAATGAAGTAGCAGCAAGCTCAACTGACCTTAGCAGGTTGACAGGCGTTACCCCCAAATTACACTGCATCCGCTGGGATGTCACAGATCATTGCCCAAAGGATGCGTTTCAGATCCACTGCGGAGCGGAGCCCTGCTCTAGGGCTCTCAGCTCTAGATAATAATAATCGTAATAAAATCTGGTGATAAAGATGTGTTAGGGACCAAAACAAGTGTTTATTCAGAAGAGGAAGGACCAGAAAACTGTTTTAGTTTGAGATTACTTTGTCATTCAAATAAACATCACTTCACATTACATTGGGCACAAAAAAAGCTTTGTTTTTGCAGATCATATTGCATTTAATGCTTAATCGTGTATATAAACATAAATATTAAAATGGGAAAAATTTGTCTGTCTATTTTTGTATTACTTGGCAAATCCAGATGTTGTGCATGTACAGTTTCGGCGTCCAGCAAAAATAGAACTGCTGCGGATCAGTGCAGAGCTAAGCGGAAGGGACTGGAGCTGAGCGGATGCTGTGTAAATTGTCTCATTGAAAACAACGTTCAGTATTTGCTGCGGAGTGCGTGGCGGAGCGGAGCCACATGCAGTGTAAACTGGGGGTTAGGGAGTCCTGCCTCCAGGCTAGTGCCAGTGGGTTGAGCAGTTATTTGTGGGTCTTGCTGCTGATAGGAAGGGAAGCAGCTCTGCCATGTCCCGAAGCATTGTTGGCCTGAGGTGGAGGACTGCAAGGTTTAGAGGCTTTCTCCAATTGATCCACTCGTTTTTTCAACAAATGACGGCTATCCTCCATAGTCGCTTGTAGTTGACCCATCTGTTTTAGGATGCTAGCCCAAACCAACTGTATTTCCCACTCCTGCGTGGACGGGGACTGCTCTGCTCACTGTTATCCTGGAGAGTTGCCGATCTTGCAGACTCTGCCAAGGCAAAATCCGTCTCGAAGGACCACCTGTGGGATACTGTGTGCTTTCTGCTTGCACTAGTCACTGATCACGCTTCAACTGAGTCTTCCTAGGTCAGAAGGATAGGCACACTCAGGTTGTAAGGTCCAGAAGGTTTAAAGATAAATGATGAAAGGGATGGCAGATATATGGAGTTGTTCCGAGGACATGAAAATGTTTTTTTAATGAATAATGTGTGTGTATTCTTGTGTGTGGTTACATGATAAGAACGCACACGGCACTCTTACACACAGGGACTGGGTTATGCTCATTACTCAACGATTCAACTGCTTAACAATGCACCAAAGCTAACCTTACATTTCTTATGACATTGCTTGTGTTGGCGATCCAGACCGTTCCGCAGTTTCAACCCCCATACAGACACTCAAAAACTCTGTGTGTCTGTGTGTTACAGGTGGTTCTCACCTTCAGTAATGTCAAATCTGCAGTTACTAGTGCAAGCTCTCTATGTTCAAGGAAACTGATCCCGACAGACAAAATAAGAGTGAGCCAGAGAAAAAGGATTAGGCTTCTTCCTGCTTAGCAGCACAAAGCTCGATTCATTCTCTTTTCTGGAGATGTCTCCCATTTCCACAACTCCTGCCACAGCTTGTAATCACAGTCTTCAAAGTAGTGCGTTTTGTTTATTATGTAATATAATTGGTGGACTATGTAAAAGAAGAAAGGCAAACATTCTCTGAGGAAAAGGACACATAACCATATACAAAAGGATAATAATAAAATAACTTTTTGGAGTCCTTATAAGCGAACATAAGCAAAAACCATGCTGAATGTGAAGGAGAGTTCAAGAGTTTATAATGTGTGAAAACTTTTAAAAGAACAGTAGGCCTATGGGACTTCCATTTATATGTCCTGCTTTCCAGCTGGAAGCTTCTAGAGTTTTCAGACTAATGTAATAATACTCCTCAATACATGTTACAATACTATTTTTGTTTGGGAGGGCATTAACACTACTCATGTATTTAGCTACAAGTGAGTAAATTACATACACACTTACCTTATTTTCTGGTGAGGTCTCTGTGGCCTCAATCTGTGAGTCGTTGCCCAATAGACCGTGAGTGTTGACTGGTGGGGTGGCCTGGTGCAGACCCCCGTCCTCACTTGGACAGTATGACATTAGCCCCAGTCCCGGGCCGCAGCCCTCAGCTCTTACTTCAGTGGTATTAATCCAGCTGTATAGACAGAGCAAAGCGAGAAGCTAAATACTCAAAAAGAAAAAAATTGATATAATTTAATTTATAGCAGATTTGTCAGAGTACTTTTGCAGGACTGAAACATTAACATGCTCCAACATCGGCAGCAGTGGTTAGGCCTACAGTTAATTCTAGCATTCATGAAATAATGACCAATTATATAATGTAAGTAGGTTAAGGGTAATAAACAAAACAGTCTTTGCTACATGTAGCATCAATGGAGCGCGGCCGCCATGCACATAATAATTCAAATTAATTAATGTTTCAATTATATCATACCTTCGTTAGATAATAGAAATGCATTGTCTGGCCACTATTTATTTTTAGAAGTCCATAAATAAATGAAACCTTGCTGTTTATTTAGGTGACGGTCTTGCTAGCGATTCCTACGATACTGGACTGAACACTGGCATGAATTATTTAAATATTTGAGTTTTAATTCAAATGTATCCTACGCAACAGGCTGTAAACTCACCCAGTGCTTCACTGAAAACTAGGTTTATTTGGAGAGATTTCCATCCCTGTTTGTGTTTGTCCTGCTCTGCGTTAGCTCAGCTAACCAAGGGCAGCCTCCTGTCAGCAGCTGCTGAGTTCAGGTATTCAGGAAACGTGGGCTTTTGAAAATAAAGCATGAAATGATTGCGTTAACAAATAAATACCATTCCTACACATAATTTAACAATGACAATTACAATCATTTAAATACCATAACCCACAGTCTGAAAATCCATTTTTGGCTTTCAAAGATAATCGTAATACTTTTACCCAAAGTCTGTAAATGCACCACCGGATACCGGAGCTGGTCTCCGCCCACAACCTGGCGTTATGAATATGTAATAAGGTATATGTTTCAGTTAAACATGGGTTGAACGTAAAAAGCATTTAATTTGTACATAAACCAAGTAAAACACATCAAACACCAAAAGACTGTGATTTTGTGCTGTATATACGTTTTTACTAGGTCAAAGATATTTAACTTTTTCTGCTGTAGATCGTGCTTGAGACAACAATAATAATAACTTTAAAGTTAGTGTAATAAGTTTTATCGCATTTCTAATTCAATTCTCTGCCAGGTCTATAACAAGTGACCTGCTTGATTGAATCATAGAATGCATATATTGATCAGAGGCCTACACCTACATGTAGACCTCTGACCATTGCACAGACACACCCCTAAGTGTTCAGCAATGATTCAAAACAGGGTTCACCCATTTGAACCCCCTTTTCAAGGTCAATAGCCTACTATCAGTAAAAATACTACTATGGTTGCAACTATTTTCCAACTATTTTCCAAGCATTTGGGGGTGGGGGATATGCAAGAGTGGAGCATACCAGGGGAAGGAAGACTGGAATACTGCTTCTTTGGACACACCCAGTTCAACAAAGTGAGAGCCACACAGAATAATGAGTTTGTGTGAAGCAATAAGAGGGTGTGGCCTTTTTACACAGTAAGAGCAGATCAGCTAAGTTTGCCTAGCATAAAGGGGCAGTATCCTGAACAGAGAGCCGCAGTAACTTTCACTGAGCTGCAAAACAACCCAGCACCATACTTCTACTCACTTCACCCCTTTCCTGGGCATTCTTCAGAAATAAATCCAGCCTCTGTAAGAAGGACAGAAAATAAACTCCAGGAGCACAACTTACCAACACACACGCAGACATGAAGGACAAAGTTAAGAGAGGAGGAGGCAGAAGTCAGGCCAAAAATGGTAAGAAATCTTGTTTTCATTTTCTAATCCTACCCCTGTGCCTTCTGTGTTTGCTTCTTTCCTGATCCTTCTTTTTCATCTGGTGCCAACTTCACAGCAGAATCTGAAGAGGGTGGGAGATTTTACACTGCACTGTTGCACTGCACATAGTTGGTTTCTTTTCTGCTTTTGCCAGTTTCTTGAGCACTAGGGAAATGTGTTTGATCTATAATTTGTTGAGTAAATAATAACGGCATTAATGTTTTGTATGCCTTATAATAGTATAATAACTTTTTGTTGGGGGCTATCTTAGACCTATATGCCATTTACCACAAACCCCACCAAAGCCCATTTGCACAAAACAAATCTCCCTTTTGCACTTCAGGTGTGTGCTGGCCTGTCTCCATATTGCCCTGAGGAGCATATCCCCCACAAATGAAAGTACAGATTAATAGTATGACTGACAGGTCATGACATCTAAGTAAAACAGACTGAACATAGTAAAATGTATTACACTGTAATTCAAGAATGAAGTTCCCAGTATGAAAGATGCCTGTGCCAAATACACTATTCACTGCTGAAAACAATACTGTCTTCTCTAGTAGTAGTAAAGTGGCTGTTCCAAGAGAGGTTCTATGGAAAGGAGGGATCTTTATCTAGCCAATCACAAACAGGCAAACCATTTGGGTGCCTTCCAGAGGTTGAGTTGTCCCAGAGTGACAGCAAGAAATGGGGATTTACTTATCAGTGAATACTATGTTTGCAGAGTTTGACATTTTCAGATGTAGTCATGCATGCTCCGCTGATAAACTATAGCTTATATATTTAAGAGTCTCCACATGCCGGCACAGGGCGTGGTTGTCCCTTCACCCTAAGATGACATGAAGGCCAGTAGGCAAATTCAACAGGTTTAGTCACACTACAGGTTGAGGAACACGCTGGGTCCTGCTCGCCCTATGAATCTTGTTTGTGTTAAAAGGGACACACCCCACTTTCTCTTTTTTTCACTTTTTTTATGCATAGTTCAACAGCTTTCTTATTCAGGCTTTTATGTCTCCATAAGTTTAAGAACAACAATTTGTTGCATGTAATTAGCTAAAAGTGACCAAAAAAAGTATAATTACATTATCTATGGCAGGGCTTTGGTATTTATGGAAAGTAATTTCTCCTGTTGTTCCTCCTACCAGATGAGATGAAGACCACTGTTGAGGACACTTTGTCTGTAAAGATACAGGGAGCAGGAGTTGATCCATTTGAGCTGCAGGTAAGTAATCACCATGTACTCATAATATTAGATATTCACAGTACAAATATGTATGTTAATACATGGTAATACATTATAGGTCCCTGGATTTTGGCTGGTTCAAGACGCTGTGATGACTCTGCTTTCGAGGGAGGAGGTGTTTCCACGCTCCAACCTGTCACTGTCACTTGCTGGTACAACACTGGACCCCCTTGCAGAGCTGCAAAGCCTTAAGGGCTTTAAACCAGGATCTGTTCTCCGTATGGTTGAAGGTAGACTTCATTTTCTATTTAACTATTATGGTTAAGATTGGTTTGTTATGTGTCTGTTATAATTTCACTCTGTGGAGACTAATTAAAAATACTATATTATATTATATTATATTAAATCAACAATATGTACATATTTTCACATTTCCATTGATTTAAAACATGTCTTTACATGTTGATCCAGCAGAGTTATATTATTTTAGTTTGAATTTTCCGTTCTATCCTATTTCAGAGCCCTACACAGCTCATTCAGCCAGGCTTCACTTGGTTCGTGTGCTGGAGCTCCTGAGAGCATCTGGGCCTCAGGACGCACTAAGAGAGGGACGCTCACCAAGTATTTTGGACACTATCACACAAACACAAGCTCAAGGTGAGCTCTCAAACAATAATACAAACTATATATGATATAACACTATAATAAACTAAGCAATTGGTTTTCTGTTTTCTTGTACAGACACAGGTTTACAGAATGGAAAGAGCCTAAAACGGTCTTTAAGTAATACAAAAACAGAAGCAGCCAATCAGGATGGAACCCCTGAATACTTACTTCCGGGTTCCCAAGAAAGACCATTGATGGCGCTGCTACCAAATAGTTCCCAACCAGAGGTAGACAGAGAGTGTTGTTTTTTAGTATTATTTTATTTTTATTTTTATATAGCGCTTTTCCACCTACTGTAGTAGGCACTCAGAGCGCTAGTAATTGAACTCATGCACACACAGCAGCCACAAACTTTATATGTGTCCCATCAGGCTCCAAGCTTTGTGCGGGACTTGACTCTCAGTTGTTGGAACCCACCTCCAGGACACAGAAAGCTGCAAGGAGACTTTTTGTACATCACTGTGTTGACAACAGAGGGACGTCGCTTTGACATCACATCATGCCCAAAAGGCTTTTTCCTCAATAGGTATAGAATATTTAGAATCATATCGAGTAGGAATACAACATTACTTGTATCTCTTCCAATGCTTGTTGTTTGCATATCTTAATGCACTTAAATATGCATTACTCAAACATGACAAAAATAAAAGTGCAACATTTGGATATTCTTCCCTTGCATTCAATTTAGATCTACAGAAGAGGTGTTTGATCCCCGTCCTGCACAGTCTTCTCCAGTCTGCCACTGTTTCACGGACCTGCTCTCTTACATCAGCCAAGCCTTCAAACAATCATTTACCACTCTTAAAACCAGGTAATACATAATCATCAAATGCTGATACCATCTGATTAAAGCCTTATTGTTATAAAGTTGCTTTTGTGACCCTTTAGGTTTCACTTGCCCCCTCTTGAAGCATTGCCTACTCCGTATCACACCCTCAGCTGGCTGGGGCCTCCCTGTGCTTCTCGTTCACATAAAAACACTTTCAGCAGACTTGGAGTGGATGAACAGCCAGCACAGGTTAATTTCAAGTAACAGTGTTAAAAGATGTGCCACTGACAGCCACAGGGGAGTGTCTAAATACCTTTTATTATGTGTAGGCTCCAGACTGGAATGAAGAATTGCAAGCGGCCAGAGACCTTCCCCAAGGAACTCTGGAGGAGAAACTGCAGAGAGACAAAGCTCTAATACAGGTATTGCAAACATACTTATAATATGGTCATCTTTATAATGCGTTACAAAACCCTTTATTATTATTTGTTTTCTTGTTTTCACTTTTACAGGTTAATAGTGCATTTGTCAGGGCTGTAACTCAGGCAGCAGAGAATGTAATAGATGGTTTTGTAGAACCAGTCAATGGAAACCCTGATGACCCAGCTTTCCTGTGGGGTGGCTTGTTTATGAGTCAAGGGGCTGCAAGTGATATTTTTGGTGGAGAAAGAGGCCGCAGGTAAGAATCTATTATATATTGGACAACTTTGAAATGTGTTTACCAGTCCAAATATAGATTTAATGTGTTAAAGTTATCTTTACACTTGCAGAGCTGCTCAAAGACTAGAGCTGAAAGGAGTGCAGGCCTACAGTGACGTTGAGGGATTACAAGGGCTCCACACACTGCCCACAGCAGTTGTAGACTATAGAGGAATGCGTCTGTCTGCCCAAGGTTTGGCTCCTGGTATAGAAGGCTCAGAACAGGACCAGGAAGCCTCTCCTGCATCAAGGTTTATTTCATTAACCAAGTATTTTGAAAAACATTTTTTATCATAATGTTTCGCCTTTGCTATGAACTATAACCTGTTATTATTATGGTTGCCAGAGGCCTTCTATATGGGGTGAACGCAGGACCCCAAGAATCTCCGCAACGCAGACGTCTACTTGAACACTTGGCTCAAGCATCCAAAGCTCTTTCAATTCAAAGACATGTTGTTGTGGCACCCAAAGGTCACATGGTACCCCTGTTCACATCTTTTGATGCACAGGGCCTTGTAGGAGCCGATGGAAGGTTCTACGTACTGGATGTATTCAGGAGCTTCCCAGCTGATGCTAACTTTTGTTTGGAATCAGAAAAAGAAAGTGAGATTGGAGAAGAAAGAAAAGAAAGTTGTGAAGAGAAAGACAAAACAACTGGCTGCATAAAAGATGGCTGGCCAGAGAATTATCATTCAGACACTGGTTTTCCAAAGAGTTTTCCTCATGGGCTCTGTAGGCTTAGACCAGAACTGCTTCAGGCATTTATCCAGCACAAGTAAGTGTCAAGCATCACCAACGTTACTTGTGTTATTGCATTTTTTTTTTACCTGAAACCCAAATGCCAACAAGAATAAATGTGAATATCTCTTTTTAAATGGCCTTTAGTTATTCAAAATATGTTGTCTAATTTTTCATAATCCTTTTGTAGACATAACCTATTCACTCAGAAGGTGAGGGAGAAGCTGGATGTGAATGGAGGCTTTGAAGAATGTGCCACAGCATGTAAGGAGTCCTATTTTACTAAACAAACTGTGATAACTAGTTTGACAAAATAGCTTGGACACTAAAAATATTGACAATATTTGACAAGTTTTTGTACTTGCAGGTGACTCTCGTGCTAAAAGTGCCGTCCGAGAAGCTTGTAAAGAAGTGGGCTCAATTAGCGATTTTATCTTTGAAATGCGCTTCAACCCAAACATCTTCTCCCCAGGTACAGACTGAAACACAACCACTTGCAAAGTAAAGATTTTGCTAGAAGGAAACATCATGTTTCTTGTTTTTTCAGGAGTAATGTTCCCTCGTAGCGAAAGCACATCAACAAAGTTGCAGAAAAAGTTGCTGCAAGAAGCAGCTGCCTTTATAATCACACATCAGATACCAGCCTTTGTAAGTGAAACTTAAAGACACAAATATGCCTATTAACTGTCACAATACTATATACTATGTGTATAATGCGTGTGCTTGCAGGTGGACCATTGTTTGCAATTCAATGAAGTACCAGTCGATGGCGCTTCTCTGAAACAAGCTTTACATCAGAAGGGCATCAACCTCCGATATCTCGGACATGTGATCAAGGCCATCACAGAGTCAGAACACAAGGAGCGACTGAGGCACATATTGGTTTGTGTGAATTATGAAACTCCCACATATAGGTGGTAGCTTTACAATTAAACATTTCCTCTAACTACTTCTCTTTCTTTGTATTCCTCTGTTGATCCCCAGAGAACAGTGATCACTGAAACTTTCATTCGCTCAACCAAGCGAGTATTCAACACTTTTGTGCAGGTATTTTGCGGCATTTGCTTATCTCATTATTTATAAAAAAAATTCTAGCAAGGTAATGTCATAGCAGCAGGTGAAAGCTCCTTATTTGAAAAGGAATGTCTCTGCAGGGTGTGGATGTGTCAAGTCTCTCTGCAGCTGTCAGTCACTTCCTCTGCTGCCTTTTGGTTCCACACTACACGCCCACTACCATTGGAGAAGAAATGAAAAAGAAATCAAGACGGCGTGGCCGAGGGACTGGAGCTTCTGAAAGCACACCTTGGAGTACACTGACTGGGGCTGAACTGTGGAACATGGTGTGCAAGGATGCTGCTGAGACATATAACATCTCTGACATCCTAGGGTGCGACCAAAACACATGTTTGTTTTCTCCTCATGTTTTTAGTTATAGTCAAGAGCTTAGGTGTATTTTTTCTCTGTTATAGCTCTGGCCCAAACCACCTGGCCGAACACTATGGCCTTCAGAAGCTGTCACTGCTCAGAGAGTTTTGTTTAAAGACTGGAGTACAGGTAATATTTAAAATATACTGTTGCGTCAGTCATAAAGGGTTGAATGTTATGTTGGATATTAAAGGTTTAAATTGCTTAGGTTAAAGAAAAGGAAATGTTAGAATATTTTGAATGGCTTGTCAATATAAACCCCAACTGTACAAATATTCACTCACATTTTACTTATGTCTTTGACTTCTTTTGCAATAGTTGAGACTAAAGGACTATTTCCTGGACAACCAAAACAAAGCACCACTCTGTCCTGATGACATCCTTAACATTTTCCCTGTTGTCAAGCATATCCATATGCCAACTGTGGATGCTTCAAAAGCATACCTTACAGCCCAGACCTCAATACAAAAAGGTGACTTTAGATTTTGCCAAATCAATTTACATTTCCACATTTATAGAAACATATTCAACAATATTCAACATGTGGTGGGTATACACACCCAAACCATTCTTTTAGCCTTTATTGATGGTGTTACTTACCAATTGCAGGTCATTTGGACCAAGCCTATGAACAGCTGAAAGAAGCTACCTACCTGTACAGCAGGGTTTGTGATGATCTTCACCATGAGGCATGTTACTGTTACAGTGTTTTGGCTAGAGTGGCTTTCCTAAAGGGCAAGGCAGCAGAGGCAAGTGGTTCGACCAGAATGTAATTACAAAAATATAATTTTATTTTATGGACTTTAAATTAATTACCTTCTATGCTTTAGGCTCGCAGTGTTCAGCTGAAAGCAGTAGTCATCAGTGAAAGAGTGCTTGGCTTTGACAATCCAAACACTATCCAGCAATATGTGAGTATAGCTAGGAGTTTCATCTACTGTAGAGGTGCATTTTTTTATTGTGTTTTTTATACATAGGCTCTTTTGGCTGTGTATATGTATGCTGGAGGAGAAACTGTGTTGGCCCAGAAGTGTCTGCTCAGAGCCCGTCTGCTGATGCTCACAGTCCATGGAGAAGACCATCCTTACACTGCCACATTGGATGTGGGTTACAATATCTTAAATTTAATTTTGTAATATATACATTTTATAAAATCAGACATTACAACTTGTGTTTTTTTTTTTGCAGGGTTGCCTTGGTCTGATAATGACAGGAAGTCAAGCAGAACTGTACCTTAAGAATGCACTCAGACTCAACTCATCCTTCTTTGGCTCCAATAATGTACATACAGCTCTCAGGTAAGCTGTCTTTAGCCAGTATTAGTGAGTTTCTATGTTTTCAGCAGTAAACTGTCTCCCTATTTACATGTCATTATTTGTGCAGCCAACACCTGTTGGCCCAGTTGATGTGCAGCAAGGGTGACTACAGAAGTGCAATGGGCTATGAAAAAGAGGTTCTTTCAGCATATACCTCTATGGTATGTGTTTTATGCTATCAGATATAACATTTGGTGGATTAGCTCTGAGCAATTCTACAAATCTATTTTAATTATTTTCTTTTTAGTTTGGAGAAGATCACCCTCAGACACGCTGCAGCACAGAGTTTCTGGGCACCATAACCAAGCAAGCTGTGCGTGTAGAGCGCTCGATCAGACAAGCTGGATCTGAATGCTCAGAGCAAATAATAGAGGTACTCCTGGTGGTTCAATATACAAGTATTAATATTAATATAAGTAATAATTTTTTTATAAAATAAAATATTTTTTCCCCCACAGTGTCTAACTCCTACAACTGAAACCATTTTGGAGCAGATGGCTCTGCTCACTGGAATCAGAAAAATTGTACAAAGGTAATTATAATTGTGTATCTGGTGCAGTCTTATAGTAAGAGTCCTTAATTTTGCCTTTTTTTTCAGTGACAGGTTTCAGGAGTTCAAGCAGAAACATAAGGAAAGAAAAGCAGCAGTGGCAAAAGAGATCATTGAAAGTTTATTTTCTAAGCCTAGCACTTCAGAAACTGTGAGCAGAGAAGAAAAAAACACGGATCAAGATAATGAAAGTGTGAAGGAAGTAGAGGACAGAGATCCCACAGAAACAAGTGACAGCCATGAGGAGCCAGTAGAAGAGACAAACGATGTAGTTTCGGCTAAAGGTGACAAGGGTAATACAGGTGTGTCAGATCTTCTGATGACGAGGGATGGAGAAGCCAAAATGAAATCAGAGTCAGATAAGTTAAATGGTGAAATTAATGGAGCCACAAAGATTGCAGCTAGCTCGTCTGTTCTTAAGGCTATGACTTGGGCAGATGTTGTTTCCAAGCCTGTAACAGCCAATGGATCAGGGGTAAAAAAAACAGCAATCAATGGAGGCGTAGATACCACTGATAATGGTGTTGCAGAAGAGTAAAAATGTTCCAACAGAAAATTTAAAAGTTGTATCCTAGTCACTGATGTGATAAAACTGTCTGAAAAGAGTCACAAGACAATGAAGCAGACATTAATAAAACAAGTATTACTATTAAAGATATGGTTAGACTTACTGTTTAGTTTTTTTTCCAATTAACTTTTCAGTGTTTTTGAAAAATAAGCGATGTTCATTTGAAATATCAATATAACCTTTTACAATATTGCCATTAAACAAAATGGTACAAACTAACTATGCCTCTGTGGTTCATCTGGTTGGGCATGTATCAGATATATTTGCTCTATGTTGTTATCTTTGACCATATTTCCTGTTTTCATACATTTTACATACAAAATGCAAAAGTGCCATTTTTGTGTATGTAACAAATTTACATTTATTCATTTAGCTGACACTTTTTTCCAAAGCGACTTACATTGTTCTACAGTAATTACCAGTGTCACAGCCACTGGAAGCAAGGTGGGTTAAGTTTCTTGCCCAAGGACACAACAACAGTACGAACTGTGGGGAGAGTGAGAATCGAACCTCCTACCTTCTGGTTGAAGGACGACCACTGAGCCACTGCGCCCCACAAATACATTAATTTATTCAATCTGCAAAAACAGTTGTAAGATTTACATACAAGAGGCTATTTACAGAAACCTGGATGAGTTTGTTTTTCTGGATTAGCATCTGGATAGACTAAAATGTCAGTCTATTTCTGTAAAACCACCTTTGTGTCATTAAAAACTATCTGTCCTTTTCTTTGAGTACAATCTCCAAATCAAGGCAGTGTTCATATTGTGGTTCAGGCGGTTTTGCCCAGGTGGATTGTGGAAGTATATCAAGGCCACTGGAGGGAAAGGTAATGACTGCAGTGTCACTAAAGACGTCAGTCATGTGGGATGGACAGGGGAGCAGTCTCTCCTCACACACAGCCGCTACCTGGCTTATGTAGCTGTAGTCCTGATTGAATTCTCTGTCAATTGACCTGTTAACACAACAGACAGTCGTAGCCTTTGACAACTAGATTAAATGAGTATAATCTTTGAATCAAAAAAATATCTGCCACAAACCTATCTCTCATGCCACAGAAACTGTTTCCAACAATGATCATTCGAGACAGACATTGTGTGCTCCAGTTTTTCCACAGAAGGTTGTTGTAAAGGGCTTTTCCACAATGCATCAGGTAAAAAAGAGTGGGCTTATCTGCCAGATGCTTACCCTCCTGCAAGACACACCATGATCAAATGTAATGTTATCGTTTTATTCTATTTTAATAAAACATGGAAATATATGCTATCACCTCATTTTCTGTCAGTACAGTCAGTCCAATATCTTGCAAAACACCTCTCTCTCCAGATGAAAATGCAGGATCATAAACAGAACAGTCTTTTAGCTGAATCTAGGAAAATTTAGACAATTTTGAGAAAAAGTGTCTGGCAGTCTGTGGAGTTTGTCACTCATTTAGGTAGTCAAACGTTTGAAAAATAATGCATCTGAACATAGTTTGGAAACAGAAGCTATTTCACCCTCATTCAAAGGAATTCTGGAGTAGACTGGACAGTGAGATGACTTTATAGCCCTCAGAGAAAGTGGTTAAACCAAATAAGAAGCTAGAAATCAGTCTTGTTAAGCAGGTTGAATGTCTTGGTATCAACGGGAGAGTCTGCAGATTTACATAAAATTATTATTTTACCTGGGCAGCATCCAAAAGCAATAGCAACATAGCCAGTTGGTAGCGAGCCGAAACACAAGATGAGAAAGACCCCAGGCCATAACACACACACTGCATCTTTCGAGGTGTAGTACAATTTTCAAAATTCTCTGTAGAAAAATGGGAGTTTCTTTGGTTTTGTCCTTGAAGTTGTGGCAGGATTGCCAATGCTGCCATCGACAGTTCTCCTAAAAAAAAAAAAAAAAATAGTTAATCAAACGTGTCACAAAATGCTGCCGCTGAAATAAATTTAATAATAATAATGTATTCGATTTATATCGCGTTTTTTCCCCTTCCCAAGTAACTCAAAGAGCTCACATTATTAATTCATGCCCTCACCTTTCCATTTTTTACAGAAGATTTCACATGTTAGATCAGACCTGCAATTGGGATAAAGGAGATCATTATCATAAACAGATTTACGTTAGCAATTACTGATATTTATTTTTCTTACACAGTTTGTCTGATTCGTTTTACAGTCTTGTCAACATCCACATTTTCTTGGTTTCTTTCTGCATTTAAAAACACCTGAAGCTTTGTTTTTCGCGTTTGACCTTTGCGCCGACGAGCAATCTGCCACCCCTCACCGTCCTCTGACATCTTGACCGAGTAATTAAAGACTGTAAATGTATTTCTGAGGACGGCCCACTTGTGTAGTTTTAGTAGTTTTGCGCGTTCTAAACATAGATTGTATAATAATTAGGGTTCTAAATCACGTGGGATTGTTTTGGGTGTAACACATGACGTTTACTTCCGGGGTCAGTGATTGTGAATTACTTTTATTTAAAAGAAATTGTATACTCAAACGAAAAAACAAAATAAAACACGTGTAGTAGATCATATTCTTAATATTAGTCATAATATTTGAAAGATGAGTATTTATGTAGGTGGAAATCTGTTCATAAAAATTTAACGTTAACCGGATCTACTTTTGTTTGTGGAAACACTGCGCCATTCACTGATGCTGGCTAACAATGCGCTGCTATTGTAGAAAATATGGATAATTAAGCTCTCTCTACCATTATACGATATTATTCACTTTGCTGATTAAAACAGGTTTGAATATTCCGTAAAATCTAGATAGCATTCAATGAAACGAGTTTGTCTGTTTCTAGTCGATGATCAATATAATTTGCGACAAAAACGTTAGCTACAGTGTACGTTTAGCCTAGTAGCCAAGCTGTAAATTGAATTTGTTATCAAACTATAATTACAAAATAAAAAACAAATTTTGCAAATTACACTTTACCGTAAATACATGCAAACGACTTCATTAAATGTTATTTTATAAGCTTAGAGTTTGACATGATTAGTGTCTTGTGATTGATAGTGTTGCAGTGATGTCGATGTCACATCTGTATGGACCGAGAGGGGATGAGGAGGATGATGGTGTGGAGGTCGAAAGTTTTGAGGTGACAGAGTGGGATCTAGCCAATGAGTTTAACCCAGATCGTCGCAGAGTAAGGCAGACTAAGGAACAGGCCACTTATGGCATATGGGCTGACAGAGACTCGGATGAAGATGAGAGGCCCAGTTTTGGAGGCAAGAAGTAAGGAAACATTTACCCTTTACCCATCTTATTACTTAAAATTCAGTTTGATCTAGCATATTTGTGTTTCTTGTTCACAAATTTCACAACATTATTTTTGTTTGAGCTTGTTGAATGACAATTATACACTCTCCAGGGCTAAAGACTACACTGCTCCAGTGAGCTTTGTGAGTGCTGGTCTAAGAAAGCCAGCAGCTGAGGAGAAACCAGAGCTAAAAGAACAGGGAGGTTCTGATGACTCTGAAGATGACGCTCCTGTAGTCCCACCACCTTCTCTTGGGACAGCATCCAAAAAACTCCAGATGGTAGACATATTTGCAAGGCTTTTTATCCATCCTGTTACGTATCTTATTAAAACGAAATGCTTTTTTTAGGGGAATTTTCGTGGGAACCAATCCCAAAGGTTTGCAGGTCAGTCTGGACAATCACTTGGCAGCTGGGAAAAGCACACAAGAGGGATTGGACAGAAACTTCTGGTGAAAATGGGCTACCAGCCAGGCAAAGGGCTTGGTAAAAATGCTCAAGGTAAATACACATTGGAATACTTGGAATACTGCTTTTGGTTTGTTTTGTGATAGTGTTTTTGAAAGAAGCACTTATCACTTTGTATTTGTAGGTATTGTAGCCCCTATTGAGGCCAAGGTTCGTAAAGGGAAGGGAGCAGTTGGTGCTTATGGCAATGAGCGAACTCGGCAGAGTCTTCAGGACTTCCCGGTTGTTGATTCGGATGAAGAGGAAGAAAAGGTATGTAAAGGGTTAGATATTTTCTCATAAGCAGAGATAAGTTGGCTGCAATATTTCTGTTTGTTAAGGAGTTTCAGAAGGAACTGGGCCAGTGGCGTAAAGATACAAGCACTGGAGCAAAGAAGAAACCCAAGTACTCCTACAGAACAGTGGATGAGCTCAAAGCTAAGGGCAAATTAGCAGGGCGAAGTACTGTTGTATCTGCAGGAGAGTTGGCACAAGTCAAAGTATGAACTTAATACTTCTCATAACAATTTTTAATAAGTGGCTGTGAATATTGTTTCCATGGCAGAATCATATTAACCTTGTAAATATTTAATTTCAGGTAATAGATATGACTGGAAGAGAGCAAAAGGTGTATTACAGTTACAGTCAGATGTCCAACAAACACAGTGTCCCAGACGAGGAGCCGCCAACTGTAGCCACACGGGATCAGAAGGGATCAGGATTTGCATTACCTGAACTTGAACATAACCTCCAACTTCTCATCGACCTTACTGAACAGAACATATTACAGGTACATAGAAGCAAAAATTAATAAAAGCAGCACAGGAGCATTGTGGTTACCACTACTTTCTGAACTCTAAGTCTTCCAGGACATTTACATTTAATATTCTGTTTTTTCTAGTCTGCCAGGCGTCTTCAGCATGAAAAAGATGTAGTTATGTCCTTGAACCATGAGTCAAAAACCCTGCAGCAAAGATTGGAAACAGAGCAAAGTGCTATAGACAGAATGGAGGCTGTGCTGGCACTGGTGGAGCGGTTTCCCTCAGGAGAAACTGCACCAGGGGAGGGACCAACTCTACAGGTAGATGTGTTTTTAGTGTGCTTTCCATCGTTAGTTATTTGTGTTTTTAAAGGACATGAGAAGTTAACTTTTATTCCACATTGTCATTTTTTTATCAGGAGTGTGCTCGTATTTTTGAAACTTTACAAACTGAGTATTATGAGGAATATAAAACAATGGGATTAGCAGATTTGGCTGTTGCTGTTCATCCTTTGCTCAAAGTGAAACTTCATGGTTGGGACCCTCTAAAAGTAAAGAATTGTATTCTTCTTTTTTGCTATTATACCTTAATATACTTTGTCTAAGTTGCAAATTAAGATTCTGTTTCCTGTGATTATTTTAGGATAACTCTTTTTGCCTTGAGGACGTTGGACAATGGAGAGCCATCTTTGAATCTAGAAACATCCACTCCAGTACCCCAGATTCAAATATGGATCCTTACCACAGGTAAAGCTGTAGCTATGAATGTTATGACTTTTGCATAAAAACTCTCAGATTTTTGTTTTTGACACATTCTATGCTGATTATTTAGGTTGTTATGGGAAGTGTGGGTCCCAGTGATGCGGACTTGTGTGTCAAATTGGCAGCCACGCAATGTTGGGCCAATGGTAGACTGTGTTGAAGTGTGGGCTCCGCTCCTTCCTCAGTGGATCCTGGATTATCTGGTGGAACAATTAATTTTACCCCGCCTGCAGAGAGAGGTAAAACAGTTTTACTAAAATAAAGTTTCAAAATATATTTTATCTCTCTTTAGTAAACTTCACCTTTGCTCTTTAATAGGTTGATAACTGGAACCCATTGACTGACACAGTGCCTATCCATTCCTGGATCCATCCATGGCTACCATTGCTTCAATCACGTCTTGAGCCACTTTACCCTCCAATCAGAAGCAAACTATCTAATGCCCTGCAGAGGTGGCATCCTAGCGATGCATCTGCTCGTCTCATTCTGCAGCCATGGAAAGATGTTTTTACACCAGGAGCATGGGAGGCCTTTATGGTCAAAAACATAATCCCTAAATTAGGTAAGCATTCACAAATACTGTGAAAATGGAGGAAGTGTAGTTTTCTTGCATCTTTTTTGCCTTCATATTTCTTAATACTATGGTATCTATTTCTCTTCAGCGTTGTGTCTAGAAGAGCTGGTAATTAACCCTCATCAGCAACAAATGGAGCCATTTAATTGGGTGATGGACTGGGAAAGCATGCTTTCACCCTCCAGTCTTGTGTCCCTACTAGACAAAAACTTCTTTTCAAAGTGGTTGCAGGTCAGTAAATGTATGTCATAATCAACATGTGTGCATATATTAAAGCTGATTAATTTGCATTTTCTCTTAATAGGTACTTTGTTCATGGTTGAGCAACAGTCCCAATTATGAAGAAATCACAAAGTGGTACCTCGGATGGAAAGGCATATTTAGTGATGTCTTACTGACACAACCACTCATCAAGGAGAAATTTAACGAAGCTTTGGACATCATGAACCGAGCTGTGTCCTCAGGCGTGGGTTAGTATTGTCTCAGCATGTAAATAACATGCAATTTTGTTTTAATCACCGTTACATAAATCTATCAAAATAATATATTTATTTATTTTTGTTAAATACAAGAACACGTTAATCATTTCCTTTTTTCTTTTAACTCTAGGTGGATATATGCAGCCTGGTGCAAGGGAAAATATTGCATACCTCACACAGACGGAGAGACGAAAGGACTTCCAGTATGAGGCAATGCAAGAGCGCAGGGATGCTGAGAGTGTAGCTATCAGAGGTTTCAGCACTAGTGTACCAACAAACTTTAAAGATCTTATTCAGGCCAAGGCCGAGGAGAACAACATTGTGTTCATGCCTCTTGTAGCCAAACGTCATATGGGCAAACAGCTATACACATTTGGTCGTATTGTTATATACATAGACAGAGGGGTTGTGTTTGTGCAGGGGGAGAAAACTTGGGTGCCCACATCGTTACAGAGTCTTATAGATATGGCTAAGTGAGAAAGGCACACTCACAAGACAAAGTGCATAAATGCACTAAAACTGCTATTTGTGTTTGTATATTTTTTTAAATGGTAGAACTTTGTAAAAATAAAAATTTGCATCACTGTGTAAGTGCTTTGTCTTTTTTTTTTCTACTGTTCTGTGTATTTGTTTGTCCATTTGCAAACCATTTTTTCATACATTAGCAGTTCTGTACAGAGTACATTTATGTGTGTCGCAACAAAATGAACAATTATATAATTTCTAAAACACAGGCATAATTTTGTCTGATTTAAAAAAATATAATTTATATTATTTATAAAACATTGATGCATATTTTTGTCTGATTTAATACATATAAATATATATATAATATATATATATATAATTTATATAAAATGACTTTGAAACAGCAAAGTCATATTGCTGTTTTCTGCTCTTGATTTAAGATCAGAGCAGAAAAATGGAATTAAAAGTCTGAATAAACATTTACAAGTCAATGATAATTTAATATAAAGTTCCTCAGAAAAGGAAGTAAATAAATTACAAATGCTGATTATTGAGCCAATTGTTGTTATAACCTTTAGGTGGCAGTATACTCTTACGCCTTTGGTTTGGAGCTGGTGTTCCACCTTCTTGACTCGGCAGAGCTTCCGTCCATAGCGCCGTAGAGGTTCTGAACGTTTACACGCCAGTTCTTCTGATTTTCACCTCACAAATATTTTGATGATCGTTTGATAACAAGTATGTTGATAGTATTAGGATATTCGTGTAGCACAGCGGCTAATAAGAATAACTAACGTTAGTTGCTTTAAGTCTTTGAACTACGCTTATTACTGCGACCTAATAATAGAGTGCTAACAGCTAGCCCGCTATGAAGTCAGAGTAGCTTCAAACTTGTTTTGTTTTTTAACTAGTGTTTGAATGTAATTCCTGTATTGTAACATCTCCACCCTGTCAGTATGTCTTCAGACTTGAAGAAGCGAAAATCTAAGGTGGTCCGCAGCGAAGGCGGAACACCTGAAATGAAGCGCGGACGCGGAGAATCGGACCAGCAGGTATCTCTTCAAGTTTTGTCAATGGATGACTTCCATTAGTGCACATAGGCGTTTACGAGGCCCTCCGTACACTTTTGCCTTTAATGTTTTACAGTTTTTAGTACCCTGTTGCATTACTTAAAAAAAAATCTTCAATGTGTATTTTAGATGCAATATCATATTAATAACTTAATAGTTACTTTATAAAAGCCTTGCTGAAAACTGTAACCTCATAGTCACAGTCTATATTGCCAACTTGATTATAAAAAAATATACCCACTGAAAGGTGTCCAAATACCAAAAATCTGTAATTTCTCATTTTAGGATGTGCGTGTTTACAATGAGGAAGTGGAGCTGGACAGTAGAGACCCTGAGCAGGACTACCTTTTGTACAAAGAGTCATGTGAGAGCTTGGCTACACTCATGGCTGAGATCCAGGAGCTGAAAGCCAATGGAGCAAAAGAAGGGGTTAGAAAGATTCAATGTCTTTTTAAACAGTTATTATGGAGAGCTGCTTTGACATTGATTATTATTATTATTATTATTATTATTATTATTATTATTATAGTCTCCTGAGGTCGAGAAGAGACGCATGCAAAGTTGTATCCACTTTATGAATCTAAAAAAACTGAATCGTCTGGCCCACATGAGACTGAAGAGAGGCAGAGACCAGACACATGAGGTAACAACAGGAGTAAAATTATTCATTACTGACAACTTTGTCAGTGACTGTTTTTATTGTCTAATTTTTTTTTTTTTTACACTAGGCCAAGCAGAAAGTAGACGTACTTCACCTTCAATTGCAGAATCTTCTTTATGAAGTCATGCACCTTCAGAAAGAGATCAGCAAGTGTCTAGAGTTTAAGTAAGTAAAATGTCCTCTCGAAACCTCTAACTTGCAATGTACAGCAATGATGGTATTTTACTTCCTTTTTCTTGTGTAGGTCAAAGCATGAGGAGATAGACTTGGTGAGTGAGGAGGTCTTTTACAGTGAGGCCCCATCAGAAATATCAAGGCCACAGCTCACAAAAAATGATCAGCACCAACTTACTCTAGCACGCCTTGACTGGGAACTGGAGCAGAGGAAGAGGTATGAAAATGAGCATAATGAAAACACTTAAACATTTATGTTGGGGCACAATAAAAATAACTTGTTATATTCAGACTGGCAGAGAAATACAAGGAATCCCTCACCACAAAAGAGAAGATTCAAAAGAGCATAGAAGTTAAAAAGGAACATTTAAGAAGCTTGCAGCCAGGACTCAATGCCATCATGCAGGTATAAATACATCCTTGTTGCTACACAATGTACGCAAAGACTCGACTGATCTTTCAAATCACATTTTTATAGAGCTGTTATTGGGCTTTTCTGACATACCTGTAAATGGCTTGACTGAATGAAATGTATGTTTTGTTTTTTTACTTATAGGCTTCACTCCCAGTGCAGGAATACCTGTCAATGCCTTTTGAACAGACACAGAAGCAGACAGAGATTGCCCGTCACCTGCCCCCACCCCTCTATGTCTTGTTTGTCCAAGCCAATGCATATGGCCAGGCTTGTGGTAAGTTTTTCCGCAAATACTTTATCATTAAATGTTTATGTAAAGCCATTTGTAACCGGTTTTATCTCTACATATTCTATTTAGATAAGAACCTATGTGTGTCTATCAGTGGCGATGTGGACGAGGCCAAGGCTCTTTCTAAGCCTCCAGAAGATTCTCAGGGTATAGTTACAGTTTTTTCCAGATACAGTTTCTCCTGTAAGTCAGATTTAATTTATTGTCTCTTTGTTACCCAGATGATGAAAGTGATTCAGATGCAGAAGAGGAGCAAGAGAAAACGGTAAGTGTCAGGGTTTCATTGTGCTCCCAAACGCATACACTCTTAACTGATTGCAGTGGCTTCAGAATATACGCACCTCTGCGTTGAACTCAAAACACTTTGTCCCTGAAGCATTTGGCTTCTTTGGTTGAGAAGCTACTGTTATCGATTGCTTCCTGTGCTCTGATTAGTGCCAGAATGAGCATTCTGGGAAAAATTGCCAAGAAGGGCTAGGTGACTGTAACCTGAAGCTCCTCACTTGGATGCAGAATCAGCTTCTGACACTTCACCATAGTCTTTAGGGTCTTCATCTATAATTTAATGTTAGTGATTCTATTTTGCTTGCTTGCTGAATTATGTTTTTAGTTTGTTACCACCCAATATATTTTCATCTGTGCCTTTTTATGTGTTTTATAGAAGAGGAGACGGCCAACTACTGGTGGCCAGCTGGATGAGAAAAGGCGTGAGATGCTGAAACGGCACCCTCTTTCTGTTTGCTTGGATCTTAAGTGTAAAGGTAACAATCTTCAACCTATTTTTGCCATCTGTTAATCCCAGAATATTTTAATAAACAATCTCTGTTGCAGTTCTGGTTATATGTCTACAGATATACTTGATACTGTAGTATTATTAACAAATATAATAATCATAGATTTTATTTATAGCTCACTTTTCATTTTGGGGAATCTCAAAGTGCTACAAGGCAAAACCTAAAAACAAGTAAAACCACAGATTAATAAAAAAACAATCAAGATGTAATTCTACACCTACCGGTTAGTATGTGAATGAAAGTAAACATGATCCATGAGATACTATTCTTCCTCTGCTGGAGATACAAGAAATAGTGACAGATTACAAGGAGATCTGCATTGCAGGCGTAACTCTACCTAAAAGGGTAAAACAGGAGGGAGAGCATTGTTGGTCTGCAGCACCTACAATGTAGTGTAAGCACTTTTAACACAAGTGTTTTATAATTTCTATTTGTATTTCTAATTCTTTGCCTCTGTCTAGTTATTCTCTTTGCTTTAGTGCATCTAAAGCAAAAATAAGCCATGTATATTTTGATTTTGAGTGTGATGGCAGAGGTCATAGCCCATAATGTCCATCAGCGTATAGGTATGTGTCCCCTGAGTGCTGCTTGTAGTCCAACCTCACCCTTTTATTACTTTGTAATGCACTCTATCTAAAGGCATCCCAGTGGGACATTCACTGGCTGAGTCAATGAGATAAAGCAAGTATTAAATTAATTTAGTAATTGATTTTTTCATTGCTTTGTGTTGTATGTTTTTTTTCTCCACAGATGGCAGTGTCCTTAATCTCTTCTTCTATTACCTAATGAATCTGAATATCATGACAGTCAAGACCAAGGTCACCACCTCCACAGAAAACATAACAGCCATCAGCGCAGGGTGTGTATATTTTTGGGTACTCTTCCAAACCGAAAATCTACCTGTAGCTTTATGTAGCATCTATTTTTTGCAGAGACCTGTTGAAATCGGACACACTTCTCAGTTGTCTTTACATTGGTGACCAAGGTCAGGAAACGCCCAATCCAGCTAACCGCTACCAGTTTGATAAAGTTGGGTAAGAAAAAACAACTTAAGTCATGGCCTGGAAGGAATGAAGAGAGCTGTTTTTAACAAGCCTTTTCTTGTAGGATTGTTTCTTTTGCTGATCATGTGGATGAACTGGGTCATCCCTACATGTGGGTGCAGAGTCTAGGTGGACTACACTTTCCCAGTGATTCTTCAGAGGTGCGTGTTCTGAACTCAGTTTTTATGTATAAATTGTTAACATTTTCAGTTCACAACATGCGTCTTCTTTCCAGAGTGTATGTGTAGGCAGTGCTTTGAGTGCCAGCCACATGGAAAGCACCATGAAGCTTCTCAGGGCACGGCTCCAATCGCGCTTGGCTTTGCAAAAACAATTTGCATCTTTAGGTATAATGATTTTTTTAACCCCTTATGGTTAATTGCAATTAAAACTGATTATGCTTTCTTTTTTTGTCCTCAGAACATAGCATTATCCCAGTTTCCAGTGAGTGCCAGCACCTTGTTCCTGCCAAGATTATTTCTCGTTTAGCTCGGTGGACCACCATTACTCATCAGGACTACATGGTATATACATTGAACATAGACATCTTAATGGGTGACAGATGGAACACCAAAATGTTCACCGCACCCTGTTACATTTGTTTCATGTCTAGCACAGTATGCAATACAGATATGGGCCTGTTTAACTCTGGGGGGCTTTATTTGAATAATAGTTGCAATTATTTTGTGTCTCTTTTTTTGCTAGGATCTTCCTTTCACACAACATGTGACTGATGCTGGTCTGGCTAAAGAGAGTGATTTGTACTTTATGGCTGTGGTGGAGAGAGGCACAGGTAAACATATATTTAACTACCACATACACATTTTATTTAGCCTTTATATTTGACCTTTTGACAAATCTGCCGTTTTATTAGCTCGCCTACAGGCCGCTGTGGTGATGAGTCCCCGCTACCCAGAAGTCGCCCCACTTTTCTCTCTCTTACTCAGCTGGAAGGGAGAGCGCAGTGGACGCACTGATGACAACCTGAGAGTATACAAATCTTCTTTAGCTCATAGATGGCTCTTGTGTTTACTTTCTTGTATTGTTCTAACTGACCAATACTTTTTAGGCGATGGAGAGTGAGGTGAACATGTTTAAACTGGAACTGCAGGGACCTCGTCCAGGTCACCAGCTCTTTACCAACCAAATGGCACGTCTATGTGTGTGTTTGGATGTGTATTTGGAGACTGAAGGACAGGATGACAGTGTGGAGGGGCCAAGGGAGTTTCCCCGTGAAAAGATGTGCCTACGAACTGTCAGGTACATAAATTGTGTTGTAACATTGTCTAAAGCAAGAACAAACTATGGTGTTATCATGACATTTGTTTCCATTGACTTTTAATTTCAGGGGTCCAAATCGTCTGAAGCCTTTCAAGTACAACCATCCTCAAGGTTTCTTCAGTCATCGCTAAACCTTTTTATAGTTTAGTAACCCTGAAGTCAACAAACCTTTGTTGTTTTTGAAAATATCACTTTTTAAGTCTTTGTAAGCTTCTGAAAATAAACGTTTTTCTTGTTGTCTTATGTATGTGTCTTATCCTATTTTGCAAATCATTATATCCTATTAATGCTTTTTGTTACAGTAAAGCCCTACACACTTGCACAGCATGTAATGTGTGAATACTAAAATTCTACTTTTTGAGAATTTTTTATTTTATTTTTTTTGGTTGAAACTGAAAGCACTCGTTGATGGGTGCAGCTCAGCCACATTACAGTGTACTTAGTGTGTGTAGTGCTCTGTACACATCAACAAGAGATTCTTTAGTTTTGAGTTGTTTATTTAGGTTTCATAATGCATATTTCCAGCAGTTTATACATAGCAGTTATTGTAGTATTGCAGACCAGAAAAGTGAGACACAGCTTGGAAAAGCTGCATTAAGGTGCACATCAAGCAAATTCAAGTCTGTCTTGTGAGTGTATCTGTAAATATAATATAGACTGTTGACTGTCATTAAATATACATTTCTCTCTTACAATCTTAGCTAACATAATTTTGACATCGCTATGCTTTCAAGGCTTATTGGATACATTCATTTTTGGGGCAGTTCTCACATTCAGGTTTGGGGCATTCTGCATTAACTACAGTCATACATCAGAAGCTTCAGGGGTGTGTACTGGCCATACATAAGAGCAGGGGATTATTTGCTACAGAATTCACTATTGCTTGCATACCTTTACTGGCCTGGCATTAAACACTAGTGCCTATCTAAGCAACTGGGTACAACCAGCCTCTGTTCTGTCCTTCCACGTTTTGGGGTTTCCTTCTCCCTTCCTCTTGCACCAAAAAGCAAATTACTTCTTGCCCTCGGTGCTGGAAGACTTCTCAGATTTCTCAGTCTTTGTGTCTTTTTTTTTACTGTCTTCTTTCCCCACATCCTTTTTCTCCTCTGATTTTTTGTCCTCTTTCTTGACTTCAGTTTTGTCAGGCTTCTGCTCTGGCTTCTTCTCTGCTTTTTTGGGCTCTGGTTCCTCAGGCTGGGTTTTCTGAGCAGGCTTTGTATCCTGCTCAGATTTGTCAGATTTTTGGTCAGAGGGCTTCTCCTCTTTGGGTTTGACATTGGCAGGAGTATCAGGTTTTGAACCTTCATCCTTCTTTGGTTCTTGTTCCACTTTGATTTCTTTCTTATCATCTCCCTTCTCTGCTTTGCTCTCAGCCTCTTTCTCCTTGGGCATGGGCTTTTTTTCCACTATCACAGGTTGCTCTTTTTCCTTTTTCTCATCTTTCACTGGTGGCTCCTCCTCTTTTTTTCGGTGCATCTTTGGCTGCTGCCGGCTTCTCTTTTTCCGGAGACTTCAGGGGTTCTGGGGTCTTGGACTCATCTCCTGCTGGGGATTTGACTGCAGGAGACTTTGCTGGTGATTTAGAGACTGGGGATTTTTGAGGAATTGGGGATTCTGGTGTTTTAGCAGCAGGGGATTCTGAAGGAGACTTTGGAGACTTGGTCTTGTCCTCTTCCTCCTCCTTTTCATCCTCTTTGTCGTTTTCTTCGTCTTTGTCATCCTGTTCTTCCACATCTTTGGATTCCTCCTCTTCATCCTCTTCTGGTTCTTTGTTGTCTTCATCTTCATCATCAGCTTCTTCTGTCACTTCCGTAACCTGAGTCTCATCTGTCTGCTCCTCCACAATAACTCGATCAGATATCTCTTCTTTCACTTTTGTGTGGCCAAAGATTCTGCCCTCAAGATAGGAGTAGGGACCCCCTCCTGATAAAAAACGGTTCTCTTCTCCCTCCAGGAGTTTCCTGTTTACACAAAGACCACATTAGATTTGCAAACAAATGCATTTATTAATTGGAGTAGGTACTTCCCCATAACACCTTTGTGTTGTAGGTAAATATTCAACAGACCTATAAGCAGCTATCTCAATATCTAGAGCCATCTTCACGTTTAGCAGCTCCTGGTAGTCTTTGAGCTGACTGGCCATTTCCCATTTGGTACTCTTAAGCTCACTGTCCAAGTGGTTGATGGTCTCCTAAAGCACAAAAAGAGATTGTTAGGTATGATTGTTAATGGGAAGGGTGGACTTAAATGGATATTTGTGTATGAGTCCTGCCTGCAGTGAGTTGAGCTCATCTTGGTGCCTGTCTTCACTCTCAATACGCTGCCTCTCCAGGGACTCCTTGGTTCCTCGTAGAGTTTCCAGCTCAATGGTGCGACCCTGCAGCTGACGGCGGTAGTCTGCAATCTCTTCCTGGGTTGCACGGATTGCATCCTGGTTGGTCCTGGCAGCCCCGGACAGACGCTCCGTGCGCACTACAACAGTTTAAAACACAGAGTAGATGCAGTATTTGGAAGATTTTTTCTGCTGTGTCATGGCCAACACCTTGAACGTGATGTGCATGCAGAGTGCACAACATTGCCTTGCCCCAGAGTTTTTTTTTTTTCAGTCCTTTATTAGAACTGCCTTCTTTCCCTAATGACTTGGGGCATTTATAACCTTGACACTGTGCATGTGTCTGCCAGTCTGAGTCAGCGTACTTGTCTGCCAGGCATGAATGAGCCACACTGCAGTCAGCTTCAAATTATACAGTTGAGAAATGTCCAGTGGAATGCAGCAATTAACATAGTGCTTTAAATTACTATATTTATGTCAAAAGTGGTTACAAACAGCTATTTTTACTGATAAGAACTATAAGGATTGTGGTAGTAGTGGCTCACAGCTTCTTCTCTGCTGAGAAGTGACCTTGACTGACCCATTGAACATTGTATTGGAAATGCATCATTTAAAGAAACAATGCACCAGCAAAACAAACATGCACAGAGGCAACAGGCAAAATCTTGCACAACTGTCACTAATCACACCACGTGTTTATCATTTTGCTCACATTATACAGAGCATGCCTTAAGTAAAAAGGGCAGGTCTGCGCCAGTGATGCTGCACCATTCAAGGTTTATTACCTGAATCATTTATTTCTACAGTTAAGACGCCATAAATGTCAAATATGTTAAGATCAGTATTTAAAATGTTTTTGAGAGCTTTAGTGAACTTGTGAGAGCGGTCACATAATTCAAGTTCAATAATATACACTTTTTTGCCACGGCTCACCTTTAAACCATTCCTCTGCGTGCATGGCACTCTTGGACGCATGATTGTCCAGCTGCGCGCGGATCTCTCGCAGAGCGGTGGTAATGTCCGTCTTGAGCGTTTCTTGCACGTCAAAATTCACCTGCGTGCCTTGAATTTGAGCGAGGAGCTCTGACACTTCTTCCTCGTGGTTTTTCTTCAGAAAAGCCGACTCCTCCTCGAGCGCATGCAGCTTCTTGTCCAGCTCCAGACGCGCAAGGCGGCACTCCTCCCCGTACTTCTTCATGGCGCGCGAGGCGGCCTCGAGCTCCTCGCGGTTCCGCGCCTCGTCTTCAAGTCTGGCACGCACATGCTGGATATCCTCCTCCAGGTGCTCCTGCTCTAGGGCTGCGCGGGCTCTCTCTCCACTCAGCTGCTGTAGCAGTGCCCTGAGTTCCCCAGTTCTCGCTCGTAGTGCTCGCCCACAGACGCGCGTCCAGTCTGACTCTGACGCAGCGCCGCAGCCTCCGCCTCCAGGTTGCGATTGTGCATCTCCAAGCTGCGCACCTTGTCAATGTAACCGGCGAAGCGGTCATTAAGCGACTGCAGAATCTCCTTCTCGCTTCTCCGGGTCATGTCGCCGTTGAAGGTGTCCACGTTGTCCGAGGACGGCTGGCTGTACGTGAGGCGGCGGCGCTGCGAGTGGAAACCGCTAGACGACCCAGAGGCCGGGCGAGCCTTGCGGTACGAGCTCGGACCGAAGTAGTGATGCTCTATGAAACTCATGTTGTCCCAGCAGCGGAGAACTAACTGCAGCAAGAGGGGGAGCGCTCAGCTTTTATAGCAGGGAGCCAAAACTCACGAGTCAGCACCGGGACCCATTCCACTTAAAGACGTAGCCTACACGGATCACCTCAAGAAAACTTTAAGACAGGAACATGTTACTCTCAAAATGCGTCCACATGATGAGTTGCAATCCCAGTCTAGGACTATCATATTAAATTAATATTTTCTTTATCCTTTCCTTTGTGAATTGAAACACATGACAATGCTGTGTGAGCGGCTGGTAGTGTGAATAAGCTGCGTTATCAGCATTAGTCTACTGTAGATCTTAACTTACTCATATCATTTTTCTTATATTTTTATCCAAAAGCTACGGAAATCAGTGTGAACACTGCGGGGGTGTGCCATGTTCTGCTGATGCTTTAGACTTACTGCTGCAGTGTGAGTTTGCAGATCCACCTAACTCCCCTGAGGCCATTGACAGTCTCTCTCCTCCCTTTTCTCACTCTCAGTCTCAGTCAGACACTAATGCCACTATAATAGCTATGACCATAGTGCCTGCCTAGGCCTCTATGCAACTCACACTGCTTTTATTGCATGCATGCCAAACACAGCACAAACAGAAGTATAATTTCAAAAAATTTGTAGTATCTGTAAAATATAGTGTAATGATCTAGAATGATACAGCATTTACACAATACTGTCTGCTGATCTGAAAGGATGTCTGTGCTGTGAACACCAGAAGAAGAGCACAAACAGCACCTATTGATTGCCCTGGGTGAATGGGTTTATCTTGCAAACCTTAAAGTGAAAAAAAAAAAAAAAACAGGCCTATACTGTGTTTTCTCTTGAGATCTGTCAGGCATCAGATCTGTCAGCCCAGTCATTTCTCTGCATCAGCCATTCTTTAGGCATGTCTTGCCTGTCCAAAGAAAGATGGAGGATGATAAGGGCTCTCAGTATGACCTTCACTGGCACATGTGGTTTGATAAAGTTAGTTCAAACATAAAATCATCCAGATTGCAAGACATGGTAGAAATATAATGCATTATGTGACAGTTTTTTTCCTTCATAAACACAATGAATTCTGGATTGTAATGCATTGCATGTATTTTCTGTTGTCTTTGTCTTCATCACTATAAATGGTAAATGTGGATGAAATTGCAGTATCTAGGCCTCTTCTGCAGCAATAATTGAAAGTTATCCCTTCTGGTCTAGCACCACTATGTAACTTTTCAGCATGTAACAGACAATGAAATTTCTTTATGTGACAGGCTCCTGCAAGATTTGTGTTGTGACTTCTGTAGTGCAGTCTCCTTGTTTAAAGTCCAAACACCAATGAAAGTAATTTGAGATTAAATTAATTATTTCAATCAATTTTCAGGCTGAATAGTTTGAGGTAAAAAGTTAGTCTTGCTTTAACCTTTTTTCCATTAAGTTCATCTCCTTCTGACTGTCAAATGGCTCAACCCTTTAGACAGTACAGTTTAACACTTTGAAGCTTTGTGAGTGAATGCCAACATTTGCTTTAAAATGCCATTGGAAATTGCTGCTGATTAAGAATTCTCTGTGATTTGATTCAGTGACCGAATGGTGGAGTCTGTGTGTATAATAAAGGCCCAAGGAGACAGTCCTGGGAATGAAATGATGCATGTGGTTGAGGGCGAGACATGGGGCAGTCACCTTGACAGTGAAGATACAAAAATGGCAATCCTGGCACACCCAAGAATGAGTCAGCTATAACACAACCGATGCCTTGAACTGTGTTTGCTTGCTTTATAAGTATATTTTGTCCAAGAACGTGCATGTGTAAGCAGGGCAGCATGCTTGCACGTGCGTGTAATAACATAAATCCCACTTCCACAAAGCACAAAACATTAAATAATAGCTTAGTAAAATAAAGTAGAAATTGAACCATTAACGAGAGACCTTTAAATTTTATGGCTGTTGATTGTTATACTGTGTGCAGTTTTCAGAAAACCATCTAAATGTTACTAAATGTAATGTAATTTCCCTGTATGTCCACAAGGGGCAACAGTCTCAAGACACGCACAAGAAAAAGACCGGCGTATGTGGCACTTCCTGTTTCCGCTCCGGGGGGACGTTCAAAGGGCTGTAGTAAATGGTTCAAAGTAACAGTAAAAATTTTACATGAAAATGTTTAAAACAACGCCCTTGTTGGATAAATGGGTTCAAGAAAACAACGAACATGTAAACACGTGGAAGGTGGGCTGGAATAAAAACGTCACTTTACTGTCGATTATTAGCTTTTTATAATGGCATTGCTAAATAACACTAAACATTACCTTTGCGTTCACGTAACTATTGCAGGCAAGAGAGAGAGAAGTAAATACCTTGAACCAAGACCAAAAGCAATCTTTTCTGAGATGCCTTTACTCGGAGTTTCACAAACTTTTAAGCAAAATCCAAGGTGGTCCCACACTTTCACGTTATTATATTATATGTTTGTGACGTGGAAGTAACAATTTTTTTTTCTCACTTCTGCTTTGTGTCATTGCCCAAACAGGTGCACCTCCTCTTGCAGGTATTACTTACTTGGAGCTGACAGTGATGTACAATGCTTGTGTTTTCTCTATTTTGCTATCTGAGTTTTCAGAAGCGGAGCAGATTGTTACACGTGCCATGGCAAAAGGTAGGCTTTCTCAAAATAAATGAGATATGTCAATAACCTTACTTAACATCCAAACAATTGATGCTTTTTACCACCTCCTCAGTTCTCCAGATCCCAGGTTACAAAGAAGCAAGCTCTCATTCTCTTATGTTTTGGAAAAAGGTCTCAGAAAAATCTCTGAAACACACCGATTTGAGTGTCTGCATAGGACAGCTGTTCTATTTACAGTGGGCAATATGGCTGGCCACTTGCAGATTCAACATTATCCAGGAATTAGAGGTAAACATTTTCAAGTGTCGGTGTGATTTCTACTATTTTTTTTTTTTTTTTTCCAATCTTGCATTATTTTTGGGGGGATTGCCCGATTGTGTTTGACATTGCCATAATTTCATGTGATGTAGAAGGAGCTATCATTGTTTTTCAACACACTAGAGGACACAAGAGGAAAGCTGCCTGATACTCTGCTTTTGGTGTTGGAGCCAAAAGTCCTTGTTGAATTACTTCGTGTATGCACTTTTATTGCTCAAGGTAAACTATGTTAATCTTAAATATATTCTTTTAAAGCTGGAGTTTCATGTGTACATTGTATTTTGTACATTGTATATTATGTTACAAGCACCCTTTGATCTTGTTTTTTGACTATTAAATTGTCTGTTTTGTCCTTTTTAAGCGGCAGAAAAATTGCAAGATGGTCAGATTTCCGAGGCTTTTGTTGATCTACAGGCAGCCACCTCCCTGCCTGCTCCTACAACTTTAGTGGCCTCCACGCACCTTCTTTTAGGGTCAGCTTTAGTCCAAATGGTACATACATACACAAACAGTTTCTTAGTTAAGAAAAGCTGAAAATCTAAGGGTATGTGTGTTTGTCCCCAGAACCGCCCTCAGATGGCACTGCTGTGTTACAGGAAAGCATTGGAGACAGACTTTAACTGTGTCAGTGCGCTTTATCAGAGCATACTCGTCTACAGGAAATTGGAAAACACACAGGCTGAGATACAAGCTCTCCAGTTGCTGCATTCTGTAAGTGATACAATAACAACATCAAAACTTTTCTATGGTGTGGATATGTAGTTTATTATTTTAAAAATATAATTATATAATTTATAGTAAACCAGTTACAGCACATATATATAGGTGCAACATACAGGTAGTGGAGTAGATCTTTATGTTGAAATACAATGTCTTTATATATTTATATTTATATATATATATCTATTCCACAGGCTTTGATGTTGTCAACAGATGCAGAGTGTGCCATAGCAGGACTTGAGCTCATCTTGCCATCTTTACTCCTTTGCAGCCAATCTTTACGCAGCTTATTGTCAGTCCCCTCTGCCCTCACTGTTCTTCACAGTCTGGCTGTAAAGTGTGTGCTTCATGGAAGGTGGGAAGTTCTGTGTATTGTGGTTGTTTCCTTTCAATTACACATAATCGCAGATGAGATGTTTAGTTTTTGACTGTGATTACTATTACTGCAGGGTATCAGAGGGTGTGGAGCATTATCTGGATTTGCTAGCTGCTCTTCACACGGATCAACAAAATCTTCAAGTAAGTTGTTATGATGTACAGTAAACACTGGTGGAAGACTGTTTAATGCTATTATGAGGTTTACCTGCTGTGGCACACAAATCAACATGCCTAGGTTTACAGAAACCTTATTCAGAACTGCTTTCTGAAACAGCATTAACTTGGTTGTGGTCAGTTTTTCATTATTAAATAATGTTCTTTTTTTTATCTGTATCTTTGTCAAAGGTAACTATGAAGGCCCATCACCTACCTCGATTGACTGAACTTTACCTTGAAGCTGGTGCCGCTATGCTAATGGCGCAGCGGACTGCTGATTGCATTTCATTGTGTGAGGAAGTAATTAACACAACACTGGATCTGCTGCCGGAAAGGTTGGTGTTGGAGGCTGTATCCAGCAATTTGAGTGTGGACCGTGATGACAAGGGGGCCATGATTTTGTGGACTGGGGTTGCTTATCTTCTCCAGGGTCACTGCTACACTTTACTAAAGAACTGGAAACAAGCTGTGACTCATTACACAAGGTTAGTATTTTTTTTTCTCTCTCTCATTGTTTATGGTTTAATTAAATTATAACATTCTGTTCTACAGGTGTGTAAATCTGCTAGTCAAGGTCTGCTTTAAAAAGAAAGGTGAATAAAATCGAATTTCCTAATCTAATTAAGAAGTCATTGTTTTACACATTCCCTAACAAATGCCTTATTTATATGGATTTCCTACCACAGGACTTCCGCCACAGATCCCAAGTACAGACATGGTTGATAAAAAAGAAACAGAACTGTTTATTCTCCAGAGGCTAAAGGGACTATCACTTGCTGGTAGAGGGATCTGCTTTGCTCAGACAGATCAGTTGAGAGAAGCTCTAAGAGACCTTCATCTCAGTTTGCATGCATTCCCAGGTAAAGTTTATTTATGTATTTATATATCCTGCCCCCTTAAAGACACACAATTGAGTGTTCATTGTTTTTATTACATTGCAAGGTTTTATGTTAATTCAGTTGCTATCTATGTGTATACCTTCTTTTCATTCTACTGCATTTGCTGTCACAGAGTGTGTGGGCACTGGGTTATGGTGTGGTGAAGTACTGTGGAGGCTTGGCCGGAGACAGGAGGCAGCTGGTTGCTGGAAAAAGACATGGAGTTTTAACCCACAATCTCCCAAAGAGTAAGACATTTCTAATAGTTCATCAAGTGTATTGAAGTGTTTAGTGTAGAGTTTACATAAATAGTGCCCTAGCTCCATGACACTGAAACAAATTGGGGTATACAAATACACAGTCCACAGATGCACATATGGAATATCCTTTTTTTTGTTGCAGGAGTGTTTATGTGTACCTACTGGAACCTCCAACTGACCATTTGATGGATCCTACAGAGCTTCGCCTCAGAATGCAGGAATCTGGTTATGCCTGAAAAGGATAAAAACATTTTTTATAAGTTGATGATGTCAATAAACTAATACCACAACTATCTAATCTTCTCATCATGTATCATATTTGAAAAATATAGTACTTTAAATACTTTAAATATCATGATGTAAATAGACAGATTAATAGTGACAATCAAATACACACAATGTAATTGTGTTACATATCAACGCTAGCTACAGTCTCCAAGTAAGCTTTTGAGAAAAACATTTTTTTATTAATATCAACGCGGTGTAAACCGATTGGATAAGTACATTTTGTTGACAAGGCAATCTTTCCAATACAAGCTCGCTGTAAAAAAGGCACTGTCTACTTTGTGACTGGACAAAATTCTTCACTTCTCCCAACGACATGTGAGAGGGGCATTCCCCATTGGCTGAGGAACTCGAGCTGAAGGCTCTGACCAATCAGAGTGCGGGATAACTCAAGCTTGTCCAATCAGAGTGGAAAACGGCTCTAGCTCGTGCTATAACTAAAGAAAAGCACGGAAACCGTTGCTCTTTCGTCTGAATTTACAGAGAACATCGAGAACCGGTTAAGTCTCTTAAACATTTAGTTAGACCATCGTATTTATTATTAGTAAACCAGGTGGACGACCATGGCATCGGGAGGGGAGTAAGTATTCTGTTTTAGTTTGATGCTTCGTTCCGTAAGAATTACTATCAGTAAATGTCATTTAAATGGCTAACATTAGCACATAATACGTTAATTTAGCCGTGGAGCTAATGGGGTCAGTTTCAGCCTCCGCACTTTGTTCGTTATTTGGACGCTTACTATAATATCTCTGTTAGTGGTCTGTGCGTCTTTGTGGCTGATCGTTGTCAGTAGTTCAGCGGCTGTCATATAAAAAAGAGGTCACTGGTCGGATCTAGAGTTAGCCCACTGCCTGACAGCGTTTGACAAAGCGTAGTCACCGCTACCATGTCAGAGGCTAATGCTAGCTTAGCAACGCTGTCAAGGCCAAAGCCACCATCATCTTAATAGTTTGGCCTAACTGTCGGCAAACATCCTGTATTTGGAACCACTTTGAATGTAAAATGTACTGAAGCCGTCTAGATCGTACTAAGGAAAATTAATTGTGCCAGACAATGTAGCTAGTCGTTCTAGCTTGCAATGTTGGCTAACTTGTGGTTAACTGATTCATGGCTACTACACAGGGCTAAATGCTGCGTGTATAATTTGAGATATGAAAAATAAACCAACTATAACATTTATCAAATAGCTAGGCTAACATTGCTGTGCTTTAGGTTGTCGTTGGTTTGCAGTGTTTATTTATGTTTCTTTCCAGCTAACGGTAGCTCATGGAGCTTTTGTTAATTCTTTTGCTGTGTCATCTCAGTTCTGCTCAGTTAGCAGTATGCTAGCGCTAGCATGCTACAAAAATGAAAGAGTAACTAAACGCTACAGAGCAACATCTAAAGTATCTCAGAAACGTCTTGTTTTGTTTGGCAAATACACTTGTCAACCTACAAAGTACACCCTTTTTTAGGTAATGTGACTGTAAATCGAGTTGTCGATCTTTTTGCACGCAACGTTCTTAATTATTAATATTTATCAATAATGTAGAGATGGGTACACAAGTAATCTCCAAAATGCCCATTTTGCATCAAATGTTCAATTTTGAGTATCATATTCTGTTTATAATATTACAATTATTATTGTTTTATACATTATCAATTTTTATAACTTTTTCATGGCTTTCATTGCTTTAAACTGATATTTACACAGCCAAGGGGGTTTCTACAAACTCCCTTAGAAGCTAAGGGAGTTTGCAGAAACCCCTTAAGTGTGTAAATGTTACATTAACATGCTTACTGATGTTAATGTTTTCCTCATTCCTAGATCCAAAAGTGATGATCTAGCTACTGCAATTCTGAAACAGAAGAGCAGGCCCAACAGACTGATTGTTGATGAGTCTATCAATGAAGACAACAGTGTTGTCTCTCTCTCCCAGGTATGAACACTTGCCTTGTTGTTTTGCAGAAAATTCATAAAATAAAACATAGAAACTAAGTAAATGGTTTGTCTTAGACAAAAATGGATGAGCTGCAGCTTTTCCGTGGGGACACAGTGCTGATGAAGGGGAAGAAGAGACGGGAGACGGTATGCATTGTGCTTTCTGATGACACCTGCTCTGATGAAAAGGTCCGCATGAACAGGGTGGTCCGCAATAACCTAAGGGTTCGCTTGGGGGATGTTATCAGGTAAAGGCACTTTTATTTATTTTATTTTTTAAACTTTTGAAGAAATGATTCCAAGTGTGACACTTTCTCAGCATTCAGCCATGTCCTGATGTGAAATACGGAAAGAGAATTCATGTCCTTCCAATAGATGACACAGTAGAGGGAATTACTGGCAACCTCTTTGAGGTTTACCTCAAGCCATACTTTCTTGAAGCTTACAGGCCAATTCGCAAAGGTAAGTTCAACAATCACAACGGTAGTTTTAAAACTCAAATTTTTAGCTGTCTAATTTAACATTTTATATTTCAATTTGTGAAGGTGACATCTTCCTGGTCAGAGGAGGCATGCGTGCTGTGGAATTCAAAGTGGTGGAAACAGACCCTTCTCCCTATTGCATTGTTGCTCCTGATACTGTTATTCATTGTGAGGGAGAACCCATCAGGAGAGAGGTCAGTAGCAGCTACACAGTCGGTACAGTACAGCAGAAATGAGTCTTGAATTTCATTAAATGTATTTTTGTCTTTAGGATGAGGAAGAGTCTCTAAACGAAGTTGGCTATGATGACATTGGAGGTGTGAGGAAGCAGTTGGCGCAAATCAAAGAAATGGTGGAGCTGCCTCTTCGACACCCTGCACTGTTTAAGGCCATTGGTGTCAAGGTGACTAACCGTTTAAGGTTTCCAAAGTGCTTTTTTATCTTAGAAATTATTACATTTAAATGATTGCACTTGTTTTTCAGCCTCCTCGTGGAATCCTGCTGTATGGGCCTCCTGGAACTGGAAAGACCTTGATTGCCAGAGCTGTGGCCAATGAAACTGGAGCCTTCTTTTTCCTTATTAATGGTGATGACAATGACAATTGCTATAAATATATCCATCTCTCTCTCTAGATATAGATGTATAGATATAAGGCTCCCCTAGGTCAGTTGGGTCCCGGGCGAGTCATTTGCCCAATGTCACCCACCCCCTCTTGCACGGCTTTCAGTCTACACTGTCAAACTATCAAAGCCCCCAAAAAATCTTTACGATAAAATGAATGATAATAATTTAATTGTTTCTAAAGGTCCTGAGATCATGAGCAAACTTGCTGGTGAAAGTGAGAGTAACTTGAGAAAAGCCTTTGAGGAAGCAGAAAAGAATGCTCCTGCCATTATCTTCATTGATGAACTTGATGCTATCGCTCCAAAGAGAGAGAAGGTGAGTTTGGAAAAGCAAGACTGTTCTACTAAATAAATAAAGATTGGTTGTAAATGGTTAGATTTATTAAACCTAATGACACTTGTTTGTCAAATTTCAAGCATAGAGACCGATTGGCTCAATAGCTTTGTGACATAACTCTTATTCAGGCCAAGGAGACTAGTTCAGTCTTGGCATTTCATCTTCCTGGTGCAATAAACTCAAGTTACTACAGTTATTTATTTTTATTTTTTTTAAACTGAATAGTTTTGTTACCCTTATCATAAAGGCAACTCATTTCTAAAATGTGGTCTTTAGGTAGACAAATGATAACTACAAAATAATGTTCTTTACAGACTCACGGGGAGGTGGAGAGACGCATTGTTTCTCAGCTGCTGACTTTAATGGATGGCTTGAAACAGAGAACTCATGTTATTGTCATGGCTGCCACCAACAGACCTAACAGCATTGACCCAGCCCTGAGGAGATTTGGTAACTTGAAATGCATACTATGAAGACTGTTATTTCTGCACACTTGATAATGTCTGAACATGTTACCTCCTTCTAGGCCGCTTTGACAGGGAAGTGGACATTGGCATCCCTGATGCCACAGGCAGATTGGAAATCCTTCAGATTCACACTAAAAACATGAAGCTGGCTGATGATGTGGACCTTGAACAGGTAAACAGTTTTTTGGTGCTTTAATACGACCCCTTGACATTTGTCCATTTTTTTTTTATCTCTGTTGTACACCTGGAATGTAGTACTAGTAAACTTTTGAAGTTTTACTGCTTGTATCTGATATCTTAGCTTTGTTACAAAAATTTAACTGGTTTTCTTGTTTTGCAGGTAGCCAATGAAACTCATGGCCATGTTGGTGCAGATCTGGCTGCTCTGTGCTCTGAGGCTGCGCTGCAGGCCATCAGAAAGAAAATGGACTTGATTGACCTTGAGGATGAGACTATTGATGCAGAAGTCATGAACTCTCTTGCTGTTACTATGGATGACTTCAAGGTAAACTATATTTTTGTTTGATCTGAACTTTTGATTAGCTGTACGACTTAACAACATTTTTTGCTGTAGTGGGCCCTGAGCCAAAGCAACCCATCTGCACTGAGGGAGACGGTTGTTGAGGTACCCAACATCTCATGGGAGGATATTGGTGGTCTGGAAGATGTGAAAAGAGAGCTGCAGGAGTTGGTGCAGGTAAGAACCATTTATTTAATTATTTTTAAATAAAAGGTACAAATTATACTGATGAGCTGCTTTTTTAAAAATTTTTATGGGCACGGTTTTCTTTGACATTTAGTATCCAGTGGAGCATCCAGACAAGTTCCTCAAGTTTGGTATGACCCCATCCAAGGGTGTGCTATTCTATGGTCCCCCTGGTTGTGGTAAGACCCTTTTAGCCAAAGCCATTGCTAACGAATGCCAGGCAAACTTCATCTCCATCAAAGGACCTGAGCTGCTGACCATGTGGTTTGGGGAGTCTGAGGCCAATGTCAGAGAAATCTTTGACAAGGCAAGTCTCTTCAGTCTGTGGTAGTTGGTCATTTATTGAGTTTAAGGTTCCGGTTTGTCAGTAATGACACTGCAAAATTTGTGTATCCTGTCCACAGGCTCGTCAGGCAGCGCCTTGTGTGCTCTTCTTTGATGAGCTGGACTCTATAGCCAAGGCTCGTGGTGGCAACGTGGGAGACGGTGGCGGAGCAGCTGACCGTGTCATCAACCAGATCTTGACTGAGATGGATGGGATGTCCAGCAAGAAGAACGTCTTTATCATTGGAGCAACAAACAGACCAGACATCATTGACCCAGCCATCCTGAGACCTGGCCGTCTGGATCAGCTCATTTATATCCCACTGCCAGATGAAAAGAGTAGGATGAGCATTCTCAAAGCCAACCTTCGCAAGAGCCCCATAAGCAAGGTGACTGTTTTAATATTTTGTCATCGTCTTTTGAAATCTGTCTGGAATATATTGTTAATATAACTTCTGTTGTTAGGATGTGGACATAAACTTTCTGGCAAAGATGACCAATGGCTTTTCTGGAGCTGATCTTACAGAAATCTGCCAGCGGGCGTGCAAGTTGGCAATCAGAGAAAGTATTGAGAATGAGATCCGCAGAGAAAGAGAGAGACAGACAAATCCTTCAGCCATGGTTAGTGCCTTACTAACATTACAAGCACTTCAATTGCAGCTTTGGTGTGTTTTTAAGACTGTCCATGATGCATTTTGTAGGAGGTGGAAGAGGATGATCCAGTGCCAGAGATCAGGAAGGACCACTTTGAAGAAGCAATGCGATTTGCTCGTCGCTCCGTCAGTGACAACGACATTCGCAAATATGAGATGTTCGCTCAGACTCTACAGCAGAGCCGCGGCTTTGGCAGCTTCAGGTATGTATTTTTGTGATAAAACGGTCATCAGTATAGAAACCGGCTTATATCAACATTTATTTTTTTCTATTTCAGGTTTCCAGCCAGTGCTGCAGATGGCAGCGCTCCAAGCCATGGCTCCGGTGGAACTGGAAGTGGTCCAGTGTACAATGAAGATAATGATGATGACCTTTATGGATAAATGTACACTGACCCGTAGTGGTCAGTACTGGGATCACACTTGTAAAAAATTATCACCAGATTCCACATTTTTAGGACTTTGTGCTTCTTTCATGTGTTCCTTTTTATTTTGTATTATTTCCCTTGAAGAAAGCATGTAGCTGCTTTGTTTGCCCTGGCTTTGATGTGGGTGGGGTTAGGGTATGTTGGAAAGGTGAGCAACTAAACATTTTTCAGTGGGGAGGGTTGAGTGGCCTCTATCAGTATATTAAAACATGAATGGCTTTAGTGATGGGATTCTATGCTAGACTATAAGAAAGAAAATACACATATTGCTAATGACTTCCTCTTTTTTTTAAATAAACAGTAGCATATAACGTATTACAAATTTGTCAAGGTTATGTTGTTGAAAATAAAACTCACAAACCGTTTTACTGTCTTAACATACTTTTATTTAGTACTGCTAATTTATCAATGACATACCATACCAAGTCAAAATGGTTACATTTCCATGAAATGCTTCCTTTTTTCATGGTTAATTTTCAGGTTCCTGCATGATTCGGTAAGAACCATGGAAGGGGAAGTGAGGATGTTCGGCATCTCTCCAAACTCTCTTTCCTTCTCTCTGTTTGGGACAAAATATTTCTATTCAAACTTAAATGATACAGCACCACACAACTGTCAGGCTCAACCACAATTGTCTCTTGGAAGAAACAGGATGTCTGCTACTTAATTATTATATATATATATATATTTTTTTTTAAAGGCCATTTTTCTGAGAATATAAAAAACTTTTTAGTGGTTGGGTGAAGCCATTTATTGTCAAAGTGTTACTTTATAATCATAACAGAAACTACCCGAATGGCCCTGATTTAAAAGTTTACACGCCCCAGTTCTTATTACTGTGTATTGCCACCATAAACATCAATGACAGCTTGAAGTCTTTTGTGGTAGTTGTGGATGAGGCTCTTTATTTTCTCAGATGGTAAAGCTCCCCATTGTTCTTGGCAAAGTTCCAGTTCCTGTAAATTCTTGGCCTTTTGTGCATCATCTACTTTGAGATCTCCCCAGAGTGGCTCAATGATATTGAGGTCAGGAGACTAAGATTGCCAGTCTAGAACCTTAACTTTATGCTGCTGTAGCCAATGACGGGTCAACTTGGCCTTGTGCTTTGGATCGTTGTCATGTTATAACATCCAAGTACGTCCCATGCGCAGCTCCTGGGCTGATGAGTGCATTCATCTTGCTGTCAATTTTGACCAAGTTTCCTGTACCTTTGTAACTCACACATCCCCAAAACATCAGTGATCAACCTCCATTTTTCACAGTAGGAATGGTGTACCTTTCATCATAGGCCTTGTTGACTCCTCTCTAAATGTGACGTTTATGATTGTAGCCAAAAAGTTTAATTTTGGTCTTGTCACTCCAAATGACTTTGTTCCAGAGTTTTGAGGCTTGTCTCTGTGCTGTTTGGTGTATTGTAAGCGGGATGCTTCATGGCATTTGTGTAGTAATGGCTTTTTCAACCATGCAGCCCATTTTTCTTCAGGTGCCTCCTTATTGTGCATCTTGAAACAGCCACACCACTTTTTTTTGGAGAGCTATGTATTTCAGCTGAAGTTTTTTGTGGGGTTTGCATCCCGAACAGTCTTTCTGGCGGTTGTGGCTGAACTGTTTGTTGGTCTACCTGAAATTTTCATTTTCCACTTAATTAGAGTTTGAGCACTGCTGATTGGCATTCTTTTTTATATCTCTTCCCTGTTTTATACAGTTGGATTACTGTACAGTTCACTTGTTAAACATGCATTTGAAAGCCTGAGGAAAAGGTTGATTGGAGTGGGGAAAACCTAATAAAGAGGTGCAAAAAATAATAGGCTGTTCAGCTAAAATGATCTCCGATGTCTTGGAGATCATTGAGATCATTGATTGTTCTTTTTGGGTCCAAGGGCCACAGACAGTTTGTGAGACGACTCCCAAACTTTGAATTCAAGCCACAGTGAAGCAAGCATCGTGATATGGGCATGTTTCTCCTACTATGGTGTTGGGCCTATTTATTGCATACTAAGGATCATGGATCAGTTTGCATATGTCAAAATACTTGAAGAGGTCATGTTGCCTTATGCTGAAGAGAACATGCCCTTGAAATGTTTGTTTCAACAAGACAATGACCCCAAAGACACTAGTAAATGAGCAAAGTCTTGGTTCCAAACCAACAAAATGTACAGTGCCTTGCGAAAGTATTCGGCCCCCTTGAACTATGCGACCTTTTGGCACATTTCAGGCTTCAAACATAAAGATATGAAACTGTAATTTTTTGTGAAGAATCATAAACAAGTGGGACACAATCATGAAGTGGAATGAAATTTATTGGATATTTCAAACCTTTTTAACAAAAAAACAATAAACTGGGCGTGCAAAATTATTCAGCCCCTTTACTTTCAGTGCAGCAAACTCTCTCCAGTAGTTCAGTGAGAATCTCTGAATGATCCAATGTTGACCTAAATGACTAATGATGATAAATGGAATTCACGTGTGTGTAATCAAGTCTCCATATAAATGCACATGCAATGTGATAGTCTCAAAGGTCCATTTAAAGAGCAGAGAGCATCATGAAGAACAAGGAACACACCAGGCAGGTCCGAGATACTGTTGTGGAGAAGTTTAAAGCCGGATTTGGATACAAAAAGATTCCCCAAGCTTTAAACATCCCAAGGAGCACTGTGCAAGCAATAATATTGAAATGGAAGGAGTATCTCAGGAGCCCTCTCTGCAGAGCATCTACCACCGCAGAGTCCACAGAAGAGCTGCTTCCATCCTCAAAGACCCCTCCCACCCCCAACATGGTCTGTTCACACTTCTACCCTCAGGACGGAGGTGAAGTGTGAAGACTTCCAGAATGAAGAACTCATTCTTTCCCTCTGCCATAAGACTCCTAAACAGCAGATAGGAGTCTACAATCAATCACAACATTACATGAACAATTGTTTACCTACTGCACTACCTCACTTATATCCATAAAAGTGTCATTTAAAGTTTGCCACAAGCCACCTGGGAGACACAGCAAACATGTGGAAGAAGGTGCTCGGGTCAGATGAAACCAAAATTGAACTTTTTGGCAACAATGCAAAACGTTATGTTTGGCGTAAAAACAACACAGCTCATCACCCTGAACACACCATCCCCACTGTCAAACATAGTGGTGGCAGCATCATGGTTTGGGCCTGCTTTTCTTCAGCAGGGACAGGGAAGATGGTTAAAATTGATGGGAAGATGGATGAGCCAAATACATAATTACACATACACATACATAATTCTGAAAGAAAACCTGATGGAGTCTGCAAAAGACCTGAGACTGGGACAGAGATTTGTCTTCCAACAAGACAATGATCCAAAACATAAAGCAAAATCTACAATGGAATGGTTCACAAATAAACATATCCAGGTGTTAGAATGGCCAAGTCAAAGTCCAGACCTGAATCCAATCGAGAATCTGTGGAAGGAACTGAAAACTGCTGTTCACAAATGCTCTCTATCCAACCTCACTGAGTTCGAGCTGTTTGGCAAGGAGGAATGGGCAAAAATTTCAGTCTCTCGATGTGTAAAACTGATAGAGACATACCCCAAGTGACTTACAGCTGTAATCGCAGCAATAGGTGGTGCTACAAAGTATTAAGTTAAGGGGGCTGAATAATTTTGCCGCCCAATTCTTCAGTTTTTTATTTGTTAAAACATTTTGAAATATTCAATAAATTTCATTGTTGATTCTTCACAAAAAATACAGTTTCATATCTTTGTTTGAAGCCTGAAATGTAGCAAAAGGTCGCAAAGTTCAAGGGGGGCGAATACTTTCGCAAGGCACTGTATGTTATGGAGTGGCCAGCCCAATCCCCGGACCTTATCATGAATGCTGGGTCTTGTTTGTTTTCTGAGAATCTACTGCTCCTACTGGTAACTTGTTTGCCACATAGCAATAAAAATATACTAAAAACCTGAATTATTCTGGTTAGTCACATTGTACTGCTATTATTTTGAATCATACTGTATAGAGAAGCCTTATTCAGTTTTAGCTGACCTAAATGGGAATAGTTGCAGTTTGGAATGAAATGTTAAAACAATGTTATCTGAATTACTTTTATAAAATTGAGATGTTTTAAAAGCTCACCTCAACAGTTGGGACAATGAATCGCTCATTGCGATTCAACGAGTCAATAAGAGACATGTCTTCCTCTGACAGGGAAAAGTCAAACACTTGCAAATTTTGCGCAATCCTTGACGGTGTCACACTTTTAGGGATACAAGACACCCCTCTCTGAACGTGCCACCTGCAAAATCAAAGTAAGTAAAGTGGGGGCTCTGGGTTTATCCTTGACCTATTGACCCATTAAGCACAAAGCGGCTTTACGTAGGCCCTACCTCAGAATAATTTGTGCCGATGATTTCTTGTATCTCTGTGCAATGACTCCCAATTGAGAGTCCTCCAGCAAGGCTGGTTCATCTGGAGATGCCCAGGGTCTATCACCGCTACCCAGAGGGCTGTAGGCTGTCACACAGATCTCCAGTGATCTATGGTAAAAGTAATTAAGCTATGACTTGAGTTAAAACACATTACTGTTTTCAGGTGTTGACTGACAAAGACACTGACCGACAGTGAGACAGAAGATCTTGTTGAGACAAAAAAGGATGGCACTCCACCTATTGCACAAGTATAAAAAAGTGATTTAATTTACGTTGTAAATCGTTCATACAAGTACATGTAATTATTTGGCAGCTACCTGATTAACCACAGGTTTATGTCTGGCCATGCTGAAAATGTCATCTATCTGCTTAGCATTGAAGTTGGACAGCCCTATAGCCATGACAAGTCCCTTGTCCACCAACCTCTCCATTGCGGTCCAGGTATCTCGATAGTGTGTGTCAGAATAACACACACTCCCATCTTCACGCCAGGGGATCAGCTCTTTACCTCGCCTATAAATACGTATGCACAGAAACACTCTGAACACTCTGGCCGTTTTTACATGGATTCTGTCCATCCCTGTGACAACCAGGGGGAGACAAAGTCACTATTGTGAGTGTAGGCACTCACTGGAAGGCCATTGGCCAGTGCATGAGATACAGATCCAAATAGGAAAGACCCAAGTCAGTCAGAGTGGTCTGACAGGCTGCTTCAACGTCGTCTGGTTCATGCTTGGTGTTCCACAGTTTGGATGTCACAAAAACCTCCTCACGTTGAAGGGCCTAAAGACGTAAATGGCTACTTTACATCTTTTTAAAAGTTTTTCAGGCATCGCAAGGGAATATAGTAGAGCACATAGAAAGGCAAATTGATAAAATATGATTTTGACAGTGGTGACATTGGAACTATTTTGTAACCTTACCTTCCCAGGGCCGACCCGAAGAGCCAAAGCCTCTCCCACCTCCTGTTCATTGCCATATGCAGTAGCACAGTCAATATGTCTGTACCCACAGGCTAATGCTGCCAGCACTGCCTGCTTCACCTGGAGAATAGAGAGAAACAGAGATTATTCAGATGTTAATAAATCAGCAAATGGTTCTGTTTACACTTCTTGTACCTGTCCTGGAGGACTCTTCCATGTGCCAAGCCCAACAAGGGGCATCCTGTGCCCTGTAGACAGCATCACAAAGCCATGGCCCAACATGAAGTTTTCTGACTGGAGTAACTGTAAAGTGTTCAGATTTAGCTTCTTAAGGAGCTGGACTAGTCATCATGACCCAAAACTTAATTTATTAACTACTGCACATTAGCTGGGGTCATGTGAGAGCACTGCATAAATATCTTCAAGCTGTCCATATAGATGTGGTCATTACAGTCAAAGGACAGAAATAATCTGAAGTGAAACAACAGTCAGTGACCTGCTTTTGTTATAGCAAAACTCAGCCATGAAAGCATTGCTTCAGAGGAAATCTAAACCCTGTGTGAACCAAGCCTTATTGCTAGAAATAGCTGATACAGTTATATGGCATTAGTCACAGTGTGGTGTTACTGCAGCATCTCTGAAGGCCTCTTATGCTTCTCTAATTGTCTGTTTATCCTTATCCTGTGATACACAGTCTTTTTAACTTCAGTGGATTTCATGTGATCAGATCACATGCTTCAAAAAAACAACTAAGAAATAAATTTAGCAGTAGTTGTATTAGTCATTTTTAAGTTGTATATTTACCTTAAAGCTTGTGTAGGATCAGGCCATATGTTGGATGGATTTGGTAGGTGGACAAGTGAACAGCTGGGGGCAGCTGTTTTGTACCCACAGGCTGGGGTCAAAGTTCATCTGTATTTGTTAATCTGTAACTCAGAATTGTGAAAAAAATGTCCAAAGTGTTATCTCTCGCTTTTAGTTTTTTTTAAATCTGTAAATGTCATGCCTGAAGATGCTCAACAATGAACAATTTACAGATCATAAAGAGAGTAAACATCCAGAACACTGTTAAGTTCAAACATTTGGTTTATTTTGTCATTTTGAAAACATCATAAATAATATTAAATGCACATCAGCAGTGGCAGTCAGTCTTTCAGCAGCAGCACATATGTCTTCAGGTTTCAGTCATAGTACATTGTCTAATAGTGAAGAGGAGGCACACTCACTCACTTCACTTTCAGTGTTTTAACCATCTTCACATATGTCATGTCTAATATAAGCACGTTCTCTTCAGACATTTTCTCGTACACATGATATATATTGTATGATTGTGGGTCATTTAAACCACACCCAGACACATATTCGATCTGTGCTGCAAGGTATACAAACAGAAGAGCTGAAGAGTTTTAGAAACCTCCAACAAAATGTAAATCTATTTTAGTCGCTGGTGACCATTTATCAAAACACAAAATGAAGACTTAATGAGACTAAAAGTCTAAACCAAAGGGGCCTATTTTTGGCACCACTCACAGTTGGATCAAGACATGTCCTTCAAATGGTACAAAGATAAGCAGAATCTAAACAACAAAAATGCCTTTCCAGAGAATCCCTGTAGATAAGAGTAAGCTTCATGTTGGCACTTTAAAGTCCATCTACCTTTGATGCATTTGCAAATAATAATTCTCCATTGCTTTTATACAGAACAGAATGGTCAAAGACTTTACTGACAGCTTTTCTTCAGATCCTATAAGTAACACTGTCGTTTGTGTATTTACTATGGCTGGTTGTACAGTGTGATGTATGTCTCCTCAGGTGTGGCGTATGACACTGGACTAAGGCACCTGAATGTCCCCCAGACAAAAAGCCAAGGGAAAGCACCTCTGTTAAATGTAGATTGTACAGTTGTTTTAAGGTTTGATTGTCTTTCTCAGATTTTCTGTTGCAGCTGAGATATGTTATAGTACTATTGTTAGCAAAACTGTATTGTAAGTGCATTTGCATTGTAGCACAACTGTTTTTGTGGAGACAGATAATTGTAAACGGTTAACAGCCTAGAATTTGAGCGTAATACTTGTATTGATCAAAAACATGAGCAAGAGGTTTTCTGTTTTATAAATTACATCACATTTCATCCTATCACAAAAGACAGAGGATTGCATATAAAACCACTGACAAATCTGTAAAAAAGATGGAAATTGGTTCTTGGTAAAATGTACAACTGTGCTGCTCGTACCCTCAGCAATATCACCTGCCCCTGCCATTCCTGTTGGCACTCTTAACTCATTCTCCCACAGTTAAGTACTTACATATAATGGCTGTTGCTTTACTTCAGGGAAAAATGAGGGCTAGGCATGAGGAGGACACATTGGAACAATCAGTCAAGAGTGGGTAAAAAGTGTAATAGTTACTGCGTATTGGATAATGCCCGATAGAAATGTCATTATGATTGAGGAAGGTGTTGTCTGATTATCTCTTTAGATTGATGAGGGATCCGGTCGGGAAAATGGACTGAGAATTCCACAATAAGGTCACCACGCTGTGATGGATTTTTGGGTAATGGCAGGCCTTCTCCTCTGAGTCGTTTTACTGTCCCAGGCTTGATGATGTCGTGGCAGGGGAGTGAGATGACACGGTTTTCCAGAGTGGGAATACTAACTGTGCAGCCACACAATGCCTAGAGATATGAAACGAGAGATTGACAGGGTTAATGACTTAAGCAGGATTGAAATGCCAAAGCCATGAATATACCACTGACTTAATGTTTCCATGAGCTAAAATTTGAGATGATCTCCCATAAGTAAATAAATATAATAAGTGTCTGTGTTTGAGAGAGGAAGAGGCAATAAGTGGGTCTTACAGACAAATCATTTTTGTATCAGCTACAGCCCTGTGAGGTCCACAGAGCAGCATTTGGAGCTGGAGAATCTGGAGGACATGACTTGGCATGTCCAGTTTTCCACCAGTTTTCCACCAGTTTTCTGGTGTTTGTTTTGTGTGCATATATTTGGAAGTGTGTCAGGGATGTGTGTGCTGGGGGAGGGGGTTACACATTGCACAGGGGACAAATTTAAGCAGCACTGTCATAGCTGGGGCTAATGAAGTGAGGAAGAAATCGGCTGGCGCTCGTAAATACGTAGACTTGTCAGATTGGCTGGTAGGACGCAGTGAGAGACCAAACACACACATACACTTTAAGCCTCACAATCTTATCACCATGCATGATGAATCCCGTCAGAGCATAGGGAAAGCAAAAAATAAACGCACAGACTTCACAGGATTTCCAATGAGCATCACTTATTCCCTTAGATTTGAACCCACAACTCTGTGAATGAACACCTTGGTTATTTAAAAACATTTCTTGAATAATGCTCTCAATAGAAGCAAAACAATTCAGTGGCTTTTCTTCTGAAAAGTATAATTCTAATGATGTTGGACTTTTCATATTTTAAATTTGTAGTAAAATCTGGACTATTACATAATCTAATGCTTTTATTAACAGCCATCAGGCAGACGCTACCAGACCCCTCTAGCCCGGGAAAACATATATAAGAAATCTTTCATTGCAACTGCAATAACTGTTCTGAATAACATTAACTAGGTTTATATCTGGTTTTATGATGTGCTTTTAAATGTCTAGATGTGGATCTACTGATGTGTGTAACTGAATATGTGTCCAAGGATAAATTTATGTTTTTACTTGGAACAGACAAATAAAGTTTCAATTCAATTGAAATCCATTTTCAAATTTTTTTTAGCTATTCAGAGACATTAACCTGTAGCTAAATTAACCTTCCCAAACTTTCTGGGAAGTTTTTGAAACATGAAGATAGACACTTAACGTTACATAGGAGCTGCTTCCAAATAGAGAAGTACATTTTTTCAGTTATGACATTATGTTATTTTAACTGTCTGAATGCATTTAGCCTGTGTAACTACTATAAATATTACTGATTCATTCTCTTGTTATAAACTGTTCCATTCACTTACGTGAGTCTTACACACAGGTTGCCATGACACTCAGCACACATTGCCAGCTAATCTTAGAGCCCACCAATTACATAAGCCTAAACCAATACTAACACGTACACACATCTTCATTTAGCTCTGACTGTAACAATATTGTATTGACACACTTTTCCGAGGTTCCAAATAAAATGCTTAAAAATACAGCATCATATGATTGAATATGGCTGATGGTTCAATATACCACTAAATAATGTACATTTCACTGTACACTTGACTTTGTGTACTGTGCAGAGCTATCCTCAAATCTTTTAGAGTCCACCAGCTACAGTTAACACTTAAGTGTGTTTGAATATGGGCTTTGTCACTGTGCAGTGTTCTGTGGTGACAGGAGCTGCTGAGGTGCACAGGCACCACATACCAATCACTGCTTTGTGGTAAACAAAGCAGCAAGACTTGTTCTGGGCTGATATAAATAAAACAAGTATCAGATGTATTCTACTCTTTGATGGCTCAATTTAAATCAGAGAATAATAGTTACTTTAAGCACCATTGACAATGAAAATGCCTGTTTTTCTATCACAATACCAGAAAAGCAATTTAATGGGATCCACATAAATAAACAAATGAACAGCAGCCGACTGCATTATTGTTGGGCCTATAGAGTCAGGTATAGATTTAGGACAGTTTCAGTAACATCAGTGTGTCAAGCTCTGCAAGGGACTGCTGACACCATGAAGTCACTGCAAAGCTTGAAAGTGGCCTCTAGCAACACTCTCTGGAGTTTACAGCATGTTCAAGAAAAATTGACAGACAATGCTAAATGGAAAAGAGCTTTTTTAGAGTGTAACAGCGATGTGGGGCACGCCAAAGGCACAAACCTAAAATGAGGCAACCAAATGCGACACTAAAAAAATACATTTGGCAATTAAACAAAATAACTTCATTTTACCTGTTTATATTTATGAAACAAATAATAGTGCATAATGTCAGCGCATATGCAAACTGCTACATGATACTGTGGGATAAGCATCCAACTATTACAGTTTTAGATCTACATTGAAAATGTAGATGCTCTTTATTTTACATTAGACTTTACTTGTCTATAAGCTGCTGTAATGCGTGAATTTCCCCGCTGTGGGTACCTTTTTCCCCCATGTACTATTTTAGTGTTCTATACATTAGCCATACTGCTAATGTGGCAGGTTGTCAGGGCTGCCTCCATAGACAGAGCTTATGTGTGCACCATTGTGACTGCCGCAGAATGGAGATGAGCAGAGCAGTGGATTTTGAGCTCCTATTTGCTTTGGATACTGATTCATCTGACCCACTTCCCTAATATTCCCTGGGTACCAAACCCCCACCTCGCACATTCATCTACTCGCATTGCGTCTTTAGCTGCTTTAGACTTTAGTCTCATCTATAGATGGTGTAACAGAAGAGGACTGGACTGTGGGTGGGCTAAAGAAAAACACTTTAGCTACTTACTTTACAAGCAAGATATTTTTCTGTGTGCAGGTACTAACAGTGTCTTATTTTTGTACTCATTAATGTGCATTTGCAATGCATTCAAGTGTGCAAACTTGGCAAGTGCTGAGTAGAAACTGCTCCCTTGACGTTAACTCTCTGAGAACACCTGCTATAAACTAAACAACACAGAAGTTAGGCCAGTAAGTGGTGTCGCTGCCAGACACATTGAAGTTTATGTAATTCACAGACAGGCCAGAACAGTGTTGGACCCATTGCCCTTGAAGAAGCAATTAAATGTCCTGCCAGTCACAGTAATAGCAGCCTGCATCGTCTCACCCTGTCACTCTAGACCAGGGGTGGGCAATTATTTTTCTCCAAGGGCCACATTTGGACCTGGGACTGTTGTGGAGGGCCGTGCCAACACGGTGAACTCACTTATGCTCAATAAAAACACATTTATTTTTCCTACAGTTTAAGTTTGAACTGTAGGCAAAACAATGTGTGCAATAAACACTGGATGGATGGATTCTCAGTTTTAGCACCACTCTTTACAGTTTGTTCTAAAACCAGTGAAAACTATCTCTCTGAGAGTTAGAGATGATAGTTTTAGGAAAGGTTGTTACTGTTTGGAGCATGTCACAGTGTGGCCCCCGGGCCTTAGTTTGCACACCCCTGCTCTAGACTATATCTTTAACCAAGTGTGAATGCAAATACACAAAAAATGAAAAAGTGTGGTTAAAGACATGTTAATGTCTCTGTGTAAGTTATACAGTATGTTATGTATGTTAGTGTGATTTGGCACAACCCCCCCCCCCAAAAAAAAAAAAAAAATGCTGCTGGTCACACAAGAACACCACATTCCTGCTACTTCACTCACACCACGATGACTGCACCACACACACACATTGTCCTTGAGCAACACATAAACTGTATTTTAATACTCACTCCTAAATGTTTAGTTTGACCACCACCTTAAACATAAAACTGTCATTTAACTACAACGTTGACTTTCTACTATAAATCTTCCATTTTTCAGGTGATAAGCACGAATCAATGAAGTGAAAATACAGTATATGTGCCATGTTTGGATATGAATTCAAGCCTCCAGAGCATTAAAACCCTGCTTGCTTTGCTCCACTAGAAATTATAGATTCACGTAGAAGCAAAAGCCTGACAAACTATAAAGATTCATAGTCAAAAAAATGGAGAAAGGTGTGATACGCACCTCCTTTAGACTGATCTTGCAATTAAAAATGATGTTTGAACCGTCCCTCCTAAAGTGAGCATGGCCCTTGTCTTTGAGCACAAAGGCTATATCAGCAGGAATGTTCTCTGGGGTTTCGTCACCCTCTTTTGGAAAGGTGATCTTAGTGCCCTCCTTCCAGCCCTTCTTGATGACGATGTTGAGGATCTTGTCTTCTGTCCTCATGCTCCTCCCATCTGGATTCAGCCTGCGCCGAGTAATTTTCATCCGCTTGGTGCATCCATGGAAGATCTCTTCCAGCGAGACCTTCAACTCGTGGACCACTGGGGGGTCTTGTTGCTTGTGACCAGCCCCAAGTCGCTCTGATGGCACACCCCTCCTTCTACGGCCCTCTCCTGGGAAACCATTCTTCATGCCACCTGGAAAACCGAATTGTCTTCCGAAATGAGAAAATGCTTCATTGTCGTCAATGTCCATGTCCTGATCTCCATCGTTGTTGTGATCATTGTGGAAAGAGAAACCATTGGAGCGGCTATGGTTACGGTTTGAGCCAAAGAACATATCAAAGGGGTTTGAGCCTCCAAAAAAGGATGCAAATGTGGCATGGGGATCTCCATGGAAAGTGTAGTGGTACGTTGAGGTGCCAGGTACACCTGATGAGCTGCTTCCTCCTGTTTTTAAACCTAAGAGAAAGGCATGAATGTAACGCCATGTGTTCAGATACATACACTTAAACACCCACAGACTAAAATGACATAATCTGGTCTGATAGCAGACACAAGACCTTTAGCTAAATATATATATAAATATCCCACAACATTACTGATCTTTCATCAGCACTGCTGGTAGAGAGCTGATAAAAAACAGGTGCACACCAACATTCAGAGACAAAAGTAAAGTACAGTTTACAGGGCAATTCCTATCTTCATCACAAAATGATGTGTAACCTCCTAGGCTGTCAGCACCACACACAAGGGGCTGAGTACACAGGCTTCAGTAGGGAGTATGGAGTCTTCACAGGCCTCCTCTGCTATAGTCTAATGATTGGTTTAATACCTAATTGTGCAACACAGACAGAAAAGCCAACACTTTCAGATATAAAATCCCTCACCTTCCTCTCCCAGCTGATCGTAGACCACTCGTTTCTTGGGGTCACTGAGGACCTCATAGGCCTCTGCAATCTCCTTAAACTTTTCTTCTGCATTAGCATCTGTGTTCTTGTCTGGGTGGAAGCGCAATGCCATGCGCCGGTATGCCTTCTTGATTTCCTCCTCATTGGAGCCCTTTGGAATACCCAAAGTCTTGTAGTAGTCCTTCCCCATAGCTGGACACAAACATACACTGTTACGTCTGGGCAGGACCCCTTCTTCAACTCAGGCCGTGGTCAGTCTCTGGTGGAATACAGACTACTGTTAGTGACCCAGAATAGGTCTAATAACTCTGAGGCACAGACTGACCAGTCTATATTTGTCCCGGAATAGTGCAGAGTGCACTTCTAGACTGTACAGTGAGGGAGGTTTAGGAGATGTTGGAACAACCTGATAGGAAAAGAGAGTGCAGGTTTTTACTAACTGTTGCTATGGAAACACAGCAGCTGATGTAGAGATAGTGCAGTGGGATCCCCATCATCTGCTGAATAGAAGGGCTTCTCTCTGCCAATAAGAGCATTCTACAGACAATATTTGAAACAGTGTCTTGATTTCTTTTGGCATTTTGAGCTACAAGACTTACCTCGACTTGACAAACAGCAGATAAGCAAAATATGTAATGTTCACAGCATTAAGCTGTGATGGGCCAGCCGGGCACTGGGAGTCCCCTTCAACCAGACACTGCGGAGCTTCTAAGTAGCCTGCCTACATTCATTAGGCTACAGCTTATGCCGACACTAACAAAGAGGCGGCGGGGTATCTGTTCCCCAACCCGTTAAATGTATTGAGCAACGCCACCAACACATAGGTTCTATAGCTACACATGCAGGGAGTAAAAAGGAAGATATTTTAATTAATGAATAAATTGATTGAGGCAGAAAACAGTATTTAAACAGTGGAACGCAGAGAAAGCGCTACACAATAAAATAAAGTGAAACATATAGTAGGCCTAGAGGAGGTGATAAAATAATAAATGATCCGACTTACAAATGGATTAATTTCCGGAGAAAATCACATGAATACGGCCCGGTTTGTGCATTTCTCTCTCTTCCACTCAGCCCGTATATGCTGCCTGCCGCCCGCCACTGCTGCGTCCTTATAAATGACGTCAGGACGCATCCGTGAGGATCACACGCTCAGAAATAGTCGCTGACCAAACGCCTATGCGCATCTGACGTCTCAGTGGAAAACCTAGGACAACTGCCAAAACAGTCATTTCTAAACTATAGCCTATTTAAATTAGCATAAGGAACAAAATGCTTATGATTGGAAACATATTGAAAAGATTGATAAGACGAAGAGACAAACAAAAGGAAAACTTTTAGACGAGACTATGGGCCTGAATGTTGCCTATTGTATTAGAAATGAGAAATAATAGTCTTATAACGACTTACCGCGTCTTATGCTATCACTCTGCTACTGGTGCTGTCTGAAATCCTAATTCAGTCCAGTCAGCGGTGCAGTGCACTTAGTTCTCACAAAGGGTTAAACGTGGGTTTAAGTTTTTAAGTTTGTGTCGCTTCTTGCTCTCTGAGTGAAAACCAGGCAGGCATGACAAAGGTGTGAGCGGCACAAAGTCTTATTTGGAAAAAGGGAGTCAGAGCACTTATAACCGGCAAGAGACCAGTCGTCTGATGTGGGAGCGTGCATGTGCGCGCATTCATGTGTAGTCGTGCCTAGGTAGAGTTGGTATTAGTGCTGAGTCATGTGATGACTATACAGACACATCTTATGCACAAAAACACATTCAACAAAAATGGCTTAATGGCTCAAATTAACACTACTGCCCACATTTGCACGACACCAGTCACAATTCAAGAGTACAGTGAGAATAAACTTTTTTCCTATCTATTCTAGATCTCAATCAGGAGTGTAGACCTCAGAGTATTTGGCATGTAAAATATTGAAGGGAATGAAGATCCCAAAATAGTTCCCCTTCAAGATCTGTGAAGAAAATATAAAACATGAAAGACACACATACCACACCAGCCAAACATTCTTTCCAGATTTGAACACTGTTGAAAAACAACAAGCAGCCTACTGAACCTAAAAGCTACACAGATTATGCCAACAGTCATCATAACTTTTAATGTTAACTGAGCAGAAATATGTTCGGCAGGTGATGTGCTGCCACTCTCCTGGGTCACTCTAACAAAGTATTTAATAAAGAGAAAGGAAAGGCTGTCTCAAAATGCATTCATGTACTTTGGTGGCTGCTCACATACATTCCTATGTATTTAGTGGGAGTGTCTTAAGGGCCAGTTGCCCCTAAAGAACAACTGGTCAGCACTGAAGTGCTATTCATGAGACCTTTTGCTGTACAGTGCCTGACACACACAAAAAACAACACAGTTTCAGCAACATAGTCACTGATAATTGCCAAAGTTAGTTCCTAAATAATTGTGTATAGTGCCATTAATTAAATACACACATTGTTCCCCCATGTCCAGGTGTAGTTTATGTCTAATGACTAGTTATTGAAGTTGATCTGCTCCAATGCTGAGTGCGCACTGAAACAGTCATATCATCAGGAACAACTATTATAGAAATGATGCTGGGTTTCCATGGTTACACTGAACATGGCAGACAATGTGTCAGCCAATGTACTGTCTCTGCAATGGGTTCTTTGTGTGTGAGAAAGAAATATCCAGTCAGACCAGTGCTTCAAAATGTCATACAAACATCATCCGTCCTTCACCAGAGTGGTTGATAAAATGGTGGGGACTGATTAAATGGCGCAGGGCAACAGAAAAGGGACTTTTTAAAATGTGAAAATAAGTCAGTTATGAGTTATGACTGTCTTCTTCTACTTCCCCTCCTCTTTCATTTTCTAAAGCCTTAGGACAAGCCTTCTCTCCACCTCCACTCACTTCTACCCTTCCTGTAACCATAGAGACCACAACTGCCTGAAGATCTTTTTTAACCAGACAGTCATAGTGTCAATTAACAAATGTGGCTCATGTAAGGTAAAGAGACAAACCACTGCAATTGAAAAAAAGCCCATTTCTCAAAAAGCATCACATCACATCCAAATCTTTATAATTATTCAAATGTATAGACATTCACAAAGCAGCTTGTCTGAACAGGCCGAGTTTGTGTGTGGCTCTTTTAGACTTCCTTAGTGATTATTACAACTCAATTCATAAAGCAGTGACACACTTAGGTTTCCTTCCACGCAACATGTTCAGAATTCAGAAAATCCTGGTGCTATTTATAGGTCAAGCTGTTTAGTTGGTTGAGTAGCAATCAACCTTTAATCAGAGTTTTGGTTCATTTGTGAAGTCTGGTTTAGTACCTTAATTACAGCTACCGTTCACACCCATTCCTGATAAGTGATGGATTCACAAGACTGCATTTACACTCAATGTAGTTTTGTGAACTCATAAGATGTATTACAAAGAACGGTTTGATTAGAATGAAGATACCAAATATCCTCTAGACCAAATGTTAAATATAAAATGGAAATGACACAACCAGAGTACATGGTCAAGAACTTTAAGTAGATGAGCAGACAAAAAATAAATCTCTTTGGCAGAAACAAGGAAAGCACTTTTGGCTATACATTGACATAACACAGGCAAATGCACTTAACCACTTAATCTACAAAGGCAGCTACAGTGTTTATATTGTTCCACACATCACATAACATATATATATATATATATTTTTTTTTTTAGGTCATGTTTGTTAGCTTGGCCATTCATCCAAATTCTAACAAAGTGAATGAGTCTGACTGGCCAGGCTATGAGTGTGTAGGTAGATGCAAGCATCAAAATCAAGCCTAAAGATTTGTATAACAAACATCCAGTCTACCAGCTTTCCTGGTCCACCCAATTTTAAGATAGAAATACTAAAGTTAGAGGCCTATTAGATATGTCCTTGATCATCCTTTAAACGGACTGTGTTCTTTGAGAGATTTTACACATAAGTGTAAAACTCACATAAACTGTCCAGTGTAATACTGATTCATAAAATGTTATAATACATGTTGAACAGATCCATTACATTGAAGAGATGCTTTGTGAATCCAACAGTAAAGTTATTAAAAAAAGAACATGGGAAATGACAGCAAAGTGCAAGAAAAATGTTGGTTTAGCACACAAGATTAGAAGATAATGGTTTCTCTGAATATATGTAAAACAAAGCAATGGCAACTTAAGGCCAGTCTGACTACTTGGCAATTATGTGCTCCAGTAAGGTTTATTTTGTAAAAAATGTTTTATTATTAATAAAAGATAGATCCATGGTCTCCAGCATGACTTTTTGTCAAAGTCATAGTTTATGGATTATGTGTAGGTATCTGACGTCAGAATATAGGAGGTTGACTAACAAGGCCAGCAGTCGAGGTCCATCTTTAAGACAGTGTCCGGGGTAACGGATAAACTGGACAGCTTTACTCACACAGTTCTCAAACTCAGAGTACTGCTTATTGCTTGGCAAAGCCTCTAACACCCCCAATGCCTGTAATCACAAAAATAAATGAAATACACATTAGAAGATTTTATAAGATAATTGCAAACTGGTTAGTCACATTTGTTGCAATTTCTGCTGCCTACTTGTTGTGCTTTTACAGAGAGCTGCATTTCAATAGTGGGTTGAAGTCGAATCTCAGTCTCTGATTGGAGTTGGACTGAGAGGAACGCTGCAAGACATCGTACCACTACTTTAAACCTGGAAAAACAAAAGGAGTTTGGTTATGTGTGTGTGTTACGTGTTGTTTTTTCTTTGCTTTTTTGCCTTAATTTTAATGTAGACAGTAGGTCAACAGGAAACAGAGTGAGACAGAGGGGAATGACTTTGGGCAAACGACCCGAGCAAGACTCAAGTTGGGTCACCCGCGTACTGTATTCTTTTGCGTATTTGGATGTGGAATATCGACTGAGCAAGGGGTGCCCCCCACCCTCATGTGTTACTTTTCTAATAAATAGAAATATACTGTAAAACTGCATAAATGAATAAAAAATTATGTTGGCTTACTTATTAGAAACAGGGGATCTCTTCCCGAGGCCTATAGCTCCCAGTAGCCCAGAGTTTAATCGGTCCTCTCCCATCTGAAGTAGTCGGGTTTGCAGCCTCAAAAGACCCATGACAACACCCAACACCTCACTATTTCCTGCCTGTGGCTGCAGCTGTTCAGCTGATAGAATGAGTGCCTTTTGCCACCAAAGAAACAGTTTGGCTTCATCACCTGGTCCACTGTAGAACCACAGAATAGTGAACACACAGTAAGTATTATACAGCAGCATAAGTCACATAAATACACAGAATCAAGGATCAAACCTCGGGAACACCTGATTGGTCCATGTGTTGATTAAAGCCAGAATCCTTCTCTCATTGGTTGCTGTATATTCACTGTGAAGGCGCTGAAGGATGAAGGCATAGAGTGTCAAGAAGCTGCCTCCTGACTGGCTTTCAGAGAGGAAGTCATCTACTGTAAGCTCAGGCACCTGTAAGGATGCCAAGACAGGGCCCCAGCCAACAGATTCCTCCTCAGCTGAAATAGGAGACAGTACAGAATGAGAGAAATAACCAAAATCAAAACTGGTGAAATTCACAAAAACAATAGCAGATTAAACAAACCATAGTTAAAGTAAGCAGTGATGCAGGCCTCCATAATGCGAGTCATGTGTCGCACTGATGCGAGACAACGGGAGCAGGCGGTGAGAAGAGGTAGAATGGGCAAGCCCCTCCCCTTCCTGTCCAACCACGCAATGACATGAGCAGCTAGAGACTCTCCTGTTGAGACGCCTACGCCATTGAGCAAAGTCAGTGCATCACTAAAGAGATTGCAGAATGCCATGTGCCTCTCCTCCAAACCTGTCTCTGTAAAGCAAAACAAAGCATGAGCTGGTAATAACAAAAAAAAAAAAAAACCTCTGAAGCAGTTTTAACTTTAGTTTGAGAGGAAATAACCTGATGGGTTAAAGGTGATAATGCCTCCCAACAATGACTCTAGCTGGGTCTCAAGGCTGTTCAGGTTAATGCTGCCTCCTTGTTCCAGAGTTGTTAATGACTGAACACACCAACGTATATATTCTCCAGCCTTGAGCGCATCCTCCTAACAGAAAGAAGTGTCGGTTGGGTAAATAATTTAACATTAAACGTTAATAGATTAACGGGTAAAAACCTCACCATGTGTGGATCTCCACTGAGGCAGGGGTGGAACCCAGCAGCACTACGCAATAATTTAAGCAGCAGCTGAGGCACAGAATCAGGACTGAGAAAGAGAGAAGGAGGGTAGTGGGTGCTGACATATCCCAGAATGCCTTGGTATGAAGACAGATCCACGTGGTGCCAAGGCATGGATGTAGACTGGACCAACAATGTAAGTAATGGGGAATCCTGGAAGACAAATAAAACTTATATAAAAAAACTATTACAAAAAGGAAGTCTGGCCAACTTTCATGATAATTTATACTAAATTATTGACTCACTTGTTGACTTAGAAGTTGCTCCTCTTTTGCAAGAAAAACTAGCATGTAGAGCAGATAGACTAACATGTTGTGTGATTCCTTCGGAACTGCCATGTTAGATGTCAGAGATGGATATATTGTTTGTAAGTGTTCACTAAGGACACTGACCCAATTAACTTCACATAACACTTCTCCCATGAACAGAAAGCAACTTTTGGGACTTCCTCTTTCCACCTGTTGGTTCAAGAAAAATTATTTAATCTTTGGGCTGTAAAATAAATATCATGAAATTTGGATTGCAAATGGAAAGAAAAATATCAATGATTACTTTTTGAGTTTTGAGTGTGTATTAGTCCAGTGTATTGGTTTGGGTTTGGAAATGTAAGGCCTAATATGAAGCAGTGTGTTGAAACTATAATTATTAGAAAAGGGTCTAATAAAAGGAACTAGAAGTCATAACTGAGGTCTCAAGTTAACAAGCACCACCACATTATGCTGGTCTAAATCTGCTGAAAGCCAGAGTTTATGTGTCACTGTCTCACATTGAAAAGTTGCTCCATGAGCTGAGTGTCAGGGTGCAGATATCTCCAAGGAAGGCTGCGGAGATGTGTGTGATAAAGGTAGAGCAAGTATTCAGGTGTTCGAGGGGCTGTACAGCTCTCACAATACTGCATCACACACAGCCACAGGGCACCTCTCTGTCCAGGAAGTAAACGATCTACAACAGAAACTTACACAGTGAGGAGCAGCACTTTTTCCTATAGCTGGAGGTAACACATGACAACTGAGCCCTCACCTCTGAATTTGTGGTGCAAAGTCTCAGTCAGTTGAGTGTAAAGTCCAAACAGACATTCTGCGACATTTGCATCGGTTTCAAGCCAGGGGTAACACTTGATGTTACTTAAAGAAAACAATTGCACAATCTTATAAAAAAAAATCTGTCAGAGAATTGTCAGAGACACGTGGCAATACACGGGGTGTTTATTTAATGATAGCTGAACTATCATTATGTTTGCTTCTTAGGTTTGACAAATAAATAATATACAAATTGTAACCAAACAGATTATTTGCTCAACAAAGCTGTTGTTGCTAAAATACTGTTCTTACCTGCCATCACCGATATCCAATGGGAAAATCCAAGGTTTAAATAGTTTCACAATCTTACTGTGCAAGTTCTGCAAAGCTGAATGACAAAAATGTGCATTACAGTACAGTAACAATATATTCAAAAGGAAATATATAAATGGTGTAATATGTAGATTTAATAGATACCTTTCAATACTTTGCTACTTCCCACTGACTCTCTGGCACAGTTATTGATTTGCACATTGATTAAACAACCAATCAAATGTTCCCAGAAGGACACAACGTCACTGATGTAGGGGGCCCAGGCAGAGTAAAGACCAAAGCTGCGAAGATCGTTTTTACTCAGACGACTTCGTTGAAAATAATCACTTAGCCATTCAACTGTTTCATCCACCTGTAGAGACAGCCGCACATTTTAGTTTTGACAATATACCAATAAGCAGTAAACAAAAAAGTTTAATTACAGCCACACAAACATACAATACCTGCTGAGGAGAAAGACTGATCGGGGATCTGTATGGAGCACCTTGATGTCCAACATCACGGCCAGAGGAATCTGAAATGCTTTGGACTTGTTCGACCTTGTTCATATTGCTGTGTAACGAGGGCAGGCAGCCCAGCACACGCAAAGTCACCTTCCAACACTCTGGACTCAGTAACTGGTTTGACGAGCCTACAGAGATTTAGACATGATAAATTCAGTAATCAAGGTTTGTTCATTATGTAGTAGTCTTACATTGAAAGCACAATAGGTATTTGAATAAACATCTACTGTTATTTCAATAAATTCCATTCAGCCAATCAATAGGTGGAATAAATATATATATATATTTTAAAACATTTGCAAGGTATTTTCTTGCAGCAAAAAACAAGTTCTGCCAAAAGCAGGAATGTGTGTTATGTAAATAATTTGGCTGGTAAAGATGGTAAAATTTTTATTTTTTTATACCATTGCAGCATCTCTTGTGTATATAAACAGCATATGTGCAACATATTACATTAGAACAATGTAAGTCGCTTTGGATAAAAGCGTCAGCTAAATGAATAAATGTAAATGTAAATGTAAAACTCACTTGTCATGAGAAGACGCAGGCAGTCACTGTAATGGTCTGGAAAATGATGGCGTAATAGCCAAGTCCAATGTTTAGTGAAAAGATGAAATGGTATAAGAAGTTCTTCTTCAGGTTCTCGGCCGCAGACACAGAGGGCACCATGAATCAATTCCAGCAATCGAGTCCTCTCAGAAAAGACAGGATTTGCTTCATTAAGCCAATGGGTCAGGTCAAACTGCAGGGAACGCAAATTCACTACAGAATCTGATACTGGTATTCTCACATGAATCAATGCAGGGGGGGGGGGGGTTGGTTTGGGAACTAACCTTAGTGAGCAGCATGAAAATGACATCAGCACTGTCAAGATGTAGGGATGTCACCACATCTTGGTACAAAATGACAAGCTGATGGGGGGCAGCATTGGGAGTGAAGAATGGAGAAATGAGAGGGCAAAGTCGTCTTTGCTCCAGGATGGTTTTCAGAACGCGGTGACACTCTTCTGCATTGCCCTGAATAAACACCTAGGCACCAAATGAATGCAAAAGACATTCAAAGAAATGAATTATGCATGACAGAGGTGTCATAGGCAGAGACACAATTTTCACAGGTTTTGTCAAGCTTTTTAAATAATAATAATAATTAAAGCCGCAAGCGGCGATAAAGGCCCTCGCCTCCCTTGAGACCGCGGGGACACATATATTCGGAGGATTGCATGTCGTGCTTTAAAGCAAATTTGGAGCTGTTTAGATGAAAACCCTTTAGCACAAAGTGTACGATTTAGGTGGTCATGTATTCCACCCAACATTTTCTGTTGAGAAGGATCCTGGCAATTGGGAAATGGCATTTATTTCCCAATAGTTGCCTCTTCACAGACTCATTACGACCACAAAAATCTATCAAAAACAAATTGATAACTTTTTGCACACGTGTCTAGATGATACTCACCAAATTTGGAGCTGTTTAGATGAAAAGCCTTTAGACACAAGGGGTGCAATTTAGGTGGTCACGCATACACCCAACATAGTAGATTTCCTGTTGAGTTTACGATATGGCTGTAATACATTTTTCTGTTCGCCTGAGGTGTCCTATGGATGTACCAAGTTTCATTTTTCTACGTTGGAAAAAGTTACTTTCACTTTCCATAGGCCCAATGTTTTTTGACTTTTCTAGGGGCCGCCACTGAGTCATTTTTCGATTTTTTTTTCGGGACTTCAAATACATACATTTTTCCGGGCTTGAAGTCTGGGACCAATAAAAATGACTTTTAGTTGTTGGTTTACTGGGTCAAATTGAGGATCATTTTGCAGAAAAATTATAATAAAAAATATATACGAATTATAATAAAAAATATAACTCGAGCAAAAAGTCTAGAAAAACACTTGTCTCTTTTACATACATGTGTTTAGCTCATTTTGCCCAAGTTTGGTGTCTGTGGAATGAAGCAGCTATTTTTGTTGTTTTTTAAAAAGAGGTGTATTCTAAGTCGGACCAAATTTTCAATTCAAAATGGCCGCCTTCCCGTGTGTGATAGGGTGTGGTCCCCATTGGCTTTTTGTTCATAAGCCCATGGTGGATATGTGTACCAAGTTTCATTTGCCTACAACAAACTAAAAATTTCACTTCCCATTGACTTTTTCCACATATTTGGAACGTTGCTATGGCAACACATTTATAGATAGGGGGTGGTTGTCATTGGCTTTTATGCTCGTCATGACATAAGAGATGTGTGTACCAAATTTCATGTTTCTATGACAAACTAAATTCTTGAGTCCCATTATAAGTTTGTAGGGGGCGCTGGAGAGCCATTTCTAAAGATAACCCTTTTATTTACATATCTTTGTGTTCAGGTCATGAATGTGCACAAACGCCGCTTTGGTTCCAACTCGATCCGAGAAGGCGTTTGAGAGTTAAGAGACGTTTATTTTCACAAAAATGGCCACCTCGTTACAGGCTTGCTACACCCATACCCGATAAGATATCAACAACAAAGTTACAACTTTGGTTGGCACACGTGTCTAGATGATACTCACCAAATTTGGGGCCATTTAAATTAAAACACAATGATTTGCATCTTCTTGCGCAAGGGGTGCGATTTTAGTGGCCATGCGTTTCACCCCACATGGCGGACTTCCTGTTTAGTTTAAGGTGTGGCTGTCATAGACTTTTCTGTTTGCCCTGAGGTGTCCTATTGATGTACTAAGTTTCATTTTTCTACGTTGGAAAAAAGTTACTTTCACTTTCCATAGGCCCAATGTATTTTGAATTTTCTAGGGGTCGCCACTGAGTCATTTTTCTTTTTTTTTTTTGGGGACTTCAAATACATAAATTTTTTGCCGAGCTTGAAGTCTGGGACCAATAAAAATGACTTTTAGTTGTTCGTTTACTGGGTTAAATTGAGGATCATTTTGCAGAAAAATTATAATAAAAAAATATATACCGAATTATAATAAAAAAAAATATAACTCGAGCAAAAAAGTCTAGAAAAACACTTGTCTCTTTTACATACATGTGTTTAGCTCATTTTGCCCAAGTTTGGTGTCTGTGGAATGAAGCAGCTTTTTTCTGTGTACTTTTAAAAAAGAGGTGTATTTTAAGTCGGTTCACATTTTCAATTCAAAATGGCCGCCTTCCTGTGTGTGATAGGGTGTGGTCCCCATTGGCTTTTTTGTTCATAAGCCTATGGTGGATGTGTGTACCAAGTTTTATTTGCCTACAACAAACTAAAAATTTCACTTCCCATTGACTTTTTCACATTTTTGGGACGTTGCTATGGCAACACATTTATAGATAGGGGGTGGTTGTCATTGGCTTTTATGCTCGTCATGACATAAGAGATGTGTGTACAAAATTTTATGTCTCTATGACAAACTAAATTCTTGGGTCCATTATAAGTTTGTAGGGGGCGCTGGAGAGCCATTTCTAAAGATAACCCTTTTATTTACATAGGTCATGAATGTGCACAAACGCCTTTTTGGGTCCAACTCGATCCGAGAAGGCGTTTGAGAGTTAAGAGACGTTTTATTTTCACAAAAATGGCCACCTCGTTACAGGCTTGCCACACCCATACCCGATAAGATATAAAAAAAAAGTCACAACTTTGGTTGGCACACGTGTCTAGATGATACTCACCAAATTTGGGGCCATTTAGATTAAAACACAATGATTTGCATCTTTCTGCGCAAGGGGTGCGATTTTAGTGGCCGCGCGTTTCACCCCACATGGCGGTCTTCCTGTTAAGTTTAGGGTGTGACTGTCATTGACTTTTCTGTTTGCCCTGAGGTGTCCTATGGATATACCAAGTTTCATTTTTCTACGTTGGAAAAAAGTTACTTTCACTTTCCATAGGCCCAATGTATTTTGATTTTGTAGGGGTCGCCACTGAGTCATTTTTCGTATTTTTTTTTCGGCGACTTCAAATACATAAATTTTTCGCCGAGCTTGAAGTCTGGGACCAATAAAATGACTTTTCGTGCATGTTCACTGGGTCAAATTTAGGATCATTGGGTCGGAAGAAAAAAAAAAAAAAAAAAAAAAAAAAAAAAAATCCGAGCAAAAACAATAGGCCCTCCCGGTCATCACCGGCTCGGGCCTAATAATAAAATTCTATTTGTTGCTGACTTTCAAGGACACTTTACAGCAGAACATTCAAACCATACAGTTTTTGTACTTTAACTTGTCTACTCTTGTCTTCAGGGTAAAAAATGTAATATACTCACTATAATAATTTTGGACCATATGCAGGTGCCAGTTACTAAAAGTAGCATTATGGCTAGCACAGTGTTAAGAACGTTCCCAAGAGGTTAATAGCTAATAGGATCAGTATATTGTAAATAGGTGTGTTTGTGTGTGTAGTGTTGCGCACCTGTCCTAGAATCTCCAGACAGGAGGAGAGGTACTGTCGTGTTGGGGGATGCCGCAATGTATCTTCACACACAAAGGAAACCACCTTGTAGAAGGCAGCCACCCCAACACCCTGCACAGCTGATGATTTTTGAGCCTTGTACAAATTCACCAAAGCCCTGAACACATTCACCAAAGTCATTATTAGTAACAACATACTGTATTGAAATTAATCATGTGTTGTTTATGTGGGTTTTTCTTACGTGATAAAGTTCTCTGTGTGCACAGCTGCTTGCGCCAAACTCTGATGAGGTGGAGCCATGGCATCGGTTTGCAACTTCTTGATATCCCGACGCAATGATGCAATCTGAGTCTGTACTGCGTCCTGTTTCAGAAGCTGCTTACACTGTACAGTTTTTACACACACAATACACTTCAAGTTATTTATACATAAAATTGTATTTTTTTGCAAGGTTGATGAGATTGGTGCACCAGAAAAGTGAATATTTAATTGAAACACTAAATTGCGCTGAGAGTGGTCTTACAGTCACAGTGATATTAGCAGGCCCCTGACATGGTTGCCCTCCTTTTCCTTTACATTCAAGGGCCATAGTGATTTGCTCAGGTCGGTTTTTGTACAACAGAGGTAGACTCTCTAATAACTCTTGTTCCAAAGCCACCTGCTGGGCTTCACAGGCCACTGCAAGTCTGGCACCAAAGGAATAAAAAAAAATATATCAGACCAATGCTTGCAGGTATTGGTACAATGTGAGTTCTTGTTGGGATATATGGGGTAGGTTGAGGTATACCTGGCTTGATCTTGCAAAATGCTAAGGTCTTGTTGCAGCAGTTTAGCAGCAGCTTTAGAGTCTGTAAGACAAGTGGTTGGAACATCAGCCACGGGGACCTTTTGCTGCTGCATCTCTGGAGCTGGACGGGGTGTTGGGTGCTTTTGTAGGTTCAACAATATCCGTTCCTTGGCTGTAAATCAAGAGGGACACAAATTAACTTACTGTTCGTATATATATAATAATAATAATGCATAGTACCTATATAGCGCTTTTCAAGATACCCAACAACGCTTTACATATCCACTATTCATTAACTCCACACTTACACACTGGTGGTGGTAAGCTACATCTATAACCACAGCTACTCTGGGGAAGACTGACAGAGACGTAGCAGCCATTTTGCGCCATAAAAATATTTGACTTCATGTGGATATGTGAGGATACATGCTAATAAGGTGTAAAAAGATTCTATAGGGCTGATCATCAGACAATGTGGAAATAATAGCGCGGTCGTCCTTCAACCGGAAGGTAGGCGGTTCGATTCCCCACAGTTCATACTGTTGTTGTGTCCTTGGGCAAGACACTTAACCCACCTTGCCTCCAGTGGTGTTCCAGCTGTAACACTGGTGAATGGAATCTTAATGTAAGTCGCTTTGAATGAAAGCGTCCACTAAAAATTTTAAATGTACAACTGGTGAATGGAAGCATCATGTAAGTCGCTTTGGATAAAAGCGTCTGCTAAATGACTAAATGTAAATTCAAGGTGAGTAGATTCTCTACTGATTATCAAAATTTTACTGAAATTTGATAACAAATAGCAGCATACTTTTGTCTTCGTACCATTACTGAAGCTTGTGTAGTCAGTAAAACTGTGAGTTTGGGCATGGAGAAAAGTTGGCTCACTCTGCACCTTTTTCCACAAAGATAGAACTTCCATGTCATCGTACCGCAGGCGCTCTTGGTCCATATACTCCACCCACAGCACCTGCAATTAAAAACAACTAAATTACAGATTTTATTACCACATTACACTTTTGCCCCACTAGAACAAATATAACATCAACTTGAGACAATTCTATTTATTGTACACTCACTTGCTGGCGCTGCATGACATGTGCCAGTCTGTGGGGTTCATACTCCGGGGGAAGAGAAGGCAAGTAAACCTCCTGCTTTTGCAATGTCTCATCATCCAGCCACAAAGCAAATACTCCAAACAACCTGTAGGTAACCAGTCGGATTGGAAATAATCAGCTGTGTTACAATGTTACTTGTCATTAAGCAAGAAGAGTCCTACCTGACCAGCTCCGTGTGAAGCTGAGGAGAGGTGAGGTAGGGTGGACGAAGATTGCCTGGACTTTCTTCACCTTGGCTGTCTGATGATGGTGTTTGTGGTGGGGGTACCCTAAGGGCCAGACTTGCAGCATGGTGAAAATCAGATACTTCTTGGATTTTGTGTCTCAAATCTTTGAGTAATGCAGCCTGGGAAGAAGTCTGGAAGAATCTTTGTCCAATACATCCACCCGCAGCCAAACTGACAGAGATTATATATAAAATAGTTTAATACTAGTATGACCCTTTAACCTAGACACTAACATTCCATCAAACAGAAGCATTACTTGTAGGAGAAGCACACAATTTTATTTAAGCACTTCATTTTGTCCCTATTAATATATGCATCAATACAGCTCATCATCATGGAAGCATTTTACTGCTAAAGTTTAACAGAAGTGTTTTACATAACTAAACAGAGTCTCTGGACGTTGCATGCACAAAAGAGATGTCAAGAAAAGGAGTCAAGCGGGTGAGAGAGAAACCCCTGACTCTAGCTAAAAAATTTTTGAATTGCCTCATACCCATACTCTGGCCCAGGCTGTCGGAGGTAGAGCTGTAGGAACTTTTGCCAGACCAAAGGAAGAAGAGGGTGGTCGGAGGGTGTGGCTAAAGCCTGACTGGCCCAACGGTAAATTTGCATTCGCTGCAACGATGGGGCTACTGGCAACTTCAGTCTCTGCTGCGCCATCTGTACCAGAAACACACACACACAGGATTATGATGTGCTGTTAAAGTTTATTCAAAGTTTTTAACAGTTTTGTGATTTTACTATAAATAGTCATGTATACCTTCCAGGCTTGTTCTGAAGAGATGTTGAGGTCTGCAAGAAGCTCATGTTCAACACATTGTCTGAGCTGAGAATCCTCTTCAAACACACCCTCCATATTCAGCACAATCCAAGCAAACCACACCTACATAGACAAACAATGGTAAAGCTGCTTGGAAATTATCCCGAGTCCACTTAGATAGACATTACCTCTGCACTCAGTGAATAGCCTTCTATAAAGGAAGGTGTTGCATTTCCAGCAATCCAGCCTACTATAGAAGACAGCAGACCTCGATCTCCATGAAAACCTAAGGCATTCTGCAAAAATGAAATTAAAACAAAAATGTTTAGGCCATTTACTACTGTTGTTACGCATTTTGATTGTGCTGCTAATGTTATGGTGTGCACAGAGTGAAACTCACTTTACAGAGGTATATTCAAGATGTGCTTTTGTGACACCACTGAGGCTTCCTAAATTATGCAAAATCCTGACAATAATAAAATAAAATACCTTGTGCTGTTGATACAGCAGTTTCTGAACACACTCTTCCTGGTGGTGTGTGAATGCAGCACAACAGATTTGATCCATGAGAAAAAGAACTGTTTTGTCCCTGTACCACAAATTTTGCTGAGTCAAAATGCCAACCCAAAACTCCAGCACTGCTGCAGAGCCAACACGACCAGGCTGTGAACTTTCTACAACGTGGCTCTGCAAGAAAATATATTTATTAAAAAAAGGCAATTCCAACAATTGTGGTATTTTACATTTCTGTTTCGTTTAAACAACTCTATCTACATACTGTCTACAAATTGTGACAAACCTGAATTACACTGTTTAACAGTCGAACATTATCTCCATAGGCTGTTCCAGTGAGCAATGGTGCAACTCTGTGAGTAACCTGCTGTGTCACACCTTGAGGACATACACTGTCGTACTGCAAGAACATCTGTATACAACTTACAAACCTGCAATAAACCCAAGATAATTAACAACAACCTGGAACTGTAATAAATATTTTTATCGGAATCTTTCATAAATCTGTAAAATTATTTTTACTGGGCGTTGTTGAGCAGGTAGAAGCTGAGAGGGTAAGTTGGGGGTAAGATATTGTCAAGCAGATGCACAGCAGCTCTCAAATGGCGCGACTGAATCAGACTTTTCAGCAATCCAACTCCATCAGTGCAAAAACTTTCAAGACTATAAAACAACAGATTAGATCACACTATGTGCCACTATGTGTATATAATAATCACCAACTGTCTAAAGACAAACCTATGTCCCACTGTTGTCATGGCAATAGAAAGGTAGCATCCAATAGGGAGGCCTGCTTTTACAGCCCTGAGAACAGGGTGCATGCTGGGTGTGTGTGTATGCTCTGGAGGTGGATTTGATGTTAAAGCAGGGACCGACCAGGCTCCTTTAGGATTCTGGGTATTTCCATGGAGTTTTAGTCTTAGCAGCAGTTGCCATGCCCATTGACTGAAAGATGCCTCAGGGGACACACCTAAACGAAGGACACTCGCAAGATAAGACACCTGAAGGGAAGAGACAGAAAAAAAATGAATGAAGGTTGGATGTACTGTAGTTAGAGGGTTGTGTACTATGTCAGAAGAAAACATCTCAAAGTGGCACCTGTTTTATCCCTTCTGATATGAGGCCACTATATGGTTTATCTGTAAGGTACTTCTGATAGGCTTCAGCCACCAACAGAGCCACTTCACAATGAAGAGATGAAGGCAAAGCCAACGATCCGTCCTGTGACAGAAAAATGCTTAAACATGCAACTACTATAACACTGTTGTAAACATACCCTTAATGCAGACATGACTACCTGTGTGTAACCCCAGTTAAGACCTTCTAGTATGACACAGGCCAAACGATTCTCAACAGCTGAGAGAGGATGTTGTAGCAACCAGGCCCCAATGACACAAATCTCCTTTGGACAAGGCTGCCATAGGCTTAGGGGCAGCTCTTTACATAAATACAATGCCACCTTAAACACATTACAACACATAAATACTAAAACAGAATTCAAGTTAAGTGCCTTATACATTATTATATGACAGAGAATGTACCAACCATTCCTACTGTTTGTATGGTCTCTCTTAGTCTCTCCAGGAGCACAGAGATAATGAAGGGGTGTGCTGTGGCTATGGCTGCAAGCAACTCTCGTCCCACTTTGGAATAAATTTCTCGGGTAGACATGCTTACATAAGACACCTAAATGAGAATTTTGAGGAAAAAACTTTAGTTATATATTATATTTTAACACAAATAAAAACTGAGTTCCTTTTTTTTTCCATTTCTTTGCTCCATATACATCTTAATCTTTAAGCAGTTAATCCAAAAAGTTTGTTTGTAGTCTAATTTAATTTTATCAACCATTACTACCTGGTAAATAAGTAGAGCTATGGTTGTGATGAAGGCAGGATCAATATGGTGCATGGGTGTGGCCATATGTGCTAGTGCAGTGAGAAGGGAGATGCCATCTGAGCTGTTGACTTCACAAAGCCACTGCTCAAACCTCTCCTGGTGCTTTGGATCTATATTAGAAACAACGTATGCGTTAGAATGACAAAATGGAAGTTTTAGGTTTTATTTACGGCAAAGTAGTATACCTTGGAAAGCCTGAATACAGAGGTTTGTATCTTTTGAGAAGCCAGGTGTTTCTTCACCTGCTGTCTCTGCACACTGCATGACATAAAAAACCTTCCATAGCATCGAGCTGGACAGAGTACCATACGGCATCTCAGACATAAACAACCAAATGCCCAGCCTGTGAGAGATCACAAACACAAATAAGGATGTTTTAGCAAATCCTTATTAAAAAGCTTGAGCAAAAAGTAAGAAGAAAAGAAAAACACCTTTTGTTCCTGAGCACATGTAAAACAGCTCTGAGGAAGACATGATCATATTCCAGCTGTAATTTCTCCAAAGAAAGTGAATGTACTTGAGAGTTAGGTCCTTCTTCACCAGTAATACTCACATACTGTGCCCAGTGATCACTCACATAACATACTGTCATTCTAAAAAGCACATAAAAGACATAATCCCACATAATCAATATTTTTGTGTATAAATAAGCAAATCTTCACCGACTGTACCTACCGTATTATGTGACCAATTCGTTTTACCAGTTGTCTGTATCGCGCCCTGTTGTAAGTTTGCAACCCAAGAGCCAGTACTTCAATCAGTGAAGAAGCAAAAGCAAACACACGCATCATTTTCTGACTGGAGCAGGCTTGTGGGTTATAAACACCTGAAAAGAGAGTGTGGTTTGTGTCATTATTCAGAACTAACTGCAAACCACCAATCAGGAGAAAATGGATAAATACCCGTACCCTGTTTACTCATCCCCAACATGTGTGAATAGAGCTGCTGGAAAGGAAACTGGATGAGCAAAGCTATCAGATCCTCTTCACATAACAGCAGCCAATTGCTCTCTGGGTCCTCATCCTAATTAATGAAACTGATTAGATTTAAAGTTACAGAGATATTCAACTTATTCCATTGGTAAAACAACAAGTACCTCTTCTCCTCCTTCATCTACTAGTGTCCAATTACCAGACTCTGGTCCAGAAGATGCAGAGCTCTGGCTCTCACATGGCTTCATGTGGCTTAGAAACTCTTCACGGTGTCTAGAGGAGGGGAAAGAGGCTTCTGTTTAAACAAAAAACAATACTCTTGAAGTGTCTTTTTTGTAACTATAAAATGTAATTTACCTAGCAGGGGACATAAGAAGGGACAGAGCTTGCATGAAGTCTTGCACTCCAGTGGTCCTGCTCCAAACTTGAATCTGTAGCAGGTAATCATCAGGTAATATTTTATGCATAGCAATAAAATTACTAAGTGCTGTCAAACTAACCTGAAGAAAGGGTGCAGCCCATGTTGCCACCCCAGCAGGACAGCACAGCAGATGGCACATCAGATAGAGATGTTCTCCTGACCCGCCGTTATGCAGGAGGACTGCAACCTAGGGGAAAGAGTTAACGATACAAAATAATAAATGATGTTAGACTAGCAAAGCATGTCCTAGGGACCAGAATGTTTCATCATGTTTACCAGTCTTTCCAACCAATGGTGAATATCTGACTGAAACTGTGAATCATCCAGAACTCTACGTAGAAAGCTAAACAGGACACTGATGGCTTCTTTCAGAGGTCGAAGAGATAAAAGCTGGGTCTGGCTTCCAGAACACTCTAGAAAAAGAGAAAACACTTGTTCTAATACTGTACAAGGTACTAAAGGATTTCTGTGTGATGCCAATTTAAAAAAAAAGAATATGGTTGCTAACCTTTTAAAAGGTGATACAAATATGACTCCACTTGGAGGCGGGACAGTAGGGCAGTGTAGGCATGCAGTGCCACCTTCTGATGAAGCAGCTCTCTGCGAGTTTCAAACAGTCTCTTTAGTTCAGCCAGCACACTTTCATTAAAGTCTGCCTGCTGAAATCGATGGTATCCACATACTTTAGACTGGTCTGCACACACTCCCTGTGGGAAGGAAAAGTTCAAAAGATTAGCAGCTTATTATAGACGCCAAAATGCTATTTCCTTCTTTGTTTTACTAAAACAGACCTGAAGAGTGAGCTGTTCATCTCTGAAACTCCAGAGGCGATTCTGTGTGCTTTTGCAATCAGAGGACTGAGTGTGTAGCTGTGCATGTGACTGAGTCAGCTGTTTACGACAACGCAAGTAGTTCTGTAACAGTTCAGTCAATTCGTGGTGTTCTTGTCTAGCAACAGCACAGAACTGGGTTGCACACACTTCCACGCCCTCAATCCATGATCGCAGCCCTCCACCAGGCTCCCAGACACTTAGCTGCTCAAGCGAGAAAGGCTGCAGAGATTGTATAGCAAGGGCATTTGTTATACAGCCACAGTTTCACCATAAAAACATGATTATATTTATAAATTTAAACGTTGAAATTACCTGAATTTCTGGCGCTGTTTTAGGTAATTCTGGGTAGAGTTTGCTTCGCGAGAGCTCTGCTACAGATTCAACAGGCTGTAGACTTGGAGGAGAGGACTCCTGTTCCGCAAGGGCCAAAACAGCAGGCCCTCTCCCAGAGGTTTTTGCTGCTTCTTCACAAAGCGGTATTACATGGTGCTCATCCAGTAAAGGTAGAGATGGGTACATTGCAGACACATATGGGGCAGTTGGGATTTGAAACTGTGTCAAAGTACATGGTTGTTTCAATGATTGGTTAACTTGTCTCATGTGTAGTGTCTTTGGTGTAACTCTAAGCTCAGCACCGCCATCAGTCTTATCTTCTTTTTTTGACTCTTTAACAACCGACATAATCTCTGACTTTTCTACTGATAATTTACTATTTGTCTGCGACGCGGTTGAGGATAAAGCTTGTGAGGATGACTGCTGGTCCGACTCATCTGAAGGCTCATTCTTAGCTTCCAGAGACTGTGTATGCTCCTCTTGTTTGTCCTCTGCCTGACATGGTAGGCTGAGTGGGATGTCGATAAACTCAGAGGTGGAGGCCTCATCAGCAACATTTTGGGGAGCTGTAGCTCTTTTTTCTTCTTCTGCCTGCTTCAGCTTCCTGGCCAGCTAAGAGCAAACACAGTAATTGGAAAATATTCACTTGATTACTAATACCAAAATGGTGGTTGTAAGTAATACGATTTGTGTTCTTTAATATATATATATATTTTTTTTAAATAATGGTAAAATATGGTTATAGTTTACCTGACTCTTTCCACTGTTTTTTGTCTTCTTTGGTCTGACGGCCTCCATATTTAGTGTCAGCTGACAGCAGATTTATATCTCTGCTATTACATTGAGATAATAGCCGAAAAGCTTGTGTGACACAAGTTATTTCAGTCGAACAAAAACGGTCGTCTTAGGCAAAAAAACTGATAAAAAGGGATGCTATTTATGCGATAGACTGACAGTGTTCGCCTGTGCTGTCAAGATAAGACTGTCAGCTGTTATAAACAAACTATCGTGGTCAGTCAGAGGTTGTATATACCAAAAGACAGGACAATTACAAAGGACAGCCTCACGAACAGCTACAGCATGGTGTAAACTCAATTTCCAGAACGATGTTTCAGAAAAACAGTCTCTGCTGAGAAATCACCGCTTACACAACAAATAACCAGAAGCTCGATCACAGCTAACTCTTAGCCGTTAGCAAGCGCCGTTGTATTTCCACTTTTCAGTTTAATCCCCATCTGCCAATAACACCTTTCTATATAACTGCTAGTATTGTCTATTAAAAAACTTTCACAATAAGATTTCAGATACGAGGCAGTAATACCCTCCTCACTGGTCAGCTGTCATTTGTTTTGTTTCCTCCCAGAGCTATCTAACCTCTGTTCACGTGACCCCTCCACTTCTAAACGGGTGCCCAGAGAGTTCAAAATCAAACGTACATTTGTTGTAAAATGCATTATTTTGTAATAAATACTACAGACCAGTTAGTACTAGGTCTATGAAACACTTACTAGATCACGATTAAACGTAAGAAAAAAAAACCGAAGCAAATGAAAAGAAATGACAAATTACAGAAGCACTGAAAGTATATTTTTATTATTACAAAACATTTTTTTCCTGCAGTGTTCTTTGTAATGTGTTGTCCAGCTATTATTAAAAACGTAATTCTTTAAATGGTTCAAAGCACATACTTCTGTTATTACTGTGAAGGGTTGTTCAGAAATGGATTTGCTGACGTTTGTGCTGTTTGCTTTACGTTTTTATGGTGAGTTGGGGGCGGGCTGCAGGATGGAGTTGTTTTGACATCGGTGTCCTGCTTGTAGAAGAATGTTTGTTTGTGACTTGATGCTTGGTTAAAGACCTCAAGTGTGGTGTGTATGTATGCTTGGCTAAGAGCCAAGCTAAGAATCTCTGTCTTTTCTTTGTAAAAGCGCAGTTCTATGCCTCTACGGCGAGCTAACACCAGTTCTCTCTGCGCCATTTGCAACTCCTCTCCAAGTTGTCCAGGGGTCCTCTGTTCTCGACTGAGCCAGTCCAGAGTCATACTGCTACGCATATACTCATCAAGCCCCCTTTGAGAATAATATGAAATCACACTCTGAAAATGTTTTGAAAAAAAAAAAAAAAAAAAAAAGGACAATCAAGCAGATAGTCAGATTATATCACAATGTGCTGTAACCATCATTGTCTTTTACCTGTCGAGAGTACTGCCTTTCCCTTAAAGCTTTAAGTGTCCCATTCCAATGCAACAACTGGAAAATTGTCATCATCTCCTTAAAAAGACAAGATTAGAGACAAAAAGGGAACAATGTACTTGTGTCTGGAAGTGGCTGGTTATAAAATGCACTGTGACTGTACATACAATATATGACAAAACAAAAGAGCCTCTTAATATTATTAAACTGTTTACTTTCTGTTTCTTATTGTGTATCTGGCCACTAATTTAGCCAAGCTACCTAACAATAATGGGATATATTGTAAGTTAGTGTGTCGGCTACATGATAGCCCATATGGGTATTGTCTCTTCGTTTTGGAAACTCTTTTAAAAGAAATGATTTCTGCTAGAAAGCCACAGTATGTAAACATGTGACTTTATATAGAGGTAGAGATGTTTTATACAAGAGTGGGCTATTTTACTGGGGTTGACTTAAAGTCATAAAATAAAACACAAAACAGATCAACTTTATAATATTTGTTGTTATATTAGGCTTGATATTAAATATGCAAATAATAATTCTTGCCAGAAATAAATGTTGATAAATCTTGTAAAGCAAATGTGCACTATTGCACACATTTACTACAGTCCATGTATTTGTACTACCTGGAATTGCAGCATGGTCTTCCCAATAGAAGAGTGGAGCAGCAAACTGTAGATTCCGATACTGGTGCCTGAATTACTGGCATCCTCAGTGGACATCTGGAAAGATATTTGTGAAGGTTTTAAATGAATGTGCTCATTTACTATTCTCTACAGACTCATTTCTTCATTGAGCCCAAATAACAAGGGTTAATATAGGATGTTTACATGCTCTTACACTCACAGCGCTGTCGGTGGCCGCCTGCTGCAAACTTTGAGTAATAAAGTGAGAGGTGATTTGCCGACATGGCAGCTCATTCACAAGTGAGTTCATTAAGGCAACACGGGCTGCATCCCTTCGGGCCTCAGCCTGTGTGTTACACACCTGCATTTAGGGCAAGGAATAGATGTTTTAAAAAAGGATGTAAATTAGAATAAAATATTTTATACTGGCATCCTCAGTTAGAATAAAATATTTTATTTACTTTTCACTAAACCAAATCAAATCATCAATGTGATCAAGACAGGGGCATTCAGAGAGTTGTGTCCATCAGTGACCCCTTCAAACCCACACCATTGGACATCAACTTAACACCTGTTAACACATACACATATGCTCACTTCAGATGTTGTTCTAGAGTGAAACGGTTTTGATTTAGGTTTCAAAACACGGTTGTTAGTGCAAAATGTATTTGAGACATCCTTCTTTGTTCAGAGAGGGCTTTTCCCATTTTAACAAAAATGGCTTTTTTTTTTTTTTTTTTTTTTACTGTCCTCAAAGGAATATCCTTTCTCTTTGAGGTGGACCGCAGAGTCATTGTAGTTATTCAGCCAAGTTTGTGAATTTCAAGGAATCAGAGTTTCAATAAACAACTTGTACAGGCATACAGGCAAGTCTAAAAACCAATTAACAGTGTATGTCATGTGGATTAGATAAACACCTTATAGTTACCAAAGCAGCTCCCTCCAGGCAGTGTAACATAGCAGACAAAGGAAGATCCAGGCGAAGTTGCAGAATCATACAGCAGTAGACCGTCTGTGCAGCAGCCTGTTTCTCTTGCTAAACCATCCGATTCAGTGGAGGTACTATTGGATTTTTGTATTTGCTTCTGCTCCCAGAAGTTGTGCAGCATGGCCACAACATTCACTATACACAAAAGCATTGCTAATAAAATATTCTAAAACACAATGCTTCAAAATGTAAATAGTAATGAGCAACTGTAACACAAACAAGAATAAGGCTGAAAACATTTCTTTTATAAAATAAATATGCACTAACATGTTTTCCTATTCCCCACTGTAACAGGAGTGGTATACAAATGACAAGTTGAAAACCATGTTGTTCCAAGTACTTACAGTTATCTGTCTCACTCTGTGACAAGTATGACATGATGCGGTCTTCAACAGTTCCTTTACTCATTCTTCTTTGGCGCTTACTTCACAACTGCATCACATTTAGTCCACTTTCTTCCTTTTTCCTTTAAATTCAAATATACATAAAACATCCACATCACATAAGAGCACCTTACTGAGGAAATTCAAAATGCAAAAGCCCTTCTGACACTCTTTTCTCTGCCGGTTCTTGCTTCCTTTTGCGTCTACCGGGGTTTCTCTTTTGAAGCAGACCACCTTTGTTGCCTTGCTGCCAATTAGCTTCAAGGGCCCCTTTACTCCTTTTCTGCACACACAAACCCGAGGTGCTGCACTGGAATGCCGCACCCCTCCCCACAAGCTTTACAACTTGCTAATCCTTGAAAAGCCAAATTGTTCCAAGCCCAGAAAAGATGTCTCCAAGTTGAACCACACATATTTAAGGACAACACACATCATTTTTCAGCTTACTTAAAAAAAAAAAAATATATATATATATATATATATATGAATATATATATGTTTAGACATTTTCTATAATTAACTAATTCCTGAATGTGGAACAAATTTGACTTCTCTGAAGGTTTTGAGTCAAATGGACCCAGGACCTGTTCTTCATTCACCCTCCCGGGCTCCCTTCTGAATGGCCATTGTTGATGTCTGAATCCCCCAAAGCTGTCAAAGTTTTTATTCGCATAGAAAAATAGAGTGTTTTGTATTTCCTCATCCTTGACAAGTTCTTTACTCTGAGCTGAATAGGTTTGCATCCACATGCACTATAGCTTTTCATTATGATTGTATTAATGTGCCTATGGAGCATACGTTCCCACGTTTGTGTTAACTCAACTTTGACTGCTGCAATGGCATGGCAGTTGTAGCAATCCATTCACTTTAACACAACCGTTAATGATCTTTGTACCGAGAGAGTTTTCAGTAAAAAGATTCACTTTCAACTTGGACTTCAGTCTCAAGCCCTGAATTCACATCTCATTAATCACTGTCAGCACTCTAACACCAAATGACCTTGAAACTTACTTCACACACCACACTAAGATTATTAAAATATTTATTTTAAGCCTCTTTGTCAAGACATGATTAAAAGTAATTTATTATCAATTATACAGCTCGACTGTAAAGAACTGTAATTATTTTGAGTACGACAGTCTTCAGACTATCAATGTCAGTTTGTCCGAAGAAAAAAAATATGTATGTTTCCACTGTGGTCAACAAAGAGTTAAGAGCCTTCACAGAAATGCATGAAAATAATTGTGGGTCCATTGTATCCTTTCCTTCAGTCCTATTAACCCCAGAAGTCCGCAGTATCCATACTAGACTTGATGGTACTTTGTGTTTCTCTTCTCGATTTGGTCACCAAGTTGGCCTCTCCTTTCTGCAAGCGTCTTCTCTGAGCTGCCTTCTGCTGCTTGTTGAGCTGTCTCTGCACCTTCTGGCGTACTACCTCCTGCAGCAGACACAATAGGAGCAGATTGCCATCTAGTTACTACAGACAATACACTGTGCAACATTTGGTACAAATGTTGCCGTTTTTATTACTAAGCATTGTGAAAAATGTGAGAAAAAAAAAAACATTTTCAGAAGTCTTATTAATTAAATCTGGATATGATGCTTTGTCAATGTGGAAAATATTTATTTCAATTAACTTGTTTCTATACGCACAGGTGGTATGGTGGAACAGCTGCCAGTGCTGCCCATTGTAGCCTCGCTGTCCGTCCTTTGTCTCCGGTGTTCTGCAATGTGGAGAAGACTGTCTGGGTCTCTGCACACCAAAAAGACAGCCAAATTATATTGAGCACGAGTCAGATAGTGAAGAAACTAATTAAAAAAGTTGTGTCAATGAGTTTTCTTTTAGCAGATATTTGCTTTAAACTTGTCTTAAGAGATTTCTCACAAAAGGGAATAATGGTGTTTGTTAAAATCCTGTTTACCTGAAAGGTTTATATTCTTTGTTGAAAGCAGAAAGCTCTGTCAACTCTGGACATTCATCGTCTGCTTCCTTTAACTCATCCTCTTTATCCCTCTCAGTGTCCTCGTCACTTTTAATTGTTGATACAGTCTCAGTGTTTGGTTGTAGGGTTAGCGTTTCACTTTCCTCCTCTGTTACAATATCCTGGATTTCTATATTTGTGTCACTGACTTTTAGACCCTCAAGTTCCAGAATTGCATGTTTATATTCCTCTAAATCCAAGGTCTCATTTGGTTCTTCTTCACCACTTTCGTCGTCATCTTCAACATCCTCCTCCTCATCCTCATCCTCATCTACATCATCTTCACTTTCACTTTCAGGTCCAGCTGGTTGAAGCAACACACCATCTTTTTGTAAGTCTTTGGTAAAGCCACTGGCCGAGACTTCAACATCAAGAGAATATGATCGTCTAAATAACCAACACAAAAAAATAAATAAAGGATCAGTGCACAATTTTCAATGTTAATACAATTTCAATAAAAAAAATTAATTTGACCTGATGTGTTTGAAAGTTGGGAAGAGCTCACTTTCATAGTTGTATCGTTTTGCAAAGAAGTCCCTGATACATTTGACATCACGGTCAAAATACCTAAAAAAAAACAAAAAACAGTATAAAGCCAAAACAAACCGTAATTTGTGTTAAATACTAAGGATTTTATGTTTCTCAATTTAATCAGAAGAACTAACCATTCAGCATTAGGATGTGATGTGGACACCATTTGAGGAAAGTCAATCATAGTTATGTGGTCCTGGTCATCCAACATTAGATTAAACTCATTGAAGTCTCCATGTATTAAGCCATAATTTGCTAGTTTGACTATAAGCTCCATGAACTCATTATACAGTGCTGATGGGTCCTCTAATTTATGAACTTGGCAGCTGAAAGGGATACATGACACGCACATTTTAAGCAACTACTAGTCAATCCATTTCCTTTAAAAGCAATAAAGCAACATATTTACATACAGGGGGAATCCATTAATGAGCTCCATCACTACAGCATGCCTGTTATAGTCCACTGGTTTGGGAACAGGAAAACCTCTGTCATACAGTACCTACAAGAGAAACATTTGAATAATATCAGATTAAATTTTTATAAAATAACAAATAAATTAAAAAACTCCACTTACTTTCATGTAGGCAAATTCTTTCATGGCAGAGAGCCGGGAAAGGTAGAGCCAGGACACATTCTTTCTGTGCTTGTGGTAATCTCTTTTGTTTTTCAGGTTTCTGAAAGACGTTCGACCCAATCTATGAAGCTTCATGGCATACTGCTCATCATTTGGACCCGCCACAATATAAATATCTAGACAGTCATAGACATGACGTTATTTTAGCATGTGCTAAAGTTATTTTAACGTGTGCTAAAGTATAATGTTCCGGTATCGCTAAATATATCTATATTTTTACGCTTAAATACTTACTGGACATCAATACATTTGCATACTACAAGTATAAATGTAAATTTTTTGGCATAATGAGAAACGCATTACCCGATTCTTTGCCCACTCCCATCTGGTTTCCGACAGAGACGACCACTTCTCTGGCGCTCAAGGTTTTCAGGGCGAGATAATCATATCCTCCATTGTTCAGTCTGTATCCCTGCCCCGCTAAAATATCCAAGCATACAAAACATTAATATACATAGTCTTTCCCCACACCGCCATGTCTGCGTCTTCTTACTCTTGGTGCGCTCATAGACCACCAGCTTGTGTTTCACAAGCTCCCGGAGAATCTTGTTACAGCCGCCGTGTTTTAGACTAGCGATGGAGGAGAGAAGACTCACTGGGACGATCTCGTGGTTTTTCATTCCCATTTCCACCTGTGTGAAGGCAATATGATCAAACTGACCTCTTCTTAGCACATGCTAACTCCTTTAAACCGAAATGTAAGTGTGTTAAACATACCGCTGTCAGAACACGGAAGTCATCGCGGGATAAGTATCTCAAAATGACCACGTTCAGTTTTCCCATGTTTCTGCCACTGAAAAAACACCTACAGCTTGAAAAAAGACCTCTCAACCTAATTCTTATGACAATAATGTCTATATTAAATGTAAACACACGTGCGAGACGGAAGACCGGCCGGAAAAGCTTCTTCTTCTTTAACGGCAGGAGGCATCTATTCTCTTGCTTTGCTGCCACCTTCAGGCTTGCGTTACACTTGCTTCACTGACTGCTGTCTAAAATACTTTCTTTCTCTTGTATCTGTTTGTTCCAGCGGTCTCCAGTATTGGTCACAACTAATCAGCATCACAAATGTGTGCTCTAAAATGATAGGCCAGTCTGTCAGATCACTTCCTGCCTGGCCCTTGTGTGACCAACAGTCCATTAGATTATAGGATTCTCAGGGGTCCTTCTTATATTTTGTACACTGTGTTTGAGTGGCAGACGTCAAGGCTGTAGGCTGTAGGATCACAAAAAAAATCACATAATCCCATTGACTGTTTTCCTATTTTCTGCAGTGTGTTGTGAAGGTTGTTGAGTCCAATTCTCATCCTGCTCAATAGCATTTGCTATTACTTGCCCTACTTAGGTAGTTGGACCCTGCTCTGTACACAGTATAGATGTCTACCTTTGGTTTCAGTCTCCCATTTCTGTTGCAATTGCTGTAATATTTTTCTCCAGACTATGCTTTTGATCTTTCTCCACTGCTTACTTGACAGCCTATCTTATTTATTTAATGTTTTTTTATTTTATTCATTTATTGAAAGTATTTTTGAAAGGACTTTTTTGTTTTATGTATATTTTTGTCAAAAATATTATTTATATTAATGTATTTTATAAACAATATGTTGAGACCCGCAATTACCTATGCACCACACCTTCTTTGTTTAATTGATTAATTAGTTATTAGTAATTTGTTGACCTTATTTATTAATTAAGTCCTACAATTAATAATGTGTTTTGGAAAAATGTCAGTCATCTACAATAGTTTCAATTAGTTTTGTGTGCATAAAAATCAGTATTGCATTAAAAAATATGAATGCTAGGTGGCACTGTGACACAGGTGTAGTCCAGTGAGATGGAGTCCTTTGTCTTAGGGGCTTTTGTTCAGATTATTTTTTATCTGCCTTTTTCTATAAACCTAGAGTGAATGCGTGACTTTTGACTAGACAGAAACAACATTTTTCTTTTGCCTTGTTAATAACAGTAAAACTTACATAGCACGAAAACTTATTTGTGGGGCATTAGCTCAAAATTGATGCTGTGTGACAAGAAATATCTTATGAATGCAGATTGCTTATCCATGGTATCTAGGAATCATAGGTGTGGTCAGAAAGGCAAGACATCCATTAAGCAGAGTGACTGAAGGTGGAGTATAGAAAACATTTTGAAATAGAGAGAGAAGTGTTATAAGGAGTGTGGAGGAGTGTGTTATACTGTAACTACATCTTCAAACGCCAAAGGCAAATGAGAGCACATGATATCACTCATTGGTACTTGTAATACTTTAATTAGCTTATCAGATCAAAATTTAACTCAATATCTAATAATAGAAGTAGCCATAATATTTTGTTCTTAGAATAGCAGGACTACACTGTTTTATAGCATTTGAATTGGCTAGCTGTACAACTGAAAGGCTGTTGATATAGGACTGATTAAACAGAATGTGTCTTTTTATTATTATTTTTTACATAAAACTCATCAGCTCTCAGCTTCTGCAGACTGAGGGCATATGTCCATTTAAAGACACTATGACAGACAGCAGCAGTGGTTCGTTTCACACCATTAGACATTTACACATGCACAGACCAAAGTGACCGGTGAGGGCTTCTTCAGTCAGGCTGGAAGTTTGGAGGGAATGTGTGGGATTATCTGGAACAAGGTGGAACAGCCATTCCAGCATGTGCATGCACAAAAAGCACACAGCCACACAGTGAGACAGTGTTTTTCTCCAGATGTTTGTGAAGGACCATTCAGCCTCACAAAGTGGCTTTATTTCTTGCATTAACTCTGAATGAACTGAGCTAGTTGCATGTTCTACATTTATACGAACACTTATGTATGTCCGCTATGCTGTTTAGATGTGTGGTTTAGAAATCTGATGACCGTATCTACTTTTCTGTTTGTAGAGTGATGAACACTCTCCTGTAATAAATCAGGGTCTTTTGATTAGGAATTAATGAGACTGCTGTTAGTGTAAGATGAAAGTGAGAGCTGTTGGGTCAATGTGATGAAAGGACCTTTACAGCACAGTGCAGTTTGATGTACACTGAGTGCAGGAAAGTGATCAACCCCTCCCCCTATTATCCCACTCACAGGAAGAAAGACATGACTTATGATGCTTTAATTATGCATGGAAGTAGTAAAACAAAATTATAATATCATCAACATCTTTCACAAACTAGAAAGGAAAAATCACATGTCTTAAATCAAACGTATATGGACTAAAGATATGTATATATATGTATAAAAGAGAATAATGCTTGTAGATGGGAGAGATTTTAAGTGCAGGAAATATGAGGAAGCCAATCAGACCACTAAACATCTGCTCCTAAACAGACATGAGCAGTTTAATAGGTCACAAACCCACATACACACCCTCACAATGCCAACATCAAGTTACTTTCTTGTTTCAGTGTAAAGCTTAAAGTGGAGAAAGTGAAACTGAGGCAGCAATTGGATAAGATTAGAAACAAGTGCAGGAACAAGCATGGACACTGTTTCCAGGGTACCACAACAGCTTGGTGTTTGGAAAAATCAAATGTGGTTAGATCAAAGCAAATTATTAGCAAATACTGACAGTCACAATCAATCACAGTTTTCATTTGAATATTCTATGTGTAGCTATTTCATTATTAAATACATCATCATGATGTACATTTTTACCCTTAATGTACTACTAAATATGTATAAACATGGGCCGACTATACATACAGAATAAGAACTTTATAACTCCAGCTTGTAACTTTATTATTTATTGAAAATGCATGGTGATGTGTTGTATTTTATGAATGTTGAGTAAGCCTAGGTCATATGTTATTTAGACGTTTTTGATGATGTTAGGTAGGCAGCACATAAAACAAGGCACTGGACAGACAGGTTTGCATAGTATTAGCAGTTTGAGTGGAGCAGTGGAGCATCATAATTCAAGAAGTTATAAGAAGTTATAAGACAACATAATGCTACAGTATACACCTATTATCAATAAAACTATTACATCAGGTATCTAGTATAATCTAGTAGATTTTAATAAAAGCATTTAAATTAAAACAGTACAAGTAACACATGTTAAACATTTGATTTGGCCTGACAAGTTTTCTTCTACCTCTGAGTTTCTGTGGGTGTGTGTGTTCAAATGAGTGGTGTAACATAGGTCCTATCTAAGTCACAGCGATAGAGCGAGAGGATACTGCTGCTAACAGATCCTCTTTTGTCAGACTGTGATGGGGGACAGTAACAGTGCAAATGTATACTCAGCCAGCAGCCGCCCACACATGTATCATTTAAGACTAATCATGGTCGTGTATGACTGAAACAGGAGAGCTTCACTTTAGCCCCGAGTGCGCCGTTATTCAGGGCATCTGACTGTTTAATAACATTTACTCTTGCAAGCGTGAAATGAGACAGACTCCCTCTATCTGTCTTTAAGAGCTGGGCTGAACGAACAGAGTAGCTAAAATGAACTGGAGGACCATGTCGACTCCCTGTCAGATGAGCTTGTTAGCTCTAATAGAAATTGTGCTGTTGTCAGTTAGAGAGACATCTCACATGGACTACAAAATATCCCTACCTGGTCTAAGTGTACTTAGAGCAATTTGTCAAGTGATTTTTTAAAAATGTGGCCTTATTATCAGTAACTCTCAAATAACACTAGTGTAAAATTGTCTCTCACTGCTGGAATTTGTAAACATGCATGTGTTAGCTGCTTAATTTAAACACATACTGGGAAAATCAAGGATGTCTTGGCAGAAGCCTTGGCTAAAGCTTAATAAGATTATTGAACATGCAGTCGAGGCAGCCCTGCAGGTCTTTCAGCATGACAACTGCCAGAAATATCAGACTGTTGTGGAAAATCTGACAAACAGATGCTTTCTTGTCTGCTAGTTTTTGAATGTTTTTCATCTGCCAGTTCTGCATGAGCTGTTACTCCAGGAAAAGTGAAGTGAGACGCAAGCACACACTTTACGCACAGGACAGCTCATAGTAATAACAGCTCTGCAAAGGATGCTGGGTAATTTGGTTAAAGATGTCAGAGCCGTAAATCACCTCCAATCAGCCCTGCTTTGCTATTGGTCCACCCCGTATCCTCCAGAAGAACTTCACTGGCCACTGCTGTATTTGACAGTCTCTGCTCATGCTGTTGCTCTCTGGGACACAAGCTCCACTACAGAAACAGAAACAGAAACAACAGATTACATAAGTACAGAAGGGGTTTTAGGAGTTTACAGTATAAAAACACCACCCTGTAAAATATATTTTTTTCTATGTGCTTTGGTACCACCTGTATGCTCTAATGTAATAAAAAGGTCAGCGCTACAAAGTACAAATTTGAAATAAAAATGTATGTATTGCATTAAGTTTACACTAATATTCTCCTTTCACCAAAATTAAACAAGGACCAGTTTCAGGCTAGCAAGGTTCAACTTATAAACTTGTGAAGACGCACATCATGAACACATCAAGAATCATCATCAAACTTTATTACAGACTCGAAATCCAGATTAAAAGAAAGAACAACGCACCAAAAAAAAAAAAAAAAACATATATATATATATATATATATATACACATATATACACAGCCTTTAAAGACTTATTCACCTCATCTGGACACACACCAAATGTGAGTATATTAGCTTGTGCGTACATTATGCGACACTATGACTGTACTACAACAACTCCAGCAATGTCCTAGTCATCCTTCATCAAGCGTCAAAGTGGTTTTGGTAATGTTTTGTTTAAGAAGTTAACAAGCAACTGTTTTCACTAATTCACCACTGAAAAGGATAAAAAAAATAAAATAAAATTATCACCTACAACTGAAGTGTTGTTGCTGCTACTTTAAGAATCTCTTTTCACAAAACAATGTGCAATGTATACAACAAACCATTGGGGGTGTTAGCTATTTTTGTCTCTCCTGTAGCAAAATAGTAGAGTCTCGTCACCTATTCTCACACAACCAATGTATAGAAGTTTGGAGCTTTGATTTTTCTTCCCTCACCACAGTTTGCGATGCAGGATAGACAGCTCAAGATCTTCAAACAATACATAGAGCACCCTTTGACACTCCACTGCATATCTAGTGCTAATGATTATTTGTTAAGCACATCACACACCAGTACACTCACTAGGCTTGCACTTAATGATTCTGAACACTGCATGTCTCCGAGCCTGCTCCGTTTCCTCGCTTTCCCTCAGGCAAGGACCTTGATCACAACACACACCACTGATTGGTATGCTACAAACATACAGCATTTAAACATGAACCTTTAATGAAAGGATGGTGCACAGGTAGAAGTATTTAGTAGAGTTGTACTGTGCACGATGTGAGAGTCAAACAGTGACAGTGAGTGTTTGGTTTCTGGGGCGGCAGGACTGATGGACAGTGAACAGGGGCATACAAATGAACAGCCACCCACAGGGAAAGTCATCCCACCTTGAATGTTTACAGCACAGGGAGCGCTCTATGCAAGACTGCGGTTGTCTGTAAATATTCTCGGTATGTGAGTGTGGTAGGGTACTCTCAGGAGGGGGTGCCGTGTGGAGAGGTGCAAATTCTTTGGGAGAAAAGGTTCTGTGTGAGTCTGATCCAGGTGGATGTATTTGAGGCCGTTTGTCAGAGCCCAGACCAGATCAATGTGGCTCTGATCTACGGCACTATGATGTGATTGATTACCTCATATCCCGAGGTCCGGCACAGAACTCCACTGGTTTGATGGGTGCGCACACACACACACACACACACACACGCAGGCACAAACGCACACACGCACACACACGCAAAGACGCACACACGCACAGACACGTGTACAAGCACAAATACGCTCCAATCAGTTCACCCAAGCAAAAGAATTGATTGGTATGATATAAAACAAGAGTAGATTTGTTTGGTTGGGCACAAGGCTGGACAGGCTATCCTACAAGATCAGGAAAGATGATGGGAGCAAAAAAGGTTCACTGATGCTATAGTGTTGTAACTATTTCTTTTCCATGTTTCTTACCCTTGTCGGCCTTGGTATTGATGTCAGGCACATTGTTGGCAAAATGTTTGTTTGGTAAATCAGGAAAGCATCACTGAGTGTAAAATGAGCTGGAATAGATTAATTCAGCTTATCTACTTGCACCCACAGTGGGGTATGTGCAGCTTTCCATGTTTGAAATGTTAATAACACCTGTAGGCTGTGTTATTATGAACCCACTGATGAGCAAATGAAATAAGATACAGACAGTGTAATGACTGTGTATTTGCTGATAAATTTTACATTTTTACATGTAATTGTGTCTTGTTATTTCTGCCTGTGTGTGCTTTGTGTGTGTTTGGGTGTGGTCGTTTTGACACATTTGCGTCACAGGTTCTGCTCACATGCATCAGAAATCTCTTGTTGTTGCCTTATACTGTCCACATACAAAAATTCATCATGCTTTCATTCAACTTTTATTTCAACTGTGTAGTGACAAAAAACATGTCAACTATTTAAACATTTTGGTGAAGGCATTATGTCCTTAGGCAGTCTATGTTGGATTTCCAATCAAAATAATGTGAGTGCTCACTGAGTGGCAATCAAGCCTCTCCCATGGAACCTCTAAAATGGTCCTCGTGTAAGGGCGCCACCATACGGTGATTTTACAGCGAAATACAGCAATATACCTCCATCCACCAGAGGGCAGGCTCCAAAAGCGGAAATATAAGGAGAAACCCAATGGCGACTTTACAAGAGTAAAACTCATGTTTACAGCCTGGTACAAAAGATGATCCGGTCTCTAGAGCTAAGTTTTTACTACATGACAACTCTGGGGGGGGGTGAATTTTTGATTAATATGTTTGTTTATGCTATCTAAAAACTATTGTTTTACTATGGAAAAAACCCGGATGTAACGGCCATTTTATTGCCCATTCGTAATGACAATATTGGTGAATGGGGACCAATGGGCGGATATCATCCATATTTATACAATCTATGGTGGCAATCCGCCTCATTCTCCAAAAGCCAATGTAAATCTGGGTTTGGCTTTACTTGCTGGTGGGATTCCAAAAGAATATCTATCTTTTTAGTCTTGCAGCTAAAAAGCTTGACTTCAACTCAAACTGGGATCATTAAGAAAATATACTTAAAATTGTATTATCAAGTACACAAGTTTGTGGTTTGGTCCAATGAAGATTTAACCAGTGGATTGTAAGTCTTCAGCTAAATAAAATGCTCCTGGCTCTATCAAATTCAAAGTCAGCCTCTCTGAATATACCCAATTGGACCTCAAACCAAGCTGCACACAAATTATTCAGCACAGAACAGTCCCTACTAGCATCTTTTTCCTTCTCACAAGATCGTGTCAGCAGAGGCAAAAAGGCATAAGAGAACACTGAAAAAGCTACTGTCTTGGATTTATTACAGCTAAATTTCACTTGGCAGCATGTCCCTATCCATCTTCCCCCCTTTTATCTGTGACTGTCCTCTTCAGCCTTTAGACCTGCTGTCATGCCTCTATATTGCTGTTTTATCTTTCTCCCATTTTCCCCTTCCCATCCGTCACTCAGCCCCAAATGCACCATGGGATGAGAAAGATGTCCCTTTATGTTGTGCCCAGGATTGCCTCTCTGAAGTAGTGGGTTTGTGTGCTTCTGTGCCCAAGAAAGAGAGAGGGATCATTTGAAAACGCCATTACAGAGCAGGTGGCCCTCCATCTGTGTTGATCATGGTTAACTTTTACTCTTTTCACTTTACGTCACACACATACAGTCCAGACAGACACCTTCTGCTACACCAAAAACAATTAGGGCCACCCACAGAAAATGACAAAGTGCATGATGGTGTCAAAAATGCTCAAAGGAAAAAAGGTTTGCAGCATCCTAAGAGCAAAGAGGACATGGGCCTATGCACCAGCTTACTTTTTTTTTTATTTACACACTAAGGCCTTTTATTATTGGAAAATGTTAATAAGCTGGAGTCAGTAACACGTCAAACAGGATGCCTTTTGCCACACAGACACTAATCCATGTGGACCCACTCTCTGCCAGGTATATAACCAAAAGCCAAAAGCTGGAGTACGCCTTTTTAACAATCATTTTATAGATATTTAGAAAGTATACCCACCACAGTTTGGCACAGCCTCAGAACTTGCTAACTGGAGCAAACAGATGAGTTAATCTGTGAGTAAATGAGTGAGTAAAGACTTTAACTCACTGTTCTGTCTTAAAATTCAATCATACAGGACAGACATTATCAAAGACATGAGAAAAATATTTGGAGTAACTGTAAATCTGTATCTTGTGTATTTGCTTGTGGGCTATAGAGACATGTTTGTTCAGGCTCCGGCAGACTATATGACATCCTCACATATGCTGCATGAAAGAACAGTTTCCTGTCTTGGATTAGTGACAAGACACCCACAAAATGTAACTGGCACAATCTTGTCCTGTAACTTTTCCCATTGGTATGCTTGACCTCTCTAATGCGTTCCTAAACGGGACAGTTTACTGCGGCATTTTCTCTTTTTTTTCTCTTTCTTGTTTCCTTGGACTGTACTGAGCTGTGTTTGTTTGTTCTTTGTGTCCTAACAATTTCTTGTTCAAAAAAAGTAAAAAAAAAAAAAAAAAAAAAAAAAATATATATATATATATATATATATATATATATATATATATATATATATATATATATATATATATATATATATATATTCTAATTAAATGGGAACAAACACAAATAAAAATTCTACTAAAAAAAAGTTGGGTTCAGAAAAACATCTTTTTTGCAGAAAAAACAAACAATCAATTTCTTTTTTTTTTTTATAAACTCAGGACCACAGTTTACAGTTGTAAATGCAAAAAGTAGCATTTGAATTAGAATTGAAATACTGTGTAATATTAACAAAACAAATGTACTGTGTTACTGAGGTCATTGTCCCATGCAACACATTTTCAATTAGTATTTGAAGCGGGGCCATAGTTCAGAAGCACCATTAAAACGTGTCTGAAGGCAGAAGAAGGCAGCTGTGGCTCTCCCAGAGGAACCGACATTGTTCCCCACATAGACCATTTATGTATAAATTATGTGTTAGATATTTCAATACAGAAACTCTAGAATGACAGACCCCACAGTGTGTTGCTTATTGCTTATTGCTGTAAATCTGTGTTAAGTTTGTGGTTAATAATGTCAGTGTTTGTGCCAGATACAAGAATGACAGTGTCATGAACAAAGAACCAGAAAAATAAATTTATCATAACCTTTCATAACTATTGGGGAAGGCATAAAAACAATAACAGCACAGAAATGTCCTTCATCTTTGAGTTCTTTTTGCCAGAAACTGTCAAAAATATCAAGTAAAACTGTGTTTCTCTGGGGAAATATTCAACATCTCTTTCTGCTGATGCACTAGAAAACTATTTTTACCCAGCATGTTCTTTCATCAATTGCAATAAACATAAAGCTACAGCTCTGCCTCCACAAATAGATGCACAAATGCATTTCTCCCTTTTAACTATGCAGCAATAAAACCACTATAAAGTATAAAATGCTATTTTAGTTTTATGACATAGTAATGACTTTTCACATGGATACAATAGAATAATAATGTTGTGTTCCTGGTTGGTATTAAAGAGCTAAATAAACAGCACATGTAATCATTCAAGCACACAGTACAACTCCTGTATGAATGCCAGTTTTATTGACAGTGATAATGAGGTAATTTGAAATAACATATTGCAGTTATTTATAGCCAGCTCTTGCTGCATGACATTTGTGTCTCAGTTGTCAGATGTGTCAGATAAATCAACTGCAGTGATACTGTAGCGTCCTATCAGCGTTTGTTGAAAAATCTTTGGCGTTTGTCCAAGAGGTTAATATAAATGTTGAACCTGATGTTGCATTTGCATATTGTGGTATGGATGTTAAACCCATTTGAATGGGTGTGTCAGCTTGTAACTGTGTCAACCGTGTTCTGAAATCTGCACATGAACTGTGCTTGAAGCAGCAGTGGGACATTTTACTGAGGCTAACAAATCTCCTTGTACAGTATTGTTAAAAAATAATAGCAGTACAATGTGACTAACCAGAATAATCTAGGTTTTTAGTATACTGTATTTTTTATTGCTATGTGGCAAACAAGTTACCAGTAGGTGCAGTAGATTCTCAGAAAACAAACAAGAACCAGCATTTGTGATATGCACGCTCTTAAGGCTGTGCAATTGGGCAATTACTTGAAAGGGATGTGTTCAAAAACGTGTCTGCAGTAGTGTCTGCCGTTGACTGTACAAACTGTTTTTGTTTCTAGGATTTAGCATTCCTGTGAATCACAAAACTAATATTTGTATGACCAGTTTTTGAAAACTGTTTCACATCTGTGTGGCACCAACTTGTGGCACCTCTCAGCTGTTATTCCACTCCATGATTCTTTAACAACATTCCACAATTCATTTACATTTCTTGGTTTTGCTTCAGAAATAGCTTCTCAATCGGGTCCGGGGATTGGGCTGGCCGCTCCATAACATTAATTTTGTTGGTTTGGAACCAAGACTTTCCTCGTTTACTAGTGTGTTTGGGGTCATTGTCTTGTTGAAACAACCATTTCAAGGACATGTCCTCTTCACATAAGGCAACATGATCTCTTTAAGTATTTTGACATATGCAAACTGATCCATGAACCCTGGTATGCGATAAATAGGCCCAACACCATAGTAGGAGAAACATGCCCCTATCATGATGCTTGCTTCACTGTCTTCACTGTCTTCACTGTCTTCACTGTGTACTGTGGCTTGAATTCAAAGTTTGAGGGTCGTCTCACCAACTGTCTGTGGCCCTTGGACCCAAAAAGAACAATTTTACTCTCATCAGGCCAGTTCCTCCATTTCTCTTTAGGCCAGTTGATGTGTTCTTTGGCAAATTGTAACCTCTTCTGCACATGCCTATTTTTTAACAGAGGGACTTTGCGGGGGATTCTTGAAAATAGATTAGCTTCACACAGACGTCTTCTAACTGTCACAGTACTTACAGGTAACTCCAGACTGTCTTTGATCGTCCCGGAGCTGATCATGGGCTGAGCCTTCGCCATTCTGGTTATTCTTCAATCCATTCTGATGGTTGTCTTCCGTTTTCTTACACGTCTCTCTGGTTTTGCTCTCCATTTTAAGGCATTGTAGATAATTTTAGTTGAACAGCCTATAATTTTTTGCACCTTATTATAGGTTTTCCCCTCTCCAATCAACTTTTTAATCAAAGTACGCTGTTCTTCTGAACAATGTCTTAAACGACCCATTTTCCTCAGGCTTTCAAATGCATGTTCAACAAGTGCTGGTGGATTCAACCTTAAATAGGGGCCACCTGATTCACACCTGTTTTTTCACAAAATTGATTACCTCAGTGTTAGAATGCCACACTGCTAATTGCACAGCCTTAAGAGCGTGGATATCATGAATGCTGGGTCTTGTTTGTTTTCTGAGAATCTGCATCTACTGGTAACTTGTTTGCCACTTAGCAATAAAACGTATACTAAAAAGCTGGATTATTCTGGTTATTCACATTGTACTGCTATTATTTTTAACAATACTTTATATAGATTTAGAATAGCATTCAACAGAGACAGAAAATGGTGAGAAAGAAACCATATGTGAATATAGCCAGGTGCTTGCCCCACTTTCTTGCACATCTGGAGGTGAAACAGTCGCTGTGCTACTTTTTTCTTACAATCATATTTGATATCACAAGTCTCCCAGTCCTCTAGGTCACCCAGAGGCTAGCCAATCAGAGAGCTTGTAGTAAAATCTTCTCCAGACACCCCTGGCAGAGCTATCCTGGATAACTGTCTACCATCTTATTAAAGACAGACATCTGGAGTGGAGTAAGGATGAATGATGTAAATATCTAAAATTGTTATAACCAACAAAAATCAGTGCATTCTGAATGATCACGCTCAAGATAAAATCAAAGTCAAGCCATGGCCATTTTCCTCTGGGGTGATTTAAAGAAACCAGCAGCACATAAGGCCTTAAGCTCTAAATGTATCAGCTCAACCATGCACGTCTGTTTAGTGTGCATTAGTGTGTTTGTTCCTCTGTGTGTTGAATGAATGTGTAATTCAGTGTGATGTGCTATAGCAGACACTGGTGCACTTTTATGGGTCTGACCTCACAGAGCCACTCTCACTGTGCTCTAGAAGCATGTTTAATGCACTAAGTGTGTTGGTGCTGCTGGTGAAATGGAAAAATGGTCCACTCAGCCTTGAGAAAGCACAGTTTAATTGACAATAGTGCAAACAGGTTCTGTGAGTAAATGGTGTTACTGGAACTAGTTGTTATATTTGGTTGTTACATTTAATGGTGGTTATTTCACACAGCACAGTCACTTGATTGTTATAGTTTTTTTTTTTTAATAAATAGTTTGCTGAAATTTGAAAAAACTAAAAAACTATAAGTCAGTTTCAGTAATATCTGAATGCAAAACAATACACTTAAACTTTAAATCCCTATAATTTATATTGTTCTTATTGTTCTCATTGAAACTTATATATGTTCTTATTGGAATTCTTATGTCCAATTGTGATAGACCTAGTGTTTAAAATATTATTTCCACCATTCAGCATAACAGCCATATTGTTTGTGCCCATGGTTAATATTGAAATTATATTCTACTATATGAAGAATGTGATAAAAACACTAATATCAGTGTAATGATGTAATCTTTTCTACACTTTTCTATAATGGATTCCCTACTTATTTATAAATAAGACATGAGCGTCTTTAAAAAAAAACTCTTTCTATGTTTCATTCATTTTACTCTTTCTCCCCCAAACACACATTATATACCTAGATGGCCTCATGCAGTTTCATTACCTCCGAGAATGGAGGATGACTGCCTTTATCAGTCTGTTGTGTTCTTTTGTGCCGATAGATTTGTTTATGAGGAGAAAAAACAAAACACAAGTGCTGAAAGTCTCTACCCTCTGTGTATGTGTAAATCTCTCTAGACTTTCTGCAGCTACAGCACCCATTCCACCAGCCTCAGTAATACCTCAGTAACAGCAGTAATAGTTAATGGTAGACCGACCTCCTCATGACTGTGTAATGTTTAGTTAATGGCTTTATTAGATTATACCATTACGCCGTTCTGTATTTTGCAGTTACAGCATAATAGTGTTATTTTTCTTTTTGTCACTGTGTGTCGTTACCAATTTTTCAGACTTCTCTTTATATTATATTACTCTGCTGAAAAGGCTATTACCCCATCCCCAAGTCTGATAGAGTTCTTGGTGAAACTCCTAGTGCTGCTTCAAAAACAGATGACATGTCATTTTTAGAGACTGTTCTATTGCCTCTGTGTATCTTTGGAGCAGAGTGTGTAAAGCTTTCCAGGTCTAGTTTCCTTCTATATTCATTAAACACATCTCAAAGCTAGAAGTGAAGATTTTGACTCCAAGGGTTGGCACGGTTTTAGCATATTTTTAGATAGGGTCATTTATTGCCATTTAACCATCTGCTGCAAACTTTTTGGAATTACTTGCATTTTAAATACATTACAGTTTACTTGGGCTATACACATTAAGGCTTGGTATAGAGAAGCCTAACATCTGCCAACAGTGGTTTATATGTTTAGACAGAGCTCTGAGCAGGTATTTGTTTTTATGGAACATCAAGGTTTTTATTTCTGAATGGAATGCAAGCGTTGCACTGCAGTAACCAGAAAAGGCTAATTATGTGAATTCATCAACCCATGAAGCCTCAATGCAGTTTTTATGCACCTTTACTTTGCATCATCACACATCCATGTCTCCAAAATAAACAAACTGTCAAAATTAACTATCCCTCCCCAGGGTGTCATCTGTCACAAGGTGCTAAAACATATTTCAGGTTTCTGGCCTCTACGCTGTCAACAGGCTGCCTTTACTGTAAACCAAACTGTAAGATCAAGGACAAGGCACAAAGACATAGAGAGGTGCCTTCTGGGAGATTTAAAACTTATTTTATTGCAAGCAAGTTTAGACTTCCCCCTGTCACTACATCACTTTGCTTTTTTTTAATTAAAGGGTTGGACACCTACTTTTACCATTTCAGTTTTTTGCCACATTGCCTCCAGAGATGAGGCCCGCCCTATTCAACTGTAGTGTTAGCAGGTTGATATGCTGTGTGCCAGGTGGGGACAGGACCAGTTGAATACAAACAGATGATTATTTGTCCTCTGAGCACCTGCTTTAACATACACACACACACTCACATGTGGCTTTGGATGAATTCCCAGTCCTACGTTTGAGCTGAATTACAAATGCATACGTGGTGGTTAAAGGGGCACTAGGCTGCTTTCATATGGAGATGTGTCTGATGAAACTGGGCTCTGACCTGCCCCTACCTATCTAATACAACATCACGCCCACAGCTGTCCCCTACTGACTATCATACATCCCTTGTCCCATTCTCTTCCTCTCTTAGGCTCTTTTCCTCCTGTTTCCTCTGTCTGTGCCTGCTCTACATATGGTAATAACCCCTTACAATATGCACGGCAGAGGAACTTCTATTAATAGTGATGACAGTAAATCTGTCCCAGTTGTTTGCCTTTGTTGGTAGCCTAGATAATAAATTAATGATTCTAAATGTGAGACATTGAAAAAAGCCGCCTGCTTAAAGAGAGAAATGTTAATGCATGGCACAGAGAGAATAAGAAGAAAGGATCTCTGAAAACGCAGCATAACAAAGTTTTTTTTCTGCCTGCCGGGAGATAAATATGATGGAGATGATTGTCAGTGGGGCTTTTTGTTCGCCTGCCATGGGAGGTGTAGGAGCTCATCATATATGTCAGCGTGTTTTGTTGGTTGTGAAATGAATGTGCGTCTGCTAATTACTATGTGCTCCGAGCTTTCGAGTTAAATGTCTCTACTCACCTTTGTCTAGGATAGCAAGAACAACAGAGAGGCAGAATGGGAACAAGTAAAAAACTGAGTAACAAAGATTAAAAGAAAAAAAAACTTCAAGAGAAACCTTTTGTTAAAAAAAGCATGAGGCTGTATTTTTTGTTTGACAAACCCAGAGGCAGTGAAGTAGTGCTCAGCAGGTGCGGTCTGACATGCCATACTTTCCATCTCTCTTTTCTCTCCTCTGTGTGATCGAAGATCTTGTATGAAACGCAATTCTTCTGCTGCTTCTTATCTTAACAGTGCATCGAGACATGTCATATTTACTGTCACATCCTTTTACCGCCACATCATGTACACTGTACAGTAAACACGCTGTAGTGCACTGAAATACTGACATGTCAACATGCAACTTCTCCTGGGGCTGCACAATCTAGCATCAATGTAATATATCAATGTTCACTACAGAATGCTTTAATTGCAATGAATGTTGTGTATCTGCCATTCATGCAATGTACTGTGCCCAGTCAGATGGAGCTGACTTAAAGCAGAGAATAATCAACACTGTATTTGTTTATTTAATTTAATTTAATTTAATTTAAATTATATTATCTACAAAGCTGATATGTATAATGTCATCACAGCATTCAATAGCACTTATTGCCTGAATGATCTTGTGCACATTCTGTATCTACCATCTGGTACACCTCCCAAACAATACATAATCAATATGTCTATTTCACTTTAACCCCTACTCCCACCATTACATATTTAAAGATCACTCATTGATCTTCCCTCACGCCCCAGCCTGGCCAATTATCTCCCTAATTATTCACAATCTATCTCCGGCTCAGCAGGGCATGCACCAGGCAGCAGGGTGGCCTTGTGTGTAGCTTTGTTTCTGCCTGTGTTGAGGTTTGTGAGGATGTGTCTTTTGATGGGACAGGTACTCTTTCCTTAATTGGTCAAAGAAAACGACAGGCAACCTGCTCATGCTGACATTTGCATGCACCTTGCAAATAGCAGTCTGTGTAAATCAGACGGCAGTGTATGCACAGGCCTTGCTGTGAGACGTGTACACACAGCCTCCAGTACACAAGCCCAGCTCCACCCCATGGATAATATGTCAAGCCTGTCATATTTAGGAGGCTATTAAGGAAGAGTCAGCACCCTGGCTCCTATTAATGATGTCACAGCGGACAGTATGTTGTATTAATGATGTCACTGTGAGAAGTGAGTGAGAGCAGTGGCAGTTTATCTGCCTGTGTGTGTGTGCGAGGGTCATGGTCCGACCTTGGTGCTTGGGAATGAGCAATGGGGGAGGGGAGGAGTATTGAGGAGGAGGGGGGAAGCAGAGGTGTAACATCTCTTTGCCATCACTCTTGTCCTGTGGTTTTCTACTTTGCTCCCTGATGCTCACCCTCACTTTGTGTACATGTGTCTAAGCCCATGTCCTATGCTTTCCCAGCCTGCCTTGTGTATACAGACTCAGTCACCAGAACAACACCGGAGCATTCCTCTAGCCTGACCAGCCTGACCGGGATTATACCATGCAGTCATGCAGAGCCAAAAGAAGACAGACAAAGACAGAAAAGTCTGTTACAAAGCAGCTTTCTATACTAGCTGCTGACAATACAAATGTATGCCACAATAACAACCAGGAGGCAAAAGGTGGTGTTTATATTATAGCAATACCAATAGTGATTTTAAATATTACAAAAAAAGCTGACGTCTGAGGTTTTGTGAAGCCAGGGTCAATACACAGGAGTTGGAGATGAGAGGTCAGGTTACCAAGTATAAATATATATGTGCACTTGTGAGTCCGTGTCATAGATGCTGACTGCACTGTTTCATGCTACCCCAAGGTTGAGTTAATGTGAACAAACACAATTTATAGTGATTCATGTCTTGACTCCTGAGGACAAGGTTACAGGAAGTTCTCCCAGGTGGCTTCATTTTGCAGACAATACATGTGAACACAAAGCTCTCCCACTTCAGCCTCTGATACCTCTTTTTTGTTTTGGAAATGACATGTTTGGTGTCTGGATTTAAGTGAATGTGTGTGTTCTAATGACTAATGGTTTTGACCAGCTCTTTGTCTTGAAACAAAGATGTGCTTATGGCCATGCTGCACACTTATCCAAGGGGCCGCTCTGTGTGAGTGCTTTAGGCAGCTGGGCCTATGTTGAGGACTCTTCATTGAAATGCATTGAAATAATTTGAAATGTCTGTCTGAAGTATCTCTTTAAACAGTAGCAGCAATTGGCAAATAATTTGTTGCTTGAGCCTGTGTGGATGTGTGGATTTGTGGTTAGTTCCGGCATGTCATATCAATAAATGAGAGAACAAACATATTTTCAGGTAATTATCTTCTTTGTAAAGCAAAAAAGATATAAAAAAAAACTATTTGGATCATGCAAGAATTAAATCAAAACTAAGCAAAATCCAAATCGGGAATAATTCATATGGTATAACTTTAATCATTTACTCCTTGTAAGATTCTTTAATTCAAAAGGGGAGTAGTTAAACATTAATTTTGGTGTGGAACTTAAAGTGGAAGCCACTTTGAAATTTGACTGTCCATACACTGTCTACCATTTTACCCCCCTTTGTTCATGCGCAATCTGTACAAAGTGGTTGTGAAATTAATTCTAATGACTTCTGCCGTTCTGTGTCTTTTGATGCAGAAATTAGATGAATTTCCTTCAAAAGCACTAAACCCCATTTTCAATGGACCATGTACTTTTCCAGCTGTGAACGCGATGTTGGTTGCTAGTTTGGTGCCGCTGGGTGCAAAGGGGTCCTAAGCGCAAATAATCCTCTTCAAAGCAGACACAGATACACACTCACATGTTGTGCAGTTTACACTACTGGGTTTAACTAGTGTTATCTGAAATCCCAGATGTGCAGCTATCTGCCAAAACCCCCAGAAACTACCTCCTTAACTGTGAGTGTCGTGTGTGTATGTGTGTGTATGTCTTAACTTAAGTCTCTCTTCATTTTTCTCTGCTGAGGACAAAATGTGTTGCTGAGTGCTGGACATCAACTCTGCACAAATGTGTTAGTGTCTATATTGTAACCCAGGGATATATGAGAAAGGATTAGGACAACTTTAGACAGGCTTTGTTTAATAAACAGCACAACGGCTGTTCCAGAATAGAAACAAGCTAGCTAAAAATGAGCAAAAAAAACACACCGATACTGATAGTTCAAATCAGAGCTGAGCCCAAGGCCTTTTTGCGGTGAAAGCAACTCTGTGGATAACTCAGTCATGTTTGTAAATTGATGTAGTCAAGCAGAGAGAATCAAACATTTATTAAGGTCAATAGATTGGTTCATTCAGGTTTATTCCGGATCCGGGTTCTGACACAACAAGCAGAATCTGACCACAAGTACAAAAAGACCATTTCTTAAATACCCCCTAGTGAACAATATCTGTTTACGTCACCGTCAACCTTCTCCTCAAGTTGAGAGGAAGGCCCCTGTTACCACCCGAGACAATCACACAGGAGGAGAATCTATGTAGCAAGCTCACCCACTAAGCATGCATTCACTAATGACATAAAAATAACATGATATCAATGGATGTCTTTATTATAGAAGATAGTTTGAAATAGCTTGAATACCATTGTAGTGTCTCTGTGTTTTGCAGCTGAAAATGTGTGTGTTTGTGGTTCTGTGGATTGGGGTCTTGGCTGTGGTAATTGGGACCGATGGAGCTGAAAGCAAGGGATGAACCAGGGGATAAAGGATGGATAAAGGAAAGGATGGAACAGTGCACATTGGCTAAGGAGAGCTGCAATGATTGGCTTACGCTGACCTTATGCGTTCACATGCCTCGTGTGCGTGTGTGCATAAATATGTGTGTATGTATTGCTGCAGATGCGTGAACAGCTTAACCAATTTCTCAGCGGACCAATTATATGAAGAGAGTTTGGTCCCAGGTGGAAAAGCCTCCTTCTGGTAATAGAAGCTTGATTAGTAGGTTTATTAACTGCATTTTAGCCTATGTGAATGTGCGCCTGCTCTAGTGGGTGCTGAGGGAGAGAAACAGATTAACTTTTTTGTGGGTGTCTCAGTGAAGTAGTCTAATTTAAAAACAGGCAGCGCTACAGTGAAAGCACTTAATCCCTTTCCTCTTTTTCAAGATTCCGACTGTGCTCATCATATCGGAGCTTATTCTTAAAACATTGTTTTCCCAACTAGGTCAGATCAGACCGACAGAGATTTGGAGCTGTGTGATGTATGTATAGTGCACAAAGGCATCCTGTTCAAGGCTGCTGTAATGGTTAAAGGATAAAAGTGGAAAATATAGGCAAAGAAGAGGAGAATGATAGAGACACAGAGGCCAAAAGGAGAGGGGTGAGGTCTGAATATGCGCTCCACTCCTGGGAGACTAAATGCTTCCTCATCAGTAAACAGTGAATAATTCATCTAGTTACCACAGAGAGCACACACACAGCAAAAAACATATTCAAGTCACAGACGAGCCATTTTTAAAGCAGACAGTCTGCTCCGTTATGTGTGTGGAGCTTTTATTATTCACAAGCTTATGAACTCCATGGGACCCTTCACTTTTTGACTGTCTCCACGTGTGTGTACCGAACAAAGGAGGACAAGAAGTGAGGCACGCAACATACCCCCATCCATAACCCCAAGGCGCACACAAAAAAACGACCCAAATGGAAATTGCCTGAGCAGATGATGTTCAGGTTTATCCCACAAAAAAGACATGCAACACAGTTCTCATTTTCTCCTTTCCATTATCCAAGCACACATGTCCTGTGTATGCAAATTCACAGAGCTCTTGTATAGGTATTGCTTTTCGCAAACAGTAAAGACCCCATGTTAAGTGTAACTGCTCCTGTGCTTGTGGACTTTCATTTGACTTCAAATTCTTGTCCTCTATTCATATTTGTCATCTGTAATAACTGCATGTTTTGCAGAAAAGTGCTCCGTGCTGCAGAATAAAAGAGAAATATTTGACTGCATTTCCATAACCTCAGCCCAAGAATTGTTATTATGTTAATGTTATTGTGGAGCCATCTCTGCTCTTTGAAGGTGGCAGCCTCTCTTTTTATAAACTGAGAAGAAAACACAGTGAAACGCAATAAGCGGCAAAGTAATCAATGATAAACTGTTTAGAAAAGCGGTGTGGGTTGTCTCTCATTATTTGATAAAGTATTTCAAAGATGCAGGCAGATATTATGAGAAGACAGTGACATGGTAATGAGGTACAAGTGGAGGAAATGGATTTTGTCTCAGTAATCTCTCCTCTGTCTGTGTGTGTGTGTTAGTGACGGACATGCCTGACCACAACCTCTGCCCCAGAATGCTTGGACACCTGTCTTCCCACGCAGGATCCAGGACGCTCCAGTTCTATGCAGGCCTGATTTATTAGACCCCCAGGGCCCCTCTCTCCTGCGTTTTTGGTTTCTGTCATACATTTTTTTCTATCACACATCCGCTCAAACACACAGGCTCCTATATAATTCTGGAGGGCCATCGAGAGGAAGAGAGAAATAGCCCTTGTCATTTTTTCTCTTTTAACTGGGGTCTTGCTGTGGTTTTTGTCACCGAGCCACCCGAGGGGAGAACATCAAACAAAGGAAAAACCTTTCACACTTTATTGTCTTTTACCACAGAGAGCTCATATCTCTATTCTCCCTCCCTCACTCTGTCTTTTTTATATTCTCTCATATTTCCTCAATTCATCTTCCTCTGCAGCTGTACAGCTATATCTATATTTCATAAAGTTTGACGTTTTGACAATGTCCTTTGAGGACGCTAGCTTGTCACATATACATAGAAGCCAATGGGGAAAGTACTGAGGAGACAGACACTGCACATTTAAGCAGACGTCTGTTTGAGCTGGAAAGAGCAGAGATGGAGAGCTGGTTAAAATCTCAAGAGCAAAGTCAAACCAAAAAGCAGTTGAATAACAATACTACTGTATATCATTAAACACATAACAATAAAAGTGCTTTATTCTTCACCAAACAAAGCAATATACTCATCCAAACAATGTGCCTCCTTCCTCTTAAATTTTTCCACTAACTTTTGGCCATTCATCAATATCGCATCTCTCCTCTTATGAACGTGTTGCTTCTGGGATTAAATATTTTATAGCCACTAAGGAAATAAGATAGAAAATTCAAATACATGTGTTTTTTTTCTATATTTGAAAGTCTGGTTCAAATATTATTAGGGAGTTATTTATTTATTTTCAATGTGGGGTGTCATGCTGCCAAAGTATATATATTTTTTTTAAAGACAGAAATAGAAGACAAGACTCCCTGTTGTAAATTATACCTGCTGTTTTTCTTCTGCCTGTGATAAAATTTCGGTTTGGTATTGCTTCACCCTTCTGAAATTCAGTTATTCTCAAAAGCAGTTACTATGTTGTGTCTGTGAGGAGTTTGAATTTACCCCTCTACAAGATTATTTTCACACTCACACAAATAGCAATGTGCACACATTTGACAGGGGCAGAGGTTAAAGCAAATGTCTTGGAGGTAGCTGTTTCCCTGTGGACTTTCTGCCCTTTAGCAGCCAACAGATTTTTGAAAATAAGTGGCTTGCAGCGTCATTATTTTCATCTTGTATGTGGGAGACAAAATGCTTCAGGAAGTAAATGGCTTGACACAGCTGGTATCTTCTGGGCTGAGTTGGGGGGTAGGCTGATCAATACCATTGAGAAAGATCAATCCCGCTGCGCTGTCTTCACACCGTCTGTATGTTGGGGTGTGTGGGTTTGTGAGTGTCATTTCCCAAGTGGTCACGGTGTTGTTGTGGGACCTAATGGGAGACCTCTCGCCTGTGAGTATTTTGTGTGACAGTATGTATTTTTATTTATGTCTGTGACTGCACTGTGCTGTGAATGTATGTGTGTACATGTTTAGAGCCTGTGCATGGACCCAGGTGCACAGCCTGGAGGTTCGTCGAGGTGTGTTTATGCAAGTCTGTCTCTGTGGAAGACATGGCAGTGCATAGCAAGAGGATTGTTTTCACCCAAAAAAAAAAATGTAAATAAAAAGGATATTTTTGAATATGGTGCCTGAAAACATATAATTAAAAGTGTAATGTTATTTGAAATATTATAAAACTGATTTTAAATGTGAAACACTGGTCTGCACTAGTTTTAGTGTAATGATAATGACTGACTTGCAGCTAGTGTGTGAGTTATCTTAAATAGATTTGACAGTAATGTTTAGCCAACATATTACAACAAATAACAACATGCAACAAAATATAACTAAAGGCCGTGTATTTGAAACAAAGTGACTGAGACAAAGGGAGCTGGAGGTGTTCCCTCACCCTCCCTGTTTCTGTTATAACTTCAGGCCTCTAGTGTCTGCACAACACACTCACAAATAGTGACACAACACATGCTCAAGCAACATGTGCAGACACAATACTGTCTGAATATTTGTCAGCACTGCTTGGGCAAAGCAGAATAAATCATGTGCACAAATAGTTGGTGGTGTTGCATTCATTTGAATAACTAACTGGAAGAGAAAGTCACGTGTGACGGTTTGACTCGTGCATGTTTTTTCTGTGTCTGTTTTTTAAGCATTTCAAAAATAAATAAAGAGTCAACTGTAGTATTTGGCCTAAATGTGATTTTTTTGACATGCTTGACATTTTAAAGAGAAACAATTATGAGATTGCACTAATGTGGTTTGCTGACAAATGACCCATCGCTAATGCTAATGTTTTTTTTTTTATAGGTTTGAATGAACAATTAGTCAGGAGGACTTTCTTTCCTGATAAACAACATTTTATGGACTTTGATCATCAAACCATTTGCTAAATCCATTCAACCAATCTGCTTTAATTCATCATACAATGAAACAGAATTTTTATTTTTAGATAGTGAAGACATTTTTCATTTCACAAACATAAATTTTAGCATTTAGTGTTTATGTCACAAGAGAAAACATTGACCTACATAATGGAGCTGTTCCTCACATTTCTGGCTGTGGCAGTCAATTTGCAGAGTTTTGGCGCAGCAGCGGCCCCGTCCTGGGTGGGCATGTCGGTGGGGTGCCAGGTACCGTGTCTGTGGTCAGCCATGTGAATTGGCATGCTGTTTAAAAATGAATCTGTCTAAATTATTCAGTCTGTTATTTTAGTGTCAGTCTACAGTGATGATGTCTGGTTGTCACGGAAACATATAGTCCCATGATCTCAAGCCCACAGCTGAGTCTGCTTTACACCGAGACCAGCCTAATCCGTTTCACAGTTAAATGTCACTCTGCGTCCAAACAGGAAAAGAGGAATAAAGGGCCATTAACTCATTACTGCAAACACAGGTCATTGTCCTACTGTTGGAAAAACATACATTCTGTCACTTCTTTTTCTGTCCCTCACTGTAACGGAGGGTGTGTTGTCAATCTTCACAGATCTCCACTGGGACAGGAACACTGAACAATCATTGAGGTCCAGCTGCTGTACTTTCTCTTCACACTGAAATCTTCCTTTGATGAGACGATGCAACTGGGGCTGCCACTTGACTCATTGGACATGTGGCTGGGAACACAACCTTTATTCATTGTCACTAAACCTTCCTTGTGCGTTTGTTAGCATGCCTCAGAGACTGGCTTTAGTAGTATACAGTGTATGTTTGTATGATGTCTTTGTGTGTGTAGTGTAAGCATTTCTCTGTAAACGGTCGGGCTGGCAAGGCAGAGAAACGGCTGTGAGAACAGCTGGGAAATGAGACGGTGATTCTTCCGCTTCAACACTGGGATTTACACAGAGCCCAAAACTCAGACACACAGACAGCACGACTGTGCCAAAAAGACATGCATATGCATGCAATAATAAACACACAGGGCTTCCTCTTGCACAGATTGCTTCATGCATTTCAGCTCATTTCATCATGTTTTAGTAACTGTATCTTAAGCTTTTAACCTTAAACAAACAACGATAAAACATTAATTGGTTTATAAAGACACAGAGTGACAAAAACAGTCTCTTGTGTACAAATTGGTTTGCCTTCATTTAACCACAGGTAACATGCACCGTGCTGTGTCAGTTCATTACATTCGCATTCATTTTAAGCCCCGTTTATCGGGAACACACATGGTGCATACCCAGGACTAAACAGCTAAACTGGGAAGTCGAGAAGCACACACTACTAGCTGACTTTCAGGTGTATCACTTTGCAAATCTTGACAAATATGTAAAAAAAAATGTTATCCATACATTTTAGAAGGTGTGTACTGTGAAACAGACAGGATTTAATTCCCACCGAGGTCTTTTGGAGGCTACAACCTGTGTCTTTTGAGTGTGCCTCCAAATCCCACCATCCCAACTGCTCTTTCATCCCTTCCTGTCAGCAGATGAGAACTCTATACACCTGCAGCCACCTGCATCTGAATTGGTATGTTTGAGCATGTTTGTGTGTTCCCACTGAGAGGTTTCTTGTACAAGGAGTTTTACAGTCAGAATTTTTGACAAGCCTAATGAATCTCTGAAGAACCAAACCGGCTCACTCTCGTTACGTCTTGTCCACATTGTTCTCGTGCACTGTTTTGTGTTCTGGTTCCCTTCTTCCTCCACCCCCCTCAGTGTGTGTCAGCCTAAAACACTCTCCATCTCCTCCCAGCTGGTTACTGAAAACTGGTAAGTTTTTCTTTGTTCTGGGGTGCATTAATATTATTTGGTAAATAAAATGACATAAACCTTTAACTCTTAATTGAGAATATATTGTGACTAACCTCTCTCCCATCCATGCTTTATTGTTCATGTTTTGCCTTGTGAGGGAGACCCCCATCTAGAGAGCAGGCTTTAATTATACTTAACCATGCTATATTAGTTATGCTTCAGCTCTGCTTATCTATCCAAAAAAACCATTACCATTCCTGGGGAGGTCTTGTTAGTCTACAATTGAATGCTAATTAGACAACATTATGATATATAGGCCTTATCTTGTTTTAATAACGGTAATTAGTCAAACAAAGTCTGTCTACATTAGTATGGAGGAACGAGAACAAAAGATTACAACTGAGTGGGTCTAGTTTCCACCTTAAACGTCACACACACGTAAACACACATGCATTAATGTGAGTGCACATTGACACGTGTCAGAAAGTTGTGGCTGCTTCACTGATTCGTTGCCTTTCTTGGATCTGTGGGGGAGTGCGCACACAGAGGATGAGTAATGAAATGCTTCACACTCACACTTAGCTTTTGCACTTCAAATGAGATTGGCACAGCACAGCGTCTAAAACACAACCATTAGATCTTTAATGACTCCACAGTCGACTCCCTGCGGACCGACTGCACACACAAACACACACACCCAGCCCCCCCAAAAGTGTCCATGTATTATGCATTCCACCCATCTGCCACTCTCTGTGAGCGCTCTATCCCAGGGGTAAGAGAGGGGGAGGACCAGAGAGGGAGCCACTCACAGCTGGATGCTGGAGGAAGCCAGGCAGGGGCTTTTTTTCACCTCCTATCGCCTTTCCTTTTCCCTCCCCAGGTGTGTCAGGTTGCAGGAATGTCAGGGGCCCACCTGTGTTCAGGATTCTTCTTCAGACAGGTATGAGCTTATGGCTGTGGTGTATGACAGATTTATAGATTCCCATGCCTTCACGTGACATGTGTGAGTACAGAGACTTGTACTTACAGTGAGGATGCACATAACCCACCTAACCCTAACCCTAACGCAGCAGAAAAAATGTAAAGTCCAGATGATAAACAACAAACCTGCTTATGTGGATAAAAATGTGAGAAAATGTTTCTAGGATTCAGGTGTGATACACTGAGAAAAGATGCAAGGCTGGTGGACATCAAAAGACCTAAAAAAAACAGAAAAAACAAATCACAAGTATCACAAGGCTTCTATGTAAAAATGAGTCCCAGCTAGAGGCGAGAGTGGAGTTTGAATAGCGCTTCTTTGTCTCGCAGCTGCCAAACATTCACCCTGACCCAAACTAAACTGCAACCCCATGATCCTCATCTGCCCTATTACATCCCTCAGCTGTTTCCGTCTTACTGCTCTGTGTGGCAGCGTCTGTCTATGTGTGCAGGATGTGTGTGTTTGCCCAGAGAAAACAGAGGGACCGTTGTCGCTGCTCGGTTCCATGCAGCTGTGTGTGCTTCAGATGTTTTTACACAAAAGATGAAATGACATTTGAGCAAGACAAAGAGAAAGAAGAAGGACAAACCTAATGGACAAAATTGATGTGTTTTGCATTTTAAGTGTTCACTTTCCTCCCTGTAAATGCTCAAGCTAAAACCAATAGCAGTTTACACATTTTAGAAGCCCATTTCAGATAATAAGGTGATAGTTAGTAAGGTGAAATTTCAAAATGCATTGGGGGAAAGAAAAGCAAGAAATTGAGCAGAGAAATCACGAGAACTGTGTGTTCATTTAGCCGATGTTGTTCAAAAAGCTTTTGTGGTCAATCAGCGCAGATCCGCACTGGTCTGGGAAAAAGACTGGGCTGTAAGGCGAGAAGGATCAGTGAGATAATCTTTTCCCTATAGTCTGTGTTAAAGAAATCCTGTCCCAGTATAATCACTGAGCTGACTTCTCTGATGATGCCTCGTTCCAGTTTAGCATTTGCATAGCATAATGTTCCTGCTGCACTCTATTCTTTGTGCTGCTGACACTTTTTGCAAGTACCTGAAACCTCAGCCTCTCTGCTTTCATTGGATGTGAATGTGCAGACACAGGACGTCTGATAAGGCCAACTCAGGTAAAACACAACATGAGTTTGGCTTTTGGAGAAAAACGACAATCAAACAAGGCTATTATAGGATTGGATTTCCTCTAGTATTACACAAGACTTTGATACTTGAGTTTTATCTTGTATGTTATCACCTCACATCAGGAATACAAACACACACATACACCTGCAGGCCCTTCTTTCTTTTACCTCCCACCTGTTTCAGACACATGAGTGAATAAAACACACAGTATTTAACTGGGTTTTCAACACTGATTTAAAAAAGTGGTTAAAAAAAACGAAAATGTATTACTTTCTTTACTTACTAATCCTTGTCCATGACCTAAATGCATATTGACCCATAAAGACAATAAACATTAAATGTGTTTATGTGCACCTGCCATAAGGAGCACCATTTCTTCTCATTTGCACAGTATTAGCAACAATGCAGACTGTCAACACTCTCCTGAATGTGCAATGCATGCTCATATGCAGGTTTACTAGCTGCTGGTTGTTGAATGATGGCCTGTTCCGAGTTGTGGCGGGTTGAATAGAGATGTGGAGAGCTGGAAGTGCAGGAGGGAGGCAGAGGTGTGAAGGTGAAGACAAGCCAGACGCTCAAAAACAGCCTTTGGGCCTGAGGCGCACTGTGTGAACGTGCATTGAACAAAACCATGCGCACAACCAGGTCTCAGCTGTGCCTTAATTGATTAAATCTGTATTAAATATCAAATTGAACTCAATGAACAGTGTCATACATAATGCACACCTCCTGTAAGAACATGCATGCACAGGTGATTAATACAAAACAAATGAGTTATAATAAATAACAGCATCTGCACATAAGTAATTCAATAAACTACTTTGTTTTATAATCAGTATCACCTAATGAGCCCTATACTGCACATGATGGCAGGCCAACATCTAATTTACTTTGATTCGACCTAAAGATAATGTCACTCAAGTAACCTAGTGCACGATGTTTTTTTTTTATGTATGCTAATTTACATCCTATTATTTTCAATGATTGCTTTTATTATTTGTTTAGATTTGTCTTCACCAATCTATTTAAGCAAGCACTAGGCTTAAATACAAAGTCTACAACCACAACCAAGACATTCTCAATCAAGCAAACACTCACACTTCCTTATTGCTGAGATCAGAGGCTTCTGGCACAAGCGGGAAGTTAATATAATCTAATATCGGAGCCGCACACATCATCTCCTCTAGCCATACTGTCAAATCCTCATGAGCTTTTCACTCACTGTATGCAAGTTGACTTTACTGACACAACTGTGGGGGAATGAACGTATGGCTGGCACTGATGTGAGTGTGCACATTTGAGTCATGTTAGAACAACTGCCGGCTATGACACACATCGTATCAAATATCCGCCCCAGAAATGCACTGTTTGGGCAACAGCAAAGCTCACGGTGACCCACAACTGAACATATTTCCCATGGAAAATACACCTGCACACACAACAGATTCAAGCACTCAAAAAATGAACTGTTTTAGGCTATTTATGTAAGAAAATGGGGAATTCAGTTTCAAATTAAATGCATAAAAACTTGCTAAGTTATTAATTTGTGAATTGGCACAGCCTAGTAGTGATAAGCCACATGTTTGTACAGGTTCTTTTGCATACATTGCAATGATTTTTCTGTGTGATTGTTGCTTAGGGCTATTTACACTGTCTCTTGTATGTCTACCAGGAACAATGTGTTTGTATTGGAGAGTTGTCGGTTCTTAGCACTTATTTTTACATACATTATGACATAAACAGTGGTGGGTACCTGCAGAAACACCCAGGCTGTAAAGTAACTGAGTGAACATGGGTCATAGTCAAAAGTGTGCATTTTTTTAAGTCAAAAAAGAAGATCCAGTTTTGGCCACTTAATAATATCCACCAATTAAAATTTCTTTCACAGAGGATCATTTCAAATTTTAATTATATGAAAAAAAGCTCAAATAAAAGTGAGAACTGGTAATAGCATAAGAGCTGAGTCTAGCAGTCTGGTTCATATGTATTTTTATCTGAGGTTGAGAGGCCTAAAGGATTTGGGGCAATGGCAGAGACAGGGGTAAAGCTTTTTAGATGTGACAGGATGAGGAGGGTTCTTGGGGCAATAGATGGGTGGGACAGAGACAGGACTCGGACAGACCATGGAAGTCTGCATGCAGAAGAAGGAATTAGCATAAAAAGGCTTAAACTAACACTTGAGACGTGACCAAATGGGAAACAGCCTGGCAGCATGCTGAGGTTTGAGCTGGGTTTTGATGGCTGAGTACAGAGCTGCAGCTGGTGACCTGTCTCATGTGCACCTGTCCCCCTCGCTTGTAAACAAAGCACACACAAGGAGGACAGAGCGGATGGCAATAAAATTTTGGTTTATATGCACTGCACAATTTTTTGGCTCCTTTAATTTTGTCAAATAAATTGCACTCTCAGCAACATATTGCCATAATTATTGCTTAAGAAAAAGATTAGAAGGTCCAGGTTTTGACTCCCAGGCTGGACAGGGCCTGTGTGGAGATTGCATGTTCTCCCCATGCTTGAGTGGGTTTCCTCCGGGTACTCCGGTCCCTCCCCAACATCAAAACATGCTGGGCGCCCCCTGGTGGCGGCTGTCGACTATGAATTTCTCCACTGGGATAATAAAGGAATAATACAAGGGTCTCTGTGTTCCATTACTATATGTAGGACAATGGCATAATATTGTTGAACTTAATCTGATAAACATTTTCACAAGAAAGTATATGCATGTTGTCAAAGACATTGAGGTGGTTTGATAAGTCACTTTCCACCAGCATAACATGGTTTATTATTAAAGATTGTAAGCCATAAATATAGGCCCTACTTCTAATGAGTTATGTTGTTGCAGAATATAATAGGTAGGCCTGTTTATTTCTGACAAAGGCCTACCTAGCTTATAACACATTGTCAAACCTGCCAGCGCTTTACAACTTTTTCCATCAGAATTAAATTGGCTTCTGAGTTTGTGAGTAGTGGAGGCGGGTTTTCCGCCAACAGGGTTTGGTTGATTCTGTATTGATTTGTTGGAGGGACAGAAAGGAAGGAGGAGAAAGTGAAAGGGGAGGAGTAGAGGAGAAACCCCGGCCTGACGAGGCGAGGGAGTGAGATGTGATTGTGCTTGTTGGGACGAGCTCACAAGTCTGCTCGAAGTGGTCAGAAAACAGCCGAAAGTTCGACGCGCACTTCCTAACACGCGGGCAGTGGATTAGTTCGGGGAAAGTGTCCCTGGATTGACTTGTGGTACTACTTTGTTTTGCGCGTAACCTCCCGCTCCGCCCTTCATTCCGCAGCACACAGCTGCTGTGTTTGAATGCCCCTGCGCACCCGAGGAGCAGGGCAAGGAGACCAAAGTGAAGCAGAAGAGGCAGAAGAAGAGGAAGGCGTGAGGAGGCCTGGACAACACCCGTCCTCGCCTTTCGGAGCACTGTCCACTCTCCCCTCCTGGCCCTGCATGGACAGGGATGGGGAGAGCCGGATGCCGCGGGGCTGAGCGCCTCGCCTCCCCGTCCACCGTGCGCCGCTTCCGGCCAGTCTTGCTGCTGGTCACCGCTCTCGTCTGCGCTGCACAGCACATTGGTAACTAACTAAGATTTTTTTGTTGTTCTGCTTCTTTTACCGAATGTGCTGAGATAACATAACCAGTCTACACCCAGTTTAATGTTTACTTTTAGTCTGTTGCATAAGCCAGAGAAACATTATTATTTATTAAGCCATAATTATGTGTGTTTCGCTGATCGGTGTGTTGGGCCTGATAATGGCCCTCTCACCAGCGGCAGTGCAGCAGTCGAAGCACAGATCGAGTTTCTCTCTCCTGGGCCGTCATACTCCTGTCTGCCCCTTAATGGCTCATGAAGCTGGAGAGGATAGCGGTATCAGCACTTGGGCACACAGGACGCTAAGTTCAGTTTACATGGTTAAAATAATGTATTTACTCTCAAAGCTCAATAATCACGAGAAACCTCTTTTATGGAAGGTTGTGTTAATTTAGTTACACAGGTTACTGTAGACTGTCATGACATAGAGTATCAAAGTGATTTAAGTGACCTAAAGTAGTCATTTAAATGAAGCCGTCCCATGGCGTTTTATTAAAGGGCAGTGACTGTGTGATAAACAAAGCACCAAAGTCACTTATTGTCAAGAATGTTTTGAGATTTTGCACCCAGGCTCCAGGTTTTATTAAAGTCAATGTGGCTAAAATAAGTTAGATCCTTTTGTTTGGCACAAAAAAGCTTAGTGCTGTCTGCCTTCTATAAAGCATTTGTGCATTTGTGCTGTTTTTCTGTGTGCTATGGTGGTCGACTGTACAGCTGTTTGTTAAACAGTCACACCTCCAGTAATTAGTTTAACACAAGAGTTGGACAGAACTGCCTCTGCACTCCGCTCATGGGAACAGAGACCCACTTTCAAGTAACACCCTCTGTTACATGTGTTACCTGTGAATTATTATTATTATAGGACACAAGACCATCTGTCAGTTATGTTTGTTTAGACTTCAAGACGGGAATGAATTCTTGTCGACACATCGGCATGTTGTGGAGTCTGTTCTGAGCTTCTTTAAAGCTTTGTATCTCCCCCTTAGAGAGACGCTCGTGCCATTTGAGTTCAGTGTGGGAGTGCACAACAACATGATCAATAAGCACTTTCACAAGCCATTCCCTCGCACGGGATTATCCCACTAGATCCTAGAACTTCTGTGCGAAGACAAAGAACAGCCGGGTGGAAAGGGAAAAACCTAGCTGCTGGTGCTTTTGACCTTTGTGTCTGATCATAAAGATAGTGCCTCCAGAGCACAGTGCAGGGAAAAAGAGAGATGGCCAGAGGGTGACTGTATAAAGGGCTTCACCAAGACAATAGAGATTGTGATAGGGCTTAAGGCTGAAGAGTGATTGTGCTGATGGCGAAAAATGATGAAAAACAACAAAGAGACTTGCACAGTATTGAGGTGCTAAAAAAAAGGTGAAGATTGTGGCGGGACAAGATCTGCCTTTGGCTGACTATATTGAGTCTATATTATCCCAGAGATAGAAAACCATGCTCTGTATAATCAACAGCCCTACTTCTGTCTTTAAAAAGTCCTTAACAAAATATTCATGTTGTGTGAATCATCTCATGATTCTGATACCCTCGGAGAGAATATAAACACAGTCTGATTAGATTGGGAGCTGTATTAGGGAACAGTGGGCAGACATATAGAGAGTAGAACCATGTGTCTTCACTATTGAGAGCCTCTGTACAGCGGCGGTTGGCATGGCAGGCAGCCTGTGTGCCTCTGTGTCAGTGTCAGTATTTAACAGACAGGAGTGAGATTCTGAAGTGCAGTGTGAGAGGGGGTCTGTGTCTGTTCTCTGGTTCCAAAAATCAGAACACTACTGCCCCCAGATGGTTGAATAAGCCTCAAACACAGACCAAAATCAATTACAATAGCCCCCCAAAAGAGAGGAAGGGTGTGATGTATTTTTCTGTTCAGTGGATGTTATCTTGATTTTGTTGGATTTCAATAAAAGTGATATATTTTCAGTGATATAGTTTTCCAATAGAAGATGCTTTACAATATAGCTGTTTTGTTTGCGTGTGTGAAAGTGTGCAGCTATACTGCAGAGCCTCTCTCTGGCCTAATCTAATAGGAGCATGCTGTGACTGATGCATTAGGTCTGGCTGCTAATCTCTCTTGTGCTCTAACATGCTCTCTCTCTGATCTATGATATAAAAGGCTGCTCTGACCTTTGTTACATTCAGAAAAGTAATGGGTGCGTAGACGAAGTGATCTATCTTTTTATGCAATTAGTATAATGTATTAGTATATTGCTTAAGCTGTCTCTTCTCTGGTGCTTACAGTTGAAACAATAATAAGGTCATAAAGTGTAAATTGGCATGTTTCTAAAAAAATAATGCAAAAATATGTGCCATAAATCTTGTGCATCTTTTTCTTTACTCTAGCTATATAAACAGTTTTATCTCTCACATGGATAACAGGTTTTTATCTCTCCTGAGTGGCCGCCCTTTGGTTTATTAAACATAAAGTTTATTACTCTCACAATGTCACTGCAGTTTAGTTCAGTTTGTTATCCAGAGGTTTGCTTTATTTGAGTTGTATTATGTTTGATTGTAACATATTAACAGCATTTAGTGATCAAAGCATTTTTCCCTGTAGTGCAACCATATTTGTCCTCTATTATAGTTTGATCTAGTGTTTAGTATCTTCTTTAATAGACTTTGTGCTGTTATATTGCATGTGCATTTACTAGTGTTCCTCTGTAACAGTATTATTATTACACATTCTGTGTCTCCTACAGGTCAGTGTCAAGTAGCCACTCCTCAGTGTCGCATCCATAAGTGCACTACAGACTTTGTCTCCTTGACCTTACACCACACGGTAGCTGTGGATGGCTTAAACATTGAATACTGCAAAGCTTTGCGAGCCTATTCAGCCTGTACACAGAGGACAGCCAAGTCCTGTCGGGGAGACCTGGTCTTTCACTCAGCCGTGCTGGGCATTTCAGATCTCATGATCCAGAGGAACTGTTCAAGAGATGGCCCCACTTCATCTACACACCCTGAGGCCCACCATGAACCCTGCAACTACCACAGCCACAGCCAGAATGCCCATGCACACTCCCATGCACACCCCCATACACATGCTCATACTCACAACCATGGCCAAGGCCACTTCCAGCCTGGCTACTTGTTCTGTGGGCTGTTTGGGGACCCCCATCTCAGGACATTCAAGGACAGCTTTCAGACTTGTAAAGTGGAAGGAGCCTGGCCTCTCATTGATAATGACTATCTGTCGGTACAGGTTACTAATGTTCCAGTAGTTACCGGCTCCAGTGCTACTGCAACCAATAAGGTGAGCTCTCTTTTTTGGTAGACAGAGAGGAAGTGGCTTTTTGAGAGCTTATTTCATGCTATTTTGGCAGCAGGACTTTCTTAAGTGAGAGCAGATGGTACAGTATAATCTAGTTTACTTCTTTAAGAGAGAGTATAAATTTCCATAATGACTTATAAGTGGCATTTTCTGCTTCAGAACACAAAGAAGATATCACTCTAAAAATCACATATCTTCTCTGTTTCTCTCTGTTTGTCTCTCGGTCTCTTTTAATGTGTCCCACTTTGCCCTGAACTCACAGGTGTCAAGAAAACACCCCATCTTGTGACTGTCTCTTGTGACTGTAGCAGTGTTGGAAAGCTAGTACAGTCAATGGCTGCATTAAGCCCGACCTCTAATAACATGGAATTAGATGTGTGAAAGGTCCCACTGTTTACTTATGTGTGTGTTGAAGTGTGCTGAATACTTGCACATAGCAGCTACTAGCTACAGTTACCAGGGCACTGTATTGAGTGAAAAGCTCTTAATCCCTGTAAGAAACACACACCTTAATGAATGTATGAGGAGCCACACGTAATCTTTGTGTTGTTAAAGACACTTATGTTGATGTTCTCCTCAATTAACTGCCCTCCAGTATGGTCAGTAACCTGAATTATTAAAACACACACCCATGCACAACTTGGCACATACATACACACATACACACATACAAAAGCAATGGGCTAGTTGTTACACAGTGGAGCTAAAGATTTGACCTTGTGTCAGAGGTGGGGCAAGTTATTAGTCATGATTATTAGAGACTCACACTCACACACATTAGAGACTCACACTCACACACATTAACAGCCCTCCAGGCTTAATGGCCTGCCAGGCCTCATTCCTCATGGCTGTCATGTGAACAAAGCTGCCATTCACCGGAACTATGTTGCTAGAGCTAACCGTAATGCTCACACCACACCCTGTATACGGCCCTGCCACTACAAGATCCCACTTCATGTTTGTATAGCTGTGTCAAATTACACCTTGTTAAAAAGTCATTTAGTAATTTCTCAAATGTAGTGTGTGGTGTGATAAATGTCAATAACGCACGTGTTGAGGGAAGCAGTAAGTAATATGACTGAGAAATATTGTTTATAATTTTAGGGGTGTCTTTATAGGAAAACAAAGGTGATGTTGCAACATGACACTATATTTTTATTTTCATCTGTAGATTACCATTATCTTCAAGCCCTTTGAAGGGTGCACAGACCAGAGAGTGTACCAGGCTGTCACAGACAACCTCCCTGCTGCCTTTGACGACGGCACCGTGAGCAGTGGGGATCCCATTCACTCTTCTGCTGCTACAGAAGGCGGGATGGGGAAGGTCCGGGCGCTGTGGATCTCTGAGCGCAGCCCAGGGCACCACGTGGAGCTGCATGCTGGCTACATGGGAGTGACAGTGATTGTTCGCCAGCTGGGCCGGTACCTGACTTTGGCAATCCGGATTCCAGAGGAGTTTGCTCAGGCCTATGATGCCACTCAAGACCTACAGCTATGCCTTAATGGTTGTCCCAACAGTGAGCGCATTGACCAGAGAGGACATCTGCCCCTGTCCCCTCCAGCACTCGGCCTGCAGGTTAAGCAGCTCCGCAAACCCAGCTATTCTTCATTGACACAGGCCTCCCCATACAGCAGCCCACAGCCTTTCAGTGTGGATGGCGCAAAAGAACACTGCCGGAAGCAGCTTGATGTGCACGACATTTACTTCCACTCATGCGTGTTTGACCTCTTGACCACTGGAGATGCAAACTTCACTGTGGCAGCATACAGTGCACAGAAGGACATGGAAAGTCTTCACCCGCACCGGGACAGATGGAGGATCTATCCCCGTGGTGCTGCCACTTCCACCGTACACACTTATTCACAGGAGACAAAGTTCTTTTGTCTACTCGTGCTGTGTGCTTTGAACATGGCACTGGTTTAACAGCTAATAAGCAGTAAGGCATTGACATATTGAGGTGTGCTTCTGTGAGTTGAAGGTGTGTGTTTGCACTAGAAAGAACATTTTTTTTATTTTTGGGTGAGCACTGATTCTGAGCACTATGTCCTTTCTTGGTTTGTGCCCCGAAAGAATATGGCCATATACTGTTGTTTCTAGGCAGCCCCAATGGCAGGAGTAAAACTGTCTTGATGTTAGGATCAGCCCATTAAGAAAAACACGGGAGTTTTTTGGCTTTTATGTAATTGACATTGTTTGAACAGAGTGTACAGATCAACACTCCAATCTGTAAATATACTATTTTATGTTCAATGCGCAGTGCATAGTTTTTGTGCTTAGATGTGATTTTTCTTTAATACCTCAGAACGAGGATGTTTGTTTAAAACAAAAGCACTTTATTTATTTTTTACAATCCACATCAGTGTTCAATGTCTTCTACCAAAAATAATCAACCTGTAGTTTTGCAAATTTAAAATACAAGGAGCTGCCATTTTGTTCAAATGTTTTCCTGTAGCAGCTTTACTCAGTAACCTGTTCAGTCAATGTGAGTTGTTGTCTTTTGAATGTATTATGGATATTGTCAAAGCCAATGCCATCTCTTTTGTTGCTGTTGTTTTTGTCTGTGTTTATTTCAACTTGTGTGTGTGAGTGATTTATTAAGTTTGTGAGTTTGGATGAATTTTATCTGCTGAACAATTGTAAAAAAGGCCTTTTCTTATTTTGCTCACTGTATTTGTGATAGTGTTAAATTGAGCCAACAACAAATGGAGTCTTGCCAGAGGAACAATGAATACAGCAATGTCTATGAAGCCAGCACCCCACTCCCTGAATGTTTCAACATTTGCTACTGTAGTTGTTTTACTCCTACTGAGAGAACATACAAGCTGCTCCTGAGTGGGAAAACAAAACACTTGTAAACCTCACTTTTGCTGCATTTGCATTTTGTGAGAGAAATGTAAGACTTTGAGCCTTTTAAGATCTGTAACATTTTGTCGATTGTCCTATTTAATTGGTCAATTACAATTAAGCTTTGTTTATAGCATTTATATCTCTTACATCACGTGTGAATGCCAGTTTAGTGAAGAGTGACTGGTCAGTGTTGAGAAACTTATTTATGATCGTAGTATCCCATAGAGGAAGGTAAGTTCTGTATTCATGCTATTGGATAATAATTTAAAAATTGTCAGATGTGATTGTACTTCCACCTAGTGGTACTCTGTTGCTATGTCAGTGTGACTCAATGCGCTCAACAAAGAAAAAAAAAAAAAGACCAAAAAATACTTTGTGCAAGTGTTTTATTAAAAAAACAACAACGATAAAGCAAAATGACTCTGATGTTTTTCCTTTAATATTTATGTTAATAAAAAAAAAATAGTATTTATTTTGACATTTTCAAGTTGACTAATAAAAATATTTACAAATCAAAAGTGTTTCAAAAGTGAGTTTTAGAAAGTTAGGTATATTATTTCAAGGTTTCTTCACTAACCCATCTGTGTGAGTTTTCATTTTAATCAGATATATGGTGTTGCCATCTGTGACTGTTTTCAACTGTCAGTCTGCAACACCTGTGAGTCGAGAGGAACGCGCCAAACAAGACCTGCTTCTCCTGAGTGTGTGCCCAATCCTCATGAATCAACTGCCACGACTAGTCACACTCTTCCAAAAATGTTGTCACGGTGCCGACTTCAACATCTTATTTCTCTTAATTGGACTTTCGACCTCCATTGCATCTGAAATTATCAGAGCGAACAAATGTGTTGTAAGGACACAATAGTATTTAGTATTCAGAACTAAACATTTTTCTAACATTCCTGCATTCAGAATTACAAATCTTGTCTTGATCTTACACTAGGGTTAACAGTAAAAACAGGCTATTACCACTTAATAACAGCATAAATCGACACAAGGGTATTAAAGATGACGATCTTCAGCAGAAGCAGCCTCACAGTGAGCAGAATCACTGTGTTTGTCCAAACATCATAACCTGCAATCAAACACACAGCCTCAAAATAATCTACATTCAGTTCATACGACTACATTTATACTTGCATGACATTACATTACCTCTTTCCTCATCAGAACAAGTATTTTCTTCATCACCTGAAATTGGTAACATTTTAAGGGCATTAAAAATAGGACTACTTTTACATACTTTTGACTTAATTTTTCCACTCAAACCTTACCTGAAGAACTAATCAGGCGCCCCTTGGTCACTTTGGGGCGTCGCTTGTGGTTCACTGAGCAGCGGTACGCAGGCCAGTCATTGGTGGCCACAGTGATCATTGCCACTGGGCTGTGACCTTGGGGACTGCTGTTCACTACAACACTAAATGGTGACTCTGACATGTAGCCTCCTGATGGAAACCTCCACCTGACTTCTAGGTGTCCTCTCCTGAGATCACTCACCATACAAACCAGCAGGGTCCAGCCCAGCCTGTCCCCTGACAAATGGACTGGAGGAGCTAAAGCAGAGAACATATTGCCCTTAACCCCTGCAAACAAAGAGGAAAAGTCATACTGGCAGTATACGTATTTTCATACACATTGTCAAATATATCAACACAATTGTTTAGATTTACTTCTATACTACTATATTGCAGAATACACACAAAATTGCAAATAAGGCCCGCGTTATGGTGATGATCCGGACGTATGAAGTGAAGAGATTAGGGCTTTAAAAGTCAGAAAGTCAGCTGCATTTTGAACTACTGTGAGGCCACAATCACCTGTTACAATAATACATGCATGAGTAAAAAAAGCATAAATAACCTTTTTTAAATGTTATTAAAATTATTTGATTTTTGATGTGATTCAAATAAAAAAGTAAAATAAAAATATGTTTTAACCACATTGTTTATCTGACTCTATAAATAACAAAACAATTTTTTTTGCAGTTGTAACAGTTTACCAAAATTAAAACACAGTTCATTATAGATATTAGAGCGACCAATTAAAATGACATCCAATTTACAATTGTTAAAATTTAGGTAGTTTTGAGTCCTGTGTCTAATCTGTGGTGAAATGGGGTAAAAAGGGCATTTAAATGTTTGTCCTCTGCACAAAAATATATAAAAACTAATTATGGAAATCTAATAAAGTGCCAAGAGGGTAAAGTAAATAAAATAAAATTTAAAGGGAAGAGAAAAACAGCAGCAGTTGTAAGTGGGGATAAAAAGATGAAAAAAGGACACAATAGTGTAGAGATAGCCAGCTCTTACCTGTCCACAGATATATGATGGGAAGGTAAAGAAGACCCTTTGATGGCTCCGTCATTTTGGCTTTAATAGAGAGACTTTAATGCTGTGTGATCTCTCTCCTGTCGGTGTGCATACAAACGTGTGTAGAACTGGGGACACTGTTTGACTCTGCAGGAGCATTGCATTATGGCATCATATTTCAGTGATGATGATCCTCTCTCACACACAGGCACCATGTCACAACTGTTAAATCTGAGGTGAGCCACTGATCATATCTACTCTATCCGAGTGCATTAGAGTACATCTGCTGTGTCTTTTCAAGAAAACTAATTGACATCAGAACTGAATGCCAAACCTTAACATTATTTTGACCTTCACTCTTAAACCAACACTAATTAATACTAATACATAATCCTAACATTTGTAGCAGAGGAAGGGCTCGATGAGGAGGCAGGCAAATTTTTAATACTAAAAATGGCCACACTTCCTATGTAAAATACTTTATTCAGGCCAGGGGCTATGTAGCAATATGAAGAATATAACCTGCCTGTTTTGCATCTGAAGTGGGGGGAGCTGAAAAGAGAAAGTGAAAGTAAATGATATTCAGGAAGAGTCAAGCTGAATGAATGAGGTAAAATATTTTTGTATTTGCTATTGCATTTTTATTATTGTAAATCTTATAACACTACAACATTATTGTAATAGTTTAGTCAAATGTTTGGTAAACCCCTTTGCTATGAGTCTTTGTTTTAGCCTGGGTCTGTGTAGTCTCATCTCTAAGGAAGCCACACTCTTGCAGCCATTGTTACTGTGCAAGTGCTATAATGAAAATGAGGCTTGTTGATTTCTGTTTCCTTCAATGCAAGACATATTGTGAACTAAGAATTTATGTGAAATGTTCATATAGTGCCTTGAGCTAGAAAATACATGCAATATAGTAGTTTAAATAATAGCCTACATATACCTCCAATGCATAAGGGAAGAAAAGTTTAGACAGCAGTTTGTTTTGTGTAGAAAGCAAGTTTGTGTAAGTTAGCTCTAATGCTAATGGTAAAAGTTTTGCACGCTCTGTTGTCTTAATTCTTTCAATCTACTTTTCTGGCTCATGGCAGATCGTGATAACTTGCCTCGTGCTTGCTTGCCAAACTGGCAGTGTTGTGACAACTGGACAAACAAACTCAGCAGGTATTCAACACTCACATCAGGTGGCTTGTTTGGACGTGACAGGAGACTTTAATATCAGCTGTCAGATCACCATTGGGGGCTATTCTGTGAGAGACTGAAGGACATTTGCCCTACAATGGCCTTAGTGAAGCTGTGTGTACTGACTGCACTACTTCTGCTCCTGGTTTGGTGCCATCCCACCAAGAGTTCACAACAGGATTCAAGCTCTTTTGCTGCCACAGGAAAACAACCTGCTTTAAGTTCGAGCAATCTGTCCTTCCCCTGGAGCCGTCTACGCCTGCCAAGGTATGACAGATTTTTACATTCGCTTTGTCTTGATTCTTGAAAAACAAATCATTTTTTCAAAACATTTCGCTCACATCTCTGAACAGTTAGTGTGGCATTTCCTTTTTCATCTTTATCAGGGTAATTGTTATTGTTTTGTGATTATATTATTAGTACAATTATGGACCAATCACACCAAAAAGTGTAACTGAAATTCTTAATTCTTAGAGCAAAACAAATCAAGGTGTTTCTGTATTTTAGGTACATCATTCCTGTTCACTACCATATTCTTGTTCACCCCAACCTCACAAGTGGTAGTTTCACTGGCTCAGTGCAGATTGAGATTGATGTCCAGAACAATACAAACTGGGCTGTACTACACAGCAAGGGTCTACAGATCACTAAGGCCACTGTTTTGGGCCAGAACCTTACTCATCTCTCTGACCAGGTAATCATTTGACCTTTCTTAACTTATGCTCATCAATTACTATCTACATTTGATTTAATCTAAAGCTTTTTCTCTATTTAGGATCTTCCTGTTCTTTATAACCCTATCCATGAGCAGGTGGGTATATTCTCTCAAAGGGTGCTTAGCACTGGACACAAGTACTTTCTGCATATTGAGTTCATCGCAGAACTTTCTGAAGGGTTTTATGGATTTTACAAGAGCACTTACAAAACTAGCTCTGGAGAAACAAGGTCAGCTCAAACATCTTTACTTCTCTTATTAAATGGCATCTTTTTTATGTGGCTAATTGTTTTGATTTAGGACATTAGCTTCAACTCACTTTGAGCCGACCAGTGCTCGCATGGCTTTCCCTTGTTTTGATGAGCCGAGCTTCAAAGCCAACTTCACAATGAGGCTCAGAAGGAGCCCGGAGTTCATTTCTCTGTCCAATATGCCTTTAGTAAGTATGGGATGTGTGCATCTATTTCCCTATGTACTTTTAGATAAAGCGTTTTTATTTTATTTTATGGAATTTAGGTTAGCACAAGTGAAGTGAGTGGTGGCCTCCTTGAAGACCTGTTTGCGCCGAGTGTAAAGATGAGCACATACCTTTTAGCTTTTGTCATCTGTGACTTCAAATCTGTCACTGCAAAAACATCTTCTGGTATTCAGGTAAGACTCAGAAATCTTTATTTTTTTTTTTTTAATATTTCTAATTTGTGTTTATCTGTGGGTCATCTATTGCAGGTGTCCATCTATGCTGCTCCTGAGAAGTGGCAACAAACACACTATGCTCTGGAGGTTGCTGTCAAAATGCTGAACTTTTATGAAGAATATTTTAACATTCGCTATCCTCTACCCAAACAAGGTGTTTTTTTGGTGACTGAACATTTTTATTTTCATTCAACACATATTAATTTTAATCACTTGCATACTTTATGCTGTACCTCCCAGATTTGATAGCTATTCCGGATTTCCAGTCAGGAGCCATGGAGAACTGGGGTCTGACTACATATAGAGAGACCAGCCTCCTCTTTGACCCACTCACATCCTCTATTTCCGATAAAGTTTGGGTTTCTATGGTGATTGGGCATGAGCTGGCACATCAGGTTAGAAAAACACTGTCTACTCAAGCCATTGTGTGCAATAGTTCATAAGTGATCTTCTTTGCAGTGGTTTGGTAACTTGGTGACTATGGAGTGGTGGAATGATATCTGGCTCAATGAAGGATTTGCCAGATACATGGAGTTTATCTCAGTAGAGGCCACCTACCCCGAATTCAAAGTGGTACATTGTTATTGTAATATAAGCAGCTTTATGTTTTACAGTTATTTTAGTGAGAGCTAGAAATTGTTTGATGTATTGTGCACAATCTTGCAGGATGAGTATCTGCTCTACACGTGCTTTGCAGCAGTTGGCTACGATTCTTTGAACTCTTCTCGGCCAATTTCAAGTGCAGCAGAGAATCCCACTCAGATCAAAGAGATGTTTGACACGGTCTCCTATGACAAAGTATGTTTCCAGTCATAAATACATTTTCAGCCACAGATAATTATGCTCATGCGTTCAGACTGTTTGAAACTGGGGGAAAGGCCAGTAACACAAAATCATCTTTGTTGCAATTCAAACATTTTCACTTTTTTCTGTCCTGCCAGGGAGCATGTGTGCTGCATATGCTTCGCCACTTTCTGACAGATAATGTGTTCCAGAGTGGGATAGTGAGATATCTTCGCAAATACAGCTATAGAAATGCAAAGAACCAAGACCTGTGGGACAGCCTGTCTAGTGTAATGAAATATTTTAAAACTCTTTATATAGTTTGTCCATCTTAACAAATGTAATATTTATTTTATTATTAACTTTTTATATTGTGACATATTACTTTTTGTTCAGACATGCTCAGAGGAGGACTTTATCTCTGGAAAACACTGTTACAGCAGCAAACAGGCCTTCAAGAATGCTGTGAGTTAAATTGCTTGGGGTCACACTGGGGATGGCCCCCTGACATTTGGATTTAATAGTAATTCTCATGGTTTTGTTTCTGTGTGTCTTGCAGTACCTTTTTGCAGGTGAACACCTGGACCTGACAGCTATGATGAACACATGGACTTTGCAGAAAGGTATTCCTCTTGTGACTATAACAAGGAAGGGTCCTTATCTGCTGCTGAGACAGGACAGGTTCCTGAAAACAGTGATGCCCTCCGACCCCCTCTGGTCCACATTTCAACAAGGGTAGAACTAGACTTTAAAATAATCCACATTTTTGCTTTAATATATTTACTATTATGTGAATACTTTGACATATTTTATATATTCAAACACTTCATTTTCTAGCTACATTTGGCACATTCCCCTCACATACAAGACTGATGCCTCCAACACAGTATATAAACATCTGATGACTTCTCAGACAGGTAAAAAAGACAAACCTCCAATGCATGAGTGTCTCTTTGTTTACTATTTTAATGCCCTTTTTACTATTATGTGACATTTAGACAGTGTATATATAGGGGAAGAGGTCAACTGGGTAAAGGTAAACACTGACATGACTGGCTATTATGTGGTTCACTATGCGGACGGAGGTTGGGAAAAGATGACCAAACTACTCAGGGAAAACCACACAGCTCTGAGCTACCAAGACAGGACTCACATGATCCATAATGCATTTCAGTTGGTCACGTAAGTAGACAAGTGCGTGTGGCTATTTATGTCTGTTATAATACATTTGACACCATAAAACCTTGTATATTCCCACAGGGCCGGTCTTTTGCCGCTCAATCAAGCCTTAGATCTGATCACTTATTTGCCATTAGAAGTACATACAGTGCCTCTCCTCCAAGGACTGGGTTATCTGGAGAGCTTTTACCGGATGATTGAGAAAAGGAATGACCATGAATTAACACAGAAGTTGGGGGTAATGGATTAAAGCTATATAATGTTATACATGTGCCAGAAAAAAACTATTCTTCATAAATATCTGCATCTTTTGTGTTCCTTCTTTTAGATGCACATCCTAAAGTTTTTCCGCGGAGTCATTGACCAGCAAACATGGAGTGACAATGGTTCTGTGTCAGAGCGCAGACTAAGATCAGAGGTCCTCTCACTGGCTTGTCATCTCAATGACCCACCTTGTCTGAAGCAAGCTCAGCAAAGCTTCAATGACTGGTTAAAATCCAATGGAACAGTTAGGTCTGCCTGTTTATATAATTTAGCAAATATATTTTCCTTCTGTTAGATAGCATCATAAAATTTAATGTCTTCAATAATCGCGTATATGCTTTACTCTAGTCTTCCTACTGATGTGGCAGAGACAGCGTATTCAGTTGGAGCTAAAGACGAACATGGCTGGTCCTCACTTTTCTCCACCTATACCACGTCTCTCTCTGCAGCACAAAAGCAACAAATTATGCATGCTTTGACCAGCTCCAATGATTCCACCAAACTACAGGGGTAACCTACAGTTATTTTGCTGCATCTTGTTTCCATATACTGCCACCATGTGGCAAAATATTGCTATGAAATGCCATAAAATGCCATAAAAACTACAGGCTTACTGTATGTTTGTGTTGTAGACTGCTAGAGCTAGGTCTTGAAGGGAAGGTGATTAAAACCCAGGATCTATCTGGCGTCATCTACATGGTTGCCAAGAACCCGCTGGGCCATGGGCTTGCCTGGGACTTTGTGAAGAAGCATTGGAGAACCTTGGTTCAAAAGTACAAAGTGCACAGTGACATTAGGGCCAAAATTAATAATACATAAAAACTAAAAATTCATAGTTAGCCTGCACTCTAATATTCTGTTTTAATAATAAATTGATTAGTTTTAGGTAATCAAATGCTTAACTTTTTGTTTTGCAGGTTTCAGTTAGGCTCATTTTGTATCAGAAGCATCCTCGTTGGTACTTCAAGCCAATTTACTACTACTGAAGAACTTGCCGATGTAAATATGAATTTGTTCTATTTAGTGTGTTTAGGAAATATAGCCACTCTGTATGCATAATTCAAATGTTTGTGTGTTTATCTCTGACTTACAGATGCAGTTGTTTTTTGAATCCATTAAGGACGAGGCGTCTCAGCTGAGAGCCACTCAGTTGGCATTGGACAACGTGAAGAAAAATGTTCACTGGGTGCAGAGAAACCTTGAACCTTTAAGAAACTGGCTTAATGAACAAATAAAATGAAAGACAACAGAATAAGTGGTGAAAAGAAAAAAGTGCAATGCAAAAATTATTGTGTTTTAATTGATTGATTCATCAAAATAATAAAGCTAAAATGTGAATGGTACAAGGGTTAAACTACCTGGCTCTCTGTCCATCTACAATCCAAACTCTTCTGATGGACTTGCCACTCTGTAAGATTTGACATGCCTTGTACACATGCACCATACAGTATGTTCCCATTTGTAAAGATAAACCTGACAGGAAATTCATGCAGAGGGTAGTGTGTGTGTTTCCATCGGTGTTAAACAGACTAAATTGTAGAATTTATAGTAGTATATTTGTATAGCTGTAGTGTCACGTAAAAATCTGCATAGCATCCTAAATTACCTGGCGCTAAAATACAAAAATGAAAAACAAAGAAGCAGATGAGGGTTTTGCTTTATTTTATTGTAAGATGGCTGCACTACTGAGAGCCCAATGATTGTTAAAGCCTGACTGATTATTTTTTATCAACTACATATTATTAGCCTAACCTACAGAATGAGTGCATATAAGGCCATGTGACCACGCCCTTGACAGTGTCAGCCAATAGTTTTCCAGTAAATGAGAGCTTGTCAACAACTGGTCTAAGACTGTGTGGCCGTGGTTTATTTCGCTGAGCTTTACATTACTTGATTTACATTACTAGATTTACTTATAGGCTTAAACATTTGTGAACCATAGCTTTATAACTATTAGACTGGTGAGTTGATATGCGCTATAAACCAACTAATGTAAGCGAGGTAAATGTCTTTCAGTCAGATACAGTTGTCAGAAGTTGGCTAGTTCTGAGCTAGCCTTACGTAGCCAGTGGACCAGTAGAAAGAGGCTTTTTAGTATTTATTGTAACCGTCCGAAAACCTGTGGTAGGTTTTGCTCAGCTGTAAAACCAATCAGTAAAGCAGAGGTTGTCCAGGACTTAACCAACGATGGATCCGTTTGACAGCCACACTTCAGGTAAGGAAATAAGGTGATAGCAGTATTATGAAGCTAACAGCTGCGGGCCCGGCTAATGACCAACATTAGCTACAGCTTGACTGTACGTGACATTCATACGAGGACACAGTATGTTGATGGGGTTTAACTATTAGTGTCTCCAATTTGGCTTTAGTTAGTTATTGTTAAATAATTCAGCATATTCAAAAGTTGCTGCTGTATTAATTATTTTAATCCTGGTGTCCACTCTCTCAGGCTTTAAGATCTATCTAATAATCTTTGCTGTCTTTATTCTCTCGTGTTAGCAGTGAAAGTGAAATACTGTTTATGCTCGGGATTTTCAGCAATGCTTACCAAGTGTAAGACTTTTTTTTTTTTGGTCGATATTGGCTGAGTGTAAGAGCAGACAAGTCATAATATGTATTTGTTTGACTAGCAACCAACCACTTTACAACCTCTGTAGCTCTAGGACGCCAGGATTTTAATCAAAGCAAACATAAATGCATTGCTTTATATGTTACGCAAGGTTCGAATTAAAACAGGAAGAAGCAGTCACTAAATCACTGCAGTCTTATAACTTCCTGGTTTTATACGCAGTTCACACAGCCTTTAAATCCAGACATCAACTCCTGTTTTTGGACTCGGTTAATTGCCACTCAGACTAGGTTATGTAGGCAAGTAATTTATACTCAAGTAATGTAATTTTTCTAGTCAAAATGTTTAGTATGCAAACTCCAAAGCAGTACTTCTCTGGACATTAAACATTACCCACTACTTAGCTCCATACCTATACATAGTATTTATATCTAGATTAGGTTAAACAAGGGTACTATAATAGCTTATACAATGATCTCTGACATTAATAGAATTGTACTACAATGTACAATTGCAAACTCTGAAAGTCTCTATCATTTAAAACGTGATTTTAATCAGGAGGTGTAAGTGGAGGCATGCTCAACATCCACATTTATTATTCTTTTCATTATTAAATTAGATGGTTAAATGCAACACAGGTTGTCTCAGCTGCAAATTCTTCCAGAAGAATCACATGTTTAGTTGCACAAAAGAACTCTTCTCCTGTTTTTAAACCAGGTTGATGAATTGCCACTTCCTTAACCGTACAAGCGATGCTATAGTAAATCTAGTTAAATCCTGTGTTTTCCATAATGTAAGGTAGTTTTGAAGTAGATTTCTGAATGTTTTTATAAGACTTTGACAGACATTTATAACGTTTAAAAAAATGGGTATTATTTGTTTGAGAACCCCTACAGACCAGTTTTTGTTTTAATTGTAATAGTTAATGCAGGTAAAAGATTAGTTCAGTTTGCTGGAAACACTTTTGAATGAGCAACCAGGAAACATTGTTGGAGATATTTTACTAACCGGAATATCCTGATTAAAGGTGTCTTTGTTAAATCCTTCTCATGTTTTCTGCAGTCACAATAATTAGTCTTAAAGTCTTTGTGTCTCCTTTTGGTTTTTGACCAGGATGTTTTCATATTCAACAGTATGACCTGCATACAGTTGGCTTATACACTATATGAGTGGCCTAAATAAAAACTTGATATTTGTTTTGTGCCTTATAACCCTTATTGCTCTATTTTTTTACAGATCGATTAAACCTGCCAAGGAACATGATTGAGAACAGCATGTTTGAAGAGGAGCCTGATGTTGTTGACTTGGCCAAAGACTCCACATCTTTTCCAGTATGCCATGGTTTCTGTTTATAAATTATTTTATGGTTTCAACAACCTACCTCTGGTAGTTGGGCGCAGTGGCTCAGTGGTAAGAGCGGTCGTCCTTCAACCGGAAGGTAGGTGGTTCGAATCCCGCTCTCCCCACAGACGTTGTGTCCTTGGGCAAGACACTTAACCCACCTTGCCTACAGTGGTGTTCCAGCTGTAACACTGGTGAATGGAATCTTAAATAATAAATAAATAGTAAATGTAGTTGTGTGTTTTGTGGCATTATCACTGTAGACTTTATGCATTAGTGTGTAATGATTTTAAATCTGAAGATTATTTTGATGGCTATAGGAGAAAAAAAAAGTAATAGTATTTTATTTAGAGCATTTGATATGGAAACTAAACATATTTTTATAATGTAATTTACAAAATTGTTGTAAATTGTAATGTGGCCATTCTGAATGGCCATTTTTTTTTATCATGTCCTTTAGTAAACCAGGTAATATTCTCATTGAGATCAAAAATCTCTTTTTCAAGAGTGACCTGGCCAAGATGACAGGTCACTCCACTCCGCCTGCCACTCAAAGTATTAATATTATTTCAAATTTGATAAACGTAGTCGTTATATTATGAAGTGACTAGATTGGAAACCCCCAGATGGACTGTTTTGTGTCCAGTTTGCATTCTGACTTTTTATATTGAAAAGAGATCCTTCACTCCACTGTTTCTAATTGTTGTGACATGTTGACCCTGCTCATATAATTGTAAAAATGACTGTTTATGCCATCTGCAGAGTTTTCCACCTCTTGAACCAGAAGACGTTGTGTATGAGCCTCGTACCTCACGTCTGCTAGTGCGAGGACTTGGAGAAAATGACATGGATGAAGATGAGGAAGACTGCGAGTCTTCAGCCCGACTTCTTGGCATGTCCTTTATGAACCGTAGCTCAGCTCATAGAACCACCTCCTCCCCTTACATCAGGCAGTCTCTAGCTAGGTAATACAGCAAAAGCTTTACTGGTCAAAGATGTGATTTTCTTTTTTTCATGTCTTATTGGCATGAAAAAGTATAATGTTACACTCCCTCCTCTTAGGTCATGTTCCAGACCTTCAGCTCGCACAATGGTTGTATGTGTGCTGTTTTTGGTTTTAGTGGTTTCTATGATCATGGTAGTATACTTGTTACCTGGATGTACTTTTACAAAGGTAAGAAAAAGACCAAATCAGTTAGTACGTACATAAGTGGTAGATTTTATTATCATTAGGTTCTGTTGTGTCAGCAGCTCACACAACCTCTTCTTGCTCTTCAGACAGGTTGCCGTAAACAAGACATAACCACTCCCTTACAGCCAGTTTACCCAATTTCCACTAACGGTGAAATGTTCCCCTGGGCACGGCTCCGACTGCCACAGAGCATACAACCACTAAGTTATGACCTCACCTTGTACCCTTACCTTGACAACATGACATTTAGTGGAAAGACTGTCATCAATATGTTTGTGCGCCATAACACCACGCACATTGTTTTGCATAGCATGAATCTCAACATTACTAAAGCTACCTTTATGGTAAGTCTGTACACTGGGCCTGTTCAAATTAAGGTGTGTTCATGTAACTACTGAGATATTTAAACTTTATTGTTTTCACTTGGCAGCTAGGTGATGGGGAGCCCACTGCTGTGACTGTACTTGAGTATAAACCAAGACAACAAATAGCTGTTAAGTTCCCAGAGGAGCTAAAGGCTGGCCAACATTGCGTTTTGACTCTAGAGTACTTTGCCGACCTCTCTTACACCTATGATGGTTTTTACAACAGCTCATACATTGACAAAGATGGAAATAAAAGGTATTTTAAAGTTTATAATTTTTTCAGTAATTTGTCTATTTGTAGTGTAAACAAAACGAGCTTCATCTAATTTCCATATCATTCTCAGAGTGCTAGCTGCCACTCAGTTTGAACCTCTGTCAGCGAGGAAGGCTTTCCCATGCTTTGATGAACCATCATTCAAAGCTACCTTCCTCATTAAAATCGGCCACAAGCCAGACTATATCGCTCTCTCCAACATGCCCAAGGTACTTCAAAATAAACAATAAATGTTGTAATGTCCTTGTGAAAAACTTCCACATGGTCTTTTTTTAAATAATGAACAATACAATTTTCTGGTACAGGTGTCATAAGAAATAATGTGTAAATCCAGCAATTTTTGTGTGGCTACATTAGGAAAATTCACCTGTTTTTGTTTTTCAGGCTAAAACAGAAACGCTTCCAAATGGCCTCTTGCTGGATGAATTTGAGAATACCAGCGTGAACATGAGCACATACCTTGTGGCATTTATTGTGGCTAACCTCAAGCCAATCAGCAGAAATGTCTCTAAAACCTTGGTAGGTTTTACTAACCTGTGTGATATAAAGCCACTCTACTTCACTTTGAGCCAGCAGAGGGTGCAGATCCCTTTCTGTGCAAGCCATGGTTAGCGGTTGTTATATTTATTTACGTAGTGACGTTTAAGGCTGCAAGTTTGGAAGAAAAAACATGTCTTCTGAAACGGTAGGATCATTGTAGTGTGTTTTACAAATGAGACTCTGCAAGGGTTCAGTGTATTGGCCTTGTTTTTCTATGCTTTTGATTTAACCTTTTCTATGTTTCAAAAAAAGTCACATTTCATTACTGTAATAAAGGCAAAATAAAAAACCTAAATGAGCAAAGTGCTATATAATTATATATATTAGGCTAAAAGTTACGCAGGGTGGCTTTTAGGAAGAAACCAAATTAATATAAGACCAGTTTATATTTAGTTAACTTTTATCTTCATTGTAGGTATCCGTTTACTCTGTGCCAGAGAAAACAGAGCACACCAGCTACGCTCTGGATGCAGCCTCCAAACTTCTAGAGTTCTACAATAAGTTCTTTGAGATTGACTTCCCCCTCAAAAAACTGGGTAGGCAAATTGATTAACTGGACAGCACATTTCTCTGTTATTAAATTATAATGATATGTTTGCTTTACTCACAATAACTCACTCTTTATTTTTCTTGTCAGACTTGGTTGCTATCCCAGACTTCCTGGCAGGTGCTATGGAGAACTGGGGTTTGATCACCTTCAGGGAAACCACCCTTTTGGTGGGCACAAATTTCTCTGCTCTAGAAAAACAAGTGGTTGCCTCAGTTGTGGCCCACGAACTTGCCCATCAAGTAGGTGTTTGCTTTATGTTAATGTGAAATCTATACATCAAGCTATATGTACAGCTCTTTGTTCTTATCTAGCCTTATCTTGTGTTTTGTCTTAGTGGTTTGGAAACCTGGTAACCATGAGCTGGTGGAATGACCTTTGGCTTAATGAAGGCTTTGCCACTTACATGCAATACCTTTCAATACAGACTGTTTTGCCTGAACTGGACATTGTAGGATCACACACAGCTCTGTTTTTTATGTTGTATTGTGGTTTAAAAAAAAAAAAAAAAAAAACTAAAATATAGTATTTGCTTGATGATGTTCCCATTTGCAGGGTAATTTGTTCCTTGATGTGCGTTTAAGAGCTTTGGAGAAAGATGCACTAAACTCTTCTCATGCGGTTTCAACTGAGGTCAATACACCAGAACAGGTGGAAGAGATGTTTGACTCGGTCTCCTATGAGAAGGTATGCTTTTATTAACAGTTTAAGTGGAGATAGGCTTTTGGTTTCTCTTTTAGTGGTGACCATCACATCACTAGATAATGTCTAAAATACAAAAAAAAAACTTTTTTATTTTTATTTTTTTAAGGGTGCATCTATTCTCCTGATGCTGAATGCCACACTCCCAGGGGAGCAGTTTAGAAAAGGGATCATACAATATCTAAAGCAGTTCAGTGGACTAAACACAGACACAAATGACCTCTGGAACTGCCTTACTCAGGTATTAAGCATTCACATTCGGTAAGACTATTCTGTTGTTTTAATTTGTATTTCTAAACATAATACCAAACATGATAGGTTGGTATACCCTATGTATGTCCCTTCAGCATTTCTGTATCTGGCTAACACTGTATATACTCCAAGTCAACTTTCCTGCTTAAGACAGAGGGCAGACAGTAAGTTGCATAATAACTGACAAGAGGGCTTGAACCCGATGCCCTAAAATTGACTGTTTGATAGCACCTCATTACTTCCCTCTGTTGGTACTTGGATGTAGTGTATTCTCTTGTTCAATAAAACTCTTTTAAGAGCATACATGTTCACATTTAAAGAGAAACATTTTATGATAAATATTTTACAAAATTCTATTTTTTTTTAAATGTTGTAGTCCGAGTGTTTCTGCACTAGAATAATTTCCATCATTTTAGCTGCCATTTACAGAAACTTCTGTGGAAAGTAATTGAATATAACTAGCCAAGATGTTTGGGGAAAAAAATAAGTATTTTGATGTCTGGATTTTGTGTGATGTGAGCAGTTGTCCATACAAAATCAGAATGTGTCTGAGATGATGACCTCATGGACATCACAGAAAGGCTTCCCACTGATCACAGTAAGCCGCAAAGGAGTTGAAGTAAACCTTACTCAGGAGCACTTCTTGCTCACATCTGATAATGACACATATTCTTCTAGGTGGGCAACATGACAAATATACACATTGTGCAATAAACAGAAGAACCTTTATAATAACTTTATACGTATTCTGTTCTTCTCTCAGTTTGTGGCATGTTCCAGTGACCTATGTAAACAACAGCTGTAGTTTGGCCCCTGAGTGCAGACAAGTGTTCACCCTGAAGACAAAGTCAGGTAAAAGCAAAACATCTACTCACGTCATGAGCTTTGTCTCATCAACTTAACTCTATTAACTATTGGTTTTTTACTTTTTTGTCAGGAACACTAAAGTTGCCAGGAAATGTGGAATGGTTAAAGTTAAACTACAAAAATACAGGCTTTTACATTGTTGACTATGGAAATGAAGGCTGGGCTGATCTTGGAGATGCCTTGAATAAGGATTACCAAGTACTTTCGAGTGAAGATCGAACCTCTCTGATACATAACATTTTTGCTCTCTCAAGGTGAGATGACGTTTTTTTTAACTGTGATTTAGAATTGTTATTTTCTTGAAATATATACCAACCTCTTTTTCTTCTCTTGTTAACAGACTTGGGCGTGTGTCTTTTCAGCAAGTTGATCAGCTCTTAAAGTACTTGTCAAATGAAACTGAGACCACTCCTGTGACAGAAGCATTGTTACAGCTCAACACTATTTACAGACTCCTCGACAAGCACCATGAGAACGATCTTGTGGCCAGTATGAAGGTTAGATTTGAAAGATTGGAGAGTTTTTATTTTTATTTATTTTTTTGTCTCAATGTTGTAAATTAATATTTTGATTTAGTAATGTCTGATCTTTGGTGTGTATACTTCAGAATTATCTGTTTAGACTTTTTGGGTCTTTAATGACAAACCAAACATGGGATGAAGTGAAAAGTGTATCTAAACAAGAACTACGCTCAGCCCTGCTAGAAACAGCCTGTAGCCTCAATGAAGAAAGTTGCACAAAGAAAGCCAAAGCCCTGTTTAAGAGCTATGTTGATTCCAACGGGACTGTACGGTGAGCAAAAGTCATATTGTTTCTACAAGAGGGAACATGTCTGACTCACCTTTTTATTTGTAGTTAATTATCTGTGTGTTTTTAGAATCCCAGGAGATTTGCAGCAAGTGGTTTTCAATGTGGCTGCACAGTCAGATGAGGATTGGGGTAATCTGTTGACTATGTATGCAAAAGCCAGCTATGATTCAGAAAAAAGAAAAATGCTAAGGGCCCTGGCTTCTTCTCAGGACACACGGCATATTGTGTGGTCAGTAAATGTGATTGTGCATATCAAATTATTGTGTCATTTCACTGTTAACAACATTACACTGTTTACTACTATAGATAGTACTAAAGGTAAAGTAATGCTTAAGTTTTGCTGTGTTTTCAGGATTTTAAAGGAAGGGTTGAGGGGACAAATCATCCAGACACAGGAGCTGCCTTTAGTCATTGGCACTGTGTGTAATGGCTTTGCTGGCTACTTGTTTGCTTGGGATTTTATCCAGGAAAACTGGGATAAACTAATAGAGAAGTAAGTGGGTCTTTTTAAGTTAATATGTTTTTAGTTACAGTAACCAGTACATTATCCTTTTGGTTGTAGGTTTCCTCTTGGATCATTTGCAATTCAGAGTATAATCAAGTCTGCAACCTCTCAGTTTTCCACCAAGGCACACCTTGACCAAGTATGTTTTGTATATCATTAATATCTCTGCACATATCTGTTGTCCATTGTCATATGTTTAGGGTCTTTAATCTAATCTCACCCAGACAACTATATTGTTTGTGTTTTGTAGGTGCAGAATTTCTTTTCCAGCCTGAAGGACCGTGGCTCAAACATGAGAAGTGTACAGGAGGCTTTGGAAACCATCAAGCTTAACCAGCGCTGGATGGACACAAACCTTGCTTCACTTAGAAAATGGCTTTAGTATACACACCCCATCCAGGGCATAGCAACGTTTGCACTATTAAAGGCCAATGTCTCAGAACACCTTTTTACCCAGGCCGGGAAAATAACCAAAGCAAAAGTTAACACTGTCTCAAGGTAAATAAGGTTTTTGACATTGGCCCTTTGAGTCCTAGTTTTTTAGCTCAGGGTGGCCCTTGATTGTGTGTCTGATGGGTGTCAGATGCAATTTACACTCCTCACACTCTATGCTGTTGACCAAACCTCTCTTGTGTTAATCTCATCTAAACATGTCTGAGCAGACAATCACACTTTTAAAATGTGCTTTACCCACACTCCTCAGCCAACTTTCATGCACTAAATTACAATCTCAATGAGATGTATAATAACTTCTTCAGAAAAGCTAAGTATTATGGTGCAAGTATGTAACCTCTACACTAGTCTAGTCAGTCCTTAGTGAATCTGTGGAGTGTTATTTAATTTAATAATGAGAAGCTAAAATTAAAAGGTACGTAGACTGACTTACAATTTAAAAACTATAGTGGCTTTAAATCTTCACAAAAATATACAGTATTGACACACATAGTGGCTGATTGGTACTTTCTAATGTAACATAAAGCATTTATTACCTAATTGGTTGTGTGGAAATTAAATGTGTAAGCCTATTATACCAACCTTGAGTTGGCATCAGGTGAATGTATTAAAAACCATCCACTGTGCAGTGGAGTGGGTTTTGGCAACCGTTGTGTCTTAGCGCATGTGTTGCACAAGAATTGTCAGAAATCCTGGTTTAGCTTTAGAATCAGACATGTTTTATTTGGTCTGCCTAGAGTGAGCAGCCACTGTACAGACTTTATTGCTATTAAAGTCTAAAGAAAGGTATAATGTAAATACTGAACATAGACACTCCCTTTTGGTTGTACAAAGTGTGTTAAGGGAAATGTCTACATAAAGTGGTTCAAGGGTCTCGGTCAAATACTTTTTACTCTTTTAATTAAAAATTCTACAGGGAGGCCATTTGCAGATGAATGTTTTGAGTTTTGTGCATTATTTGAACAAGGAGTTTCAAGTTATAATTGGACTAATCTGAAAAGCAATTTACAGATGCCTAGTCATTTATTTTGTATTTTCATTCTTATAGGTGTTTACTGCTTGCGCACTCCTGTGATACAGTATAGTAGTATGTTTTTCTTTTGAGATCCCATTTTTGGTATTGTCACACTGGAATTTAGCTTTAAAATGTTTTTATGTATAAAATATTGCTTTTACACTCAGTGGTACACAGTGTTCATGTGCACAGATCACATGCTTGTTGCTGCAAAAGTTTTATTTGGGTACTACAATGTAAATGTATATGTTTATGGTAACACAATTGATATGAAGTTAAAAAAATAGGACCTTTTAACAATCTTTATTTGGCAGCATTAAACACATTTTAACAATTAAAAATTGGTCCATTTAATAATCTATCACGTGCCTATGTTACTGATTCTCATACTTTAGTTTCTGAAGTTCAACAAAATTCTTGGAGTAGTTGACCCGATTAAGGGATTGTGTTAAAGAAAATGCTGCAGATGCTTGTGAAAGAGTTGCTCTTAATGTGAAAGATTTTAAATAAAAATAATTTTTGAAACATGTTTGTTTTCTCTTCATTGTGAACTTGAAACACAGCTAATGGTCCTCCTTTACATGACTGTGTCAATGCATTAAAAACTGAAGGTTATAGTTAAAACTTCTCTCCAATAATTCATTTACCCCCTACTAATAATCTATCTGAACTTGTTACTTTAGAATTTAAATCTATACTAAAGAAGCATGAAATCAAGGAGCTTGGTAAATGTAACTGTTAGTGAACTATTGATTGTAAATATTGTTTTTGTGTGTTTGATAATATCTTGAAATGTCAGAAACCTTGTAATGCTGTCGTCTAGGCCAGGTTACTGGTTTAAAAAAAGGACATACAGTATATTCTATACAATATTTCTTGCTGCAGTTGAAGTGTGTTTACCTAGTTCTGCCACCAGATGTCTTTCTTTTTTGCTTTTATTGTTTGTTGATGTGGAAGGTTCTGAGGAGATTTGTTCTCCTGACATGATAGTGTGCCCTGTGTCTCTGAGTTACACAGTAAACCATCTGTCAAAGCAGGTACACTTTTTCAATTCAAAATTAATTTGAGTCTATGTTTTACACTCTCCCCTTTTAAGGTAAAAAGTTACATAATGTTGTTTTAAGTCGCTCAGGGATTTTGAACAAGTTCACGTACTTGCTCTTGCATCAAGTTTTATGTTGTTTATGTAATTGTCTCTTAACAGTGTTGATGCATTAGTTCAATCATTTACCCAAGACCACACGAAGACCAGTGAAGGCCTGAGGTGTGAGTCATTAGTCACCCCACCGTCTCTCGAGACTGCTGTGCACTTAAAAGTTGTGTAAATCTATGGATGTGTCGTAAACTTTCATTTCTACTGACGTGCTATAAATATAACAGAAGTCATAACAGAACCACTGGCTTGGTTCTCAAAACTCTTTCTTTTATTTCATAGAAAAGTTATTAAAAACCAAAGAACAGGATGGTTAAATGTAACTGTTTCATTCATTCATTAAATGCACTTGTATCTTTCATGTAAATTATATAAATTATACAGCACTAATTCATCTGGTGACAAACTGAATAAAATTGGAAGGTTACTGCAGAAAAGCTTTTGGTGAAGATATGCTGTGGGGACAAATTTAAAGCAGTGGTACAAGTGAATAGCATGCCTGAAAATACTGAGTCAAGCCTATCCTCATTCCACAAAAGCTTCCCCACTTGATGTGATTATATAACAGTCTTGTCTGACTTTCTCGAAGCTTCTCTTTTGATGGTGATATGATAATTTGGTCACACTACTGATTTTTAAAACTGATAGATGCCTATCAAGTGAAGTTATGAAAGCACTGAAGATATATTAATCGACCAAACCATGGGGCATGGTGGTTGTCATGAAAAGGTCCTGCATGATCTTGGATCCTGGGCAAAGGCTGACTATTGGGCCATTGGACCAGCTTAAAGTCCAGGCCTCTTAGTCAATCAATCACTGATGATTTAGTTTTTTGTTGGACACAACGCAACAACGTGAAGTATGCCACCCTGGTCTAGGCAGAGTCAGAATGACTGATGTTATCAGCTTTTTTGTTCACAGTCAAAGATTCCAGCTTCTAGCTCTCCTGCAGGACATCTGATTGATCAGTGATGGCATTTAGTAACCATAACCATTACCAAAGGTAAGTGTCAAAACTATGAATGAGGAGATGGCTACAGGTGCCCTATATGACCTCTTATGGACCTGATTAGGAAACTCTTTTTTTAATGAAAGACAGTAACAGCTAGTCTTTTACACCTTAACCTTCCAGACTATTGGTGGTACCACGTGGTGTGATAATTGTCTTCTGGTAAGTGTTTTAATTAATACCCTCTGCATGAGCTCAAAATCAGAGTTGGCCAGGTAAACTGAACAGACTGAAACCTTGACACTGAAGCTCGAGGACAGGCTGCTTCCACTGTCTGGAGACTAGCTTGTTCATAGGGCTGACAATCATATACTTTCCAGCAGCAGGCAAAGAAAAAGTCCTCAATGGGTTCAAAAAAGGGGAATAAGGAGGAAGGGGAAGAACTAAAAAACAGGGATGTTTATTAAACCAATTTTGGACAAGACCAGCATCGGTGAAATCTGACATTGTATTTTTAATGACCAGGCTCTGATTTCTGTGCAATCCAAACTGGTCAGATGTGTGTCACATGTGAGGTCAGAGTTCAGGCGATTGAAGTTAAAAATATGTTTTGTTGGCAGTGTATAAAAATCTAAAACATTGTCTCACAGTTTGACTGATGTGTGTCTAGAGTTTTGCAAAACTCTACATACTGAAAATGTTTGTGTCACTCTGAGATGACATTTTGTCTATTGGGTGTCAAGTTTTACAATTTGTTCATTTATTTTGACTTCAGAGTCTGAGTCATTGCAAAAAACTGCAAATTACGGGGGCGTCCCTAACTCAGTCAATAGGGCACATGCAAATAAGCAAATACATGGGAGACCCGGTTCAAGTATTGCTCAGGTTGTTTGCCCAGTGTCATTCCCCTCTCTCTCCTTGTTTCTTGTCACTGCAAATATCTAATAAAGGCAAAAAGGCCCCAAAAAACTGTAAATTACTCCAAGGTTGCCCGGTATACTCCACCAGACCATTTAAAGACCTAAAGTTTTCGAAAAAGAATCTAAATTTTATAATAAATACAATTTTTAATATACCCATCATTCTTTGGTATAAATTAAGACCAGTGTGAATAGTCTTATCATGCCTTGTAATTCAACAATATTGCATTTCAATATTAAGAGGTCTTACTGCTTGAACCTAATTTGATGTCTCGTGACTACCTGCAATATGATTTAGTAAGAATTCCCTCCTGATATACTAGTGAGTGATTCTTGATTTTAATATAGCCTATTGTTTTTAAGTTGTTATGTAATTTAGAGTGTTGGAGAAACTGCTGGAAACATCTATCAAGACATCTGGCATCATGTTATCTAGATGTACCAAACTTATCTCCATTCAATCTCACACACCGAAACAATGTAAGCTTGTGAAAAAGTAGCATGGTTTCATTTTTACCTACGGCCTTGGAAGCTAAGACATTATTTGAAGTGAATGGCCGTGAACTTGTTTCTCAAAGCACTGGAAATGCCATTGCTGTATAACCATTATGCAAGCAAAAAGACTAATAATTGATGTGGGTGAGCTTTTAAAGTTTTGTGGCTCTATTTTACTAACCTCTTTCACCTGAAGGTCTAACATTGTAGTTCAAGAGAATGAAGCTCCATGGTGACTCCATGGTATTTATTAATAATTAAGAACAAACCATCTCCTGATATACTGGATTTCTCTTTCTGTATTTTTGTGATACCTGTGTGTGTAGTTTTTTTATATATATAATTCTGCTGCACTATGGAGCATATTGTTCATATTCTGCACAGTATGTACCAGGCCCTTTATTTAAATGACTGAACAATTTGTTACAGTGGCTCAGTGGTAGAGCGGTCGTCCTTCAACCGGAGGGTAGGTGGTTCGATTCCCGCTCTCCCCCCAGTTCATACTGTCGTTGTGTCCTTGGGCAAGAAACTTAACCCACCTTGCCTCGAGTGGTGTTCCAGCTGTAACACTGGTGAATGGAAGCTTCATGTAAAGTCACTTTTAAATGAAAGCGTCAACTAAAATGTAACACTTTTTATTGTAAAGTCACTTTGGATAAGCTGCTAAATGAGTAAATGTAAATATTTGTGTTATAAATCATGTTAATTGTGTGTAATTATAATTAATAATAGTAAATTTAGTCTGGCATGTTTTAGTCTATTGATTAGATACACATTTGTTTTTTCTAAATAACGTCCACAATGTGTTAGTGTAAGCATTAATGTGAAACATGGTTGTTGCTGCTATACAACTGAACAACACTAGAATGCTTAAAGATGGTGTGCACCAAAAATCATGCTCCTACTTCCAGATAAACATTCTTTAATAAGGTAGACCAGGGACTGCAGTCAAGAAATGTGCAAGGCCCTCCGCTGCAGTGAAGAACCAGTAGTCCTTCACTGAAACATGGACGCGCCCACGTGCCTCGACACACACGGGTCCTCGTCAGGGTATTAGTCAATGTCAAATACTTTGTATGTAGACGAAGAGCGCCTGTTCTGTTTTATCACTTAGACACCTTCTCTAAGCATTTACCTGAGAGCTTAGAGAAGGACGAGGTCTTTTCCAGGTGTAACCCGGGAATGAACACATCTGGTCATGTGACAGTTTACCTCAGACATGTGACACGTATTTCTTTGAAATCCTTCAGTTGTTCAGTTTTTACCAGAAATGCATTGATACATACATTAATAACTATTTTAGAGCCATAAAAGTGAGGGTTTCTTTTGTAACCATCCGGTATAAATAATTATATAAATAGTAGACTTATCTTGAATAAATCCTTTATTTAAAAAAATATATTTCACAAAACACTTTGTGTTACAAAGGAACTTGTGTTGCATACAATGGAATTAAAAACTTAAAGTGATTCAACATAATGTGATCTAAATAAAAAATAGATTTACAGAATTGAGTCATTATTGCCACATATTTCATTGGATGGTGCCGTATCATTTTACACATTTTGTTCTGTATCTGTGTTACTCTGCTGTTGGGACTCAGTCACACAGTGTGGCTCATCGTTTTGAACCTCATCACCTTCTGACATATCCACTTCCATTTGTTCAATTCGAAGCCTCAGTTGCTCTTTCTCATTTTGGATCACTTCATCCTCAATGGCTTTTAGCATCTCACTCTTTTCTCTCTCCACTTTCTCCATTCTCTCCTGTTTATTGTGCTTCCAGTAAAAGAGCAGGTTCTTCTCTGGGTAAGTGACTTCAGCCAGAGGCAACTTGAAGATCTTGTTAGTGCCCGTGGTGATGAGTAGAAAAGTCAGAGCAGAAAGGCAGAAAGGCCAGGTGCAGGCTGGGAGACCAAACTGAGGTGTGAAGACCACAGCACATTTAGTTTATCCACAGAGGTTATAAGATCACATATCACAGAGTCCAGTACATTTGACAATGTCGTGAGAACTTACCCGTGACATGATGTTGGCAATTGCTGAGCCGAGGTATGCACAGAAAAAAGCTGCAGAAGAGAAGTGGAACTGTAAGCTGCATGTTTTTTTTGTTCACCAACGTACCAGGTGATGCTTTTATCATTACTGATTCACTCACCACAAGTGACAGCAAGTAGATGGACCTGCCAGGTGAGGGCATAAAACATGCCTCCAATAGCTATGCAAGCTAACACACAGTTGTATCCCCAGAGACCAAAGTAAATATCACCAAATGGTGCAGCCAGAGCAAGTCCTGCAAAACAATCACACACCAAGCCATGTCAGACTTCTCAAGAAATATAAATAATGGTTTGAAATCCTTACACACAGTGTTACACTGCACTATAACCACCATAAGCACAACAATTGTTTGGTTCTTTTACCTGAGACCATGCCCACTGCAGAGCCCAGCACAGCGTGAATGCATGTGACGGGGGAAGATATGAAGAGGGCAATAATGAAAATGCCTCCTGTCCAAGGATTGTCACAGCCATAGACCTGTCCTATTCCCACTGGCACCGACATGAACAACTGCCAACATATTAGCAGAATACGCTTTTAAAAAAAAGGCTTTGTTGTTTAACACCAGTACATGATATTTTCAGACTGATGCGATTCTTAGCATAGCTCTGTTTGACCTTCGCAAATGGAAGACAGTAATGAGCTGTGTTGGGTAACACAGGAAAAAGCCAATAAATCTGAGTGAAATTAATAATTACATTTTTTTTTGAACAGAGACATTTAGCCCTTTGACCTGACATGACACTGACCTTTGACAAATCTATTTCAGCCCATGTGATGTTGGGCAGCTCGGTGCGAGGCTCTATCAGAACTTGGGGGAAGTGGTGGTTGTAGTGGCCAGTGGCGACCATGTGGAGACACACCAGTATGTTAAAAGGCAAGGTGAAAACTGGAAGGTCCCAGCGACTGTTAATAGAGGCTAAGGCACTAGATACAATGGGACTGAAAAAGAAAATGAAAAGACATTTAAAAATACAAAACATCCAAGCCTTCCCAGCTGATGACTACATTCATCTTTATAAAACCATACCATTTTCAGTTAATATTAAGGAATAGGAAATATTAGAAGTATTTTTAGCTTGAAACATCAGAGGTTTAAATTTCATTGATTAGCTAATCTGCTGTGGAGCTAAAAACCTTTGTGAGCTTACCACATCATGGACATGAAGACGTTAGGCAGCAGGAGCCACCAGTACCAGTCTCCTTTGTTTGAAAACACAGCCATAAGGAGGCCCACCAAGATGCCATTGTAGCCATACAGCCCTGCTGCTATTGCACCCCTGCCAACACAAGCATGGATTACATAATATTCTTCCTCCACTTTAAATAACATTTTAACATTACACGATCTCAAAATGAGAGCTCTAACCTGTTCTGTTGCAGAAGGAGGGCAGAAATAGTTGCAAAGAGTGTGCCTACAAAGCCATTGAGAGCCCACCAGTAATTTTGAAGGATGAGGCCAGCAAAAATGATAAGGCCACTTAGAGGGTTGTTAACAAACATGACTTGAGCAGCTCCTCGCAAAACCCAGTCGATCAGCTGTAGCAGGATGAATTGCTCTGGACACACAAAGAGACAGCACTAGGAACAATTTCTCTGCCACTTCCTAGAACTAGGCCAATCAAAATGATGTCTTAATTCTTGTATTATGTAACTAACTTTTCACCTGGCAAAACATTTCCAGGTAATGGAAGACAGCGTGGTTGTAAACAATTAACAACATCTGTACATATTTAACTAGGATAGTCTTGTTCTGATTGTGGTGATGATTTTACAATCAAACTGTACAAATAAAGAGTAATTTTATTTTTATATTACATTATTATTATTTTATATTTATTTTGGACCTGTCTTCAAATTTTTGGGTAAGATTCAAACATTTTATTTAAAAAAATTAAGTAGCTTACTTTCCATCCATTTTGCAAATGGCCTCATGTCTCCGGCAAAGTAGGAGAGGAACTTAAAGAAACATGCCCTAGCCCTAGTTCTGTGCACTGTGCTGTGTCCTGGGGGCCCCATCTGGACCTGGTGATGGTCAGCGTGAAGTTCAGGTAAGGCCATTAGTGGCTGGAGTTCCTGAAAACAGTGAAGCATTAGTTATATAAATAAACCACATTAGTTATGTAAATAAACCAAATTAGTAATGTAAATAAACCACATTAGTTATATAAATAAACCATATTAGTTATGTAAATAAACCACATTAGTCATGTAAATAAACTACATTTGTTATGTCAATAAACAATCAGAACCACCCTCCCCAACCTGCAGGACAATGCAGGTTAAGGGCAAAGAAGATCCTCAAACAACCCTGGACACTCTCTTTTCTCCCTGTTACAATTTCATCCACAAGCCATTCGTCTGCTCAACTCTCAGTCTTAAACAGGACTTAAATGAACAATCTTGTTTATTGTATTAATGCACCTTAATCATAATATGCATATGCAGTACCTCTTTAATTGACACCTTATCTATAATATATACATTTGTATTCTGCGGGTTAGTGCTTTATTGTTTTGTTCATTTACTCACAGGCAAGCAGTTGTAAGGTGGCACCGCTGAAGTAAAGATGTTAGTCTCTGAAATGTCCTGTAAGTAGAAATACCACATAATACACTTCAATGAGAAACACAGGCAATACAAAACTTTTGACATAGACATTACATGTCTCAAGGAGAATAAAAGACACAATAGCAAAAAAAATACAGTTTCTTATGTTTTAAGGAAGCAAAAAAGTGAGGTTTAGACTGATATTAATTTAATTAATGACTAAGAAAATAACTAAAATGCTCAAAAATTGTAATTTACACTTTTAGAAATGAAAATGAATAATTGGTACTGAGTTTACTGTTGAGATGGGTGTCTGTATATCATGATCTAATACTAATCAAGCTGATCCCTCTAATCCTCTTTCAATGCATTATATAAGCACTAAAATTTGAAAAGCCCCTACCTTAGTGCAGTGTTGTGTAGTCATGTGTTCTCAAATATGCGCAGGCTGCCCGGGTTCCTTTGAGCTGCAGTCCAACACTTTCTGTGCACTTATATAACTGAGCAGAGCCAGCCTCCTGTCTGCCTCTTGCTGTCATTTAAAGCATTTCCCTTGCTCATCCTTTGCAGGAATTGTTTCTTGTTCTTTGCTCTGATAATCTTATCACACACTACTGATGTGCACATGCATAGACACACCTCCATGCACTTCTTGAACACTGAAATGAAGTAGAAAGGAGATCAGGACACATTTTGGCTGTGTGTAATATTTAGTGTTGTCTGTGTTTCTTACATTCAACTTGAGGCCATGGTTGAATGACCTGTCCCCCTCAATGGGACCTCTGTTTCATTAGTTTTCACTGGAGCCTACAAAATATATTGGTTCTCAGACTTAAAACATCTAAAAACGAATAATAATAATATATAAATAATATAATATATATATAAATAATATAGAATAATAAGTGTACTTCTTGGCTGGGCACGGTGGTTTTAAAGTGACATGACACTTTCTTGTTTAGATAACATGCTGCTTTTATCTCCTGCATACAGCAGGTTGTACATCTGTTGCATGTACTCTGACCCTACACTATTATGTGCTATGTGTTAAGAATGAAGCCTGTAGAAATGTACTTCTTGTGCAATATTTCACGGTTATGCACTCTGTGTCAAAACAATAGGATTAGGAGTTTATTCAAATAATAAACTTTTTTAAAAGGCCACACATCCCACTTTAGTATAAAATGGTATTCTTACTGTCTATTTAAATCATGTCCAGTCCAGATGCTCTTATCACTGAGACATACTCAAGGGGCAGAGGATGATGTAAGCAATGAGGAGTGTGTTTGTCCCTTCTGTAATTATTCACCCATTAAACACCATTACAGACAAGCAGAACAAATTACTGCAGACATCAAGTCATCACTGAAGGATCAAGTGGCTCAAGGCCATGAGCTGTCTTCACTTCGGTGTTATTTTCTCAGTATATGAAAGATAAAGATGTACAAAGTATTTAAACTCCGCTAAACTTGCTAACATTTAAACATGTACTATTTTTTCTTCAAGGAATACTTTGTGCGTGTTTACAATAGTGTCACGGACCATTTAATTATTTTAGTTTACAAAATATACAAGTGTTGCATTCCCTATTCATAACAGGCAGTTAGTTTATTATAGAGGTGTAACCTGGAGTGTGTTATGGAAATTTTTTACAGCTTAATTAGTTCAAAGTTAATTGTTTTTATTCCTATGTGACGTTAAAGCAACACTACTTCTTAGCTTAAAAAGCCTCAAATCTAGATTGTGGGGCCGACCTTGTCACTTGGACACATCTTATCAAAACAAGGCACTGTACAGTCAGCCATAAGAGCACTATGTACCAGTGGGTTGCCACAGTGGAGTTCTACTCAGACAAGACTAAAATAATAAAATAGATGTGTTTGGACATGCTCATGTGTTGCAGGTATGTAATATTACTTTCCCTTAGATCATTTATGTTTAATACACATCAAAGTTTAGTATTTAAAAACTGTCTGGACATGGGGCTTCAGAGTAGGTCAACGCTGACATCTTGTGGAAAACTCTGAAATTACAGTTTTGTCTAAATGCTTCCCTTCGCCTCATCTATGGAAGAAAAAATCCTCTGACTTCAGCTTTCTATCCAGGACTGAACTGAATGGTAATAGATACAACCCACAAAAATACATCCATATCCAATGAAGATACCTCTTCCAAAAAAAAAATCAATACAATAAAATAAAATAAATAGATCAGACAAGAAGCAGCATTTCAACATTTTTTGCAGCCAAGCCGCCCTTGTGCACCACAGACTAGAATATGCCTCCATATGTTTGTTTCTGTGTATTTGTAAAGGGGTGGGGGTGGGGGCAGCTGGGGGCTTCTGCCAGAGTCTATAGAACCTGATACTTGATGACTCCCGTCACAAGAATGTGAGTTTCCTTCTCTTGCAGCCTCTGGCCCGACGCCCAGCCACATCTCCATCTGTGTGTAAGTGTGTGTGTTACTTGTTAGTATTTGCCCCTTTCTCACAATGAGCGGCCTCTTTTAGCGAGACAGTCTTTGTAAGATGGTTGGTCTGACTTGCTAACCTGCTCTCCTGTTCACTTGCAGTTGAATCCTCCTTGGATTGGTGCTGGAGAGGCAGGTTTTGTGCAGAAAGTGACACTGAGAATGTAAACAATTCAACTGCAGCATATGCCAGCGACCACAGTTTTGTCAGCTGTTCATATTTCTATTTCACCAATTTCTGACAAATGTCACCTCAAAGATCTTTCCCACACCAAAAACAAACAAAAAAAAAATCATAATCTCAATAATCACTTCCTGGATTCTAGAGCTTTTTTTCACCTAACTATCCCAATATTTTTTAGATGTGTGGGAAACAAGTCTAAATTGGAGATGTGTTGAAAATTTGGAAATCATGTTTTCTATTTTTTAATTAGTACTTTATTCCTTACACGTGTATGTTGTTAAAGGTCATAGATAAATATTTCTAAATGCTAAATGAATGGCTCATTAATACTATGAGTAAGTAAGAGAGCCACACAAAAAAACTTTCTTCCTTCCAACACCATCTTTTACACTGCACTATGTAATGTGCTTCAGTTGAGGAACTATACTGTAGCATCAAAGCGTTTGAATTGCGAGCAGCTATACTGATAGCCCTAACAAGTCATCCTAATTAATGTATTCATCTTTCTGAATTTGATCACGTGATGTTCTCTGAGAGCATATTTGAGAAAAGTACACTCCTGCATGTGCATGTATGAGAAAGCAGGTATGAGTGACAAAGACAAAGCCTCTCTTGTTCACTGTGGTGCTTTATCCTCATTACACTTCTCATTTGTTTATACTGTTAACCCTCCCATTGCCTCCAACCTTCATTAACCCCTCATTCATCGACCCTTTGTGTTTCAAGTATGTTACTGTCACTGATCAGTGCCTCGACGATGGGCAGAAGTTTTAATGTAGATGAGAAAGAAGGCACTGAATTTGTTGTTTTTGAAAACTGAGATTTTAAAACTAAAGTGGCTTAACTTAAGGAAAGACATATGAAGAGAAAGAAAAAGAGGGAGCAAAGGAGAGAAAAAGACACAACATAATTGGTTCGATGATGGCTTCCAGCTGCATGGCACTTGGCCAACCCAACTCTTCATGTCACGCATTTGCACGCACCCGCACACTTTTAGTCTGCAGAGTGCCGTGAAGCTGTAGTTTCTGAAATTAGTAACAATGTTGTGACTCAAATATACACATACAGTACCTAGTTACAATAAGGATGTATAGGAAGAAGAAATGACAATTAATTTGAGTAGATCTGTCAGCGGTATGCCTGACAACTGAGTTCAACATCACCAGCCCCATGTGAATGTATATTTGTGTGTACATTAATGTTGGAGACATCTGTTCAGGAGATAGTAATGTTGCTAGTTTCCCGGCAAGCAACGAGACACGGTGTCAGTCAAATAAATTGCTCACATGCACAGCACAGTGTTTATTCTAATCACACAGTCATCACACACTGACGAGCGGAAACGCTGCAGATAACTGTGCCCACATAAACACTTGTCTTCACAATTTGATCATTTGCAAACAATGTCAACAGATTAACGAGCTAAATAAATAATACATAACACAGAAACACAGTCCGGAGTCTTTAGTCCAACTTTTTAATTAAAACAGTTATATGATTGGTGAGCAGAATCGCTGTCACAGATGTTCCTACCAAAACTTCACAAAGATGCAGAGATGGGAGTTATAAGTCTTGTCAGCAGAGTTTGCCTGAAATTCTTAATGAGAGCGAAATGGAAGTGAATGTATCAGAATCAGTATGCACACAGCTTCTTTTCAGCTTTTTGGGGGCTCTCTGAATATTTTTTTTACATTGTATAGACTCTTCAGTTTAATGCCTAAAACAGAGTTACAGGGCTAATTCATGTTGGTAAAGCTGTCTGCTTTGCCTAACTCGAGTGGCCTGAAAGCATTAATAAGTCACATATTGGCTGCCCTGTCCCACCAGTCAATCACTAATAGAATGCCCTTTACTGCTAATGTCCACGTACAGTATTTATGTTCTGGCATGACGAAAGGAATGAGTGTTATTAGAGTCTAAAAAGACAAGAGCTCTGTTCAGATCACATGGTACTTGATGAAGGCTGGAATGTTCAGCCAAAACCCTCTCCCCTTTCTCTTGTGCACTGATGGATGCTCACTGATCAGCTCTTTCACAGATGGTGAAACCATTAGCAGCTGGGCCCTCAGAAAGAAGAGAAGTCAAATTATTATCTCTGACATTTCAATACTGAGCTTCCAAGAGGCCTTCCAGATCCATTCAAGCTAATCTAAAGCACTTATCAAACAGCTTATCCTTCCTCACTATCCCTTACAATGACTGCTCATCCCAATCATCTCAAACAATTTACAATGTGTACACAGCTGTAACATTAAAAGAACTTTGTGTAATGAGATTTAAGCCTATAAACAATGTGCATAAGTGACTGTATCCATTCGGTGTTTAGGCTTTTAGAAGGGGACAGGCCAAATCCCAGGCTGGCGTTCGGCAAATGATACACTGCACAAATCCAGTGTGTTCTTAACATTCAGAGCAAAGTGAGCAGCTATCAGGCTCACACAAGAGAGCCTTATTATGCATGGTAGTAAATGACTAATCTTTAATGAGACCCACAGTTAACCTTTTAATGGCTCTTTATTAGACTAACGAGCTATGCCTCTGTATGTGCGGCAGAGGAAGTGTATGTGTGCTGATGTTAGAGCGCAGCAGTGAAACACTAATTAAGCTGTCGGATGGTGCAGCAGATTAGGCAAGCCCCCTGCAGAGTCTTCGGCCCCGGTAGGCAAACAGGCCTCATCCCTCAGCCAGCCAACCCAAATACATCCCAGCACGGCGGCCCACCAGGGTCCAGCATTAACTGCACCCAAATATCCCCAGCCCAGTCTGGATCACACAAACTCCAACAGCCAACTGCACACAAGGAATTATTAGCTGTTCTTATCTCGGTTAGCACATACATGTCGCTCACAAAATGGTGCCAGAAACACATATTTGGGGAGGAAAGGACATGATCTACTGTTACACATAGAGCAACACAGTGTATGCTTCAGAAAACCACAAGATTAGAAACTTCCACCACAGACGGGAAACAAGGAAGCTTAACCATATACACAGATTAAGAAAAATATGTAGCCAGAGAAGGAAAATACCCACTTCTTTCAAATAAAAAATACCTCAAGTACATTTAAAGATAAACATCTACACTAAATGTAACAAGAGCTTTATCAAAAGCTACACACAACAATTGTGGAAATGCTTAAGCCCCAAGAATGTTGCTGTTTTACGTATGCAAACTCTGGTGTTAATCTTTTTTGTTCCCTTCCAACCTTTACATCATCAAGCATCACTGCATACACTACAATAACTCTCCTGCATCTGTTGTCAGTTTACATAAATGAATGAGGAAGACGCTGTTCTTTTCTTCGGTGTCACTCTTATGGAACATTTCTTTGATCCTGCAGCTCTTCTCATACGCTTTTCCATACGTGTTTGCATCACTTGAATGGATGTGTGTACATTTCTTACAACCAGAGTAACAGATTCATTTTGAGTCATTTTGCTCTCAAAATGGCCATCTTGAATCACAAAAGAATTCAGCTCCTTTTATTAACAAACTACACCTTTGATTAATCTGACTAAATGTGTTCCCCATCCAATGGCTGACAGCTCTGGGGCCAAAGTGGGGTCCCCAATACACACACACACACACACAAATTCAGCTAGTGTTGACACAGTCCAGATGTTGGCAGCTCTGTTCCAAATGAAATCGGGGCAGCCGTCCAACAACCTGAACCGCTCTCCCCATCAAATGATATGTTTACAATAATACTGTTCGGGGACTTGGGAGACACACACAGACTCTTAAAGAAAGCGGGGGAAATGAACTCATGGAAAGTGGAGAACCAACTCAGGGCAGAGAAAAGAGAAATACAGGGGTTTGAGGAAGGGGGTGGGGGGTACACACACAAGAAGGGGCCAAGACGGGACGTGACAAAATCAAACGATCATAGGAGAAGAGAGAAGAGTGATTATCGTTGCCTTGTTTGGATGTGCTTTGTTCGTCTGATGAGAGGACAGAGGCAGGGGATGGAAAAATAATAGAGCAGTTATGTAATGTGGCTGGAACAGACGGGGGGAAAAACACCACCGTGGCTGGTTCAGTTCAGAGGTGCAGCAGGTCAGGCTGTACCTACTGTTCTCTATTGCAGCTCTTTATATCCTCTTTAGGATCTCCAATTACTGCACTTTGAGACGAGCTACAGCCAATTACCCAACAGCAGAACCCAACATTGATTACATTTTTTTTTTCTTTATCACCGTGCCATTTAATTTGAATAATTGTTGGCTTGCCCAGGGGAGTAAATACTCATTATTTCCATTCGCTTTGCATTCCAGCAATTAAAAGCACTGCAATACCACTCTGGTCATATGACTTTTAGAGTTAACTGTGTTATCCAAAACCTTGTTACATCTTTTAGTTGTGCTTTGTCTTACACCTCGGTAATAGCGTGATGAGTCTTGTGCGGTTGACAGTGAGGCACAACTGTTCTCAATTAGGAAGAATAAACAAATAGAATAAAAGAAAATTGAAAACAAATGAAAATGTTTCTTATGATGTTGTCATTTCTGCATAAAAAATGTTCCTAAATAGTACTTCATTAATGATTCAGACCTTTTGGAGGCACCATGAGACATTGCAATGTCTCTAAGTAACAGTTTAATTAAAGTGGTTAAAAATGTATTAGTGGTATTGTTGTTTCTAAATTATTCATGAAAACAGGTGTCCACTGCAGATGACACTGAATTGAATATACAAAAGGACTTAATACAGAAATGGTGACATTCAAACTTGTGCATTTAACAATGAAGCAATGCTTCACTGGTTAAATTACTGGTTAGCCACAATTACTATATTATTACCCCTTCATGATTCTCTTATTACCTCTCTACTACTGCTGCTACTACAGAGGTGTAAATGAAAGTGCATCTGAGAGTCTTGTGTTGTATCCACATGCACAAAACACATTTTTGGTCCCAGCGTGTTTGTCGTGACTGTCACATAGCATTAGTCATTAACGCGTACCTGACAGCTTGCTTCCTTCATCATGTGATCACACATGACAGATTCTTTCGCACAGCCACACAACACATGTAAAAATATTGGATATGCTCAGATAACAAACGTATGTTACTGTAATTTATTGTTCTGGACTCTTTCCTAGAGCATTAAAATCAGATTGTGTTGTGAGACCCATGAAGACAAGCTGCTGCAGGCTTCAAAGAACCAGAACAGTCTGATAAAGACCCTAATCCACGCATGTGTCCCAACAAGACTAGACCACAACAGAAGTGAAGAGCCCCACTGTGCGCACGGTTTGTCTCAACTCATTAGGAAGACGTTATTAGAATGAAAGTGCATATTAGAGTGTATTTTACTATGCACAAGCCCTCACTGTTAGACCTTTCTAACAGCGCTCAGTATCTCTGAAAGTCTTTGAAACAGTGTATCTCACTTGGTAATTCTATCAGACTTATGTGAAATAATGATTTGTTTACTGTCACGGAGATAGCCGTTTAATAAACCATAGCTCTCCCCTCTTCTGCCTTCACCAGGAAATATGCAAATCAGCAAATATAGTTTTGTGTAATGCATCCTTGGATAAACATGCAAAAGGTGATTATGGGGTTTTTGTGTATGAAAGAATAACTAAAGAACCATTTAAAATATGAAAAGAATCACTGGTGTCAGGGGAGCTAAGCTCATTAAATATTAATGATATAGGATATCTGCACAAAAACAATGGGCAGATTATCTTTGAGAGTAAATAATTGGTTGATATTATCAGCTACAAAAAAATCTAAAAAAATGTATTGATGAATTTGTTAGTAGTGCATTGCTGAAACAGTAGAATACTTGAACAAATTAGTTTGGGATACTTGAGCCTGTGAAATGCTGGCATTGTTGAAACATATGGGATAAATTAGGTGCATAACAGTGAGGAAGAAATGTTAAACTCAATAAATGAGCTTTTGTCTTTTATTTCGCTGTTTTGGGCCTTTTGAAAGTGCAGCGTTGTGTTGATAGAGTAATGAAGTGTGGAGTAGCAGTGCCAGCTTCAGCAGAAATGCCTGTGGTGCTGCCTTCCAGCCCAGCACTAACAACACAGCAGACAAACAGTGCACATGAATACAAACCGAGGAGTTGAAATCATTTTTTAACATGGAGGCATGCTCCCAGTGCGTCACATAATCTTATTCACCAAGGGGTGTGTGTGTTCGCTGCAGGGGGTCCATTAATAAAATATGACTGTATCATATAATAGACCAGTCTGCCAAATTACAGGAGACAGAGAGACAGCTTATTAGAAGGATTGAGGGGGAGGTGTGTGTGAGAGAAAGATGGAGCCTGGATAGAGAGATTAAGTGGCCTACTCTCATCAAAGAGCCACATTACCTAAGTGTTGACATCATTAATAAGAGTGAGGCAGAGCCAAGCAAGTAACAAAGGCTGTAACTGCGAATGAAAACACATGACAGGTCTGGACAATTAGTTTCAACAGAGCATAACAAAATATTTGTTCTCATTTTTCTGTTGTTTTTTGTAATATTACCAGCTCACGTTAACACGTTAATAATAATATATTGAAAGTACATGTATTTATGTATATACAGTATATATTTCTTTTCAAACTCACACGCAAATCTCACTGTCACACATTTTAGGGCACTGCTCACAATCCGAGTCAAACTGCAGTGAGTCACCCTGTCACCGTGGCAACAGTGGCTCCATGCAGAACACATTCTGTCATATCTCTGACATTATCTTTGAGCCGTGCATAAGTTTCAGCTCCGGTCATTCCTGCACTGATCTCTGGAGTGGATCAATGAATAAAGCATTGAGTTCTGCATTTTTAATACTCAAGGTCACAGTTCAGATTTCTATCACTCACATCAGTGGAAAATGCTTCCTCAATGTACTTGGACAGAGAAGCCGAGTGATGCTCTCTGTTCTGTGGGTGTGAAAGGAGCCTGGTGCTTTTGAAGACTCTGAGACGCACCGATATGTTCCACCACCAGATGGTGTCTCCCATCACTGCCATGACTGAGCACTGAAGGCAGGGGGGGGTTACATGCTGCCTGTCTTATCCATCTTAATAAACACTTGCAACAGTCATCTTCTGAAAACACCAGCAGAGATAAATTCATAAATAAATTTGGTTGCAGGGCAGTTAGGTGGATCTGGTCTGTTGGTAGTCTGTGGAACTTAAGGCAGTATCGAATATTTATTTAAAACAACAAAATCATCACGTGCCACCAATACTGATATTCATGCCTGTCACCAACATAAATGAGCTATTAGCTAGGCTGATTCTGCAAAGAAAATCCACATTCTACACACAAATCTAAATGACAGGAGGAAAATATTGTTGTGTACAATAAATACCAAATGTACACTGGCTCGGTTTTCCACAGTTAAAACACTGACATGAGGAGATTTGAGGGGTGATACTCCCTAAATAATGACGTAAATAATGACTTTTAGATTTGTACATGAGCATTTGTATTATTGTATAATTAAATTTATATTTTACTTGTGCTTAACAACACAGTGGTAGTATCTGTTAAACTTGATGTATGTTTGTTTTTCTTATTAAATATTAACTTGCTCTAACATCATTATGAGTTTCATTGAAATTCATTGTAATGCACATTGCAGATGGAGCTTGGTCAGATTGGACTCAACGTGATGCTGCAGGTTGAGAAATTTGTGCTTTGAAATTTCAAGTGTAGCTCTGTCTCACTTGACCTAACGCATCTTTCACGTTGTATGTCGGGCTGTTTTAAGCTGATCCCAGTCCTGCAGATCCTCCTCATCCCTCTTGTGCTGTTGGAGGTGTACTTGGCCATGTGGGCTCATTTACAGGGATCAGTGGTGTGTGATTTGGGTGCAGCCTCTCCGCAGTCTTGACTTTCATCAGAGAAAGGATTTTTTCAGCTGGCTCAGTGGTGCCAACAGTACTATCAGCACCACAAGATACACTCAGACACATTTGGGCAGCTCACCCTGCAACCATGGTAACAGAAGAATTTTACTAGTTGGCAGCAGCCAATAGTGGGGCACTTCCCACTTATCCTCATCCAATGAGAAGGCAGCGAGCAGCCCAACCCTCTTAGACCTGTCACTGATGGGCTAGTGCGGGCAGGATTTAGAGATGTAGGCTTAGCTAATGAACTAGAGAGCACGGCAGCATAGGCATGTGTGCAGCATGAGAGTGACTGAGTGAGGATTCCCCTTCTATGAACTGCAACATGCTGCCATGCTGGGGTGTAAGACTCATTAACTAAGACCATCTGACACCGACACCAAGCCGTCCTGCCATCTCACCACACACTATACACACACTGATCAGCAAAGTGTAGATTTCATTTACATGTAACAGAACAGCTTTAAGGAGGTTAGAGAATTCAAGGAAACACAATCTCCACAAAGAATAAGAAAATAAGTGCCACCATTAGCTGTCAATAAAGTCATTTATTATTTCACACAATGGATAACATGAACAACTTCAACTGTAGTTCTTCTTAATAAGGGCTCAACGCTGCCAGCCAACAGAAGGGTAGCAAAAAATGAGCTTTTCTTTCTGAGGAGAGAAATTAAAAGACAGAAAATAACCTACGAGATCATGAAAGATAAACATGTCCAAAAGCATGCCAGCAGACATGAATATACATATATTGCATGTATATATGTGCTTAAGACATATATCTGTATGCCAGCAAATGCAAATACAAAATATATGTGTAGATTTACACATACATACCTGTGAAGGATATATGCATATGCATGCGCATCTAGTATTTACTCTATATGTCAAATATTTGCAGTTTTTAATATTAATACAATGTACAAAATGCTTCATGAATTAAAAAATCCATTACAAAAAGAAACATATCAAACAATGTACAAGTTCTGCTCCAAATGTAATTGAAATTCAACTTTTGCCTTGTCTAAAATATTTATGCATACAATCTGGTTGAGCATGCAAATAATGAAACCCACTCTAGAAAAGTTTGAATACAAGATGTATACAAACTAAATTATGCTTACACTGTTAAAAGAGCTTACGTTGTGCTCAAAAGAAGTACATTTATTGGTTTTCATCATGGTTTATCTGCATTTCCAGCCTTGAATATCATTATAGCTTAGATCAGGGTGAAGTGAGAATGACTGCATGTACAAATATGAAACACCCATCCTAGTCCCTGTAGCAAACTGGTGAGGGAGTAAATAAACCCCAACCACTGATCTAAGAAGAAATACTGCTGCATTGCCCTTTATTTTACAACCAAAAGGCAAGTTTAAAGATTCCCACATCAGTGTTTAGGTGCCTCCTGTAGCCACTGGTCCAGACTGGCTCGACACCAGTGATGCTGAACTCTCTTCACTGCCACATCCATCTGCAATCTCTGCGTAAAGTGAAAGCTTCGGGTTTGGACAATACTTGTCAGTGTTAGAAGGCACCGGAGCATTGGCTGGTAGGAAAGACAGACAGGACAGACAACACCTGGCTCTTTAACTCTAGCATCAGAGACCACTGACCACAATATGGAGGGGTAAGCTGCCGAGCAAGTACGACTCATGGACCACAGATCTATACCTCATCTTTACCAAAGCAGACAACAAACCCACAGAACATTATTATGAGAAGCAAGATAAAGCACACTCACATAGGACATGTATTTTTGGCTGTTTTCTCTAAGAACTCCCTCTGCAATCCTCTCACTTACTCTAGATGCTACTGCACTGCTCTGGCTGCAGGCTAAACTGCACCTCAGTGGGATTCTTATTTTTGATAGAATCCACTATAGTAGACAAATTATATAATATTAACATTATGTGCCATGTATAAGACAGTAACTATGACTTCTAGTAAATGATGGAACAGAAAGATTCTTAAATGTACTGTGAGTCTTCACAAAGACAGAAGGTCAACTGTGACTTAGGGGACAGCTTGAGCCTTGCAAAGCCTAGCCAGTATTCACATGGGATGGACCTAGTAACACTATGTACAACAACACTTTAACACTGTATTATTACATCTGCTTAAGGCTGTACTGCATGAAGCTGCAGTAACTATAGTTCATGTAATGATAGTCACTTTCTGCACAACTTATTACAAATTATTACTAGCATTATTCACAATTCTTGTCACATGAATTAAATGTATTCAGAAAATAAGACCACTTTTTTCTCTTTGTTGAAGGGTGGACCCAGAAAAGAAATACATTTTAAGGTCAATGCAAGGCATGGCCTAATGCATAGCAAACAACAATGTATGAGCATGTGTTCTCCATGGCAACATCCTCCCTCGCTATTCTGCCCAGCACTTAGCTGGCCAATGACTGATGATAGACTGTACTGTATACTGAGTCAGCTGGAAAGAGACCTAATGCAGATAACACTAAAAGCGGATAGGCCTTTTAAATTATGTTATATCATCTTGAATTAGGGAGAACTTGACCAATTCAGTAGCTGCAGGCAGACGATGCTGACTATAGAAGCTGTGAGGAGACAGAGGTGGTGTCAGGATCTGGGTGACTAAGGTTAAGACACATTAAATGCATTTATGAATATTTTGGATCAGTTTCAGAGACACTCTTGGCCACTGTATTTTTCTCAGGTCAAATGTAATTGGTGAGAGAAAGAAACATAAGGCACACTTTGAACTGCTGCAACTGAACCCCACCCCACCTACAGACAAGAAACAATATTTCCTTCTAATATGAAATGATAATTATCTCAGAAGATACTAAGCGCTACCCAGTACCACATATACTGTAAAAAGAACAGAGGCTTAATATATCAGCTTAACATGACACAAAAATCCAGGATGGTTACATTCTGAGTGCACATAGAAATGCTTTACATTGGTGCCTGTCAAGCTCTGATTATTTTAAGAATACCTTAAACTGAATACTGAGACTGTAATTTATAAATGTACTTTACTTTCCAAAAAGAACCTTAGGGACATGGATTGAAGCATATGTTAAATAAAAAGGCAGGAATTTCAAAACAGTGACTGGGAGCCCACTTAATTGTAATTGTCCGGTCACCACTTGGACCGGGTGTTGCTTTGACGCTTTTGGCTGCGTAGCCTGCATATACAAATTGATTAAAATAATGCATGCTCTCTGGAATGGATATCACCACCACAGAAGACCAAACATAAGGCTGAAACAAGCATTTAAGTGCTGCATTTGATTGATGCAAGTGTATGTTTTTATAGTGCATTAAACCAATTTTAAGCTTGTCCAAGAAAACACCTGATATTATTTTATAATGCAATGCCCCTTGGATATATATACAGTAATGACCATATGAATGTATATGCGCTTCAGTCTTAAAACAAACTTGTCTTGAGTCACACCCCTGCCTGGTTTTGGTTATAAAACAATACACAACTTTCATTGACTATGGTACAACAAATCTATTGGACATAACGTATGCTAGAACATGTCTTTGAGCTGGTTTTTCATTGTACAAGGCAGGCAACTGTGGACATATTTCTATGTACAGTCTTGGACAATCTCATCCACTATATTGCCTTTATTTCACTGCCAGAGAGGCCTGAGCATGGAAGGAGAGTCATTTTTACAGGGTTAGGCTGAAGAAGCCAAACTACCTAAAGAAGGATTAAAGAACTGGGACACTAGTTATCTATTTGAGAAACAATGATAGGTATAGAGGGGTTTAAGTCATTGAACAAGGTGGCTTACTGCTGCAATCTTAGACAAATGTCTTCAGAAAGGCAAAAATAAACAGAGATGCACAGTTTAGTATAACCATTCCCCTTCCCCTTGCTGGTAAATATATGGCTAAAGCCACATTCAGATATAGCATCATAAAGGACCATACACATCACTGTATCACATAATTACAACATTATCCTACCCTATCAGGACAAAGTACCATACATTTTTATAGCATTAGATCAGTATCAAATAGTACCATATAGTGCCATCTTAAATAAAGGTCCGAGGAATCCCAAAAATCCTCATATCTTGGGTTTTGCAAACAGGGGAATGGCACTGAGAGTGTCCTTTCTTCCTGCTTCTCCTCAAATAATTCATATGGGAGAAACAAATCAAAGTGCACCAAGGAGTTCCAGAAATAAGGTTACTGCACTGACCTCTCTAACTGAGCTCTGCTGAATCAGGCACTCACTGCCTCCTGTCAAACTATTGACTGGATGGAGCCCATAAGTCTGTGCTGTGGACCCTGCCTCTGCGTTTCCCACTTTTTTTCTGAGGCACAGAGCAGGCCTGATGGACTACTGTCTCTATTACTGCCGAGATGGAGTCGTGATTGGAGAACTCCAGAGATTCAGGGTTCAGGCTAGCCCTGAGACTCTGTCTGCCTGACAGGTCATCGCACCTCTCCAGTACGGGCATCCCCAGAGTCCTACCCTCGGCTCTCCTAGGCAACATGTCCAATCCATCCTCCCTTCTACTGGGCACCACAGACTCTTCTAGAGGCTGTTTTCGGGGCCGTCCCGGTCGTCTCTTGATGACATTGTTTCCTGTTTTAGCTTGACGCTGCAGGCGCTTGGCACGGAGAATCTTCTGCACATGCTCAAAGTTCAACGTATGCATCCTCCTTACATTTTTCTGGATCTGCTCCACTTCACGTCGTTTGTATCTCCGCTTACTGGGACCACCTGGGAAGAGAGAGTAATCATAAGCAAGGTATAACTTCAAAAAGGTAAATTAAACAAAGCAGAGAGTGTTTTAAGAGATGGCTTTTTATGGTGGTGGTTCAGTCAAGATGAACAGTAAAAGGCATGAAAGACATCGTTTTTTTAGCTTGTGAAAAAGAAATTGCCTTTTTTGCTTCAAGAGCTTCCTGCTAATTTTGTCATATTCATGTAAGCTTTTGAAAGCCCAGCTGAGCCAGGAGTGCATATCCTATCCTGTAATTGTCTACAAGAGAGCAGTCAGGAGTGGGGAGAGGAGGAGATCCCATTCTGCTAAGCAGGAAACCCACAGAAATGTCTCCTTCAACCATTTAATGTCGCTACACAATAACAACCCTGTGCATCTGGAGCACAGGCTGCCAAAAAGCCACTCACAAACACACATACAAACACGTGCATATTTTTTTTTTACATTCACACACATTGTGTGTACATATATGACAAACAAAAATAATTCCTCAGTTTAACAACGGCTGAGCACAAGAAATTGGAACCATTTTGTTCCCTTCACACTGGTATTTGGGCACTATGCCCCCTGCATGCTGATGTATCCCTCATCATTTTGATTTCCACTCAACCCTTCATGCTAGTATACTATCTTCTACATTTCAATTAAACTGGTGACACTGCACTGTGTCATTTTCTTCTTAATTTCAGAAAATGTTTCCTGGTGTTGGTCTGTCTCTCTCATTCTTTTTGTTTTCCATCCCTGTCCTGTTTCTAAGCCCCCTCCCTCCTCTCTGTCTGGGCACCGTTCCCAGGGCTGGGACTGAGCCACAGCCAAAATGGAGGAAAAGCACAATCAGACACCAGTCCCTGAGCAGCATGCACACAACATGCAGGGTCGCTTTTTATGAGCTTTTACTACAATTGCTGGATTCCATAACCAACCCTCTCTTTTTATTTCTTTTGAGTGCTGCTCATATGGCATAAATGTTTCTTTATCAGATAAGGGCATTCATTCAACCAAAGCTGATCTAGATATTATATACTGTATTGGCAGGCTGCACACAACACAGATATGACATATATACTTAGAACCAGGACATTTAAAGTAAAAATAAGGAGTCCAGTACAGGTCGAGGTGGTTACAGCAGTAACAAGAGGAGAAGATAAAGATAGCCCTGAACAACCTTCATTTAAAACTCAAGGGAACATCACTTTTTATTGTTTCTGAAGAATTCAGGCCAGGCAGTGAAATTAGTCTAATGCAGAAAGCACTAAGTAGCAGTAGTTTATGAGGTACAGAAGTGTGCATATACCCAGCTCGCACACACACACACACACACGCACACACACACACACACACACAAAGTAGCAGAAATTTATGAGCTGCATACACGGAACATAAAACCGGTGACCTTCAGCAGTGAGAGGGGCCATATAGCACTGAGGAACTGTTTCTCTGTGGGATAGGAAGTCACTATAGAACCCCACTTACTCATCTGCATAAGAATGTACATGTACTTTGTAACACAACAACATACTGTAAGATTACATTCTGTCGTTGAATGTACATTAGGCGCTGTTTATTAACATCACTGCATGTTTAAAGACTGATGATGGTATATCTGTAAATCTCATTGTAAATGTAGGTGTCTTCTTCGGTGTGTGGAAGTACTTATATATGTGGTTGTATGGCACCCATGCTTGTGTTTTAATTGGGCTAAAGCTGTGAAGTGAAGCAGTAAGTCTTGAAAGAGGAGGGGCAGAGAGGATGCGGAAAAGAGAGGGTAACAAGGGGGAGGGTAGATGAGAAAATCTGAGTGAGAAAGGGATGAGGGGATGTTTTTATGTGGAGATAGGGGAGGGATGTAGAAGAGCAGAGCAAGGGCAAGAATTGTTGAAACAGCACAAGTGGGACCTGGAAGGATGTGGAAGGTATAAAGGTAGAAGAAGACTGGTGCGGATCCTCATCAAGAAAGATGGTTGGGGTGGGGGTATAGGGAGATCTATGTGAGTCATCCGTGCTAGATCCCCTGGGGTGGGGGTGTATTCTAACTGAGCCCCTGGCTTCTCTTCTCCTCCCCTACTACTGGACTAGGCCCCCGTCATTAAACCTCTGGCTGCTAGCCAGCTCTTTTAACACAGGCAAGGGCCTTTTACGGCGTGTCTGTAGAAAATAAATCACACTGTGTGAATAATATATCTCTGGCAAAGGCATTGGCAGCAAAGGAGGGAGGGAGAAATACAGAGAGATTGGTGAATTATAGTCATCTCTATCCATGCATTACATTCTCTCTATCCCCAGCCAGATGTGCTCTAAGATAGACGAATACAAAATGTACCAAAATATCCATTAGTTTTGCAGTGAGATTGGGGCTACTCTGCTCTTTGTCTGGTTTATTGAGCAGTACAAAGCTAGAAACACAAACAGGATTTACTGCACATAAATAAAAATGACCAAATAACAAATAAATAAACTATTTGTAAAATTAAATTAGTATTAACACATAAAACACAAATAGATTTTTTTTGTCATAAGGATTAAAATTTACCTTGATCTGTAGTTTTTATGTGTTTGTCAAGCGTACACTGTATGCGTTTTTTGTTTTTGTTTTGTTTGTACTGCAAGCTTTATTGTGCACTGTATAAATTTGGTGCTTTCACAGAAGACTAAATTTATTTCACACTTTCTTTTCAGTTCATAGTTAGAAAAACAAACACAAATCATACATCTCTATGGAATTTGCAGGAGTCAGTAACTTCTAATCCTCTGCACTTAGTCTTTTCAATAAGTTAAATCATTGCTGTTACATTTTCAACCTTCTGCAGGTACTTCAGGCTAAAGACTCTTTTTAGCCACAAACACAACTCTAAAATCTTCAAGCAAAACCATTTCCCCTTTTACATCATTACATCTGAGTGACTCTTGTGAGGTTTAAAGGACTGCAGTTAATCCTATTGTAAGTGGTTCTTACCGGCGAGGGAGACACTGGGACACTGGTTCATTTGTCCTGGCTGCTGCCCTGCAGTTTGAAATGACATCAAGCCCTGATCTCCAAACAAACTGAGCCTTGACTTCTTGCTTCTCCCACTGCAGTCATCCTCTTGAGACCCCAAAAAGACATCAGAAGTTGACTCTGGCCGCTGAGATTGGCTACTGTAGCTGCTCAAAAAGCTCTTTATTATTGGTTGCCCCATTTGACGTGAATGGAACTGGTTGTCAGCAAGAGATTGAGTCGGCCGCTGATCTGATTCATCACCAAACATCCCCAGGTTCAGAGCTCTTCCGCTGCCCTTCTGCTTTTCCAGATGCTTGGATGAGCCCTGACTGGCAAAGTCTCTCCTGTCAGTTAACATGCTCAAACGGGCATTAGCTTTAGCGCCGGTAAAGAGTCCGCCCAAATCTTGTCGGTCACGTGGAGAAAGCAATGGTTCGTCTTTGTGCTTATGTTTGTGCTTGTGTTTCCTCTTGTGTAGGCGAACCCCTGCTAGACCACCTGTGCTGCTACTGCTCAGGGATCCCAGGCTCTCTCCTCTTACTGAAGACCCCTGCAATGAGCCATTTGCTCCACGAAGCTTGGCCCCTGGCTGAAGCTTTGAGTGGCCACCTGAATGGAAAGCTTTGGGAGGGGGGACAGCAGGCCTCATGAAGGGAGATGAAGGTGCAGGTCCTAGAGAGTGGTGGGGCAGGTAGAATGGGGGAGCAGGTGGAAAATAGCCCAGACTCAGAGGGGGAGCATAGGGCATGGCATAGGGCGCTGCATAGTAATTACCTCCTGCCAGAGGATAACCATATCCTTGTACAAAAGGCAGCTTGGATGTGATTGGCTCGCTGGCTTTGGCTGGACGACCTCGTCTTCTTTTAGCCTTCAAATCAACACTCCGACGCATGTATGGACTAGAGTCACATGGGTAGGAGTCGTAGGTCAATGGATAGAAATGATGGAAGTTTAGGCGGAAAATGGAGGGATAAGGATGTTGTGGGTAGCAGGTGTATCTGCGGTGAGATACTCTCAGCTGCTGGAGCTTCAATACAACCTGGAAACACACAGAGACAGTTATTTTAACTGGCATGAGTACAAAAAGCTAAGATAACCTCTATATGCATTTTTCTAACCTCTTCCAGTTCAGACAGAAAGTGAAGATGATCCCGAGTCTGTAAGCACTTTCTCTTTCGCCGGTGATGCTTTTGTTTCTTTTCCTGCTGCGTCAGGAAGTTGTCCACAGCAGTCACCTGCCGCTCGCAGTGTTTCCTGCGTTCTCGACTGGTAGCTTCCAGTGCTGCTGCCTCAGTAGCCTCAAATCCACAGAGATCAAAAGAATACCTGCAAACAGCGGGAAAAGAAGAATGAAATAACATTTGTATTGTAAATGTATCCACCAGGAGACTGGGTTATGTTGGCCATCATACTTTTATGTACTTTTCTATTGCCAAATCAAGTTTTGATGTACCTTCCACAACTGGGTTAACAAGACAGTGGAACAGGTACTAAAAAGTAGATCTAAAAAAGTGGACCAAGCCAAATACAAATCTTAATTTGGAGAAAATAAGGCTCAAGTTCAGCTCCTGCAAAACTACTCACCTGCGCCTTGAGGCTGGTCCCTTCTCAGTTTGATCTGAGGTGCTGTTGTTGTCCGTCCCAATTCCACTGTCACTGGGTATGGTCTCCTCGCTGTGGGATTCACTGATAGGGGAAAGGGTCACCTCCTTCACTGATGCCCCTTCAGAGAGATGGGATGGTGAATTAGCCAGGAGACGTGGTGGCGACAGTTTCCATCCTGTAGAGAGGAAGCCCCTTCCTATTGGTTTGGAGGGCAGGGCAGAGATTGGCTGTAGACTGGGCATTGTGGCATCAGACTGGCTAGCTCTAAGTGAGAGACCACTAGGAGAAGACGTGGTGGAAGGCACTGCAGGGTTTTCGTGGAAACTAGATGCAGAGAAAAGACCCCTGTCCTTGATGGATTTTGGAGGATTGGAGTCTTGGGTTTCGGCCCTAGGCTTCCTTCCTCTCTTCTTGCCAATGTAGATTGTTCCTCTCTTGCTCACATTTATCTGTTTCCCCAGCCGAGCCTCGATTGTGGATGCCACTGCGGTCATAGCTGAGCTAACAGGGGCAGAAGCGGACTTCAAAGTGAGAGGGCCACCCTGACCAGAGCCAGAAAGGATCTCATTGAGGATGCTCTGCATTTTTCCAAATTTCACTTTACTCACTGGCCTAGAGTGGCCCCTTCCGCGCTTTAGCTTTAGATTGTTAGAGCTGGCCACTTGTACTAATGTGTTTAATGTGTGTGTCTTCCTCCTGCGGCTCAGCGCAGCAGAGGACTCTTGTGCCAGAGGGCTCGGAGGTGAAGTTGAAGTCCCCTCATGAATGGTCTCCACTGTCAAAAGCGGCTGCTTCTTGGGACGCCCTCGCTTCCTCTTGATAGGTGTGTGGACGGTCAAGCTGTCGGTGTTGGTGTACAGAGGACTGGAAGGGGTGATGGGAAATGGTGAGGGTGGGTCTGCAAAGGCTGAAGGGCTGCCCCTGATGTCTCTTTGGGGCAGTATGAGACTGGTGTGTTTTTTAACTTTCAGATACGACCACCTGTCCTTGGCTTTTGTAGGTCTGGAGCTGCTTGTAGAGCTAATGCTGTGGCTCGGGCTTGGGATTGTCCTGTGCCTCGGACTAGGGCTAGGGCTAATGTTAGATCTCGGTTTAGGGCTAGGACTAGCCCTTGGGCTTGGGCTGGGATTTGGACTTGAGAGGCGGGGAGTTGTAGATGGACTGAGTTTGTTCATATTATTGTGGAAAAGTTCTCTGTGTTTAAGGGACTCTGAGCTTGTCTTAGGCCTTCCCACTGGGTTCTTCTTGATCCTGTTCAAGTCTGAGTCAGGGCAACTACTATCTCCCTTTTCCCTTTTATCACTTTTATCTGGTCTGTCCAATTTCTCTGCCCGATCGCCACTGCCACCAGTCTGACTAGTTAATCGAGAATCATTCTTCTGGGGGTCAATCTTGTGTGCCAATTTTGCCTCATGTGTTCCAGCTTGATGCTTCTCTGTCGAGTCACAATCCTGCCGCTGATGAGATGGCTCCTCTATGGGAAAAGACTCATCAAAGGAAGGCCTCCACCGTCTCTTTCTTCCCTTGCTTTCTTCTGTTACACATTTTCCATCCTCCCTCTCCTCCTGGAACTGTACAGCTGTCTCCTCTTGCCGGTATTTCAGCCTTTCTTCTGAATGAGTTGGGCTCTCCGATCCCTTCCCTGCCTGCCTATCCCAAGGTGTTTCAGCACTGTGAGGATTAACCAGCATCTTCTGTGAATCCTTTCTTCCATACTTCCTCTTGATGTTCCCGAAGAGCTGTTCACTGACATCTTGCAAGCCCCTCCCCCTGGAGAGATACATAAGGTTATGTATATGTTCAGAATGTTAAAAGACAATACCTTACATAGAGTTGTTACAGCATGTTTTTATTCTGATACAACTACAACATACTGTATACAATACTCATTTAAATGGTGTGTAGCAGAAGGAATAGTGGCAGTAGTGTTTTGTGGTTCATGGTGATACTTTGAACTATATAATTATAGGCACAACACCTCATATTTGGAAATTATTTTTCAAAGTATATTATGAACAAACAGGTTTCTAAAGTCTAGCAAGCTTACATGCCTACTGTATATGTATAAGTTTCTCACAGAAATGCTATTAATCAGTGTACAGGTGATGTGTGGAAGTAATTTAATGATTTGACTAAAAATGTAGACAATGTAGTTACTTAAAAATATTGATATTAGTGCATCCTATTCTGCAAAGATGAAGCGTTACCTGCTGAGGGACGTCAGGTTGAGAATACTGGCGTCAGTAACCACTGGCAGTTGTAGATCTGGAGTCAGGGACCTTTGAGGTGACGGACTATGAGCTGTTTGTGAGAATTGTGACTGATCAAGCAGAGTGCTTCGGTTTGTTGCAGCTAGTTCTCTAGCGGGCTCAGAGTTGCCAGGATTGGCCGGTAATGTGGAGGGGACAGTAGATGTGATCCAGTCCGTGTTGAGTTGGTGTCCATGACTGTTTTGAAACTGCTGCGTTTGCTGTGTGTGAGTAGGAAGGAGGCCACTGCGAGGCTGGTGTTTGGGCAGAGTGTGATCTCCCAAAAGTTGCAGCAGACCTCCCTCTCTCTGCTCAGGCATTCTGAACTGGCGCTCATATGTCTGCGGACACAGAAGTGAAAATAGTTACTCCGTAATATTCCAATCAGTCTCAGTAAAGCTGCAAGTATAATGTATCACATATTATCATGTAAGACAACTGATCTCATTCCCATCTTCATAGGCTTAGCTTTAGTCTATCCCAGAGCTTTCTTTTGTGCAGTAATTTTATTTTTGTGAGCACATATTATCATTGCTTGCAGTGGACTGATGTGGCATGCTATTCTTTTCACGACAGGACTGAAGCTCTTAATACATCAAGTTCAATGAGCACACAGTGTGCAACAAAACAATAGGCTTGTTTACAGAGCAATTAAATTCCTGTGGCATGGATGCTGCATGCTGTGAAAGGTGGGGGTGGGAAGGGGGGCACACCAAAGCTTCTGCTGGCTGTGTCCTTAACTGTCTTTTCACTTGCAGAACACATACAGACTATTTTCAGCTACTAATATACTTTGTACATATTCTTCCCACCAAATATAATAAACTTTACTGAAAGTGTTTGAAAAGTAAACTGGATATGTAATCTTTCAGTCACACAACCTGGCATAGCTGAAGATGCAAACATTCTTGTGTATAGACAATCTTGCAGTGCCTAGTGTATCACTGCCTGATCAATGTGCTAGCAAAAGATGAGAAATAGAGCAGCGGATGGCCTTTGTGGTTTAGCCTGTTATTAACAAACTCAGTGTGACACAACAAGACACTGTTCTGCTGCGCTGCAGGGATATGTAACCTAACCACACAGGCCTGCCTCTCAGCATGTACACACAAGCATGCAAGCACACATGCATAGGGTGGATGCACATATTTGAAAAGCTTTACCAAATCATGAATTCTCATGCAAAAAATTTACGGACAAAGAGTTTGAACCGTAGAGCTAGATATCACACAAACATATCCCTTAACTTCATGCAATGCCTGTTAACTCTTTCTTTATCACCGTATAAACATTTCAACCTTGACAAGAAACTAGAGCTCCACAATATTCTACACGCACATTATTAATCACAATATCCCCACTGCAATATGGCATTCCATGAAATAGACATAGTGTACACACAGTATGTCTATTTGCCAAAAGTGGCCAATTAGAACATTTCATTTCAGCTTTTTCTATGCCATTTTATTATTGTAATATTAAACATACTTTGCTTATTACATGTTTCCTGTGCAGCAATAACAGAAACATGTATTACAAATGAAATTGAGACCACACACAGACAAAGAAACCATTCTAAATAATTTATTTGAAAACTCACATACACGTCACGCAGACTCACGCCTACTGTGTGTGTGTGTGTGTGTGTGTGCGTGTGTGTGCGTGTGCGTGTGTGTGTGTGTGTGTGTGTGTGTGTGTGTGTGTGTGTGTGTGTGTAAATGTAAAGGTGTGTCTGGCCAGGGACACATGAGAGGACACACTAGGAGTCCACAGAGGTATAGAATGACTGACACCAGATACACATGTGTTTTCTCATTTAACATGTCCTAGAATACCTGCTGCTTCAGGTTAAAGGACTTAGAGGAATAAGATGGAGGGTGTCTGACACCCTTTACACACACAAACATCACAGACAAAATGTACCCTCCCACTAACCAACAAATAACCACAGAGCCACAAACACCTTTGCTGTTTGAGAAAGAAACCAAACACAAGACTTCTTTCCAATTGGCACTCATTCAGCTTTTTGTTCTTGGTTGCCTACCTGACCACCCTTTCCGCACTCTACTCACTTCCTGTAACGTTAAGCACAGCATAAGGCAATTTAAAGCAAAACGCACTTAAATTTAAAATTTACACAATCAAATACAAACATTGGTCACACATAGATCACTGTGCCTCATGACAGCCATTCATTATAAACACATTCTTGTTGTACAAAAACATATCAACATAGACACTCTTCTCTGTGTCTTACTTCTGGCTTGCAGCAGGGGGCAGCTGTAAGGAATGTATGCACTAATTCTGTGGGTCTGACCCTAAAACACAGAGACTTTAACCTTTTTTATACACCGTCCCCTTGTTTGTCCAGCCCAAAAGACACAAAAGTTTACATAGGCCTAAAATCATTTGATCTGATCTAGAATAACAAGACAATCTCCCTCGAGGCTCAAACAAGATCTCAAGACTGTGATCAGGGGTTAAAGGTCACACCTCACAGCAAGGTCAAACGCCTTTCTGGGGATATATATCTTTGGGTTAGCACTGACTAACAACATTGACCGGTTTTGAAGCATTTGCACACAGGAGCTTGACAACAATGACCGATATAGAGCTGCAAATTCCTCTCCACCGGTGATGTAACCATCTGATAAGGTCAGAGCTCAGCAGAGGAGTTCACTGGTAATATGTGACTAAGTGCAGCAATCGCACGACTCAAAGGCACTGAGTCACACTGTCACATTTACAGCCTACGGGCTGTTGTAAAAAGCCCACTCTAGAAGTAGAAAGTGGCACTGCTGTATCCTCTAGTTCAACACCAGCAGCCCCTCCTGGCCTTTGCTCTCCTGCAGTTTTCCATTGAACTTCTTGTACAACCTAGCTGCACAATTATACTGGGAAAGAACACCCTAAACAGGCACACCCAGGTCTTACAAGCCAGCACATATACCCACATATACAACAGAGTGCACTCACACATACACACTGCCCTTCAAATAGTTTTTCGCAGCCTTTTATTTGGCTGCACGCCCGGTGGTTAGAGTGTTTCATTTTTCCCTGTGTATGGAACTGGGCAGCTGTCCAGACGCACACACAAAGACAGCGAGAGAGGCAAAGAGGAGGGCGGGGGGAGTACCAGCAGAAAAACAGGAGAGCGTTGCCTAGACCCGTTTGCAATTGAGCCTGATACGTTCCTCTTTCTCCCTTTCGCTCCTTGTCACATACTCTTCTTGTGCCCTGTGGCCTGGTGCGCCATGCCCCCCACCCCCAAACTCCTGGTCCCTTCTTTTCTTCCTCTTTTCTCTTTTGGACCTGACCATTCTCCCCCTGTGGGAACTACACCTCCTCTAAGCCTTGCACCCCGCGCTCCATTCACAGCTCCTCTTGCCTGTGATCTGACAGTCCTACATACACACACAGCTCCTCTGCAAACAAACACCATGAATACTAACATGGCTTTGTGTCCATGGCACTTGGGTAGAAGGGGTGGGGGCTGTTAAGAAAAAAAGGAGGGAAACGCAGTGGTAGAAAAAAAGAGAAAAGAGGAGCTGTAGCGCTGTGTTGCTCTTGTGACCACTCTCACAGACCCCCTTACCCTCCCGTCCCTGTTCCACGTTTCTCTCGTTCTTCCCACCAGTTCTCTCGGGAATAAAGACTTCCATTCATGTGCCTGTGGAGACCCACAGCAGGGGAGAGAAAAGAGGGAGGAGAAGGGGTAGGAAAGTTTTTTTTGGGGGGCTGTTAGGGGGGTGGGTTCAAGGTGGGACACTTTGTGGATCAACCAGATCAGGTCCAAAGTTTTCACTACTTTCAGCCAATTACTATTTCGATGGTGGCATGCATGCCAGCCAAACCATTTTCTGGGAAAGTTGTTTGGGAAAGTTTGAAAACTGGGCTCTATTCAAAACTCAAAATGCTGCAAGGTGTAGCCTCTGCAGCCAAAAATAAGCTTAATTTTTATGCATATAAAATGACACCAAATATGTTTTGTAGTTTTAATGCACTGCACACTCTCCGGCATCCACAGCAATCCTTTACACGAGAGCTCCTAAAGATAGCAGCAAAATACCCAAGAGTCTCCTTGTCACACTGTCTTTAGACACGCTCAGCCCATGATGACTCAATCTAAACAAAAGACTGTGATTGGCTGAACTCAAGCATGTTATTACGGCGCAATCTGAGGATTTTTTTTTGCATAGTAATTACTGATGCATTTACATGCTACACAAAGTATACATCTAATAATCCATGCTATTAGCATTAATAGTGTTTGAGCAGGCGTATTTGAGCTTGTATGAATGTGAACAGCTTTAAGGGGCACATGAGAAGAGTTTGTTCCGAACGATTATCACTAGGGATTATGAAGCAATTGTTCCTTTCATTTAAAGAAAACATAGAGAGGATTTGGTCCTATACTGTGCTTGTAAACAGGCTCTATGCTTGTTTAAGTGGATATAGAAAATTATTTTATTGACATGCCAAACCCTAAATACAATATAAAACCATAGGAATGTATTCCTCATAATACTCTGTGTACTATATGACCCAATCAAATCTATTGTGTGCAACAGGAAGCCATTAACGGCCAATGAGCTGCTCTAAGTCCTAAGGGATGGCTTCCTGTGTGGAATGATGGGTAATTCAAGACAGAAGTTGTGCTAAGATTAAACACTTCCTCTCAGGGAAACAGTGCTGTGTAAGAGCCATGCCCCCCTTCACTGATTAGTCATTTAAAACTCTGCATCATACTAAAGCAGACTGGAGTGTCTGAGGAGCGTGGCAACATGAACTCGTCTGTGTTTCCCACGCAGATGCAACAAAATCATGGATCATGCCCTACACTCCTACACTTTCCTTAGGCTTAGGCAATGAATTTCAAAAATAGAAATAATAATGTTTAAACTACTGCTTTGTAGAGAACCACAAATAGTCATTTTTTTTTTTTAGAAAGTGCTCAAATCTATGAAAATTATAACAGCCTGAATAGGGATAACAACAAAAACAATCAATATAAATCTAGGTAAAATGTTTAATTCATTATATTGACTTGAGGTCATATTGTAAATCCCCATGACTTAGGTATGTACTAAATAAACAGTACATACCTACAAGGCTGTTTAGTCTGTGAAGTTTAACTGGAATCACTTAAGTCAACATATTTTTCTCAAGTCTTCAAATGATCTCCGCTTGCAACATGGAGGGTGAGTTCAGAGCCTCAGTAATGACATCTTCTGTGACAAGAAGAATGGGCAAAGTGAGACACAATACTCTTAACCAATCAGACGGGCCGCCTCCCCTTAGGCCCCCTCAAACTAACAATGGCGCTTTGTATGAGGCTGCACTCCACTCACACGCTTACAGACAGGCTGACCAATGTAGGATCCCACCTTTTGACAGACAGTCACAGAAAATATTGAAAAATAGTTACCTTTCTGGAGCAGTGCAATGATGTATGTGAGCATTTATCAGACAACCTGCTTTGGTTTGAATGTGTTTTCTAGCAGAGCCAGGCACATGACTGCAGCTGGCCCCCTCTCCCTCATCGAAAGCAGTACCCCTCCTAGTTGTAGGTGAGAGGTCACACGGAGTGGCATTCCTCTCGATCTGAGAGAGAGCCTCCGAGTGTTGTACCAAACAGAAGGGGCCACGGCACAGAGTCAGAACAGCACAGGCTGGTTAAAACACACTCACACAGGGCAGGTTAAAGATGAGGAGCATGAGACACAGGGGAGATGGGACGGGTGTATGTGCGTGTACTGAAATGGACCACTAAACAGAAGACCCTTGTGGCTCTTCCCTGCTTCATAACCACAGCTGTTTGTTTAGTCTAAGATGTCCCATGGGACAGACACACAGACATAAGGACAGACAGGACACATTTGTATCATTTATTCATGTACGTATTCATACTTAGAGGACAACCAGCCTAAATAAACAGCACTGTGCAGAGTGAATATTTAACAAAGCCTAGCACAAAAACCTAAGAAGTATATTAACCTATCACATTATAATAAATAAACCAGTGAATCTACATTCCACAGTGTAGTAACTAAGACTATAAAGTCATATTGTATGTAAGTTAAAGATTAATGAGTTTACATAAAATAGTATATAGCGTAGTGGACTACAACATACTGTAGAAGTAAAATGCACTATGCAGAGCTTTCAGTAAAAAGCTAAGCGAATTTGATGATTGTGCGAGACTGATTCAGTTTAAATATCTCCACAATAAATGGTGTCTTCGCAGCTTTTAATTGATTTAACTGATGTCGCTGGTTCAAAATAATTTATCGGATTGGTTTACCTCTGTACTGTTCTCTCATTTTTCCTGTGGACTTACCAACACATGTATTTGCAAATCCTACTGGGTAGAGAAGTCCCAGACAGCTGATGGGACCATCAGATTTCACTGACAAACACACTTAGCCTTCAAGTGAGACACAGTGAAAGTCAATACTCTGCAACTGTTTCTCTTTTCCTTTGACTCCTATCATCCCCTTTGCAAACCCTTTGCCCTGAACATCATCTTTCTGCTCTGCCATACCTCATCCTAAACCACAGAATACACTACTCTCACAGACAAGAAGGAGACACATTGACTAACCACAAACACCAAAGTAACAAAGCAGAACTCATTAAGATCCGACTCAACATCATACATTACCACAGACAGGGGCCATCAAACATGGCCCTCCTACTGATAATCTCAGTTGTGTTCCACCCATTATCAGTCATTTTTAATCAAATGTAAAACTTTTATTCTACATACAAATATAGATTCTATATAAACTGCTATTACATACTTTAATCTGCTTTGAAAAGAAGAGGGAACACAACTCTCTTAACGGAATCAAATTTTTGCAAAATTGCAGATGTACTAAGAGTCTCTAAATATTAACAATGGAAAAGTTTTTCCATGTATTCATTGGACATTTCTAAGCTAAGCATCTGGCCTTTCTTTAAGTCCAAGTTACTGCCTCAGGTCTTCATTAAAATGTACCTAGAGCTAGACGGCCTATTATAGCCTGTTCACATCTGCCTGGAGAGTACTGGTGACCCACTGGGACGGGACACAATAGTCAATGAATAGGGCTTGACCTTTGGGACAGACTGAGAAGATGCTATGTGTGTGTCTGATTGAGAAATTAGCTACACTTCCAAACAAATGGTCAGCCGCGCAACCACATGCACACCTCAAATCCAGCCCCGAGGGTAAGAAAGCAAAGACCAGACTGCAGTTGGTTCAACCCTGACCCACGCACACAAACAAACAATGCACACATATTCAAAGCAAGACACTGAAGCTTACATAACTGCAGTGATGCCCAAGCTATCACTTCAAGTTCTGAATGTCCACTGGGGTCAAAGTTCATCTCTTCTGGGCCAGGCTGTGTTGCTTTTGTTGTGTATGACTTGTCTGGGTATATGCACGTTTACTAGAAATTACCTTGCAGAGTCATACATTGTGATAAACTGCAGCACTAGGAACACTACTGTGGAGCTGATTTAAGAGCAGTTTTTTTGTCCAACGCATTGTCTGTGATAGAAAAATGAGTTTTGGCTTTCCTCAGGTCTGCTACAGAGATCAAAGGTTAGATGCAATGGGGTGTGTTTCAAAGTGTACAGAGTGTGTATGGGGTCAGACACAGATGGACAGCTGGTGTTTGAGCGGTGGTAAATCACTCACCCCTCCCCAGCATGCAGACACACACAAACACTTACACACATGTCCCATCCCCCATCGACCACAAGAAAACGCCCCTAAAGCATTCCCTGCTCTTCAGACTGTGCGCTGAGGGCACACACACATCCAAATAAAACCTTTTATTTGCACCAAAATGACACACTAAAAAAAAGACCCAGAATGACAGTTTGATCAAGCCATATTAGAGGTGACCCTTCAAGTCATGCAAATTCATAAATCAGTGGAGGATTGCTCTCCTTGGGACGCTTGCACACACACATCCGTCTATTTTATGAGCTCATCAAGTCCCTCAGGTCACCAACTGCCATCTCAGCCAGGGATAAAAAAGCTCACATCAAAAGGCTAACCATCTCGCACGCATGCACACACACTTGGCATTGCAACTGTGGCAGCATTAATTTTCTTGTGAATACACTTGACTAACACATAATAATCCCAAACACTGCTGGGAGACCACCAAGTAGCAACACGCACACAGCCAGGAGGACCACCAAGCGCTGGGGCTGTCAAGACAAGATAAGTGTGCATATAGCATCAGGGTTTGGTGTACATCCACTAATACACAATCTTTACAAACATACACTAACAACAACACACAGGCCTAGCCTCGACTCTTGGAAAAGCTCTGGCTTATCTTTCGCCACAGATAGCAAAATGGATTAAGAGGCACATTTGGCACGTCCAGAGAGCTGGACAGATAACCAGAAAAACACTCTCTAACTGCAATCACCGCTTGACATGATTTGTGTGTGTATTTGTGTCTATGTAAGATAGAAAGAGAGAGAAAGAGCATTTTAGCTTGTTGTCTGTGCTTCCCAATGCATAACCACTGGCCTAATAACTGAGTCTAAGACTGTGTGTCTGGGGGAGTGTTGCAGTGGCTGACCCAGGACTCTGTATGTTAGAAGACATGCATTCATCTTCTAAATGCACACAGCAAGCCCAGACAAAGAGAGTGTGTGAGAGGACGTCCAGCATGTGCGTGATGTCAGCTGGAGACAGAGAAGGGGAGCCCATCATATCCTGCTTGTGTGCATCTGTCCTCCAACACAGCATGTTTGCTGAGTAACCCCCTGCTCATAGATGCCTACTATGAACATGAGAATGGGAGACATTCCCTTTGAAAATGACAGCCATGATTTAACACCCCTCCTCATCCCTTTCACACTGTCATGCTTTATTCAAATGGACTTTTATGAGTGCTTTAAACGTGATAGGATCTTTTCAATAAAATTCTTAGTTTTATAACAATCTTGCTCAGTACATACTTGAAGAAGTGTTTTCCCTAAGTTGGTTTTAAATGTATCAAGTGCTTCAACTAAGGGGTTTAAGAATGAACAACTACTTTATATAGAAGTATCATTTGGGGAGAGTAGTAATATTTAATTTAATTGAGTTTACGTGCCAAAATAAAGCAACATATGTATAAAACAAAAAAATTTTGATATATTGTATAGGTGTAATTCAGTTGTAAATTGTATGAATTAAATCTTATGCAACAATAAAGGAGAGACTAACATCCAACATCTATGTATTCAAAGAGAGTCTGGACTTAACACTGGCATGTCTATGTGTGCCACTGCTTTTGTTGCTACAAGCAAGCTTTTTTTTCCACCATTTTACATGTTTGCCTACTTATCTGGCTGTCTGTCCTTTTCTTTCTCTGTCTATTAGAGTCAAATCTCTGTCTTAATGGCCATCTATTGTATGCTGCCTCTCCCCCTTCTGCACATGCACACTCCCTACGAGGGGGCCCCTTAACCAGGCTCTCCATATGCCTGACCCCCACCTCTTCTTTCCACAACCCCCTTCTCCTCTCCTCATCTCCTGCTCTGTCGCTGCTGCTGTGGCAGCGGCTGCTGCCCCATGCTACCATCTGCTACAAGACAACAGAGGGCAAAAAGAGGGAAACCGGGATTGAAAGGGATAGAGACACGAGGGATGAAAAAGCAAAGGGTAATGTTGAAAAGGAGGGATAGACACAAGATAAAGAGTTTGAAAAAAGGGAAAATTGCAGATGTGGACATACTAAAAAAAAAAAAAGAAGTTGTCCATCGGCTCCCCCTCTAGACACACAACCTTATACACACCACAAAGAGCGTATTTAACCTCCACATACACAGAGACAAGACAGAAGAGGGACAGCTCACCCTTGCTCTTTAACCCGTTCCTCTCCAGTGAGCCTGCCTGCATTACACTTGTGGGGTGGCAGGTGATGGTTGGGTTGAAGGAAAAAGGATGTGGTAAAGGGGGGGGATGGGGGCATGATTGAGGGACGAAAGCTTGAAACTGATCTCAATCAACACTAACACATCCCATCCTCCCCTCCCAAATCCTAAGACCTCAATAGAGACCAGCTTGCTGCCCCTGTCACTATGACAACCTCTGTGTCAATCATACTATAGCAGTGGGCTTTCTAAAGGGGATCATGCTGCTGATTGCCTGACATTGTATTGTGGGGTTCAGTTCCTTTCATAGTACTAAACCCAACTACAATTTTGTCTTTTAAAAACTAACAGCAGGTTATGTACATGTTTAAAGAGTACTGTAGATGACTTGAAGATGTCAAAACAATAGCTACATAAACCAGCTTTTTTGTTTTATTTGACCAAATGTAAATGGCCAAATAATTTGACTTTATATAATAAACAATACAGTTGGCTCAGTGAAACTCACAAAGCAGACTAAAAATATATTAAAAAAAGCTTTAAAAATGTCAGAAATCCTTAATTCCTTTAAAAAGGAAAAAAAATGAAGCTCCAGATCCCTAATACACCCTTCATGTAGTTCTAAGGACCAATTTAATTCAAGCTTAAAATATAAATGTATGCTTATGCTTTATGTGAAGAAAAGCCAGCGCTAATTCCTGAACCCATTTGATTCTGTGACACCTTCACTCATGTTGTGCCTGACGAGCTCAGTGACATCAAGATGGTTGTCAGGTTTGGACACACACGCCACGGTGTAGGTCAACAAACACGGCAAACACCATATTCCCCCAAGGACCTGTCCGTACACAGAGTGACACAATCCAATGCTGTGGCAGGACTAAAGGGTGTGAAGGGGCGTAACCCTAAAAAGCTGATTACACTAGAGAAGAGGAGACAGGAAAAGGTGCCAGTGTATATGACCACAAATGGAGAGAACAGACAACAGCTGTCACTTGCTTATGTCAACTCTATTCTCAGCTCTTGTGCATATGTGATCTAAGCTAGCCCTTGCTGGTTTCAATTACACAGCAAACTTTGACCCTACCATGTGTAACCGTGCCTGGGAAGAGGCTACTTTACAGAGGCAGGTATAGAACAACACAAAAGCCAAGCAGTATGGCATGCTTTACACAACACACTTTCAGTTGTGTTTCAACTGAATGATATATTTCATATATATATATATCCTACTTTCAGCACCCTACTGGTGAGCAACTAAAAGAATGAAATGAGTTCTAAAAGGAGCATTACACTGCACTGATTGGATGACAGAGAACTATCAGATCACCGGGGTCAAAATAGGAATCAATTTAATGGCAACATGGCAAGGAGCACCGTGTAACTTTTCGCCCCAAAAATGTATATTCTCAAAATCATTTAAAAGTTCTGAGATGTGAGATCGGTAGAATCATGCCTATCTCATTGACACAACACTCTCCATCTCAAGAGATTACCGGAGTGACACACAGAGTCGTAGTTGTAAAAAATTTACTAAAATTACCCTATTTCGGGTATTATTATTATTATTATTATTATTATGTTTTTCCTTCAAAACTTGAATAGTCTCTACTTGAAAACAAACATCTGCGAATTTTGTGCCGCTGTTGTAACACAGTCTGTAGGGAGATCTGCGCCCTCTACTGACTAAACGTTACACAGCGGCGCTTTAAACAAAGCCTGTGTTCTTGTGTTGCACTAGAAATAACTATAAACTATAAATCTTTATTTAAAAAATTTCACACCACCACTACCCAACCTACAAACCCCACTGTGGAAAAGCCAACCAGACAAGTGGCTGCCATTTCAAACCATGTGGTACCACTTTGTGGAAACAGGCCGAAGTGAACAAGAGACTTCACACATGCTACTTCTGATAAAAAATAAAAAAAAACAATCCCATGAGTAAGAAGCAAATGGTGACAACTTACCCTTTTCCGAGGCGGTCCTCGTTCTTCGTCTTTTGGAGCCCGTCCTCCTCCTGCCCCCCCAGATGCTCGCCCCTGACGCACACTTTTGCCTTCCCCCACAGGCGGCCTAATGGTCATCCTGATCTCTGGTGGGCAAATGTAGTTCTTAAGGCGTATTGGGAGCTTTTTAGTACGCTTGGTGGTCTGAATCTTTAACTTTAGACTTCCTTCCTGGAAACTTGCTTCCTTGATGGAGAACTCCTGCTCTTCCAGAAGGCCCTCCCCCTGCTCCTCTAACCCCTCCCCTTCACTGATTGCACCGTTAATCACATCATCACCACGTAACAAACTGACGGATCTAGTTCCTTCCTGGTCATCTTCATTTGGCCCCGGCCTTCTTCCCTGTAACTCCGCCTCTTTGGGTCGGGCCGAGCCAACCAGTTCCCGTGGCTCCATCCACTCTCCGGCCAGAACCCGTGAGGATGGGGGAAACCTAGGGGCAGCTAGAAACAGTAGTGTAATGGACGGTCCTTTTTAATAAGCTACTGTCAGCTACTGAGGTTGGGTGGATTGTCCCACAGGAACACAGCAAAGCCAGGGACAGTCTGCAAAGACAACAGGTAATATGATTAAAAGAGGGTTAACTATTTCTTTCAACATAAGGGCTTACATTTAGGTACTACCTTTCAGCACACAACTGCATACTGTCATCAACATCATCCATCACTGCAAGACATGCTGCTACACTTTATATTCACTACACTGTCTTCACAATAACTTTAGTTTTTGTACTAGCCAAATTATTGATTAGGATTGATTATAAACAAAAGGGAATGCTTGCACGTAAAAAATAAAGATTTTAGGTTGAAGTTTTTATTCATTGATATAGGCTACTCAAAATATGTAAACATTGCCATGTGTTCAAACACTAATTACTTTGGCTACATTGTTGAAGGCATTTAGTGAGGCAAGCCAATATTCAATATTACTGGCTCTAAATAAATCAGTGTGGCCCACAGTTATATCCTGTTTGAAACCACTGCTATGAAGTACTAATTACCAATAAATAAAGATTGCAGTTAAAATTTTGCCCCCAGTAGGTACTTTTTTTTTCATTAATGAGTAAAAAATAAGACATTCTTCTTCTCTGATGCAAAACCAGCTGAAGTTAGCCTGAGGATTGAAAACTGAAAAGTCTTTTTTCTGTCCACCAAGGCAGGGAGGGCGGAGGGAATCATGCAGGGGGGAAAGGGAAGGCAGAGGAGAAAAATGGAGGGAAGGAATCTAAATTCTTTCCCCAGATGTGGTTTACGAGCTGCTCTAGAAAGAAACAGCGTCTGAACTGTTTCACACACGCATGCAGTGGCATTGCCATACACATAGTACATAAAAAAAACATATGAACATGAATAAATACACATGTAAGTGATAATGTTGCTGTCAGATTTCACCTCTACCCTCTCGCTCCCATTAGGAGTTGTGGCAGCCATTTCTCAAAGGACCAGAGCACATGCAGTCACAGTTATATATTACATGCTCACAGGGATACATAGACACTTAAAGTTACACTATGTTCCTAACACACCACCGTATAAACAGAAAGCAACCAAAACAAACAGTGGACTACACTTCTCAGCGCAGCTCCAGGGAATCCCATCAGTCAATATGACATGAGGCATGACTGAGCTGGAAGTGGGGAATGCTGTCCCACATACTGAGCTTTGACTGACACTGTTTATACTGATGTCAACCCAGACTAGACCACGATCTTCACACATCATGAAGGGAGTAAACGCTTGCTGCTTCTTCCAGACGTGCAATGACCACATGAGGTTTAAGGCACTAAACCCATTGTACACTAACAGTTTGGACTATGTTCATTGTACCAGCTAACGCTACTGTACTAACAGCTGATCCCCATCATAATACCCAACACACTAAACAACACATGCTTAGAGTGTGATTTGAATAATCATAATCCACAGCAACATTTTCACAAACCCATCAAATTAACCGCTGATATGAATAGTGCAGAATGTAAGCAATTTGTATTTTATTCGTTGAGGCTTGGTAAAGCACCGGTGTGGTTGTTAGATAACTCAACAGCTTGCTCCATTTCTTATTCCTCTAATGTCAGCTTGGTGACTCGTCCTTATGGCATGTGTGAAAGCCACCCTGTCTGTCATGTGACCAGTGACAATGACAGGAAAAAGAGACAGCTGCCAAAACCAACAGCACACACACTGAAGAACAGCCTTATCTAAAAAACATGACCTCCACTTACTGCGCTGTTGGTGCTTTGACACTGTATATCAACTAAGTAGTATCTGTCTATTAGTAGTTTGCTCAAACATACTGTGTAAAGCCCTTAGACGGGTCATGGCTACTCCTCCCTCCCTGCCCACTGCCCTAAGCTGTGTTAGTGCCCTGTTACAGGCAGACAGTTGGAGAGTTTATGTAAGACTGACCCCTCTTCGGGCCTCTCTTGCCTGGCTTGAGGCTTACTGTCTCCTCTCCCTCTCTCCATTTTTTACACGCAAGCATACACACCTCAACAAGCGTCAGACAGCAGGATGATTGTGAGAAGCCAGCCTCACTGCATAAATAGCTTTATTATGTTCTCAAAATTGCTAACACTAATTAGACCTGGCTTTTCTTTTCAATACCATAAGGTCATTTCCCGATCTACATTTGAAGAAGCGACACTACAAAATGATTTGGAATATCCCTGGGAATTAAGACAACAACAAATAGCAATAGATTACTCATGCATATGACAAAGAAGAAGGATAATGACAGGGAGAAAAAACAGTGGTGGAACGTGTGAGTGCAACGGGAGAGAAGAGATGGCAGCAGAAACACAACCTTTTAAGGCTGCATACCCAGCAGCCCATTGCCTGAGGTGGGATCGCAAATAGCTCCTACACACATGCAGACAGATGCGCACACATCCACAAGCTCACCAAAACACCCATGTGATTGGACAAGGTGAAATGTCTTCTTTCCCTCAACATAAAGGCATGTACGTGTCAGAGCATCTCACGGATGATAAACATCTATTTTTGCTCTGTTATACTAGATCTCTATTGAAACAGCATCACATAAACTAATGTTTGATCTTTGATGCAAAATTAAAAATAATGCTTCTTGTCTTGTCCTTCAAAATCCACAGGGCACAGATACCTGTTTTAAAACGCAAAGCTTTTAGTCCTTGCAGAATTTCTACAATGTCCCATCTAAGCCCATTGTGTTTGTAAGTGTCATTATGAACTGTATTAGCATAGGACACACCTGTGATGGATGGGCAGCAGACATATGTAAGAACACTCATACACATATGCCATGTGTGATATGGCTGTAATCTAAAATGATGGAGTGGAAGCTTCCACAAGCATGCACCTCTTAGTAAGCCATATGCAGGTATCACTAAAACCATCCTCACCTGACTACCCCTCACTTAGAGATGAATATTAAAACATTTAAACTGCTGCAGAATCCACAAAATGGCTGTCAGCAAAAACACCTCCCATGCTCCCCAACTGTCTTCCTCCTTCCCCACACCTCACCAACCTCTGCTCACTTCTCTCCCCTCGCTCTCCCTCCCTTCTGTGTACTCTGCCAAAAGGTGCTCCAGTGCTGATACTCTGTTAGGAGTGCCTGCCAACAGTTAGATTTGTCCTTGGATCTCGTTCACATTCCCTCCTCCTGCGCTGTGTGATCCTATTTCAACCTGAGGTATCCAGCTCTCCTAATCAATTTCTCATGCTTTAATCTAAAGGTGCTATGGAGATCTAATTTCCTAATACAAGGTTTATCAGCCTACTGAATATAGTTTGCGCCACAAAAAGCTGCTGGAGTTTCAACTCTCTAAACCTGTTAACAAGACAAGATCAATGGTCCCATCCCATTTCAATCACCTCAATTATCTCCCCACTGCACTTATCAAACATTCATTCATCAGTCAATTACTCTGCAATAACCTGTCATGCTATTTGTTTTGCACAGCTCGCCACACTTTATGTCCCATCTTGTATCACGAGACGCCACATTCAATCACTTCCATTTACTTTCTCCAACATGTCTTGCACACAGTTTGCCATCACAGCTGTCCACACAGTTTCTGGCTTTCCCTCCTAAGTCATGTACAAATGCTGGTGTAGTCATTTAGAAATACAGCCAGGCTGAAGAGGTAGCCCTGGCATGCAATCAACCAATGGCATGCAAGGTGGACGTCATTAACATTCAAATGTATTCAGATGTAACAGAGTTCCGGTTGATTTTGAAAAGGGAAAAATAAAGCACACGTGCAGACTGAACTTCCTCTGACTAACATGTGCAACTGTATTAGATAAAATAACTCCAAAAAAATGACACATAACAATAAAATCCATGATTATGGAATGACCTTTCATCATTCATTCACTTTTTCTTTCTTACTATTATTTTTTTAATGGTGCCAGTGGAGAGGCATTACGTACACTACTTTTACACTACAGCATCTAGCGTTAAAGTAGAGGAGCACTAGAGTATATCCGCTGCTTGTGTAGTGGGCACTTCATCCTATTGACCTTATTTGCTGATTTATCTTGTTAACAAGGCAACAATGTGTACACACTGAGTAGAGGAGAATGGAGTGAGCTGTCTACATTGGCTACATGTGCCTGGTCCATTTAGGCATGCGACTACAACCCTTGCAATGAAACTATCACTGATGGTAATAAAATGGTAGGCACGAAGCAGAAAATCTTGTGGCTGCGCAAAAGGTGAGCCCTCAGGAGATCACAACCACAACATGGCCAAAAAACAGACACAGAAATAATTCAGGTGTGGAATGTGGCCAGTAGAGCGGAGCTACTTACCCATGTCTAATGTTGTCACACAGTCGGCTGGTACGTGTAAATATTTTATCAAAATCATTTACAATCCATTTAGACACATTTTACACATGCGACAGATGAGCTGACAGTCTCCCTGGGAGCTGTCAAACGGTGCCACAATATATGGAGACAGAAAATACGTAGAAAATGGCGTCAGCGAATTTGGAAAAGAAAAGGAGGCAAAAAAAAAAAGATTTGCAGGCGAGGTGATGACAAAATCAAGGTAGAAGCACGGAGGGGAGGAGGAAAATCCAATCGGAAACTTGGCCCTTGTGTCCAATTCCTCAGTGAAATGGGATCTTTGAAAGGTCTTGCTGGTTTGCTGGCGGCACAGTGCCCGATGCCGCGCAGGATAGCTGGTCACTCACAGAACTGCGCAGCACTGAGATCCCTAGCAAATCCGCTACACAGTGGCGAGAGGAGGAGGAGCAGGGCTATTACTGCAGTCAAAACAAGCACGCATCCGACTACAAGACCAAATCCAGCCGGGAAATGTCAGCGACAGGAGCGCGCTTTGAGCCTGAGGTCCACAGTGCGACGGAAGGGCTGAAGCTCGCTTTCTCGCCGGCTGCACTGGTCAAGGATTTCTCACTCTCTCCGTCTGTGTGTCTTACTGCTTTTCTGCTCGATGAATGTCAGGTCCTGGAGCCTGGTGTCTGGTAATGATCTCACCCACCAGACTGAACGCTTATGGCAGAGCAGAGCGAGGCGAGTAGAAAAGAGGAGAGGAGGAGCGACACCGCCTCCACCTGGCAGCGAGAGGCCCAGCGAGTTTCTGTCTCTCCAGCCTCCTCTCATACAGTAGCCTGCTTCAGCTTCTGTATGGAGCCTCTCATTCCTGAGCAACTTCATCACTGAGACACGTCTGAACAATAATCCCCACTATATGTAGCCTATAAGATATCAACCATGTGCCTCACAAAACAACAAGTGTAATTGAATTAGGCCATACATAAAAGAGCAATTAATGTGTTATGATAGTTTTTCCATATTATATATTACTTCTTGTATTCATTTGTGTTATGTAATGATTGTATTGCAAATTAATTTATTGTCATTTTATATTTATATTTGATGCTCTTCAAATATAGACTTTATATAATACAGGGTCGATGAACATATTGGCAATAGCATAGTTTTATTGTATATACAGCCTACTCTAATATCAAGCGTGTAAATGTAGGGTAAATGTTGTCACTTTGCTTTCACACTTGTCACAGGAAGTCCAGGTCTTTCTGTGAGTGGGCCCCAGTACCGGTATCTTAAGTGTAGGTGTGAGCTGGTGCTTTCCCCCCTTGTCAAAAATAGATCACCGTGGAAAACTACATTGGGTCTATAGGCACCGTATTCTAAAATCTACCACAAATACCTCATTGTCAGTTTGGTCTTTATCACAACCCCATGCAAAACTTCCTCATATTGAAAACCTCCTTTAACATTAACAAGCAATGCAAATGATGTCACAGTGACCTTTCTCTTTTGGTGTCCCATGGCTCCCAGCTGTTAATGATCCCTTGGTGTGTGACTCTAAGCACTCACTAGGAGATATTTTTTGGCTCCATCACATGTAAGCAGGGCTTTTTTTTAGGCTTAAAATCAGCAGTTTGGATGTTGCTCTTTTTGTTTCACCTGCTGTGGCACATTGACTTGAAAGAATCATGTGTGTGTGTTCAAGCTGGGCCGGACTGAGTGTTGATCAGTGTTTTTATAGCCACAGTAAATATATAATTCTCATTTGGGCATTTCTATTTAAAGCAGGTTATTGTGCAGTCAGTTGAAAGATTGATGAAAAATAACACGCTGAAGTTTAATAGTAGTCTAGATGACGACATGTATTTTAGAGATTTTAAGCATACTATATTAAAATACCTTTGAATAATAAACCTGTGTCATGTGTGTGTTTATATTGATTTAGGATGTGTGCAAGAATACAAAGAGACCCCTGAGAGTGAGGTTTCAACAGCTGCTCCCCAACAACCAATCAATCGCAGTGTATCTGTAAACATTACACACACACACACACATACACACACAGACACATACAGACTGCACTCTCTTCTTGTTTCCATGGATACCAGATACAGGCAGCCAAGAGGGAGCAGTTTTCCAGCTTAAACTGTAAATATTGAATTATGATGGGGAGGAAAGACACAGCAGTGGAAGGCCTGAATGATCTAAATATCTCCATAATCCTCTCATCTCTAGTCACTGCAACAGAAAATCCACTGCATCATTCATGTTCATCAAGTTACACTACATAAAAAAAAAAAAAAAAAAAAAAAAAATATTACAGACTCTGCTGTTTATCTAACTCTCTAAGACAGACTGGATTCTGCCCTGATTTCAGATTCAATAGAAAAAGCCACTTCCTTAAACACTTTTATGTGGCACACTATGAAAGTATGAAATCTTAAATGCATGTGATGAACGCTATTGTACATTTCAAGTGGGGCCCCAAGAGAAAATATACTGAAAAGACCACACAGAACCATTTCAAATGGTGATTTTAAATTGATGATTCACCCACATTGTGAATAATACAGGCAAGGAAGTGCACAGAGCTAAGATAATAATGGCATACAAATTTTGAAAACAAAGCTGTAGCACTTGACTGCTCTGGAAATACGAGCACTTAGACACAACACACTAACCTTGAGCTGACATTGTGTGCAGAAGAGACTCACGTTTAATCAATGAAGGGCTTTTTTCAGGGAGTCCACTAATCTCACAGGGCAGTGGAGGGTTCATCAGAACTTAGAGACCCCTGGGACTGACAGAGCTAATGGGGTTAGCTCACAGTAAGGGAGACACTCAGAGGTTTGTGTGTAGTGTGCAATGCATGACAGTGAACATGCAGTGTGTGTATTACATTGTTTTCTGAGAGCAGTTGCGTGCTTGCATACAGATGTGTGCAGTGTCTATGTGCATCACAAGGAGAGAGGCCCATGCTGATAGAGGGAGAAGTTAATGGGACGTGTGACAAGGTTGATTACTGGGGCCGCAGCGATCTGCCTGGGTTAATGAAGTAAATGACTTCTTGGATAACACACCACTGAGGTAAATTTTAGCTCCTGATACACTCAGATAAACCAAAATTGACGATTCTTCTACCTCATTTACCTTTCAAAGACATCAGTCTCAAACACCCCTTGGCCTTGTGAGTTGCTAGACAAGGTTTATTTTATTCTCCCAAGTAATCATGGGTTAGATTACCCCTAAAATACTTTTAGCAAGGTCCAGCAGTGAAAAAGAAATTTGGTTTTGTTGTAATATTAAGGCTCTTACACATTAACAAAAACTTATTTTTTAAAATAAATTTAGTCATAATTTTCATATATATATATATATATGAGAATTCTGACTAAATTTTTATATATATATATATATTGGGTACCTGTTTTCCATACCTGAAGCACTTGAAACTGCCAAACAAAGGCTCCAAGCCTTGGCCAGCCGCCTAACGAGGTACGCGAGAGAGAACGAAGCCAGAAGAATAAACTGGCTGTTCGCAACTCAACCTGCAAAAGTGTACGCTCAATGGCAGGGTAATAACAGCAGAGCAGACCCTCCAAGGCTGGAAACTGAACAATACTGGAAAAGTATATGGGAGAGGGAGGCATCACACAATAGCAATGCACAGTGGCTGGTGGCTCTGAGAGAGGACCACAGTAACCTCCCTGAACAGAATCCAGTTACCATCACAGCGGCAGACATCCAAGAAAGACTCTCAGGTATGAAAAACTGGACAGCACCGGGCCTTGACAGGATCCACACCTACTGGCTAAAGAAGCTCACTGCACTCACGAGCGCCTTGCAGCACAAATGAACCAGCTGCTAAGGGATGGGACGCACCCTGAATGGCTTACCGAAGGGCATACAAGGGCTCAGTGGTAGAGCAGTCGGCTTTCAACTGGAAGGTAGTGGGTTCGATTCCCGCTCTCCCCACAGTTCATACTGTCGTTGTGTCCTTGGGCAAGACACTTAACCCACCTTGCCTCGTATGAATGTGTAAGAATGTTGAGTGAATGTATGTGGTGATGGTCGGAGAGGCCGTAGGCGCAAAATGGCTGCCACGTCTCTGTCAGTCTGGCCCAGAGCATCTGTGGCTACAGTTGTAGCTTACCATCACCAGTGTGACTGTGTATGAATGAATAATGGACGGCCTGTAAGCGCTTTGAGTCCCTTGGTCCCTCGGGAGAAAAGCGCAATATAAATCCAATCCATTATTATTATTATTATTATTACAAGGGAAGGTAGTCCACACAGAAGGGGTCTCACTCCCAGAAGGAACAATAGCAGACATTGAGGATGGTTACAAGTACCTTGGAATACCACAGGCAAATGGCAACCTCGAAGAGGTAACAAGGAAAACAGCAACTGCCAAATACCTCCAACGAGTAAGGCAAGTCCTAAGAAGTCAGCTCAATGGCAAGAACAAGGCAAGGGCAATAAACAGCTACGCCCTGCCAGTGATCAGATACCCTGCGGGAATTATAAGGTGGCCAAAGGAAGAGATACAGATCACAGACCTTAAGACACGAAAGCTCCTCACCATGCATGTAGAGTTCCACCCCAAATCCAGCACCCTGAGACTGTAGCCGTAAAGAAGGTGGCCGTGGACTAGTGAGTGTGAGAGCCACTATCCAGGATGAAACATCCAAGATCCACAAGTACATCAAAGATAAGGCCCCAACAGATGACGTGCTCAGTGAATGTCTCAGGCAATGGGGAACAGAGGAAGAGGAGCTGGAGGAGGGACCATCATGGGAGGACAAACCCCTACATGGGATGTACCACCGGAACATAACTGAAGCTGCTGATATCAAGAAATCCTACCAATGGCTAGAACGGGCCGGACTGAAGGACAGCACAGAGGCACTCATCATGGCTGCACAGGAGCAGGCCTTGAGCACCAGAGCAATAGAGGCCCAAATCTACCACACCAGACAAGACCCAAGGTGTAGGCTGTGCAAAGAGGCCCCTGAGACAATCCAACACTTAACTGCAGGGTGTAAGATGCTGGCAGGGAAAGCCTACATGGAGCGCCATAACCAAGTGGCTGGCATAGTGTACAGGAACATCTGTACCATGAGTATGGAGGTCAAAGTGGGAAACACCTCCAAAGGTGGTAGAGAATGACCGAGCCAAGATCCTGTGGGACTTCCAGATTCAGACTGACAGAATGGTAATGGCGAACCAACCAGACATTGTGGTGGTGGACAAACAGCACAGGAAGGCCGTTGTGGTTGACGTTGCAACACCATGTGATTGCAACATCAGGAAAAAGGAACATGAGAAACTAGAGAAATACCAAGGGCTCAGAGAAGAGCTGGAAAAGGCTTGGAAGGTGAAAGCGACAGTGGTGCTTGTGGTCATCGGAGCACTTGGGGCAGTAACCCCCAAACTGGAAGAGTGGCTACAGCAGATCCCTGGAAGAACACCAGACATCTCGGTCCAGAAAAGTGCATTAATAGGAACAGCAAAGATACTGCGCAGAACCCTCAAGCTCCCAGGCCTCTCGTAGAGGACCCGAGCTCGAAGGATGAGACCATCCGTGGAGGGTGAAGGACAAAGTTTTTTTTATTTATTTTTTATATATATATATATATATACAATATACAGTTAAATTTAGTTTGTCATGAATACACATAATAAAAATGGTTTGCACATACTAAAGTAAACAAAAATTCTACAAATAGTGAAAAGCAATCTCTGAAATGCTGTATGGAAAAAACAACACAGATGGGAGCTAAGACATTAACAAATGCAGTTGACTGTTGACTCACTGCTGTTGTGTTTATATGATGAGATGACACTGTGCAAATCCCCCTTATACCCACAGGAACATTATCATATTGGAGTGTACACTGAGGCTCAGATCCAAGGAAAAAGGCGGAGAATAAAATGATTCTGACTAAATTCTAACAATAGCCTACTGAACTAATGATACCAATATGAGGAGTGTATATTGGTTGTACACACACAGAATGAAGGAAGATAATAACTTGATAATAACTAATTATTATATTAATTAATAACTTTGTTTGTCCTTCCAGCCTTTATTGTCATCTGAAAATAGTAAAGGACAACTGGTGGTGTTAAGAATGCAATCACAACTCGGTCAACGCCAAAAGACTGATATGCATTAGTGTATTTCTTATTAAGTATTCTGTATCTGCTGTAATTTAATATGGCAGAAATATTTATGCTTTAAATATTTTTAAACTTCACTGGGAGTTCGTAATTAGAGGCACATCTTTTACTTTTTCAGTATTCATTTGTGGTGGTTTTGCCTGAAACTTTACACCTCACACATCCACCCAACAACATCCTGTTGTGTTATAACTGTGCATGTGGTCAGATACAGCTGCGTGTGTGTGTGTGTGTGTGTGTGTGTGTGTGTGTGTGTGTGTGTGTGTGTGTGGGGCAGTAAGAAATTGAAACAAAGGGGAAAACTCCCTAGATCACAGAACACAGCCACATCCCCAAGACTGTGAGTAAAGATGTACAGCAGGTGCATGATACCGCAGTGATGCTGAATCATCTTGCATCTAGTCATTGAGTGGGTCAAGCTTCCTCTTAAATCTCATCTCTTTCTTTTATTGACCTTATATGTCAAAAAAGAGAGCAGATAACATACTAATGCCTCAAAGCACCTTGCACCTGTATAGTGCAAGACTAATGTTGGTCCACATAATATTTATTTTCTTTACACGAGTGATTTTGGCTACTCTACACTCTCTGGTAGAGTGTGTAAACATGAATAAACTAGCAGGGATGTGCACTTAAACCTAATATCAGTATCTAATAGTGGAATATGCAAACAAAATGCATAGTCTACAAAAAAAAAAAGACACCTGCATTTGTTGTTTACAGTACAACATGTGAATACTGTCCCGTTTGAAGCCCTTCCCAGCAGCAGGATGTGGTAGTGTGAACCGTCCTTGCACAAAAACACCCATTTAGTAAACTAACTAAATTTTAAAAAATAAATAAAAATAGTGTGTCTATTAAGTCCAATTATCTAACAATATCATTTGGTTTTATGTTGTAGCTGCTGGATGCCTTTGGTCACAAATCAAATATTAGTCTGGTGTTTGATTTCATGGAGACAGATCTGGAGGTAAGCCATCTTCAATGTTAATTAATACAATTATTACTCGGTCTCACTGTCTAGCTGGTTTACAGAATGAATTGGGTTAGGTATTGGGAGGTGTAAGGTTAAATAGTAGTGCAGTAATTATTGAAATGGCCGTATGGAAACTCTCGTCTATTAACTGTGTTCTAAAGGTTTGTAATAAAGTAAAGTACGCTGAATGCATTTGTTGTTTACAGTACAACATGTGAATACTGTCCCGTTTGAAGCCCTTCCCAGCAGCAGGATGTGGTAGTGTGAACCGTCCTTGCACAAAAACACCCACTTCCTATGATTTTGATAAACAGCATTGTGGTTTCACTCACCATAGATGCACAAATAAGCACACACATCTGTACTTTGCTCAACAAAATCACCATCTGCTATTGTGACACAAAGGCAGCACAATTTTATTTATTAAAAACTGAAAAACTATCAAATGTCTTCACCTGTTTACCTGTGACTTTAATGAGCTCAACAATAGGCAGGCTCTGTAGGCTTCCGTCTGAAACATGAAAGCCAGAAAAGGTTTAGATTTATAACAGTAGGCCAATTATTATATTTTTTTATTGTCTTCATGGTTGCATGGTTACATACTGCCCTGTCAGTCATATCTGTGAGCTGTCAGGATATTGGGATATGAATGTGAATGCTTCTGAGAGGAGAATAAGAGGGGTGTATTAGGCTTGCTGATCCTTCACAGCCCTCTTGTCAAGCTAAAAGTGAGAGTAAATGTCACTCGTGTGTATGTCCGTGTGTGTGTGTTGTGGAGGGTCAAAGGAGAGGAGCCATGCCTAATCCTGTGGGATGTGGGGGTATCTGCTGTGTATGGAGATGGGATGTAAGGATGTGCTCAACCGGGCATGGATCACAAAGCCGCTCTAACTGACAGAGGAGACTCCCGAGAGACGAGTGTCAAACTCAGACCAAAAAGTCAAACTGTTTGGGAATATAACAGAACAAGATCAAAAATATTCTACTTTTATTTGTTTTAAAAAATTCAAATTATAGTTCATATATAGACTAAGGTTTTTGTGGGGGTGAGCGATATCATAACCAGGAAGCCTTGAAACTGTGCTACTGATGCACTAAACTAAAAATTATAGCATTTTTGTGAAAACCTCTCGGACGAGTGAATATTTTACCTGTTTGACAAGTAGCCTACAGGTCAAGGCCTACATACCTAAAATACGTGTTAATTGGTGTTGTGCCAAATTAACCAGTAGATGGCGGTATTGAATAGTATGAGAATTACTTTAACCCGGAAAGAAACCATTACGGCCCTTTAACAAAACCGGAAGAACAGAACTGTCGGTGATCCGCTAGTATGGCACTTGATGTAAAATCTAGAGCCAAACGGTACGAGAAGCTGGACTTTCTCGGGGAGGGTCAGGTGAGCAGATAGTAGATGAATAAAATACGTGTTAATGCATCTTGTTAAAATAAAGGGGGTCTAGAGATATGCTGACAGTGCGGCAGGATGCTAACAAGTGTTAGCTGGTTGTCAGTGTCAACAAAGCCATGATGCATGCGTTGCTGCTCATTGTAGTTATAGCTACAACGACACGTCTAATTATTGGCTTACTCCCTTTCTCCTCTAGTTTGCCACAGTCTATAAAGCCAGAGACAAACACACTGACACAATCGTCGCCATCAAAAAGGTGCAAATATTGGCATCCCTCATGTCATGTAAAGCATATGAGAAATAGACAAAGCCACTAAAAGTGTGTTTTCTCCCGCAGATAAAGGTTGGTCACCGAACTGAGGCTAAAGATGGTGAGTGCCTACTATTAATCACCCTTCTTTTATTTTTAGTCACATGTTGCTGGTAGTCAACTGTTATTTACCGTAAAATGTTTTCCTTCAGGTATTAATAGGACTGCTCTTCGAGAGATTAAACTTCTACAGGAGTTGCATCATCCAAATATCATTGGGGTAAATGCTACTATGTAACTAATCCATCTGCTACCACTTATCTGTGCTGGGTCGCTGAGGCAGGTAGAAACATAGTCCATCCAGCGTGTCCTGGGTCTGTCCCAGGGCCTCATTCTGGTAAAATGTCTTGGGGAATAGATGCCCAGGCCACTTCAGCTGACTCCTCTTTATGTGGAGAAGCAGTGGTTTTACTCTGTGCTCCTCCTGAGGACTGAGCTTCTCACCCTGCTGAGGAAACTAATTTTGGACATAATTTCATGATAGGTTGCCTTATGACTCAGCTCCCTCTTTACACATCAACTGCACTGCTGCGCCAAACTGTTTGTCAATCTCCCATTCCATCCGATCTGTGATACTTGCATCTTTCCCACACGTAGTAAACGACAACCCGAGAGTCTTGAACCCAATCACTTGCAGCAACTGTCCTCAAACATCAACAGAAACCATGCTCTTGTACATGGAGGTGTTGATTTTTATTTTAGCCACTTATTTTAGCAAAACAATCTCAGTGTAAGCTCTGTCCTAGAAGCTTTTTACTTATTATTATTATTATTATTATTATTATTAACACCTTGACTTAACTATGTAAGTTACATAGTAAACTAACTAATGTTAAAAAAATAAATAAAAATAGTGTGTCTATTAAGTCCAATTATCTAACAATACCATTTGGTTTTATGTTGTAGCTGCTGGATGCCTTTGGTCACAAATCAAATATTAGTCTGGTGTTTGATTTCATGGAGACAGATCTGGAGGTAAGCCATCTTCAATGTTAATTAATACAATTATTACCCAGTCTCACTGTCTAGCTGGTTTACAGAATGAATTGGGTTAGGTATTGGGAGGTGTAAGGTTAAATAGTAGTGCAGTAATTATTGAGATGGCCATATGGAAACTCTCGTCTATTAACTGTGTTCTAAAGGTTTGTAATAAAGTAAAGTACGCTGAATGCAAAACAATGTATAGCATTAGCTTGGAAAAATATTAACAAACACAGCAGCACCCAGTGGTTTAAACAGATGTCGTCTAGCCTTTCAGTGGAGAGAATTACTGTTATAAGAATTTTTAGTTCAGATTAATTAGAAAGGCGATGGAGACGGCGTACAATTTTTAAAATGACTGATCAGGTTTAATTCTTGCAAGAATGAAGGACGGCATTACATGTAACAGTGTAACCGTGGTACAGGATGAAGTTTTCGTGGAAAAGTAAACAATACATATGATTTTATATCATGCTGTTAAGGTTGTAGTTGGGTGGGTGTACTGTTCACACACCCCCCATGACAAGTTCCCAGGTGCAGGATTTAGTCCGGGGAAAGTTGTGTCTACGTCTAGTTATGTCTATGTTCATGTTTTTGATTTAGCATGAAGGACATAACATGAGCAGGACTGACATGACCTGCAGAGGACTAGGAGCAACCAGTAATTATTAACTATAGGGAAATCATAAATTATTATAACGATTACCTACATCCATAAGGCCAAACAACAGACGTCTGAAAGGATTTAGAGACCTAACAGAGGAGCCAGCTGATATCTTATTTTGACTTTGCAATTTCTGTGCTTATGTATGGTTTTTTATTTTTAAATAGATTCTTACAGACTTATTTCAGTCAATAAGGGAAGCATTATTCTTAGTTTTTGTTTTTGTGTTTCCACGTTTCTTGTGTTTTTCTGTTTGATTTTTTTACTTAAAAACTATGCGATACAGTCTTGTATGTGAGGCTAAAAAAGTAAAGGAACTACTGTATTGACATGGTGTAAAAGTCAATATAAAGACAGTATTATGGCAAAAGGAAATCGCAAACACATTATTGTACACTACGCTTGATATATTGTATCTACCACATTAAGTACAATGTAACAAACTGTAATACCATGTAACTACATAGTACATACATGCCCTAATCCTAGCTACAATATGTAAGTACACATAATCCCATTTGGAAGTACTATGTAGTTTTTACACAAGGAGGTAAATACAATGTATCAAGTGTAGTGTAAAATAAAGTGTCACCAAAAAATCAATACCACTCAGCTTTTGGCACTTATAATAAATTAATTTTCCATTAGAAGCAGAGGAACCAGACACAAGGGGAATTTTTGGAACATTTTGGCTGTATAATTTTAGGGTACTCTTTATAATAATGTTGTGTATTCTTTTCTTCTTCCTGTATTGTAAAAAAATATATATCTTGCATCTAAGCACAAGCATAACTTTTTTGTCCTTGTCTTTATACTCAAGGTTATTATTAAAGACACTAGCTTAGTCTTGACTCCAGCCAACATCAAAGCCTACACCCTTATGACTCTACAAGGATTAGAGTACATGCACAAACACTGGGTCCTTCACAGAGTAAGAGTTTATGGTTTTTAAGTACTTTTGGGTATTTATTTATCAGAAAGCCACTAAAGTCTTTGGTTTCTTTTGGTCTATGCAGGATCTGAAGCCCAATAATCTGCTGCTAGATGGAAATGGAGTGCTAAAATTGGCTGATTTTGGCTTGGCCAAATCATTCGGCAGTCCCAACAGAGTTTACACTCACCAAGTTGTTACAAGGTCTGTCCATTTCTTTATTTGTAAGTAAAGCTTATTGATGGAAATAATCTTCCATCCATTAGTCTACCATTGTTTTCTGTTAATGGTGTTTTTATATGCATCATCTCTTTCCTAGGTGGTATCGCTCCCCTGAGCTCCTATTTGGCGCCAGGATGTACGGTGTTGGTGTTGACATGTGGGCAGTGGGATGCATTTTGGCAGAGCTACTACTTAGGGTACAGACAAAAAGAATTCTTTAGAGACATAAAAAAATTTCAAAAGACAGGGTCCTCCTTAAAATGAACTATGTTTGCTTTATTTTATTGTAGATACCTTTTCTTGCTGGTGACTCTGATCTTGACCAGTTGACAAAGATCTTTGAAGCTCTTGGCACTCCCACAGAAGAGACATGGCCTGTCTGTATTCTTTTTATTATAATTTAATTATTATCTTTTAATTATTTAAATGTCATGTCTGTTTTATTTTTGTGTCTAATTTCGCTTAAACATGTCTTTTGTCTAATATTTCTGCAGGGACTGAATAGTCTACCAGACTATGTGTCCTTTAAAATATTTCCTGGTACACCTCTCGAACACATATTTAGTGCAGCTGGAGATGACTTATTGGAGCTGCTACAGGGACTCTTCACCTTTAATCCGTTAACACGGACCACAGCCACACAAGTAAAGTAGTGTATTTTTTACAGTTGTAAATCCACTGTATATCCTGGTAAGTTGCTTCTTGCCACCCCAAAAGTACAAAATGTTTAAATGATACTGAGGCTTATTAAAGTTAAAAAGTTGGACATTGTATTTTTAAGTTTAAAAAATGCATTTGCTGTACACATGTTTATATTGTATGGTTAGAATGAAGAATTTAATTACATACTGTCTGTTGTTCCCTAGGCCTTGAAGATGAAGTATTTCAGTAACAGGCCTGGTCCCACTCCTGGTCCTCAACTTCCAAGACCCAACTGCTCAGTAGAAGCTCTACGGGAAAAAGAACCAGTTGGACTCAAGAGGAAGATAGAGGGCTTAGAGACAAGTAATTAAAACGGCCTTTCTGTTATGTATTCAGAAATACCTACATAATCTGCCTAGCCTGCCTTGTCCTAATCTTGCTACAGTAAATTTTATTATCATATAGTATTTACATTTTGGTTTAAGTAGCAAACTGAGATGTGTCTCCCACACATGTCTGAGGCTGAATTAAAAGGAGTTGGAAATTTTATAAATTCCGACAGAAACTTAGTTGCATTTAAGATAAACCAGTCTGCGCTCACAGTTCTGCAGTCTATGGTCATAAAACTGCATTACAGCTTGATTGAACCTTATAATTCAGAGGGTGTTGGCTGAAGTTAGAAATTCAGAATATCGTGAAGTTAGAGCACATGCATACTGTTTAGTGGTAGGGTATGTTTTACTAAAGTAGGGCCTTGGTGTGACTGGGAGTTTCAAAGCTTTTCATTTGTGGTTAGGAAAATATCTCATAACTATGCTACAGTGTACTGCAGAGTGTAATTTGAAACATATGACCATGTTTGTTGGGAACAGATTTCTCTTAAATGGTACAATGTTTGCAAATGTATGCAAAACAATGTCTATATTACTACTATTTTGTCATTCACAGCTGTAATGAAGAAGAAGCTGATTTTTTGACCAGAGAATCTGGTCAGTTGGATGTTGACCTTGATCATCAGAGAGAGACTGCACTCTTCAATTCTCAGGATTTACCACTAGTTAACAGCCCACGGAAAAGGGGACTTGACTGCATTTTTGCTGCAGCTGTTACAAAAAATTGTTTGGCTATGTTGAAAAATACAATACCTGATGTACATAAAGACTGTAATCCATTCTAGCTTTTTTTCATTTTTTATTTATGTCTATAAAAAGAAAAGAACCATACTAGTAAGACCTAAATGTAGATGTATTTTTTATATTTTTTGTAAGCAAGACCAACAAATGGCCTAAATGCAGTGAACATCCAGCTGACATTCAAAATCAGATTGTGATAAAATTTCTAAAGAACTTCAACTTTCAACTTTAGGATGACGCAATAATTGCTGTGGGGTTCATTCTGTTGTGTCGTTGTGGCAAGACACTTAACCCACCTTTCCTCCAGTACAGCACTGTTGTACCAATGTCTGTGATTGTAGAGGTGAGTTTGGTGGTGGTTGTGTGTATATATAAAGCTATATAAATGCTCACCATTTATCCTCTGATTTTATGAAGAACACTTATACAGTATGTACATGACAATGTGAAATTTTACATTAAATTACATATACATACATACATACATGTACAATACATTAAATTTTGACATTGTCACTGAAAATATTTTTGGGGAGAAAAGTTGAGTATGTATTATTAAAACATTTCCCTTATGTCACAAAATACACTTTTCTTAGTAAGAAGAATAGCTGTGTGCCTCATCTTTGTGGGTCAATGTGACAAAATCCCTAGCTGGGTCAGTCTACAAAAGGACAATTCAGAATCAGTCTTAATGGCTACAAAACAGTAGCCTGGCTCCGCCCTCCTACGTACTTCCGCTCAATTTCATTTCGCTTTAGTACTTAGTCTGGGATTGCTGTGTATTCTTAGGTTTCCAGAAATCAAATTTTTGTAGGACCAATCAGCGAACAGAGGCAGTGGCTGAGAACGATGACGTTGATGTAGTGCGTCAGTTTGCGTTGGAGTAATGGCAGCGGAGAAAGACGTGAGAAAAGCTATTCTGTCCGTTGTTGAAAAACTGCCGAATATCCAGAAGTTAAAGCCGGAGCAAGAACAATGTTTGCTAAGTTTTGTTGGTGGACATGATGTTGTGGCCCTCCTCCCCACGGGGTTCGGGAAAAGTTTGATTTTCTAGCTCACTCCGCTAGTGGTGAATGAGTTAGCTAAGGCGAACGATAGGGATGCAAAGGCGATAGTTGTTGTCGTCTCCCCTCTTGTTGCACTAATGGAGGACCAAGTGAAGGAGGCAGAAAAGTTAGGAGTTCGTGCTGGGCAGCTCGGCGTGCACGATGACCGTGACATTTTGGACGGACGCTTTAGCCTGGTGTTCGGAAGCCCCGAGTCCTGGCTGCTAAACAACAAATGGCGTCAAATGCTAGCCTCGACAATATACCAGGACAACCTCGTTGGCATCGTTGTGGATGAGGTCCACGTTACATACAAATGGTAAGTTAACATTTAATACGTTTAAACAACATAAGGGCTGTTTTGGCATAATCGATAGCTTAGACAATGTTGTAATTCGAGAATATGATACAAGATTCATGAGAAATATTGTACTCTCTATTTCGTTTACCTCAGTGAGGCTTCCAAAGGCGAGACGGCATTCAGAGAAAGTTTTTCCAAAGAAAAGAGAGCTGAGATCTATCATCAAGGAGGGTAAGTTAAATGCACGGACCTGTGTGTTGCTTCTAGCTAAGTTTTTGTGGATTATTTCATGTGTAGGCTATTATAACTTCAATATTCAGTTTATGTATAATCTCTGATTGCAAGGATTAGTTACTTTCCTGTAATTAAACAGAATTGCGTGATTACATGGATTTAGTGCATTACTGTTCTTAGTGATGTTCATTAAGTCCTTCCTGCCATAGCCTATAACACAAACACTTGACAAATTGTTTGGTACGTTATAAAATTGAGCAAGTGTGTTTTAGCTTGTATTTTTTTTATTCTCCCAGGTACACCTGTTTTGGCTCTGACTGCCTCAGCTGACATCAAGTCAAGAAGCAGAGTCATCAGATTACTCCATATGGACAATGCCGTACAAATCATCGCTAGTCCCAACAAGACAAACATCTGTCTTGGATTGTGCAAGGTGCCCAGCCATAACATGAACTGCCTAGACTGGATAGTTCAACATGTAAAAACAAGGGCTCAACCATGCAACCTGTATTAATTTACTGTCAAACACTTAAATCAGTGGGGACAATATTCTCATACTTAAAGGCAGAACTGCAAGGACATGCCTGGGAAGACTGTGATCCATCCTGTAGAAGTGACAACCTCCTTATTGGCATGTTCCACAGCAAAACCCTACCCCAAAACAAGGAGAGAGTGTTGGCTTCACTGAAGGGGAAGGGAAGTGCCGGGTAGTTGTTGCAACAACAGCTTTGGGGATGGGTTTGAATTTCCTAATGTTTCACATGTGGTAATGTAAATCTTTCATTGCAGAATTGCTCAAGGACTACAGTGGTAGTTTAATCAATTCCAGTAATCGACTGTACACCTCATATGCAGCTTGCACTGGATTCAGTCAGCAACTGGTGGATGCAGTTTTGGACCATTGTCAACACATATTTGACCTGACATACATTATTGCTAACCTTCCTGTGTTTAGATTGGACCATGTGAGAGAGATTTTAATTATCATTAATGGTGTTTTTGGTGATATTGATATGGATCTGCAAGATGATTCAGGAGGGTATTTAACTGATCCAGATCTTTATTACAGTAAATACTTTGACGATGATGATGCTGTTGTTGAAGATGCTCTCAGGAGTCATGTCAGTAGCTCAGATTCCGAACAGTAAATTTAGTGATTCTTATAAAGAATAGAACACTTTGAGCCCCTTTGTGTACTTGTGCAGGAGAATGGTCGGTGTGACAGTTTTACATGTTGTAAGTAGTTAAAATTTGATGTCATAAATAAAAATGTGAAAACACATAATTTGAAGACCATAATTAAGAAACAATAAGACATAATATGAACAATTTGTTTATTACACATCTGCAGATAGAGAAAGATTTGACATTGCAAATTATTTAAAATATAAAATAAGGTAATTATATACAGGGACACTTAGTGTATAGAAGTTATTTAAATATTTACTCCTTGTCTGTACATAACACAAACTATTTAAACACGTACACCAACATTCAAAGTAGTCATTCTATGGCAGCTTCAAAGCTGGACCATCATAACCCACGCAGTAGCCTGGTGATCAATGCACAGCATTTGCGGCAGACCCGAAACGACCGCAGCGGCGTATTCTTAATGATAAGACCCAGCTTCGACAGTTGACTGAATACATTACTGTCCTTAGTGTAAAATATACATTTAGAATTTACAATTGTTCCTTGAATTCTTAAATTCAATGAACAAAACCGGCAGCTCTCGTTGACAGACATCTTATTCTAAACATAATCCTCTGATCAGTCGGACTTGTTGTTTCCGGTCGGTTTCGGCGCATGACATACGTCACGACCACACGTTAGCGATTGGCTATGGCAGATCCTGAGTGACTCTGGGCAGATCCAATAGTTTTAAACTTCAACAGAGTTCCCGCACACAAGGAAGTAAACGCTTGTCAATGGAGCGAGGCCAGACTCTCTGTACAAATGAAATGTACGAGAGTCTGGTAGAACCAGGCTAACAAAACAGCCCTTAGTCACTATTATATAGTGACTAGGTGGGTGACTTCAGTTTGTGTGGTTAGGCTGGTCCGATTACATTCTCTGCAAACGTTCACTAAGTAAAAGCTACAGTAGCAGCTTCATCAGCTGGGTGCACAAAGACAGGCTGTCTTATCTAACAAGCAGTTGGGCAGAGAAGATACTTGAAGTGCTCAACTGGATCACGTCCAGTCGAAGAAGTGAAATTGCAAGTGCTCTTCAAGGACAGAAAGGGCCACAACAGCAAACAAAGAGGAGGATGTCCGAGACCCCCTGATTTGCTTATATACTGAACAGAATTTTAAATGCTTGAATTTTAACTTTAAATGGATTTAAGGAAAAGTGCTCTCTAATAAAGATTTGTGACCGATGTTTGAGATAAGTAGGCCGTTTGCGTACATAGAAAAAGTCTTAGATCTTCGAATTCAGCTCATGAAAAATGGGGGCAAAAACAAGTGTTGCGTTAAAATTTTTGTTCAGTGTATTTAATCGCCAACGCGTTTCGTCTCAATGAGTCATCAGTGCAGTGAGCAGGACAGCGTGAAAGCTTTATAAATGTAAAATAAAATAAAACCGTAAACCCATTAAAAAGTACATTTGACTACATAAAGTGTACACATAACAAAAAAAAACTAATTACAAACTAAATAATAGACCGCCACACAGCCTAGGCTACAAGCAGTTAAAAAAAACTAAAACAAAACAAAGACTTGTGGTTGAAAGTAATTCTTGCTCATATGTCTAACCAAGATAGGCCTGGGTTACATGTTTGTACTAAATAGGCAACAGCTGCAGAACCTAAGCAACGCTTATTTTAAAGTGTTACTTAATGTGAAATGTGATAGAAATCATCTAATCTAGAGGAGCTGATCAAGGGGCTTTGGTCTGATTGGGCTAAAATAATTTTAATTTTAAAATGACATGCGAAACACTAATCACCAGGTTAAACCAGGATAAACCATTTGTATGGATAGCCTACTCTTTGATCAATGTTATATGAAAAGTTGGTTATGTGAAGTGTGAACACAATTTAACGGAAAAGGAAATACAATTGAAAAACAGCAGTGGCAAAGAGCACTGGAGAAATTAGGACACACAGACCATTGTTATAGTTTCTGAGGCGTCCAGCAATGTTCACTGAAGGTCAAGTGGCGGACTATAACAACGCTATGACATCAAGACTTCACTTCAATTAAAATTAGGTCACCATTATGTCCAGAAATCAAAGTAGGCTAACCTCATACAGAATATGCTTAGTTGTATAGTTTAATTTGGGCGTAGAGAATAATAGCTATTGAAGGAAAGTAAGTAGGCCTATTACATGTTTTATTTGAGAGGCCTTGGAGGCAGTAAAGCTTTGTGTTTTTTTGTGTTGATGTGCGGTGGGAGGAGAGACGGGGGCGGGGAGGAGAGACAGCGGCCAGCCGCGGAGGAAGACTGGGAACAGACGCCTGACTTACTGCTAATTTCATGTGGAAGCGAAAGATAGCGACTGACAAAAGCAAGCCCTTTCTCTGAGGCGGATTTTTTTTCATTTTCCCTAAGCATTATGTGCACCCCGTGTTGTTTCTCCCAGGTAAGCATGACGTGGTATTGTTTTTGGTTTTCCGTCGACGAATTTGTTGAACATACAATGAAACGCTCGCATGCTAGGTCGAGTCACTGCTGCTGTTTCTGTAGCCTACTGTTGACTTTGTGATTATACTCCGGAATCTCTGCCTTTTATTCACAACTTCCATTGTCTCTCTTTTTGAAAAAAATTGAAAATTACACCGTTATTGTCAGAAACTATTGTTTCCCCGGGGCGTTTTTTTAAATATTTTTTTGAAAATAGTGTGAGAGTTCTTCTAAATGTGACATATATCGTTCCCTCGCCGACTGCTGGATCGGTCAGTGACACATTTTTGCAATCCGTTTTGTGCTTTATTTTATAGGGGTATTTCCACTCTAAAACTAGGAGCTAACGGTCTTCTCCACTCAATTACCCAAGATCTCAAGAAAACAAATATAAATCTTGTACTCTGACGGGAAAAAGAATGATGGTTTAGGATAACAAGCGATGTTTTTATTGTTCTACTGTAAGCCATGCTATTCATGCACGGTAGATAAAGAAACCAAATAGCCTTATACTCAGTAGACTAGTAGCCTACTTGACTGTACCGACTCACCAACTTCTCTTTGTAGTTTATGACTCAAGACGAATCAGTTAGACTTGCACTGTCACAATATAGCCTACTCTTTCCAAGTCTTTAGTAGTTAGACTGCTGACACAAAAAGTTAAGACCCAAAATATAGTTTTTTTAAAAAGCTCATTGTGTTTTTCTTGGACTGTTAAATCATGAGTTTCATATTAAAAGCAGACCTAATATTATTTTGTTTAAACAAATAAACCAATTATGATTCAACATGTAAAAGTAACCCTACAAATAAACACACCATAAGCCTACCACACAAATAACATATTGCACTCAGGCCCTCACTGTCACTCGGTTATTACAATTATACAGGCACCAATTTATAATTATGCACCATAGGCCTACTGGCATACCACATTTAGTTTTATTGTTATCTCATGTAGCTTCTTCGAATGCGCTTTTTGGCATGGGCTCATGTTGTGTGGTCTTTTTCAGTCCGTGTTGGCTTCAAAGTAAAAATGAACAGAGGGTGGGCACTGTTGGAAATAGATGCGAGTTGGCGTGGTTCTGTGAGCAGTAGTCTTGTAATTTCACAGAGGGATCAGGGCTGTATGCCATGTTGTGATACAGGGTTTAGCTGTAGGTCATTATTGCGGTTGTTTTTTTTTTAAAGCACTGTGGGTTTTGGCTGTGAGTGGGGACTACAACCATGCAGGGAACTGGATGGAGCACAGCTATAGTACAAGCCACTTTGGCAAGAAACAGTACAGGACAGTAGAAATATGGCGTACAGGTCATCCAGCAGAATCTGCACTTACTGTCATTGTAGGTTCCTAATACTGTAGATATTTATATAATCTAAATAAAACAATCACAGCAACAGCTGCAGTGGCTCTTTGTTCTAAAAACAGGCACTGAAGAGCTGCAAAATACTTTTTGTAGCATCCCTCCTTCTAATTTTTTTTATTTAACCAGGAAAGTCCCACTGAGATTACAAATCTCTTTTGCAGGGAAGTCCTGGTCCCGTTTGTGTGTGTGGGGGGCTATTATACCTGGTTTTGGTGGTGGGGAAACCGTAGCATCCGGAAAAAAACCTATGCAGACACGTGGAACTCCACACAGGCCCTGCCCCTGGCCGGGACCTTCTTGCTTTAAGGCAGGAGTCCTAACCACTCTGCCACTGTGCTGCCAACATAACATAAGTATATGTTCCTTTGAAGTATTTGTAGTGTTTGGCTTAGTCTGCTATTTTCAGCTTGCCTCTGGGAATTACTGTGGTCAGCAACCAGCATTTTCCACAGGGATGTCATCAACACGGTCCATATCTTTAGTGTCTTTTTAACCTGACATGTGGCATGGAAAATCTTTATTCTGTTTCGTCTCTTAAAACCAAATGAGGTTCATGTGACGATTATGATGCAACTGTCTGAAATACCAGTCCAGCGAGGTGCCATTATTTTCAGTTGACTACACCAAAAGTTGTATGGCATTCACTGTCATTAGTTAGTTGGAAATAAATATTTATACTAGGGTATTCATTCATTCATTTTCTTTCGCTTGGTCCCAGTAGGTTACAGTACAGTTTGTCTTTGGTCTGTTATCCTCTGAATGTCTTGGCATTTCCTCCCCTCGATTTGGTTGTATCGTTTTTTTCTTTTTTCTTTGCCTTTGTTCATCCTTTCTGTGCATTGGACTTTTGTTCGCCTGTGTTGATTGTCGTCAGGGGCTGTATTTGCCAGGAGGGAAGCAAAGACTTTCTTTTGTGTATGGGAAACAGAGCAGTGATACATTTTTGCAGTGTGTATACAGCTGCTTAGCTATAGACAATACTGGAGCTGTCAGTCCCAACATACAATGAAAAGGAATAGATGTAGTTTTGGAGCTCAGTATGTGTAATATTTAAGCCTTATTGTTGTTTTTGCCTTTTTGGCCATTTCTTCTCAAAATGAGCTTTCCTATTCAGTTGGTTTTGCCACAACCTCTCCAGCAAAAGCTTTGTTGTAACTTGAGATGTCAGGGTGTGTCTAAGCTTTGCTTTGACCATGATTCATTGAGGTAAACATGCAGCAGTTGTTGTTATTGGGGAGTTCCTTTAGTAGTATCTATAGTATGCTGTGTATATATATGAAAAGAAGGCTGTACCATAGATCAGAGTAATACATGATGTGATAAATAATAGACTACACGGACTTGTTAAATCACAACAGTCTCCTTTTCAATAGAAGTTCTGTGAGACTATGAGTCACAGTCTGCCTTGTTGTTTTTTCCAACGTGACTAATGGAGTTATCTCAAATCTCAGATTTGATGTTCTCCACATGTTAAACAATGGGAGGGGAAATATGTAACAACAGCTAAACCACCTCCTCATCTAGAAGGTACATGATGGTTGCATATCTCTGATACTTCCTGATGTGCTCACAGTTGCACAAGTGACCTATTTTTCTGTGACTACACTGTTTGCATTGCATAAGCACATAATGTGTTTAGGTTTATGCTAACCTCTGTTTTCCTGTTCTCTTAATTTTCTCATTTGTGTGAGTTTTCATCATTCATTCATTCTTTATCTACCGCTTAGTCCCGCAGCTTTGGGCCTGAGGCGGGGTACACCCTGGACAGTGGCCAGTTAGTTGCAGGGCTGACATTTAGAGACAGACAGTGACAGACAACCATTCACTCTCACATTCATTCTCTAGGGACACTTTAGAGTTGCCAATTAACCTATACATGCATGTCTTTGGACGGTGGGAGAAAGCCGGAGTACCCGGAGAAAACACACGGTAACACGTGGAGGACATGCACAGAAAGACTGGAGTCGTCCGAGAATGTTTGAGTCGGCCGGGTTTTGAACTCACGACCTTGCTAAGTGCTAAGCTTGTATGCTGCTTGTCATAATGTTACTTCACAACATTTACATCAAGCTAAGGTCATCTGTGAAACGCCTCTGCGCCCCATCCCTTACTTTTATTTCCTAAGAGTATTTTTTTACAGCGTGTTGTGTTCATCCACTCTTCGCAATACCAATTCCACTGAATGCCTTTGAGTTGGAAGATAGACAAGCATTAGAGAGTATGTGGAAGCAGAAGAGTGACTGAAGACAGCAAAGAGAGGGTAAAGGAAGTAACAAATAAATTATGCCTAAGTTTTTGTCAGTATTTTAAGATGTTACAAACCAGTAACAGAAAGTAGAAGTACACACTATAAAACCAAACACTTAAAACAAACCTAACCTACATAGTTACACTGGAGAATACAGCTTACATGCTGGTAATTTACATGTTTTGTCATAATTTGTATCTTGTATACATTGATTTGCATGAGTCACTATAAATTTCTTTTCCTGCTACAGAAAAGCAGAAGGACCAGGACACGGTGTAACAGTGATGGCAATTTGAATGTAGAGCTGTCAACAAACAAACTGCATACAAATACACTTCTCTTTTTCAAGAAAGGCAGGTAGTTAAAGTGTTTGGTGTTGCATGTTGGAATAGCTCTTGCGTAGGAGTGATCCTTTTGCCATTGAAAGAAGAGGGCACAGTGCAGACATGGTGACCACCTGTCAGCTTGTTGGTGGGTCAGGCGAACAGTAGAGAAGGGGGTGAGTGAGCCCTTGAGTGGGTAGGGTCAGTGGATTACCATGGATACTCTTTTAGTATCTGTGTGTGGTGGAATTCTTTTAGACGTCCCCCTGTCCTGTCCTCCCTCCCTCCAATCCGTTCTACAGAGTTTGCAGTTTGGCCCCTCAGTGTGCTGTCCTCCGGTGAAACACCCCCTAACTAATGAAATCTAAACACCCTCTCATTCTATAAAGCCCTCTTTTTTTCTGTGTACTTGCAGTGTAATGCGGTTAATTAAATGTCCATTGAACGAACATGTGGGTGCTGCAGAAACAAAGCAAATGGCTTATCCCATTAAGCTGTGTGCAGTCCAAGTTCAAACTGTCCAATGTTTTCTGTCATGATTTTAATAATACTGAACATCGTCAGTGTTCATTTAGCTCCAATCAGTCTTTTTAAATGGCATTTTCTTATAAATGTAACTATTGCTGACTGTTTTACAAAACGTCTTTGTGCTTGTCCTTTTTCAGTTCTTTATGGAATCGTATTAATACGTCACTGTTGATTTTTTTTTTTATAAGAAATCAAAGGCTTTTATTGTGGTTTGATCTAGTCCCACTCCCCTGTGTTACCAATAGAATCAAATCAGTCTTTGTTTTGCCGTTAACCAAAAGCAGATTGTTTTTCCTGCTTTGTTACTCCCATTTTATCTAATTGTATGTAACCTTTGACCTATTTATCGTCACTTGAGCTGTATTTCTAGTGAAGAATAGTTTATGCTGACTGAAAAGTTCTATTTTTGTTAAGCACATTGGTATTATTGGAAATTTGAATGAGATTGAGCCTCACCATGTGGATCCACAAGACTTCAGCATACCACACATTGCTGACTTTTTGAGCAGAGCCTGCACAGCACATTTCACACTGGCTTTACTTCATCAGGGCTTATTCATTGCACCAGCCGTTTCTGGACAAATACAAAAATAAATTTACTTAGATCAATAATTGAAACTTGAATGTTTTCCTAAAAACGGGAGTTTTAGCTGCAAGATGATTTCTGATGATTTCTTATAGTATGTACAAGGGCAAAGAATATTTCAGTGCAAATGAGCTCAAATAGCTGCAGGACCTCTATTCAGAAACAGTTTCCTGTTCTTCACAGGGCATTCTGTTTTGCTCCCTAAAACAGTGGCATGCTAAATTCAGAAGCTGAATGTGGTAAGAACCTCCACAGTTTCCTGACTGACTTCAGCCCATAATAGATGGAGCTCACCTCTCACCACAGAGGTGGAGTTCGTCTGAGGTTGGGTGACTTCAAAAAGACACCATATAATTATACTTCTTATCCCTAAAAAGAAAACAGAACCTGTCTTTCTGTCGCTATTTAATTATTTGAGCACTGCTAAGCAAGCAAAGTAGAAAGAGTTGTTTCTGTAAAAGACGGGCACAGATTTGGCCCCTGTGATAGAAACTATAAATTAACACTAAGACAGTCCTCTGTTGAAGACTGTTCCATGTCTACTTCACATAATTGTGTCTTCTGGCTGTTTGCAGTGAGTTACAACTGTACTTGAAGAAAAATGTACCACAGCCTATCAAACAGAGCCACATTTAACACCAGACCACAATAACTTTAACTTGGTATTAAAGAGGGCAGTTTATTCTATTACAGGTCTTCACTACGCTATATATATATATATATATATATATATATATATATATACACATACATAATACATCAATTATAATTTTAATTTGTCAAACTGTAGAAAATCTAAAAACTCTTATATTTTTGTCTTTTGTCTGCTCTGTAGCTGGCCTGCTGTTGCGGCTCGGCGGCCTGCTCCTGCTGCTGTAAATGTTGCCCCAAGATCAAACAGTCGACAGGAACACGGTTTATGTATGCACTCTACTTCCTGCTGGTCACTATCATCTGTGTCATCATGATGTCCCCCACTGTGGAGCAGGCAGTGAAAGACCATGTGAGTTCATGAGTTCATCTGTCTTAGATACAGCATTGCCCATACATCAGAGTACTCTTTCAGCTAGGTCAAAGTCTGACAATAACATATTTCTGCAAAAAAGCCATACATTTTGAACTGTTTGTGTCAGATAAATGAACATTTCAGACATTGTTCTACATGTCACTCTGTGATGTCTTTAACCTGTAAAACACATGGCCTTCAATTGTATATTTCTTCAGCTGAGTTGTTGTTTTGACATTTGCTACAAAAATGCTAGTAATGAATCTTCTTCTGTCAGTGTCTATAGTATGATAATGACTTTTTTGGATGTGGAGGTTCATCCAGGCACAAAATGTCCTCTGACAGCCCAACATATTGCCTGCGGAGTAACACACACGTACACACACTGAGCACAGTGGGAAGTCCCAGCTAAGAGAGCAGTCATTGTGCAGAGATTTACAACAGTCTGAAACATCCGGCCCCTCTTAATCACAACACCATGGACATGCTAATATGGTCCTCAACATTAGACAAAAGCACCAAAATGGTCTTTTTATACTAATGTACTGATCTGGTTTTAGACTCTATTGCACACTGTGCTGATGACAACTCAATCCATTTGGCTTCTTACAAACTAGTATGACATTTTGCACCTTTTTCACAGCTAAGTAAACTAAACCTCTGAGTAAAACCAACTATTTGTAAAAAATCTGACCAATGCATTTAAGCGTCAATTTCCAGTTTGGGGCACCAGCATAAATATTTTATCATTAACTATGTGGGTATCATAAACCTAGACTATCACAAGTAACTGCTAATCTTTCTGCCAAAGCCTACAGAAAAGTCCTAATCTCTCTTTTCTCTTGTTTTTTGTTTAGACAAAGTCAAGTCTTCTCTCTTGCACATGTTCTCTCTGCGTTTATGTCTTGCTCACTAAAGGCGGTTAATTTATTCATGTGTGCTTTTGTGTGTGTACACTAACAGTTAGTTGTAAAGCCCCTCTAACATCCTGTTGAAACTGAGGGATGAAAGCAGACTTCAGGAAAAGAAAAAGGGCTTGTTGTCGCTGTTTGTTCCTTTTATTATTTTTTTTTTTTATCTTTTTTAGAGAAATGGCACTCAGCCTAGACACTATAGGGTTTGTCAAATACTAGAGTATTATGAATAAGTATGTGAAAGTCTTTTCATCAATACAGTGCTGACCTCAATCAATTTCTCTTTCAGATCCCATTTTACAACGAATTGTGTGAAAAGGTGAATGCAGGGGAGAACTGTAAGACCTTAGTTGGTTATTCTGCAGTCTACAAGATGTGCTTTGGCATGGCCTGCTTCTTTTTATTCTTTGCTGTCTTCACCATACGGGTCAATAACAGCAAAGGCTGCAGAGCAGCTGTACATAATGGGTAATAATAATTGTTACAAAGTATTTATTGTCTGTATTGCTTGAATAGGTTAACATGTAACTATATTCACCTAATGTACAACCTTTAATGTCGCCCCTTGTTTTGATGACAGGTTTTGGTTGATAAAGTTTATTGTGCTGGTGTTGTGCTGTGCTGGAGCCTTCTTCATTCCTGAACAGGAAACCTTTATTGAAGGTAAACAGTACTACAGAGAAAGCTTAACTATACAGTGAATAAGATTTCTATACTGAAAATGCCCTTTCACTTAATCATATTCACTTCCTAATGCTTAACATATAGTATTAATTTCAAAACCACACAGTGTACTTATGTGAATTGTGTCAATGTTTACGCTGCATCTTTATTTCTCATTTTTCTCAGTTTGGCGCTATGTGGGAGCTGCTGGAGGTTGTATTTTCCTCCTTATCCAGCTCATGCTGTTGGTAGAGTTTGCACACAGATGGAACACAAACTGGTGAGATCCATATCTTGTTGTTTCCTAAACATTATTTTCTCTTTGACCTTAAACTCTTAGCAAGTAGTAACTAGAAATATATTCATTACTTGAGATTATGTGCAGGATCTTTAGCCATGTAACTTTGTTTTGTTATGGGTCAGAGGAATCTTGGAAGCCAGCCGATGCTGAGTAGCTTGACAGGATGCATATGTTTAAATAGTGTCCACATTTCCTCAGTTTCCCCTTTCCCTCCAAAAGTCACACGTAGATGCAGAGGAACATTACAAAACTGTTGTTGAAACTTTGGAAAAAGATACATTTTCCACACTCCAGATGGGAAAGTAATCAAAGAGGCATAAATCTGCCAACAAATCGTTTGGTTACAATAATTCAACCAACATCCATCTCCTTTTCTTTGAATTTTTTATTAGGTCAAATTATTTATTGTCTTTTTTTTTTTTCTTTTTGCATTTCTTGTTTACTTGTTTAGTTTGCTTTATTCCTAGTTCACACTGTATTGTTCTATCTGCTGTTCTTTCTCTCTAGGAGTTCAGGAGTAGAGTACAACCGTTTTTGGTACGCAGCTTTGGCCTTTGTGACTCTGACACTGTTCACTGCTGCAGTGGGAGCTGTGGTCTTCTTGGGTATCTTTTACACCCACCCCGAGGCCTGTTTTCTTAATAAGATCTTCCTAGGCATCAATAGCAGTCTTTGCTTTATTGTCTCCATGTTGGCTATCTCCCCTTGCATTCAGAAACGTAAGAGTCTGCACAAGCACATTTAGCTCATTTGACTGTGTTAAGAGGAGAAAACTCCATCTGAATGGGGTTCACACACATTGTATTTCTATTTGTTTCCACAGTGCAGCCCACATCAGGCCTGCTGCAGCCAGGAGTCATCAGTGTGTATGTCATGTACCTCACATTCTCAGCTTTCTCCAGCAAACCAAAAGAAAGTAAGTATCAAACTTAAGCCCAACCTATATCTAAATAAAATATGAATTGCTTCTTAATTCTACATAAAGCTCCTTTTGTTGCAAAACTATTCAACTGTGAGTACATCACTTTATATTTCAGTTTGTCTTTGTCTTAGCATAGCTAGTTCTGCCAAGACAAACTGGATGTTTCACAATGTCCTACTACTTAAAATACTCCCTCTATTTCTACATTCATCTCACCTGTTTTTGCTCATTTTCTTTCTAGTGTTGGAGATTGATGGGAAAAACCAAACTGTATGTGTATTTGGCTTTTCTAGCTCAGAGAGTGAGAGAAAGATTGTCACTGGTCTGGGAACTGCTATTCTGTTCGCCTGTGTTCTTTATTCATGGTAAGATTTTTTTTATTTTTTCTAATCAACATCTAAAAATAATAGATAATTCAAAGACTTTCAACAAAATTATACTGTATCACAGAAGATAATTCTTTTTTTTTTCACTGTGAGAAGAAGGGCAATGATTGGCTATGACTTACTGTATCTATGGGTGTTTCTCTGGGTGTACATGTTTCTCATTATGTTGAAGCATCATTTTATCCCTTTTATATTTCCCAAATAAAAGCAGATAACTCTTCAGCTATGTAAAACTGCAATTATTGTAAAATTGTGACTGAACCACAACATTTTCCTACCATCTTATCATTTCAATTTTTCTTATTAGTTTGACGTCCACCACCAAGCGAAGCTCTGCAGCGCTGCGAGTGTATAGAAACGGTGTACCCAAGAGCGAGGTAGACACATCTAATATTTATATCTACTATCTATCTATCTACTATCTATCTATCTATTTATATATACTATATACTTATTATTATTTGACAGTACTATCAATCTTAGACACTAACCCCAAAGACACTGTTCATTTCTCTGTGCTTCCTTTTCTGTATGTAATCTTCATTTTTATTTTATTCTTTAGAGAGCACGGTGCTGTTTCTGTTTCGGAGACGACACAGGTGAGCAAAGTCTGAATATTTCCACAATATCCTGTGTCCTTCAATGTGTATGTTTTCAGCTGTAGTGTTCACATGCAGAGGGGCTATGCTCATTGCTATTCCTCAGCCAGATTGAGGAAAGTAAGAAAGTATTGGTCAGCAAACACCGATGATGTCACTGTTACTAGGACAGAAGTGTGACAGTGAAGCAGTGCTAGATGTTTCGTACAATAAGGAATAGGGTCACAGTGCCCCCTGTTGGAATTAAACAAATATGTCAACATAATAATTACCTAAATCTTTGCCTTTTTTTCTTTGCCTATACTGTGCATTTCAGATTACTTTAATGAGGAGAAGACTGGTTCTGGCCAGAATGTGACATATGATGAGCAAGAAGGGACCATCTATGGCTATGCCTACTTCCACTTTGTCTTTTTCCTAGGTTCTCTTTATGTCATGATGACGGTCACCAACTGGTTTCAGTAAGTGTCCTTTTTTTTTTTTTTTTTTTTTTTTCCTTTTAGATAATGTAGACTTTATTATACTGAACTACATTGTTGATAAGGCCTGTGATCTCAACAGTCTGATAATTCACTAATGTGACTTTAGACTATGCTGTGATTTAAGCAGATCACATTTGTTTAAATAACAAACTACTTAAAAACTGCTGTTTTTTTTAAGTCAGATCGGCCAATTTCATGTGTTTATCTCCAAATAGTGCAAGTGTGAAGATGTGAATGATTATTCTAGTGTGACCAAATATTAAGGCTAGGCATTGTTAGATTTTGCATTCTGCTTAAAGTCTTTACTTTTTGTAGCTATGATGGCCACAAGATTGAGAAGCTGCTGGATGGGAGCTGGTCAGTTTTCTGGGTCAAGATGGTTTCATGCTGGATCTGTCTCTTCCTCTACATGATGACCCTCATTGCTCCCATGGTCTGCCCAAAACGCTTCGAAGCCTAGGACATAATCATTGTGGGATCAGGATCAGCCAGTAATGATCATCATCAGACTTTAGGCTTCAGGCTGAGCCAAGGGACCACTGCAACCCAAATGATCTACCTTGAAACACAAACCTACACTACTCTCAGCGCAAGTGGATTGTTGCCTTTTCTTTCTTACTCTAGTGTTTGCTATGTTAAGCTAATACCTTGATGGTAATTTCTGCCTTTTTACTACCACTGACTGAAGGTATTTTATTATGTTTAAATAGTGCATTTTCAAGAGCCCTATTATAATGTAGATTCTTTTTTAAGCCAAACTTGAAAGCAACAGTACCTTTTGTACATTTTGTTTTGTTGGTTTTCCGATATTTCAGTTGGATCAAAAAATGCAGCAGGCCTATTATCTTTACGTACAGTAGATGTTAATAGAGGAGTCAGAAGTGTCTTTTGACATAACGTTTTTGTCAAAGAATATACATCAACAATTTCTAGTTGTTTTCTCTATGGCTCTATGTCAGCTCTCAGGTTAATTTAGAACCTGTATATGTTTATGCTTTGTTATATTGTGTCCTTTTTGTAAATGTTTTCTATGCAATGCTTTTTTTATATTAGATAACCACTGTTATGTTTTCAGATTTACTCAATGCCAGTGCTCCCTTTTGAGCCAAATCTTTTGGAAACAAAATTCATGCCATCTGTACATTGTCTGCTGTGATGTCTGTACAAGGCAGTGCTTTTTAAATTAATCTATATAAAAGTATGTTGGAGCTGCATTGACACATTCACCAAAGTACAGGTCAGAAAACCTGACTACTCCTGTGTCTTTGTATTAAAGAAGGATAATTCTGAGCATCATGTACTGGTTTGTAAAGACCAATGCTAAAATTGAGTGTTTTCTGTACAGTTACAACTACATAAGTCTGTTACATGTGTGGCTTGTAATAGTGGTCAGATTCAAGAAGCAGGAGTGTTTCTAATTTTTTAATTTTAAGTTATTCAACACTGGATGTTGATTCTACTGCCGAATTGTAATTTAGACATTTATGTTAACCAGTTTAACCATGTGTCTAGCAAAATGTCATCTGCAAGCTCCTAATATGACTTACTTATCATTGCTAATGTGCTTTATAGTAACATGTACATTTTGGTGTAATCAGTAAAAACTGTATTGAGTACCTTTAAAAAATAAAATAATTAAACTTAATAGTTCTACACTTTAATATTCTGTTAATTTAGAAATGATGGTGCACAAGTATCCATCAAATACAGTCATGTTCAAGTCAGAGATTTAGGGTGCCAAGCATTTGTTGACATTCATTTCAATAAAACATTTAAAAACATGCTGTGTTCTTAATTTGTTTTTTTATTCTATTTTTTATTATGTAAAGATATATGTACATTATATTGTTTGCAAATAGTGTGGGTCATTTTAGTTAAAGTGGACAGTCAAAAAAACTGATTAGTTCTGCTTTGGATCACATGCTTTTTTTTCAATGGTTTTGCACACACGAAGAAAAATGATTTTGTAAACTGCTTAGTGTTTTATTAAAGTTACAGTAGATTTCTAATATTTCACATACATGCTTTGAAAACTGATACTAACACAGACAGGAAAAGGACCTGCTGATGAATTCAGAATGCAACATTAATACTGAATTATGCCAAAATAATGCCCTCCTTTATACAACACACAGCCGTTGTGTGAATGTGTGAGTTTATACCCATTTTAGAGACTTCACTGTGTATTCTGGGCATTGTGATCCTGGTAGTCTGCAGGAATTGTGTCTGTTGCAATGAAAGACAAAAACATTAGTCTTCTTTATGTAAATTGTCTAATTGTTGGCTGCTTGTCAGGCACTTACCGTTGCAGCGATACATCAGATTGGACCAGATGATGTTTTCCTGCGAGAAACAAAACACACCCAGTCTCCCACCTCTCATGCTGGTGTCAATGAGCACCCCCGTGTCTGCTACCAGGTCAGAACCCTCATAGAACCGGGTCCTAATTCAAACACAGTAGAACTAGTTATGCACTAGTCATTAACCCAGTGCAATAAGTGACTGACTATTTGTACCTGATGTATCCTACTTGAGGTCTGTGCTGAAGGAACCAACGGTACGACACCCTGTCCTTCCACCCCACATTCCTGGGGTCCTTCCACAGAAGACGCACCTGCTCAGGGGTGTCCCCCGTGTGCCAGAGGGAGTTTCTCAGATACTCACCTGGCCCCGTCTTAGACTTGACTACCTACAAAAATAAAATAAAATCAATCATTTCATTATTTTCGGTGACTATAGTAGTGATCCATGTTTGGTTCGGACGGTACACAAAGCCACAGACATTTCAAACACACCTTTAGCTGTATTCCTGGTTCAGCCACAGCTCTGAATGGTGAAGCCTGCCAGTAGGTTTGCTCGGTCTGTTTCCACATCACCACGTAGAAAGATGATGAGTCCTGGTAGCCAAAGATGAAGCCGGCATAGTCATCATCCGTGGCAGTGTTCACATGGAAAGTTCCCTCAAAGTCAACTCCACTGAATGCTGTGTAACCTGCAACACAAGAGAAGATGGACCATACTAACAAGGATTTGTTTTTGTTATATTTGGTACTTACCTACAGCAAGGCCAGGGTCAGAGTTCATGGTCTGAACTATCTCCATCCCCTATTAGGACAAACCAAAACATTTTTTTTCATTAGACCCATAAACCCTATGAATCAAACTTTTTTGTGTCTATTAATCACCTGGTTAAGGACAACCCAGTTGGGGTCAATTTGGGAGTCACCTTCTGGGTCCAGCACAACAGTCTGATATGCTCTGAAGTCCGTCAGGGTAACTTCAGCGTTCTCTGGGCAGTGGTCAATCTTGTCAATAATATTATCTTTGTCAAAGTCTCCTTGACATGCATCTCCAACTCCATCATCTGGAACACAAACACACACAAGTATTGTCAAAATAAATAGGAATAGAAAGGAGTAGGCATTCAAAATGAAACTAAGGTCAGTACTATCTGTGTCCCATTGATCCGGGTTAGCAACTAATCTGCAGTTGTCATTGTCGTCCAAAGCACCATCATTGTCATCATCATCATCACACTCATCACCCTGGAAAAAAAGAGAAAGTGGAACATTTTACTGAAAAAAATCTGTAAGTATTCGTAAGTTATACATTAATAAAACTGTAAAAAAATAGATGAAAACCGTTCCGTCTTTGTCCGTGTCTAATTGTGATGAGTTAATGACTGTGGGACAGTTGTCTTTTGTGTCCTGGTGGCCGTCACCATCACTAGAAAAGAAAAATAAGTGAACGGATATGCATATTTCCAGAAAAGCAGTCTTGTCAGTGGGCTGTACCTGTCTATGTTGTCATCACAGCTATCTCCAATGAGGTCATCATCTGAATCAGACTACAGGCACAAAGTAGACGGTTTGGCCTACATTCAATAGTTTATGTCATGTTGTTTGTTGTAGACAGTTACCTGGTTAGGATTGAACATATCAGGACAACTATCACAGGCATCTCCCACTCCGTCTCTGTCTTTGTCTTTCTGGGCAGGGTTGGGGACTCGTGGGCAGTTGTCAAGAATATTGTTCAAGCCTGAAAATATGGAGGAACATTTCCGTCATGCTTTATTCCTAAAACCAATATCAGGAAACATATAAAGTATGAAAGAACACAGCGTTCAAATACAGTCTATCAAATGCATCCCCAGATGGCAGTCTTTGTGAAAGGTGAAATATTTTCCAGTTGCCTTTAATTCCTGGCAAAAGATGACTTTGGAAAAAAAATATTTTAGACTGGAGACAGACCAAGGACTAAGCAATCCAGCCCCAAAGTAAAAAACATAACCAAATGACTGAGAGGTTGGAGCTCAGGGAAAATGAACCAATCAATTTCTAAACATTCACCATGTGTTAAATATGTGGGCAGGCACAAAAATAAGTAGGTAATTGTGGAACAAATGAGTGCTGTTCTGAAAGGGCAAACTGGCATTTACAAACGTGAGAACAGTTTGTGTTTTTATTTCCATTTGTAGGGTTTTACACACTTAGCCCTTTTTACTACTACATTTTTCTCTTTAACTTAATTTGTGTTCCTGGAAACCAGTGAGTTTAAAAAGTTAATTAGAAACAGAAAAGGTGATATTTTGTTACAAAGCCAATCCAATAGAAATGCCAAACAGGTTCAGACAGTCCACAGTTAAAATCTATTATAAGTTTATAGTCATTATTATTATTATACCATTTGTTAGTTAAACTTCCTGTAATGTCCTGTAATGTGGCAGTAAACACAGTTTTTTAAATCTAGTATTTTCTGTGTGGCTTGTAATGGAGGTCAGAATCAAGAAGCAGGAGATTATTTGAAATGAAGGTATCAGGACAACTTTTCTCTGCTCTGCTCTTCTTTAACTGGACCTCATAACTCATTAATGGACCATTTACAAAACCTGCTGAACCTGGTGTAATCAGATTAATTTACAAGACCACAAATTCTGAAATGATCCTAAAGGTATGTGACACAATTACCATTTCCACCCACCATCTCCATCCATGTCATCATCACATTCGTCCCCCAGCCCGTCCTGGTCTGTATCTTTTTGAGTTGGGTTGTCTACAGTTATGCAGTTGTCACATGCATCGCCATGGAGATCCTTATCACTGTTTCTCTGGTCCACATTTGGCACCAGCCAGCAGTTATCCTACAGGACAGGCGGATTAATTCATGTGACAGACAAAGCGCAGATTTTATGTCGGAAATGACCTACATCTACGTTCACAATGCTATCATTGTCTGCATCGTCATCACAGGCATCTCCCATCCCGTCCCGGTCTGCATCATCTTGGCCAGAGTTAGGCACAAACACACAGTTGTCCTAAAACAGCAGAACATAACATGTAATATAGTTGAATAAAGAAATGATGAAATAGGAGTGTAACATGAATACCTTTTTGCACTTGTTGTCCCTGCACTGCAACTTATTGTCAGGGTATGCGTCAATGTCAGTGTCCTTTCCACAAACATAGCCATTGCCTGCCCATCCAATGCCACACTGAAGAAGAGGCATATCAATATATACTCCATCTGCTGTATGTTGCATTATCAGTTATTTTTCATACACACTCTTACCACACAGCTAATACTGCCATCTCTCGCCACAATGCAGTCAGCATTGGGGTCACAAGGATTGGGTATGCCATTGGGACAGAGTCTTGTGCCTTGGCAGCCTCTGACTTGGTCACCAGTAAATCCACTTTTACACTCGCCACAACGGAAAGAGCCCTGTTAAGGACAGTATAGGATTTAGATACACTACTTTGATACAGAATACTGATGAAATTGGCATCAGTCATCTTACTATAGTGTTGTAGCAATGCGAGTTTGAAGTGCAACCTCCATTATCAGGTGGACCCAGACACTCATCTATATCATCACACACCTGTAAAAATAAAATGTTGATTGTATGTTTCTACAGATTTGAAGTTATTTGTCAAGGAGTCTTACTTGTTTATGAGTTTGTGCATAGGATACGCCCACTCCAGTTAGTTCAGGCCCAGCATATCCCAGAGGGCATTTCTCACAGCGAAACCCTGGAGCTGTGTTCACACATTTCACCCCAGGGAAGCAGGGGTTAAACCGACACTAAATAAGCAAAGCCAGAGTCAGTTGCTGGATATTGTTCCTTTTTTGTTTGTTTTTTCAGTCATTACACAATAAAACATGCCACCTGTACCTCATCTACATCGTCACAATGCACCCCATCTCCTGTATATCCATCAGGACAGGGGGCACACTGGAAGCCCCCTGAGTCTGTAGGGATGCACATATTCTGTCGGAAACAGGTCCCAGGTGGACATTGAGACAGAGGCTGAGGCTTCATGGTATATTGTTCTGGCCGTTGGTTTGGTTTAGGGTTGGTGGGAGTGCCCCCCAGACCTGAGCAAACAGCAGTGGAGAGATGTGAGCACCTTGTGGGTATTTTCTAACTGAAATAATATATATATGCATTGTTAAAAACTTACCACAGGCAAGACACTCTGTAATGGTATTCCTCAAAAATGTGGTCTCCTTTATCTTAACCAGAAAAAAAAATGTTGCTATGATATCCACTTTGTGTTTGTGCCACTCTGTGAAGGTTTTCATTCATCAAGGTCATTGTACATTAAAGAAAACGTATCTTATAATAATAATCTATAATGTTCCAGTACCTAGTTCTAAAAAACATTCTAGTATTATTGCCACTGTCAAACTTTGAAGCTTTTCAAAACCAGTGTTTTAAAAGGCACAAAACTTTTCCAAGTCGGGCATAACTTTTTATGTCAGTAGAGACTATGAACACGGCTCTAGAAAGCAATTTTATCATTGTCCTATGATTTTAACCTATTCACCCCCCAAAGGACAAATCCAGATGCTTCTAAATGATCTATTTCTTGGGTTAGTAATGCACTCCTGTCAAATAATCACAGTAGAGTTTCTTACGTTCCTCATAAATGAACTAATACATACTTTAGGATAGTAGCACTTGCATTCTATTGTTTATTACTAAATACCACAGACAACATACTAAATCAAATTAAAATACACATGTACCTGCTGGTTGAGAAGTTCCTTCATTTCAGAGAGCATACTCTTTAGCTCCAGCATTGTGGACTGGTCCTGAACTGTTCTGGCTTCCTGAAAACCTTAGAATGGTTTTGTAAGGGATGTTTTTATGATGCAATTTAAAATAATGATTATTTGATTAATTTTAGTTCAAACATATTGATGTTTCACAGAACGTGTTGCACTCACTCAGCAGTTGCAGAGATTCACTAGGTCCCAAATGACAACTTTGCAAAGTGGCCACATTCTCAAGAGTGTCCTCTATTACCAGCTTCAAATCTGTCAGTTGATCCTAACAAAAATAAAAAGCAATACAAAGCTTGGGACAGAATATGACATAAAGACATATTTTTAGAGTATATGCTGTTGTCAGTCACCTGCCCACTTGACTGCAGGGTTCTGAGTGCCACCTTGTTGCGACCGGACTGCAGTGAGCCAAATGCAGCTGGCAGGTCATCCACAGTGTGCACCAGTCTACAGTCTACAAAGATGTTTAAAAGGGCAGGTCCATGATGAAGACCACTGGCATGTAGCATCACATGGTGCACTCTTCCGTCTGCCAGGGACGGGTGGTTAAAACTGGTGGTAGCAAATCTGCCATCAGTCTTCTGGTATCGTAAAGTCACTAAAATTTAAGAATAGCAAATAATTACAATACAAAGATGAACAGAGATGCTATTATTATACAGTATGTGCCAGCATTGACATTTACTTTTGCTTAGCTTGGCCTGCACACTTAGCTCTATGTACTTGGAGTTGTCCTTGGGGTTGATGACACTATAGAGGGAGGTAGGGGCCCTGCTGTGCAGTTGAAAGGAGGACAAAAGGAAAGCCTCATTGCGCTCCTTGTTCTTCAAGCTTCCTTGAAGTAGGTCTGGCAGGCAGTCAGGAGACACCAGCAGGTCATAGACTAACAAAGTACAAGACAGGTCAAAAATGGCATGTACATTTACAAATTGCTGTGGAAAATTGGCCCTTTTAATTATTAAACATCTGTGAGCAATTTGGCACTAAAGCTGTGTCAGAACACAAGTAAGCTTTATTATGTGTGACAATGTGTATGCACATTTACACTTGTGTGTGTGTTGGCTGGACGCACTGTGTTTTATTTAGTGGTGGACAGCAATTACAGAAACAGCTGAGCAAACCCGTTTATTCAATGTGTTTACAAAGCCTCAGACAAAAACAGCTCACATACACAACAGCATATAAATAGCCACAATGCAATCGAAAGTGGGCCATGGTATTGAAAAGTTTGGGGACCCCTGCTTTAGCACACAATCCAGCTACATACACAAAGTTAAACTGAACGAAGCCACAAAATGTGTTAATGACATTAACAAAATCCTGCTTCGAGTAAATAAAAGAGCTAAGACTAATCTGGAATACTATAATTGATGGGATTAAATGTATAAATGACTGAAAATCGGTTGCAACAGTACACAAAACATACTGTATATGATTCTTTCCAGTTGCACCATTAGTCTCATACTCACCAATGCCTTGAGCTGTGACTGTGAGCACCAGCTGCTGCAGTATTAGAGACAGAGCCGCTGCTCCGGCCCAGGCAGACATCCTCACAGATTCACACTCAAAGAAAGTTCCCAGACTAAGGACCAAGTTTCCACTGGAGTCTGGAGCAAGTTGTTCCACTAAAGGATAGACTCAATGAATATCCAGATGCTGAGACAAAATCCCAGAAGAGTAAGATGACTTTGTGGCCCCAGACCCAGCTTTTAAAGCAAATGGGAGTGTCTTGTAGTCCACCACTGCTGTGAAAATGGGACAGAGTGGGGATGCCTGGGGGAGTGTTCCCATGTATTGTGTTGTGCTAACAGTAAATACTGAGAACAAGTCCTAGTCTACAATTAAAAAAAACACGTAGACACAAGTAAAGACAACAAGTACATTCCATAATCTAGTAAATCATTTTATTAGCTTCTCCTTTTATGCCAGGTCAAGTTCAATTTCAGAAATGGGAATTTAGAAATGAATAACCATACAGAGAGACAGGCAACTCTATCTAAATGCACCTAAATGTACCATTGGAGACTTGGTGGAGAGAAAAGGCCACATCTGGGGTTGTTTTTAACCCTGGAAACATTTCATGTGAAACATCTAGTACATTTCTTAACGGTGTACTTTGCTGTTGGAACCAAAAATAAGCATCTACCGTCTCACAAAGCTTTATGTTTTTGTCTGCATCTTTAGCAGTGGTCAGTGACAACACATGGACAGTCCATTGCTCAAGGGCAAATGTTGCTCTTCTGAAAATAAAAGCAAATTAGTCTACAATGCTTATTAAGTTCCCCAAGAGTTCATAATAATTATGGGCTATGCATTCAAAAACAGACTGAGAGGAGGGAAAAGAAGAAAAAGCAAAAGACAATGCAACAATATAAGAGAAATGAACATTGTGAAAAGTGTAAATAAACGGCTAGCAACCCTGGTCTAACCTGATTAGTTTCCTCTCGTTCACATTATTGCTGTAATGGATATGACAGGTACGTGTGACGTCAGCTGCTAGCACCTTCTTTGAGCCAAACATGGCGCTGTCCATGGAGCTGAGATGTTGGGGAGGCGGCTGGGGTCTGCCTTCCGTCCATACGGAGTCCCTCATAGTCCTGGTAACGCTGTCTTTTTACCGATAAAACATGGCCATAATACCTTGTTTTATAGTTTTTGTCGTATTTCTCTGCCGCCTTTCTTTCGTTGGTTAGCTGTTTGCTAATTTTCATTGCACTGTGCTTGTTTGTTTTGGACATCAATTTTAGGCTGTCTTTTCAACCAGGCTATCTTTTTTTGCATTTCTTCTCATAGTTTCATTTTAGTTTGTCGAGTTGTGTGTTTTGTCTTTGTCGCTGCGACCGATAAATCGTCCTTCAAGGTCAGCTGGTGTAAAAATACTAGTTTATCTAATCTTTAATCTTTTTGTTGTGTTAATTAGATTAGCTTCCCCGTGTTACAGGTGCTAGTGCTACTCCGTAATGTTGTAGAATAGATGTAGAAATGTTATTAGCCTCTGTTCGGGTTTTATGTTGCAGCTCAGTCAGTTTGTGTAGTTATTAAAGTTACCACATGGTGTCACTCTAACTTATACATGCTTTCAGATCATTAATTATAACTCCAAATTCTAGTTGCTTGCTAGCTTGGTATTTATACTTTATAGTACATTACATTACATATACAGATAATTAAATATATTCATAATAGTGTAATTTTTTTTTATCATGTCTTGATTCCTGCATTTCCTTTTAGGCATATTCCAAATTTTCTGGAGCACAAGTTACAGTTTCTCCTATTGACTGGACGTGGAAAACTCTTACAGGTGTGCTCCAGTTTATTCATTGTCTTTTTTATATATATATTTGTGTGACATAGGAAATAAGAAATAATCATGGATGCTTTTGAACAATTTTTCAATTTTGTTTATTTTATTAAGAGATAACATTACTCTTATTAAAATAAGCTTTTTATTTTTACTTTTATTTGCAGCAACGGTCCCAGAGTTGACATGTGGAGACTTAGCAGTTACAGATCCTACACAGATTCTCAACTTTCTGAGAAAGCAGGTAAGTGTCCTATTGTTCATAATGTGCCCATTATGCCATGTTTTGTAAAATTAATACTATTATCACATTTTACTGTTTTTTCCAGAGGTTCAATGCAGACTATGAGTTAACAGCAAGACAAGGGGCAGACACTCTGGCATACATAGCTTTGCTTGAGGAGAAGCTCCGGCCAGCTTTGGTAAAACAACTCTCTGCTTGTTTTTTTCCCCAAAAAACGGTGTATATATGAGCTTATAATTTGTGTGTTATAGTTGCATACTTTCTGGGTGGATGCCGAAAACTATGCAAATGTGACACGACCCTGGTTTGCTTCGCACTCGCCATTTCCACTCAACTTTGTGGTCCCTAGTCGCCATGCCAACATTGCCCTCTCCAGGATATTGCTGACCATAGGAGAGTCTCCATTTAACAGAATCAGTGAAGTGGAAGGAAAGGTAAAAGTCGACCTGAATTGGTATACCTGAATTAATATGTATTGTTTGTTGTAATTTTCACAAAATTTTTAATCGGTTTAAATCGCCCTTAGATCTACAGTGATGCTAAAGAGTGCCTTAATCTCCTGTCCTACAGACTGGGAACAGCAAACTACTTCTTTGGCAACTCGTAAGCTTTTACATTTGCTAGTTAAGCACAACTACCACAACTAGAAAGACACACTAGGCTCCCTAATGGAGAATATTTCATCTAGTTATCAAACTACGTATAATGATTTGTTATACCTTATCTTACCTATAATTCATTTCTATAGGCCCACCAGCCTAGATGCCTTTGTGTTTGGTTTCTTGGCACCATTATATAAAGCCACTCTAATGAGCAGCCCCCTGCAGAGCCACCTCAGTCAGCTGGGAAACCTCACTCACTTTTGTGACAACATCCTCGCTGTCTACTTCAACTCTAGCCAACCCTGTAAGACCAGTTTTAGTTATTTTGATTTTTGTTTTTACATGTTTGCTCTGTGTATTATTTAGGAGCATTGTTCATATCACATGACTAATTCTAAATTGACTTTTACTTTTTTATGTGGTCAAAAATCATATTTGTCACTACTGCTGTCTTCTCCAGGCTCTCCCTCTCCTTCATTTCAAGAAACAAAGGATGCCAATCTTCAGAAACTAACCCAGCTTGTAAATAAAGAGTCCAACTTGATAGAGAAGGTGCTTTTCCCTTGCTTTTGCACAGGTTTTATTGCTGTGTAAAATGTAAAAACTTTCTCTCACTTTTCTGGCTCGCTTTGCGCATAACAATTACAGCCAAAAACGCAGATCAACGTAATGAATTTTGTGTAAACTTATATCTTATGGTTGTGAACTGTACACTTTTTAACTACAGATGGATGATAACCTTCGCAGCAGCAGCCCTCAGCACAAACCCTACCGACCCGAGACCAAACCTAGTCTGGCAAATGAGAAGAACTCTACCCCAGCCTAACCTTCAGCCTTGTGGAAAGAGTAAAAAAAAAATGTAATGTATAATTATAAATGTAGAAATAATGATGATAGGTTTTGAAGATGCAGAGAAAGTGCATGTATGAGCTTTTTTAATAAGTTGGATGCATGAATGTGGTCAAGCATGGAATGCTCTCAAGTGGTGCTAGATGAGAAAGATGCTGAAAGTCCAAGGGAAAGCTAAAGGAAATGGAAATTCCATTAGGAAAAAATGGAAAAGCTTTTCATCTTAAAAGTGGATCTTTTTTATATATATTTATTGTCTGCAAATAGTTTAAAATGTGTCCTTTCTCCCCTTCAGAGCACATCTCCCTCAGACATTGACTGTAAATCTTTTTGAATTACTCTATAATTTGTGTAATGTACAGTATATATGCACATGTACGATTGTAAAAATACTTAACTTGACTCTCAAAGTCCCCATTTTGTAAAGCTTGTATATCAAATTATTTCAAAGCCGTATATGCTTAACGCCAAATTTAATAAATTATGGCTGTTTTTTTGCCATTTTAGTGACATAATGAAAGGGCTTTATGCTATAAATCATGAATTTGTTTGTCTTAGACGGACGTTTTTTCTAACAATAGGATTTTTCTGCAATTTTGTTTGACAAAATGTGTCAAAGTAACTTACATTGGCATTTGCCATGATTTTATTATTGCTTTTTTGTTGTGCCAATTCAAGGAGAAGGTTCTCAGTCATCCAGGTCATCTTGAAGAAAAGGTTAAAGCAAAGGCATCTGGACTTAATTTTCAAGGTAATACGTTCTGTCTCAGTTGAACTCAGAATTGAAAAGGTCTCTTAGAATTAGAGACAAAACATATTCACCTTGAAAACCAAGTCCAGATGCCTTTGCTTTAACCATTTCTTTATTCAACAGTGATATAATAGTCAGTTTTTAAAGACTGATGAAAATAGAGCTGTACATTTTCACTCATTAGTGCTATTAAATTCTCAAACATTATGTTTATGTATTTTTAGAGTTTGTACATGTATTTTTATATATCAGTTTTACTATTATTCAAACCCCTCCACTGACATTCCTTTTATAACATTTGTGTGTTGTGTGCCTTCATGAGCTGGTGTCTTTGTACAAGTGTGATATTATCTGCCTTTTTCTGTTATAATATAATTTTGAAATGTTATCAAATTTATAATAGTCACTGTTCGAACACTGGGTAGTAACTACTGCTTAACATCACTGCAATAAACAGACTTCAATTAATAAGTCTCACATTTTCTAAGTAGCTCAAATTGAGTAAAAAGTGTTAAAGGTGAAAGTGATCAGTAGATTAACAGACTTTTCATTGATGCAGTTGGTATTCCTTTAGGGATTTTAAATGCTGAGTATTTTTATACTGAAAACTGACTGTTCTACAGCATTAACAATCTGTTCACATCAGGATATAGACTTCCAACCTGGTAGTTCAAGTGAGTGTTTACACAAATATATCAGGGGAAAATATTTAGAAGTGAAGTGAAAATTAAATCTGCCATTACTAATCTAGGGCTTTACCTGAACAATGATTAATCTTAAGCTTTAGTTGATTTTCTGATTCTGAGACTCAAGTGATACTAGCTTCATCATGAGTAGTGCTGAAGTGCTGGAGCCCTCTGCTGGTAACAGCATATTATCTACAAAATAAAATCTATAGACTAGTGCAAATAATTTCACTCATTTGTCCCCTTGATTGTGTGAATGTGAAAAAATAAAACAGTTGTGCATTTATTGTGGTTTATATACATAAGAAAATATACAACTGAATGCATCTGTTTACAAAGAGTTATATACACAAATTCACATTATGAAACACAGCTTAAAAAGTGCACTTTGTTGTGTAAGCCTAAGATTTTGTCACAAAGGTACTGGAAGTTGTTAAAATTAAAATTGTTACAAAACAGTAAAAAGTGTGTATGCTATAGTAAAAATTACAAAACAATGTACATAAGTGCCTGGATAAACATAACCATACTTGTATAACAGCATCTAACTACAAAGCTGCCTATTAAAAAAATCTGTGTCTTTTGTCTCCAAAGTTTCCATTCATAAAGTTTATTCTAAAAAACAAAAGTCAACGCTTTAAACACATCACTTTGTTAAAGCTAGCTGTCTTTAGTAAACTCTGGCACCTTCTGCACCATGCACACCTCCACACTGCCCGGTGTGTCCATGCCCACTGCAGGGTGACACGGCTGGGTAAAGCACTGGCTGAAGGACCCTAATGACTGTCCACTCTGGGCATTGTAGAAAGACAGACGATTGAACTTGTAATCCAAGAAGATACCCACCTGTTCAGGTATGTCAATCACAAACAAACTGGAGAGCACATCTTTGTGTACCAATTGATAACTGCAACTGTGAAGACAAGAAGATTTAGGAAATAACAAAATTAACATTTTTACTTAAATTTTTTAGCATACCCTGTTGGTGTGGGAACACACTGCAAACACCATGACTCCCCATTTTCTCCCAATGGGCTATCTCTATTGACAGAGCTGTATGCCACTCCAACCCTGTAAGCTGTACTTGTTGAAACATTGGTCTCCCAGTAGTAGTGTCCTCTTACAGGCAGCAGCTCACCAAGGATGGACGGGCATCTGCAGAGGAAAAAAAACTCTAATTAAACCCAAGTTAAACCATGTCTATTAGAAAACTGCATTTGTCATTAAAACCTACACTTTATCAGTGGTTGGCATGTTTTCATGGGTATCCTGGGAATAGTGCAGGGTGGTCTGGTCCACAGACAGCTCCAAAGCAGGGTGGGCTGAGGCTTTTAGCAGGTGAAACCGGGTTCCTTTCAAATATAAATAACAAGTGTGAAAGAAGGTAAAAACAAATCTATGGAATACAGCCATGCTAACGGCAGCATTGTTTAACCTTTTGTTGAAATGAGTGCAGCTTCACTCTGCTCACTAGATCCAGCCTCATTCACAGCTTTGATGTAGAACAGATAATTCTCATTTGGTTGAAGAAGGACTTTTTGCTCAAAGTTTTTAATTCCTGAGATGGATCTAAACACACAAATATACACACACAATTTTTTTTTCAAGATAAACCTTGTAAAAAGTGCCTCATTTAATAGAGTATACCACATAAAGCCTTTATATTTACAGAACATACTGTATCTTCATTTGTAAGAAGACACTCACCTGAGGCCTTCTCCCTCAAGTTCCAACTGGTGGCAGTACTCAAGCGTGTAACTCTGTCCTGGAGTCTGTTTTACTGAGCTCCACCTGAGTACTGCTAAGTCCCACATGACAGTGCACCCCTCGGTGTCGAACACAGGGACTGATGGAGCTGGATTAAACAGAAAAAGATCTCTGTTACAGATGACCATTCCAGATAACTGTTCTACATTTTTGTCAGTGCCCACACAAAGCCACATATTGTTCAATCAATGCTGACCTGTTCTAAAGGTGAGTCGCTCACTCGGCAGAGAGCAGCCTGTATAATTGACAGCCATTACCCACACTTTGTATGTCTTGTCAGGTTCTATTTCCTCCAGGACACAGTAACTTTCCTTCACTGTCACGCGGTACTCATCTGAAATCGCTGTGGACAAAAGGCAAAACAATGCTGTTTTGCATTACTGAAAAGGTAACAGTGGCAGAGAGACATGATTTATTAAATCATACCTCCCTGTGGATCTTCCATGCAATACACCTGAAAACAGTCTATGACATCGCCAGGGTTGACCTTCCAGTAGACAGTGACACTGGTACTGGTGGCTGAACCTGGCTCCTGGGGCTGAAGTGTAGGCCTCTGAGGCACTGAAGATCAGAATAGGAAACTGCTAGAACTAGAGATTTTCTGTGTTTTATGAAAATATGCAAGGACCACTTAATATCAATCATACCTGGGATTCCCTTACGCTGAGCTAAGTGTGAGCTGGAAGTGTTACCCTTAGCATAGTCCTCAAATACTAGCAGTCCCCTGGGACCTAGCTCCAGAGACATGGCAGAATCCAGAGCCACCTTGAGCCTAAACGCACAAAACACAGCCTATGACTAGGACAGTCTGAAGCCAATGTAAAAAACCCAACAAAAAATACTTTGAAAAAATAGCACACTTTAAAAATACAATGGATGACAGTATAAAGTACATGTCACGTTCACACTTCATTCATTAAAGGCAAATACCTTGCATGAATGTCTTCAGGTGACTGTTGAGAATAAATGAGTATTGATTAGAAAGTTGATCATTCCTAAAAACATTATAACTCCAAGAAGCTTTGTGACCCACCCGTGCATCAGTCTCTGCCTCTCTGGCTGTGGTCTCTAGCGTTGACTTGGCAGAGTCAATGCTCTCCTGGAAGGACACTATTTGATCATAGAGCTGCTCCAGCTTGGCTTTCTTCTCCTCCTCCATGCTGAGGGACATACTGTTGTACTGCTCCATCACCAGAGCCATCATCTCCTCATTTTGAGCCTGCATTGCCACCTCACTCTCATGAACCTGGTCCTGACAAAGGATTAAGAAATATATGAAAAACATACTAGTTGATAATAGCATAAGTATAAATGGCTACATGGCATTACCTCTACTGAATTATAGGCCAACTCCAGCTCAGACACCAGGTCCTCTATGTTTTCAGACCTCCCCTGCAGCTCAGAGATCCAGTCACTCAGCTTCTCCTTTTGTAAAAATAAGATTAAAATTATAGTTAAGGCATAGACATGGTTACAATGGAAGCCAGTTTCTACCATAGCTATGAATAAAAGTTAAAATAAACATTTTGATTTATTGAGAACATTTTGACTTTTTTAATCCTTACGGGTCCCTTCAGTTTATGTTCCGCATGAGTCCCTTTATTAAAGAAATATTGTGTCAACATTTTTTTCGCATTTTGTTTTATGAATGTTATTATTAACTTCAGTCCTCACCATGCATAACAAATATTTATGAATTTTCTGAGTTGTTAACCCCTTAAATGCCAGGTTTAGTGAATAGTCTCTTTGTTTTTGTTTGATGAAAAGAAAACACAAAGAGTTAATTTTGTTAATTTCTTCCTATCAAAATCTGATACTGTCAAAAAACATTAATTTTGATTAAAAATTTGCTCAAAGTTGCTTGTAAATAAATTGTTTCACCTGGGTCACTATGACACCAAAATACATTTTAATGGTTGCCATGGAAACATAAAGGGATTTCAACACCAGAAAAAAAATCATGTTGCAATAGTAGTGTACTGAAAAAAAAATGCATTTTTTTAAAGTCATATGTTAAATGAAAAAATAAATATTTTAAATTCACAACCTGCCTAAATCTTATGCCATTTACATCAACACAGACAAAGTTATGCAAAAATAAAATTCAAAAAACACAAAAAAATGTCCAGGGACCTGGGAATTTTTAAATAAAGAATTATAGATCCATCTTTTGACTTAAAAGCAAAGTGAAAATTTTAACCTACAAAGTCATTATTTGAGAAAGTTTCTCAATATTTTTCTTCACAGTGCAAGAACTAGCTTTTAAATTAAAAGTAGCTTGTTGTCCCATATTCCGACAGTGGAGATCCCCTGTCACCACTTTGAAACAGCTCAGATTTAAGTAGGTCATGCAGTGGTCACTGATCGCCCACACTCCTTCTGAGGAATGGCTGAGTACTTCTTGACAAAAACAGGTGCATGTTGAGAGGGCATGTGTACAGGCAAAGTTTTGTGTATGAATGGTCATATTCGGTAAATCTCAAAGCGTTGAGAACATTGGCTTTATTTTAATAACATTTATATGAATGTTTCATATTACAACAAAAACAAAAAGGTGTATTTCTTCTTCTATCTCTTTTCACACATCCAAATGGCTGACCCTCTGCTGACCCAAAGTGTTAACAGACACCATAACAACCTCCACTTATAATGTCAGTCTGGACCTTTCTCCAAAACAGCACATTAGGTCACAACATTACTATGAGCTTGACCAGAGTGTGGACAGAGCATACAGTATAATACACCAAACAAATGTTGGCATATAGGAAAATATTTAAAACAATCTTACTAAAATGACCTGTATGACACAAGCAACAGGATGGTTTGCCTGTGTCACACACAGCTTTGATAAAGGAATGGCTGACAATCATTCCTTTGCCACAGCATACAGCCAAGTACCTGTTGCATGCCTTTATTAATTATAAACCTATATGTTTAGTTATGGTATGTTTAACTAGTGGTTTACAATTCAACAAGATTATGTAATACCCTTAATTAGAGGAATATCAGTTCTGTTGACGTCTATGTATTGTATCTGTATGTACCCAAAGCAAGTAAAATGTGTTTTTACCATAATCTCCTCATAAGTTTGGTCCACCGCAGTGACCTCATGGTTCTGATGCTCTCCAGTGCTACACTCCTCCTCCAGCAGCAGACATCCACAGGTGAGACAGTACCAGTCCATGCCCTGCAACTCAGCGGATAGTCGGGCCTGACGCTCCTCCTCTGCATCAATGGTTTCATAGTCTGCCTCAATAAGCTCTGTGTCTGTGCTCAGCTCTAGGACTTTGTTATCAATATATTGATCCAAATCCTTGGTCATTTCTTCCGCCTCCTTTACAGACTCAGACTGTACTTTTTCCACTTCTGTTTCAACTTCTGGCATCTCTGCTGTGTCCTGTTTAAATATCATCTCATATTCAAGTTCCTCTGCGGTCACCTCTGGACTCACAATTTCATCTTTCTCCTTTTGTGCCACTTCTCCCTGCAGATAGACGCCTTGATCATCTTTGATAATGTCTAATTCAGGGGGATCTTCCAATGCGAGAATCTCCAAATCTGCTGCTTCTTTGTGGAATCCAGACAGATCCTCTAGAGGAGTAAACCTTTTCAGAGTACACAAGACACTCTTCGCTTCCCCCATCACCCCTCGTTTTTCGACTCCATCCTCTTCTTCAGCTATAGTCCTTCCTGTCTCAGTTTTATATTCAATACTTTCCTCCATCAACTCTTTGCTAATGGGTTCTGTCTTTTGAACAGACTCTGGTTGTGGTTCCTCTTGTTGCTGTAGCTCAAACTCTGATGATTCTTTTGCTTCTTGTTCGGTTATAATCTCATAGTCAAACTCCTCAACATCTGCATCTCCGGGCGAACTAGATAAATCCTGTTGAGGGGTACAACTGGGCACAGAAGACACTACTTCATCTTCTTCCAAACCCATCTTTTGTTCAACTTTGTGGCTCTCTTCCATAAGAACGGGTGTTAAGTCAACTGTATCCTGTACAACAGTTTTTGCTTGTATTTCTTCTAAATCAATCTTTTGCTCAACTGTGTGGCTCTCCTCTTCAGGTGCTAGTGTTAAGACTATTCTATCTTGTACATCTTCCTTTATAACAACTTTTGCATTTTCTTCAAACTGAGGTTTTGCCTGAATTCCTAAATCTGGCTCCAGGACAATAACTGGTAGATCATGTTGAGGAGTACAGCTGGGCACAGATGAGACCACTTCTTGTTCTTTTAATTCCTTTTTTTGCTCAACTTCCTGGCTCTCATCCACCAGAGCAGTTCTCAAGCCAGCTCTATCTTGTGCTTCTTCCTGCACTACCACTTCTGCCTTTTCTTCAAGTTGAGGTTGTATTTCTGTATCTGGCTTTGGGACAGTCTCAGTGTGTGCTGAGGTATTTTCATCCACTGCGATGGGTTCAAATTGATTATCTACTTGATCCCCTAATGTGTGACTCTTTTCTAGCAGTGGGCTAATCTCTATGTCCATCTCAACAGCTTGTCCTTTAGGAACAAGAAGTATCAAGTCATCACCAACACTGACCATCTCCTTGACCACACCAGTCACGATCTCTGGAGCTGCCTCTAACTTGTCTTCAACTTTAGCTAAATCAGCACAAGTTACTTCCTGGTGGTGTTCAATAATCTCCGTCTGCTTCTGTCCTGAATCTCTCCCAGCTTCTTCTTGAATTAAAACTTCAGTTGCTTGACCCAAATCCTTTAACATCACGTCTGTTAAAGTAGCTTTAGGTTCATTTGCTGTAGTAATCTGTTCTTCCTCTAACACGTGTAGCTCTAATTTTTCTTCTTGCAGATCAATCTTTACTTGAGTTTGAATTTCTGTCTCATTGGTGCTTTTTTCAATGACCTCCACCTGCACATGCACTGGGGGCTCACAGTCAGTGCTAATCTCAAACAGCGCTTTAGTTTGAGACTCTCCATGAGTCTCTGTGTCTACAGTTAAAGCTTGGACTGTGGAGTCACTCATTTCACTCACTTCTTTTTGAACCACAGTCGTTCTAATGCTTTTAGGAATTTCACTAGTAGCAGTTAGTTTATCTGTTGTTTCTTCAATATCTTCCACTTTTTCACATGGCCGATGTCTTTCAGTATCGCTTTGCTCAGAGACTGTTTTCTGCTTGTCCTTTTCTGCTTTTTTAATTTCATGCTCAACTTCATCAGTAATGCTCTCAGAAATTTCACTTTGGTTTTTCTGAGTCTCAAGTTTTATCTCTGTTCTTTCAGTCGCTTTTGACTCCTCTTCTACAGTTTCCGCTGTCACCTCACAGGGTTGTACTTTCTGTTCCTCTTCTTTAACATATTCTTTTTCAGCTTCAAGTAATGCTGATTCTAAATCAGTCTGTGCCGTGCCAGTCTCCTCTACTGCCTTTTTTGTCTCATCTACATCCTCTTGGACCAATCTTTTCAAACATCCGGTCATTTCAAACTTATTCTCCGACCACATCATCCTTCTTTCTTCTCTATTATCTGGTACATCAGACTGAATGTCCACTCTGGGGGTTTCATCTTTTAGAGTAAACTTCTCCAGGTAGCCACCATCTGCTTCCTCATGATCTGACAAACATCTCTTGAAAGATTTCTCTGAAGTGACGCTCTCTGCCTCGGAGTGCTCCTCATCGCTCCTCGCCCTCTCTCCCATAGCATCCTCATAAAGGTCTGAATACATAAAGGACATGGCAGTGGGTTCCTCCAGCAAGATTTGGTCGATTATTTTGGGTGGGCCGGGGGAAATATAGATCGGAGTAAGGACTATGTCTTCACTTGCAAATAAGATAGATCCACTTTCTTTAATAGAGCTCTGGCGTCTCATTCTCCCACCTTCTGCCTCATCTTCACTCTGCTGCTGCGAGTCAGCAGGAGCTCCCTCCCCGTAAAACACCTCATCCAGGTATTCTTCAACGATGTCCACGTCCGACACAAACACAAACGATTCTTCAGAGACAGATGGGCTAATGTCTTTGGCTGGGTCTTTTGCAGCAGTTTGCTCTGGTTCTTGTTTCTTCAAAGGCTTTATAGAATCATAATGTTGCTCTGCAGCTTGTTCCTCAGGAACCACTACATCCACTAGTGTAAACTTCTCAAAATAGTCGATGTCGCCAGGGCCTTCTGTCTGGGTGGCTTTGAGGTCTGAGTCTGTTGATGGATCAGGCAGGGCTTGTTTTGATTCCTGTAAAGAAATAACAATCATTAAGTTACAGCAGAACAAAAGAAAATGTACGTTGAGTTTTATTTGGGAACCACTAAATCTTTTTATAAATTACAACTTGGCTAGTAAAATGCATAATTTTTAGATTTTTTTTTATGATTTAGTCTCAAAACTTCCTGATTATCTTACATGTTTTCTTAAATATAGCCCTAGCTCATATTCTACAACATCAGGCTAAAGCTTTTTAGTTTGACTTGTGCCTCTCGTGCACTTGTGGTGGCTGATCAACAACATGACATTGGGTTCTTTATCAGAACCCCACAAACAGAGAAGCTGTAATAATTAAAAAAATAAAATAAAAATGTTTAATACAATGAAAAAGTGTGATAATATAGACACAGCCAATACCTCAGTGGGTGCTTCACCATCTGACAGGACTTGAGTCCACTGGTGGTGGTTTCTGGACTTGATCTTGGGAGTCTGGTCCAGATAAGACAGGTTGTCCTGGAGCTCCGTACTCTCCTCCTCGTCTACAGTGGGAAGTTTAGATGGCACTCTGATGTTGAGAATCTCATAACCTTCTGAAATCAAACTGAAGAGCTGCTGGTCTTTGTTTTTAATTTCTTCCAGGTCTGGTTCAGTTCCTTCCTGTTCAGTTTTTTCCTGTTTGACGTTGGGCTGAGAGACCTCCATCATCTCAGGTCTCTCCACTCCCAGAGCTGAGGCCGACCTAGAACTGCCAGGTCGGCTGAACCTGTCACTGAGTCGGCTGCTCCTCCCAGACCTGGTCCTCCTGCGGACTACTTTTTCCTCATCAAAGATGATTGTGATTTTGCCAGCGGCTCCTGAGCCCTCCATGCTGTAGCCCTCAGAGACAGAGCTGGTCTCAGAAGCCCAGGGAGTCGAGCAACGACTAGAGGCTGTCTCCCACACAATGCCACTGTCCTCACTCTGAACAGTTACCATGGAGAATGATGGATCCACCATGAGACACTGCAGTTTAGGCTTCACTGATGGGTCCTGGACCACCTCTCGCAGACTGCACAAGAGAGGGGAATAGTTAGAGAAGTAGAGCTGGAACAGCTCACATCAGAGGGAAGGACATGAGTAAACAGTTCAACTGCAAGACAAGATTCTTTTGGCACAGCTCATGAAATGCAAGCAGGAGGACAAACCAATGAATCAGTCTCAAACATTTTTAAGTAACATGCAGGCATGAGTGCCTGCACAGCTGGTTAGCAAATCTAACACTGGAATAAGTAAGTAGTACATGTCCAGGTGTCTAGTGCCAGTCTGAATGGTGAGCTAGTTAACAAATGATTAAATGCGCTCTATGCAGTCCCTTCTGCTATGAATACAAGTTGGCTCTGTAAAAATTGCAGCAAAGTGACAACCCAAAGCGTCACTGGTGTAATATTAGATACATCCAACCTATCAGTGTCTTTTGCTATTTATGACATGACACGACTATATGGAGCAACATGATAAATGACAAAAAGTGCGAGTCAATAATTATGTATCAGAGAAGGGCATGTCAAGCTTTATGAAAACCTATTTTTTTTTCTAATCAAAGCAATGATGAAAGTTACAGCCCTCAACAGTTAGCCTAGAATAATGGCCTATAAATAACTCACAACTCCATTAAAAAGATCAGCCATGACTGTATTCAGTCAGCTCATACAGTGCAGGCAAGTATAGCACAAATGAATAGACACCTGTTTTGAAGTTCTTCCACCTCATCTTCATCGTCCTGGCTGAGAGCTTCTAAAGCTTCATATGAACTTTCCTGTAGCTCTGGCGTCTCTGAGTCCAAACTCTCACATTCGTCCATCTTGATTTTAGTCCTCCCCTTGTATAAGTCCTCTTTTTGTTTTCAACTGCTTTGAAGCCAGGAGATCTGCTTTGACTGTTTGTTACAAGTTGGGAGCTGTCCATCTGACTCGGCGAGTGCCAGGAATAGCTTGGGGAATGAAGAGAGGGAGTGGAGCTGGGGGCAAAACGGTAAAGACTTTAGGTGGGCCTATAGTGAACCTTTTAGTCTGGTACATTGTAATACATTATTTTCTTATTACTGGTAGCAAATTTTTCATTATAATTCCCTATACAAATCTGCATATAGTTACTTGAATCGAACAGGGCCGCTTTAAGACCCCCCCCCCTCCCTGTCCCCGAGTTAAATATAGGCCTGTGCTGAAAAAGTACCCACAATCTACAGCTGATGGCTGGGCCAGATTTTGCAAGGCATCTGTCCCGCAGCACTGCCCAAGTCATAAAAGTTTGTGTAATGAGACGTCAACCCACAGAACAAAAACTTATCAGCACGAGCTGCAAGTAGAGACTGGAGACACAACACAAATAAAGAGAGAATGTGTGTTTGTTGTTATGCCATGCCTCACTGCATCACTAGAGGTAAATATATATGTCACCAAAGCACATCTTCATTTTAACTTGAAGTAATTAATTAACTTAGTTAACAGTTCTCTTCCAAAAAGCAAGTCTCAGCAACAATCACACGGATTTAATTTTTTTAATTAACATTGTTTTGTTCAACTATTAAACACAGTAAATAGGATACTGCTGAGAATGATAACAAAACATCAAATGAATCAGATTTTTTAAGTATGAACAGAGGAAATCTGTCACTAGACTTTATAAATTATATCAATTAACCAAATGTATCTAAGGAACCTTAGAACCTTGACCTAGAAAAACATAATACATTATGGACTGATCCAGACATTGCTAAATACATGTATGTGGTCAAGAAACAATTTGGCATATGCAGAATGAACCCAGTATGTATTTGGTGAGGAGGGAAAAAAAAAAAAAAAAAAAAAGAAGAAGAAAAAATATTTGGTCTGAGAAGAACTTGCGCTAATGCTGAACTATTCAAAAGGCAGATTGGAGTCATGTTTGTATACAATCCCAGGAACACAGATTATAAAAGGATCCTGAACAGTACACACATTGGCTCCTAACTGGACTTTTCAGACTTGATGGTGGCTCACAGGCGACAGATGAAAAGGACATTTCAGTGTACAGTCTTGTAAATACTAGGTGGAGGCACAGAACAAGATAAATTCAGGTTGTCATCCACAAAGACTAATGAATGTCTGTCTTTGATGTAGCAGCTTATCCCGAAGGTTCCAACTCATTTCTGTGCTGTGGCATGTCCCAATGTAAAAGAATCCTTTATATCCCAGACTGCTCCTTATTAATAATGACTCTCATTGGGAGGAGTGAGTTCAGGTCACTCTTCTGCTGTAGCTTCAAATATGACTGCACATGAAAGAGGTGACAGAGAGCAGAATTATGAATAGCTCATAGTTTGTACTTTGTAGCTTGCATGAAGACAGAAAATCTAGCGGACAAAGAAGCAATGTTATCCAAGTACCTCGGCAAACTTAGCTTTGATGGTGTCAAACTTGGGTTTTTCATGAACAGCTCTGGCGACATTAGTTCTTTCAAATGGCTCTGAAACAAACCAGAGGAGCACCAAAACTGACTTATTGTTTAATGGTCACTGTAAGGCCATATGTGCATTGAAATCTTTACCTTCCACACAGATGAACTTGTTTCTCCAATGTGGAGAATAGTTCTTTGGTAAAGCTCTGGCCTCTCGGACTGAGATTACCTGGCTGTCCCATCTAAAAAAGAAACAAAACAAAGACAAATAGGATTTCTAAACATATCTGCAGTTTAAGAAAACTTGAGCAGGTTGTTTGTTGTATAAAATGCAAGTTTATCATTGTGTGACAAAATACAGAACATGCAGTAAGAGATATTTTAGACATTATTTAAAAAAAATAATAAAAAAAGAATTTTAAAGATGTTACTATAACAAATTCATCATCAAAGTAGCACTCACAGTTGGTTGACTAGTGCAAGGATTACCTTATTGACCTATGTATTATGGCCAGCTTCTAATTACTCCCAGTGACTCAGAACATAGTCACAATACAATAATATATTTCAGTAAAATAACTTCCATTTTACTATGTATGTTTCAGTAACCGGCCTAACACTGTGACGCAAAACACCAGGTATGCCATATTAGTCTTGTGTAAGACCAAAAGTCCCACCTGCTGCTGTCCTTCTACAAGAAACATGACACCAGAGAAAAGATGAAGCAAAATGAAGGAGAGGAGATGCACAGAAGGGGGTGCAATGAGAGGAAATGAGAGAGAAATCTGAATACTCAGTAATCAATGGTTTTTGTGAGATACCTGAAGTTTGAGGTGTAGTATTTGAGAAATCCCAGGAACAGTTCTCCCAGTGAAGATTTGTTTTTTGAGATAAAACGGGGCACATGTTGACATGCGTCTGGGACCATGTCAAGGTCCATTAAAGGATCAAAACAACCCTACAAAAATACATACAATACAAACATTGGCATTCAAAGACCAAGGTAAAAACTAATTCATAATAAAAATGTGAATTTGTGTGTTAGAAACTACAAACACTCACTGGGTGGTCCTTTTGTAAAGAAGGAACAATTGGGTCTTTCAGAACTGAAATGATGAATACATTTAGTTAAAGCTTTTGTAGTTAGGGCAAATAACGCACAACACTCCAAGAAAATAAATAGTTTAGTTTAAGATATACTAACTTACCTTGAAGGTAGTGCAACACCATTAGAGCTAATGTGTAGCTGCTTAAAGTCCCTTTGCTGGCATCATTGATTTCATAGTGTCGAGCCCATTTCTTGATAACGAGCATAATGGGTCTTATTCTGATATCAGCTGAAGCACCAAACAAGCAATCAGGCAATAAAACATTTTCTCTATGCAGCCCCTGGACACCAAATGTACACAAATTTGCACAAGAAACAGTCACGCACCATAGGTATAACTCCTCAGAAGAAATGTGTTTCTGATCCCCACAGTGTTGTTGATATTTAGATCAAACTCCAGATTGCTTAAAGAAGGGGATTGGTTGAAAAAGGAGAGTTAGTGTTTTTCCTGGTTTGTCAAAGTCAATTAAAGGCTGCAGCAAATGTTTATCTCCCACCTGCCCCTCTCTTTGAACCGTAGAATTGGCACCTTTGCTCTGATCAGTTGAGTCCTGTACACGTATGCTTTAAATTGAAACATATTTATGTTACTATTTACCCAGGTTATACTGAACTAAGACTAAGACTGTATGTTGTAAAACAGCTCCCTTTAGTGGGGCTCTGTGGAGTTACAGTTTATAATATGACTATACCTTTCTACAAAAAATAAATTGTAAATGATAATGCTAGTTATGACTTGTTGCAATTTATGCTAGTTATTATGTTGTTATTACTCACAAAGCGATTTAAATAATTTTTGGAGTGTAGAGAGTACTTCGATTGGGCCACTGTTTGACTAGAAGTAAAACAAAAAAAACATGTGCCTGTGTAAGAGTCAAAGGATATTCAGCAATGTACATTCTCAAGAGACAGATATTACAATACTCACCTTAACCTTAATGACCAAACACAGATCAGCATCGCTACTGCGGCAACCCAAACCGCTCATTGAAGAGCCAGTCAAATAAAGCCTTGCATCTATTAGATACATGATTTGAGTGAGGTGTCAATCATTTCACTGACTAAACAATGTAAACAGTCTTTTGAGGCTACAAAATATAGCTTCACTTACCATTTAACTAATTCACCTGCCCTACATCTCAGCCAAATGGTTCAATAAGCTCTTGCGACTTATTGTGCAACTGTATTTGTCATACTCACTTGAATACAGACGTCGTATGTCCTTCTGCAACTGGGTTCTGCACATCTCCTTTCGATGCAAGTCAGAGGATTGCTGACTACATGCTTCAAACAGCTCCAACATCTGAGCACTCAGCTAAAACGACAGCATGTTCCCAAATAACCAAACACATCTACTTACATAAGGCACATTTCTACAAAAACGGTATGGTGCGGGTTGGGTCGGTACAACACAATTTAAGTGATGTTTCCATTGTCAAAGGGGCTACAAAAAGTCCTGAACAAGTGTAACATTGTACATACTTAAGGCATGTTTCCACTGGAGAGCTGTGTTATGGGTTGGGTCAGCAGGTGTGACAATGTATACATTTTGAAAGTTTGCTTCACATTTAATTTAGTTATTTAAAGGCAACATGTATATTATGACATTAATATTTACGTAGATGATGCTACAAGTTGGTATACACAGGTGTCACAAGCCTCTTCTCGTAACAAAACGTGCTATACTAACCCAACCATGCCCCTCAGTGGAAACATAACACAGTCATTAGGAATCCATTGGTGTACCTTGTCCTTAGCATAACTCTGCAGGCTGTTGGAGCTTTTATCTAGAGGACAGGGCAGTGGACTTGGGTATGAGACATCAGACACATGGGAGGTTGATCGAGATGTCCCAGCTATTGCTTGTTCTGGATGAAGAGAGGATTGGGAAGGAAAGCGTTCTTCTGATTGGAAAGAGGATTCATCACGCTGACGTTTCACAAGACTGTAAGAATTGTAGTCACTGCTTTGTCTCCTAAAAGAGATGGACATGCAAGAATTGTTTAGACTTTAACAAGAACCCCATGCTTATGTTGACCTACCAATAAGCAGCAGTTGACCTGACATGGTTATGAATAGATTGCTTTTGCCCAAATGATTTTCAGATCTTTTTGTCATGCCACTATGAGAGCTTCATAAACACTACCTATAAAATCAGCATGTACTTGGTCCAAAGCTTAGAAATTATTATGAGTTAGTTAGTTAGTTTATTAAGTCACAGGCTAGTTAAACATAAAATAAATAAGAACAAAACGCTTACTTCCGACTATTGGCGATTGGCAGGCCAGTGAGGAGAACGTGGTTTGATGTTGGCTTCCAGTCATACACTTGCAGCCTCTCTGGTCCAATAGAGCTTCAATATGCACATAAACATGACAATGTAATTGAATACAGCAACAACATATTGAAGATTTAAAACATCTCTAAATTGACTTTATTGAGACTGGTGCTTTAAGAGACAAGCCAACTCACTTGATAACATGGGTCCGCTGTGTAGGCTGGTTGTGATGAAAACGCATCGACGCGGGAGTTTGAGTGAATGATCCCTTGTTGTAGGTCAGCTGGCCATTAGGTTGTCCGCTTCGGGGAAACATGGTGCAGCTTTTCACGGGTGTCACCATCAAGTTTTCTAGTGTAGGCCTACCTTAAAGGGGGACGAAACGGCGGTCTGTTCATTTAACTCGTTAAATACTGGTTTATGGACACACTGAAGAACACAGTTAAAGGTAATCTCGCTTCACTAAAAGAGAGAAAGATAGCATTCGATTTAAGTTTCCATTTAATCGAAACCTACCAGGGTTTCAGTGAACAGGAAAGCTAATCAAAATTAGCGTTGAACTGAATTAACGTTGAACATGTATCTCGCTCGTTTTGGCAACGACACTAGTTTAAAAAAGCCATGGTTATTCCTTCTCGAGAGGAGGATAAATACGAAATAAAATAGCAATGTACAAGAAATACTTGAGAGGTGTCATCGCCCGACTGTGTCACATGTAAACAAACTGAAGAACATGCGGACTTCCGGCAAACTACACTTCCCATTAACGCGATGACGTAATTTTCTTTTAAAGGAGACGCTTTGTCTTATTGAGCAAAGAAAACCTTTAAATAACCCGAATGATCTTTGATTTAGATTAGACACAATACTTGCTACTGCATCTACTTTTACCATTTTATCATCATTTCAGACTAAGAAACTAATAGCTCGTCTACCTATCTCTTCCTGGCCGTGTTTAGACCTTCCATCCACTCCAGGCATGTCCAAAGTTGATGACCTGCCATAAGTATTATGATGTTAGCACCACTAAGTAATCCTGCTTAAAACAATGATAAGAATGTCCAAAATAGCATAAAAAAAAATTAAACGAAAACAACCAATAATACTAATAGAAGTGACAAAATTACCAAATTAAAGTTGAAATGTGTTCACCTAATAAAAAAATCTGGCATAGAGCATAAAAAAAAAGATTAAAGCAAAAGCATCTGGACTCAGTTCAGTTTGCTTTAACCTTTTCTTCAAGATGACCAGGATGACTGAGAACCTTCACAGACATGGCATAGAGCATGTTTTTTATGGTATTACTATCCAAATATGAAAGAATTAAGTTATTTTGTTTATACCTGTTCATTTATTAGTGGTTTAGATTTAGGTACATCAAAGATTTTTTGATCACTGAAAACATAATTCTGTGCATTTATATGTGTATTACACATTTATGGTAGGCTACAGTAAACAGGGGGACTTCAGCCCTTCAGTCCCCCATTTTCTGATTTGTAAATCAGCTGCCAAATTTTATGCTTAGGCTACACTCATTGGCCCTGATAGGCCCACACATGTTTTTATAAATCTCAACTGCAGTATAGCTTAGCCACAACTTCTGAACACTGATCTTGACAGACACTGATATTCCCCGAGGTCAGCTGCATCAGATCTGTATCAGGCTACAGCAATGTCCAGAGGCAACAGCCAACTTTGAAGCCAAGTCCTAAATAAAGACAAAAATTAGGAAAGCCCATGAGAGCAAAATCTGCTTACACTACAATCTGCTACACCAATCTATTGATTTATTGACAGACAGTGACCCATGTTAAGTCCTGCACCTGATTTTCACTGGGTTGTGTCAATATGAGAAAAGCAGTGACCTGGAAACAACGCCTGCTCCTCAGCATTAGATAAGCTATTGATGAGGTATTGTTAAGCCTAGAGTTTACATATTATAGACTATAAAAAACTCAAGGCCAAACAGATCCATGATGTTTTTGTTTTGATGATGTTGATGTTTTTATCCAACATCATTGCTGGCCATTTGGTAAAAAAAAATAAAATAAATAAATTAAACAGCACTTCAAAACGACCCTTATAGAAAAAGGAACAAAACTATTTAAAAAAGGGAATAACACAACGTGAATCTTTTCACTTTAATAATGTAGGCCTACATTATTTAACTAAGCTATAGGTTTAGGCCTATGGCTCTATTTTATCTGACATTGTTCCTCATAAGTAGCTTATATTAATAACTCCTTTTCTTCTGAGGGCTGTAAAGGCACTGAGCATTAAATGGCCCCTGTCTCCGGAGCACAAAGTGACGTCACTGCGGAGGACGGTGCCGTGACGTAGGCAGTTCAATACCCACACCGGAGTGATTGGAGCGGGAGGGGAGCGGATGCAACCGCCAGATGTGTGTGGGGTCTAGGGGCGGGGTGCAGCGAGGTTTGTGGATAGGCTGAGATCAATAGAACGCACCCAGCCCACATTTAACTGGGCAAATATAAAAAGATATTTCCGCTTTCAAACGTAAAAAGAGTTAGATTAGATGTGTGTTTGATATAAGGATTGTGGTGGAGTAGAATAGTCTGGGGGAGAGTGGGGGTGTAGCCTCTGAGTCTATATGGTAATGAGAGAGAGAGAAGAGAGGCACAGCGCGGCTGAGGGTGGTTAGTGTGATGCTGTGCGTTATCTACTGGCTAAATGAGGGTTGTCTTTCCCAGTTCAGAGCCAGCAGCAGCAGGTTTTCTCCACCCTTCAACTGAGGATCGGTAATTTACACGTATCTCCTCTGGACCCTGCGCCTCTGGTGTCGCTCTCTCATCAGCCTACGCGCTAAACGCACGGAGACAGAGCAACCAAAGCGAGAAGGGCTGGTGTCCGTCCGTGCCATGTGCGGAACTACATGGATGTGTGAATTCATGCGGTGACAGCGGAGGGAATGGAGCAGTTGTCATCAAATTCCTGCAGTCGCACCGTTAGTGACACTGGAGAGCCTGTCGTTTAAAAGGGAAGATACGCAGCGGCCAATCCGAGACAGTCATATTTATTACTAAGGAACAGGATCAGTGGTCAGGTGTCACCTTCCATTTTAGCCACAACAATGGGGTAAGTGCCGTTATTATCCCACATGCTGCGTTTGCTTTCCCATTCTGTATTCATATCAGCTGCGGCTGCCTCACTGGAATGAACTTCCCTGTCATGGAAACCACATCAAGCATAACCTTGCAAAAATCCGACTATATGCGACACAAAATGACTAATACGGCCAAAGATGCTGTTAAAAGAGATATTTCAGAAGTCATCTCCTTATGATATCAATATTTAACATTAACATGAAATAAAATGTATCACGTTTTACGTAAGAAAAGCCCGTAGGCCCTTTGTCAATGCAGCAGATGAAGTTTATTTATTATCAAACTTTTATGTTCATATTTTACCTAAAGGAGAAGATCCCATATGGTATATAGTGGGTTTCACTTGAAATGACTTTAGAACCTTAATTGCCCTTGCAGGAACAAGGATCCTGTTTTTTCTGGGTCTCAGTGTCCCACTGTTTACTCCCACCTACTCTACAGACACTTATGTAATTCTGAATGATGGCATGTGCAACAGCAGCCTTTCTAAGCTAACACTGTGAAGGAGCACCAGTTTGGTGCAATGTACATCCTGTCTTGGATACAAATTAGCAGTGATTTGTCAACATGTTCAACTCTTGTGTACAACTGTATAGGTTTGCATGGTGACTGTCAGTTTACATATCCTCCACAACAGGCACCTATCAGCAAAGATGTAGCTGTAGTGCTCAACTTTGCTCATTTGCATGTCCCCGAACACTGAGCACAGCAGTCCATTTCCCTCACCGTGCCTGGTGTTTCTTAACAGTTGACTCCTCCCCTTCATTGTGATTAATTGCACAGCAAAAAATTTGGAAAATGCATGGTGTTTTCAATGCTTTAGCCAAAACTTAATATGCACCCACTCTGCCATCCTACAATGTGGGCATCATTCAGCACACTCCCACTCTGTTTCAGTTCTCCACTGGGCTTTGTTCAGCTTTGGCATAATGGAGACTAAATTACTGTTACATAACTGACTCAGTGGCTCAATTGATCCACATTGGGATTAATTTTAAACAGTAAAAGTACAAAGCATTATACAAGGATGTCTTTTTGTACAAATATTATGTAAAGTTGCAGAGGAGATGGAAGCTTGAATAGGTGCTGATTGCTGTCCAGCACTAATAGTAGATATAGAGTCATATTTCACTTCCGGCTCAATGGTTCAGTGGCAGGAGATGCCTATCAACCCTCTCTGGTGTGCTCTCACCTCGGGCAAATACAATTAATGCTCATGGGTCAGGTTACTCTCTGTCTGACTTTCTCCACGTTCTTGCTGTTTCCATGTTCTGTCTTTTCCACTTTTGTTTAACCACACAAAAGAGGCAGGCAGAAAGTTCACTGCAACTCAGAGCAACAGGAAGCACAATTTTTAAAATAAATAACATGTACTTACCTTAGAGCCCTTCAAGCTCTCTGTTGAACTAATAAAAACTTATTAAAGGACAATTTCCAAGGAGAACTGTGAAAGAGGTGACAAAAAGGTCTCCTGAGATTTGCTATTATATTATGCCATGAGAATTTGCAGCAAGAAGGCCGTCCAGATGAATAGTCAAAGGGTACACAAAAAGAAAAAAGAAAATTGTTTGTCAAGCTCACTTCTTTTAACACCTCAAAACTAGGGAACAACAAAAGAAACCATGTCTAATAATGTCTAATATGTGAAATAGTGTTTATTGGACAGAAGAGAAACTGAGAGATGACTGAGAGACAGATTAAAGGGGGAAAAGGCAGGCGTGTGAAGCGAGAATGCACTTTATACGCTTACAAAAGGTGTGTGGCCCAGTGGAATTACATTGTAATTTGAACTATACATTATGATTTCCCAGATTTTCAAAATCGAAAAGATAGCTTTATCATCAGTGCTGTACACTCACAATTTTCACCCTTCCTCCTTTGCCTCACTTTTCACTCTATCAGTGCCTATCAATCTTCCGTTTTAACATTCGTGTTTCATCCCCTGCTCTTGTGTCATGTTCTATACTCGGCATGCTAAAGATTTCTGTGCTATGTCTATTAGCTCACTGCCTACTGTTCAGTCCCCTGAAGTTTTTTTTTCCAATCAAGTAAACAAAATTGACTCCCTAGTAACTTACTTCTTTGGCTAATACTCTAATCCCAAAGCAACATCTTCATCCCAACTCCATTTTGGTAATGTCGACTACATGTTTCTGCTGGAGTATTGATCTTTTTTATCTAACACTTTAGAAAGCAGCAAAATCAAGCCATATGCACATTCAAACTCACATTAAAATAAAAATTTGACCCGAAATCACATTTAAACTAAAACCCCCATTGAGCGTGAATCAGTATCATTATCTCTGTGCCGCCCTTATAAAGTTCAGTTGTAGGAGTAGATCAGCTATTTTTCATAATCAGTGGGCGTCATTTTGGCTCAAACTCCGGCCAGCACAAGCATACATGTAGAAAATTAAAGCAATAAAATTGTATTTGGTCTCCATAAAATTATTCGAGAAAGAGCACAAAAATCTGCCACTCCACCATCAAATTATGTAATAAAAACGCTGCCACTTGCCAAGCGGCTACTGTGCGGATCATGCAGACAGGCGGTGGATGTGTGGTGCGTGCTGGAGAAGAGTTAAAGTGACTCACTTTTGCCACTTACACTGCTGTCGATGATTATGATAATTTTCACGCAGCGTTCCACAAGCAGCTTTGAGGAGCGGCATTATTCATCCCACATTCACTTTTGGACTTCTTATACTATTTCCATTTGACCAAGTACATCTCCCTGTCCAACTTTTTCCTCTTTCTTGTTGTCCCCATGTTCTTCCTTTTACAGCCTTGGTTAATCACACATGGGAGGAGTGCCGCTACTGAATTTTAATATTCATTTATACAGCGAGCCTTTGATGTCCCCCATCACCCCCTCAGTGCAGTGTAAGCACTTCTCTATCTCCTGCTCTGCCAGCGCTGCCATCCCAGAATATCTCCCTCTGCACCCTGCACTTTTACTGTCAGTGTGTGTTCTGACTGTAGATATTACCCATAAACTGCAACAATACTCACTTATCATATATGTTAAGGTCTTGACTGGGGTTATTTGTGACGTGACAAAATCCAGGTGCACTCCACAAAACCATTTGACACATGGCTGAGGAAATAAGGATCTTTCGGAGAAGATTGTCCCCTTGGCTGAGGATTTGATCTTTGGGATTTTCTAGACCTTTTTATACCAAAGTAAAAACAAAATGTGGATATGCCAAAACTGGTGCTAAATTAGGCACCGCAAACATCTGTAAATTACTGTCAAATACTGTCAGATACGAATGTACTAAACTTCAGATTTGTGTCAAAAGTATGTGCAAGATGTATGGATAGCATGGAACTGCAGGGTGTGTTTTTGGTAGTTAACTGTGGCCTACAGTCTATATTTAGCCTTAAAGCCCTCTCGTATTCCCCTGTGCTCCCCTGTGTGACCCTCTCTCAGTGCTACAGACATTCCCATATCAGAGCAGTGAGAGACAACGCTGACTTTAACGGAAAGACAACACAAGGAGTTTGTGCTCATAGCCGCATGTATTTAATGTTTAGATTTAGTTTTTTTGTTGAATGTGTAAGGATTTACTCATTGCCTATGAGGGCAAGACAAAGTGTTTTGGCATTGGTCCACTGAAGGCTTCACTCTCTGTGGTGTAACTATGGAGAATGGCGAACTTGTGATTCAGTTGCCAAGGAGATCTGATTACTCCGCAGACAACAGAAGTTTTGGTTCTTCTCAAGCTGGTTTTGGTGAGACACTGGTGTTACGGCACAAAGAAGTTCACCACTTCTTCTTTGTTCCCTTCAGGGAGCAGCCAATCTACAGCACAAGGGCCCACGTCTTCCAGATTGACCCCAACACAAAGAAGAACTGGCTGCCCACCAGCAAGCATGCTGTCACAGTCTCTTACTTCTACGACAGCACAAGAAATGTGTACCGTATCATCAGCCTGGATGGCACCAAGGTGAGTGAAGTGCAAATTAGATCTAGATGTTACATTTTAAAAGCCCATAACACATCAACCTTCTAAGGTTTAATGCCAGCATGATCTACTGAGTGTTAATGATGTTACTAAGTTCACTTTAAAAGAGCTCAGAGCTGCAGCCAAAACCAAAGACTCATATTTTATTGTTTATGCATGCAGCTACTGTATGTGCATGCACATGTCAGTGAATATATGTCAGCACTTGGGACGTTATTGTTATATTTCTCTTTGGGATCCACAAAGGGAATTCAACTTCATTTGACTTAACAGATTTGAATTATTCTGGACATCCTATATACTGGCAGCTAAATCATTGATTGTGTAACCATCCTTTAACACACACACATGAATGGCACATTACTAGCTATTGACTGCGTTCAGAGTTACACAACGTCACTAATTGACTGTCCATTAATTTGTTCTTCATTAGTGTTATTTAACCAATCAAGATGCCTTATGTAACAATTAGACTCTGTTCCCATTAGATGGCATGCATAGCCAATTTATTAAATTGTGTTAATGCTATATAAAGATAAAACCATGAGTGAACAATTAAAATTCAACAAGACTCTTTTCCTTTAACAAATAAGCCAGATGCAATGTATTAATGTATTTTAAATGATCAGGACAATTTAATTAATCATGTGGGATTGTTTTGAATCTGTAGGTGTTTTAGGTTCATCCTGGCACTTTGGGTTTGACAAGATGTGACGACTCTAGCCTTTAATTGTGGAAGATGTTTTTTCCCATTTAAATATAAGTCCATTTAGTCTAAATATTGAGATGCTTTCTCATATGAATGATCTACTAACATTACATTTTGATATGGTCATTATTTTGAGAACAATGACAATACTTCCCAACATGGATGCCAGTGTGTGGTGGGTGTAATTGGGCTGCTGTACACCTGAAGCTATATTTTCATGCATACTCACACATGGTGTACTCTTCTTTCTGCCTCTCTGAATGCTCACATAATGCAGACACTGTACAAATAAACTTGAAAATAATAAGTCATCTCTTTCCGCCAGGCAATAATCAACAGCACCATCAGTCCCAACATGACGTTCACAAAAACCTCCCAGAAATTTGGCCAGTGGGCGGACAGTCGAGCTAACACCGTCTACGGTTTGGGATTCTCCACAGAGCATCATTTAGCCAAGGTACCACCCCTTTGTTCCTCTAATATACGCCCACAACCAACACAGTTACACACATGGACATATGAGCCCATATAGTGTATCATCTGCCTGGCACATAGCCCCAATGAATCTTTTTAACTGCAATCAAAAATAAATAAAGCATGTGTGTGTTCAGCGAGTAGGTGGCTGTTCTTCTCCTCTGCAGTATGATTAAGCCTCAGTCGTGAACTGAGGAGACTCACAGCATCACCACGAGAAGAAGAATAGACCTAAACCCAGCAACAGAAACACATGTATAGTTTTTCTGAGCCAGAAAAGGACATAGCCACTAATATCTGATAGACATTTTGGCTTTCACACACATTCATAAAGGCATTATTAATACATTTATGGTATCTGTTAGTGGTTAGGTTGGGTTACTCTTGTTTCAAGGTAGCCACTTAATTTATCACTAAAGGAAAGTAATGTAGAGGAGAAGTACTGGTTATTACTTTATGCAAGTTAATTCATGCCCACACTAACAGAGACAAGCCATAATAAAGGCCAGAATGTGAGAAAAGACGAGACTAAAAGGAACCCAGACTGAGATCTAGACCACTTCAAGACCACGATGCATGACAAGAGATACACCACCAATTAAAAATGGGTTGTTTTGTAAAAAGGGGTTATCAATGAGGCAAGAAAAAAGAAATTAGAAATATATTTTCTTATTGTCTTGAAAGTTTTCCATGCAAAAAAAGAATTAGGTTGATTAATACTTACTTATTGTGAGCAAAGAGGAAAAGTGATAATGGTTCAAGCCCAAGCTCAAGATTAGAACAATGTCAGTCTCTAAAACAAGCTGCACACAAAGAAAAGCAAATCTAAGATTTTATATATATTTATTTTGACGGTCTCTAGAAAAAGTCTTCTCTGTGGCCATGGTTGCCTTTTTTCTTATTTGATAACTGCAGTGGAAGTACTTAAGAACTACTGCATTTACTAGATTACATAGCACTGAAGTGAAATGATATTGAGTTACTTATTGCATCTCTTCTAATGGTAGACGCCAGAGCGGCTCCAGCAGAGTTTTCCGTTTGATTTCCCCATCAGTCTTCTGTATTACTATCTATACTGAATTATTCTCTGCTACACCGAGAGCTAGAGCACACCCTAAAGGGGCATTGAATGTGTGTGTGCTTGGGCCTCTGTGCCAGTGTGTTTATATTTACTCAAAGCTGATCTCACCTTACCACTGAAGGCTAACTGAATATATCTTTGCTCAAGACTAAAATAACACTTAAGTTGTGCTTTAGCCTCACACAACTTGTGATTAAAAGCACGTAAGGGAAACACAATAATGGTGACCACTTCAGAGTTGCCAACAGTGACTAGATAGCTCATTTCCTGTTCTCGAGTGATCAACTTTATGGATTGTTATGGGCTACAGCCTCTCCCTATACCCATCGTACATGTATGTGTGGTCACGGTACATTTTAAGCCTTATGAGTGACAGAAGTTCTTTTGTGTGTCTAGTTCGCAGAGAAGTTTGCAGAGTATAAAGAAGCAGCACGGCTTGCTAAAGAGAAAAGTCAAGAAAAGATGGAAATGGCTACATCTCCATCACAGGTAACGTAAAAACAGATCATATTTTCCCTTATTGTACTGGCTTGAATAAATATTTGAAGGCCATAAAGTAAGTCATAATTATTTAATGCTGTATGATTGATGAATATAGAGCTTTGTAATCAAGCTATTGTACTGTCCCGTCTTTTGATCTTTTGTAAAAATGTGTAAATAAGTCAAATTGGGCTCAAATTTAGCCTATATGATAGGTATATCACAAAACTGAGGTCTGTAACTGCAACTAAGAAAAAAAGCTTGTGTCAGAATTCAATTTTGAGTTAGATCTGATATTCTTTTCTAAAGGCTTTTAACAGCCATCATGTCCTTCTGTGTTCAATATGGACGCTATGGAGCAGCCAACTGCTGACTTGCGGTCTATAATTTGGACTATTTATGCTACAGGGGCTCAAATGCTTGTCTTTCGCATGGGAGGTTGTTTTTAAATTAGGACTCTTGTGAAAGAGTTCAGACCAGATGCCCCAGCATCAAATCTGCATTCCCTTTCCAAAGAAGTCATTATTAAAAACTATTGCAGAATAGAAGGGGCTAAATGCTACACACTGATCTCAGTAGTGCAGAACTAGTGAAAATTCAACACAAACAGATTAAATGGTAAACTAATGAATGTAGAGAATATTGGTCTTATCTGAGCTGTCTTTTGGACTGGCAGAGTCATTGTGCCGTGCATTGTGTTCAAGACCTAAGTCCTAATAGCTTTGTTTTGTGTTCGAAACACAGCTAAATGATTTCTCTCTCGTTTAACACTGTGTATGGGACATAAAGATAAGCATAAAGCTATAATTCTGTAATTTCCGAGTAAGCTACTTAATCTCTATAGAAATGTGTCAGTTTTTTTAAACAGAAATAATGACATAATAATCCCTTCAGCATTGAAAAAAAAAACTATGCTAAACAGTATTTTTAAATGATTATTTCAACGTCACCTTTATATCTGATATTTAAAGACATATGCCTATAGTGCTATCTTCAGGTTCTTCTGTGTGAAATTAATTTTTTAATAACATTTTTGGTCTGTAGGAGTCTCCAGCGGGCGAGCTCACTTCACCTTTGACCCCAGTAACACCGCCGATGGAAAACATCAATGGCACGGACGAAATCTGTGACACTACTCCCAACTCAGACAGTCGTCCTGAGCCGACGCAAAATGCATTGGCTTTTGCTCACAGGTAATATTATATCGCTCACTGTCGCAGCCCGACTCAAGACTGTCACTGGCATCAAGCTCACAGAAAATACACAAGTATATAACATTTATTTATGTTGCATTTATTTATCTGTTCTTTTGTCTGCCACATCCAGTTCTGAAAGGTGCTTGGTTTTGCTGTTTTTCCACAACATCATCTAGATGTTGTCTAGATGCCTACATAGTAGCAAACTCCTGCTATTCATGCCTGCTTTCTCGTCTCTTTCCTCTCTAGGAAGCAGTTTAAGACCTGTCGGGTCTGCTCTTACTGATAGGGATGCTGTATCAAGTCCTGACTACTGCTACATCATAATTGGGCAAAAGAAAGCCCTAATATGCCCAAACAGTCTGATTTGTGGTCAGTCACAGGAAGGGTATTCCTAACAAAACTCTTTCTGTTTACTGCTAAAAGATGGTAGCCATAGTTACTCCAGTGTGAAGAAATGTATACACAATAATGATTATAACATCGATCATGCATATAGTTTAAGGATGAAACTTTCTCAGGAATGATAAGCTGTCTGAGCATGCTTAGTTGAGAAACGTACATATGGCACATTTAACAGTAATGCAATAACATACTTGTTTGACTATGTTTGACGTGGTGTGATGTCAAAAAATGGACTGTGATAGCATTCGCTCTATGCATGCACACTACTGATGTATACATTCCAGTCTTGTTTGTATCCTGTTTGAGACCAAATATAAAAATGCATCCTTTTGTCAGTGTTATTAGCCGTCTCTGTTCAGTAGATTATTTAAGATAAAGGTCAAAGGAACATTACTTTGTATAATGGCCATACAAAAATGTATGGTTGCAAGGTTCATGAGCAAAAATGTGTCTATGAAGCATTTATATAAGACGTTTATGTAAAGGTGCTGGGGAGTGGGTGGCAGAGATACCGACAGTATGTGTCACAAAGTAGGCAGCGAGAACACAAGAACGAGAGGGACGTCTGTCTGAACGAGTCACACCTAAACATGTTTCGCACTGCCATAGGTGAACAACAGTGAGCTGAATGATTTTTCTCTTAGGAAAGGAAATTTTTGAATCATAAATGGTCACTTGCTTAGTTATACAAAAAAGCCTCTTTTATAAAATGTCTCTAACATAATCAAAAAATCAGTTGCTTTATAGTTTTTGGCTGAAATCTTGTTGTGAAGGAATTGAGACAACAGGTATATATATTTACATATCATTTAGCAAATCCTAACGTGTTTTAAAGACTTGGGTGCAAAAACAAAGATGCTGCTAGAGCTACATGTAGAAGGCAGATGAGTACAGAGAGAGCGGGATGTGGAGAGGACACCCACTGCTTGCTGCAGCTTGTTGCTGATGTGTCTATTAATGCTGCATGCGTGGGAGACAGGGTTGACTCTCGCCATTTGAGATGGCAAGCGTGGATGTAACTAGCAAACCTCAGTCTCACACTCTCTCACAGCCAAATGCAAAGAAGGTACATGCCTCTAGAGCAGTTCAGCACACATTGTATTGTTATCTAAGTCTTCTTACATAATTATAATTGTTTATGTTATTTACTTGGTTTATATTAGACATGTTTATTCTCAATTGCTTTCAAAGATATATATTCTGAGATGTTATGTGAGTTCTTAGACTGAAAATAATGAAATAAAACAGTTGTATATACAGTGAATCATGCATTTGTGTTTATTATTTGTTATTGTCAATTACAGAGCTTCACCTGTGCACACAGGTGAATACAGTGTATGAAGTGTCTGGATTCACTGGTGCTTGATGCTAATTACATATTTAAACCTACGGTGCTGCTGTATGGGCAGGTATGCGTGGGTGCAACCAGAGGGAGACAGAGCAGATGCATGCATGGCTCTTAGAGGTTTTTTATATCACACGGTGTAGGTGTGTATGGCAGCTCCGCAGTGGAATATTGTAAAGGTTTTCTGAATGTTGGAAGACCATTTGTTGTAGGCTTTCTGTGAATGGTGTTGCAGGTAGGAGGATGAAGGCGTTCTTTGGTCTTTAGGAATGCGTTGTATGTGAGCAAAACAAGTGCCAGTGTCATACGTCAGGGAGCAACGTTCCTGTAGTGCTGCCATGGCAACCGCACAGGCTCCCTGCTTTCTTGAAGGGAAGAGTGGAAGAAACACCTACCTGACTTACTAAGGATAGTGGTCAGGACCCAAAATCTCCTCAGAGCATCTATAAAAGCACTGCCAACAACAGAAATGTTTGTTCCTATGTTGAATAAGCAGAAGCCCGTGGAAGCATGAAATACAGAATGGTTTGATAAATCTTTATTCAGTTCTGTAGTAATGACAAGAAAAAATGTTTTGTACAACTTCAAATTAAAACACAGAAAAAAATGCTGATTATATTTATGTAGTTGAATATAAAGTGCAAATCAAGAACATTTTAAATATATTACCATGAAAACATTACACCAACATTTACATAACAAAAAGTGCTGACAAGTTTGTATCCAGTTAATTGTATTTCCTCTAACAATAACAAACTACTTTAAAAACAGTGAAAAGTGCAACTAATACAAACGAGGAAGGCATAATAAATAGTACATGAATAAAACAATACTCTGTCAATAGTGAGTATATTAGGAAAAAAACAATTCTGAACTTACCATTTATGTGTCTTGCCTCTTTTGGCCAGAACAGTGCCCTGTGAAACCTTTGAGCCTGACTTGTTTTATGAACGTGAACAGCAGCGTTTGAACATCTCTGACTCCTTCTCTTAAAAGGAAATGTCTTCTTTCCGTCGCTCTTGTTGGCTTTCCTCCGTCTGTCTCTGTCTTCACGTCTTGGTGTCTTAGCTGCTCTCCCGCTCTGCTCGCTGCTTTGTGGGGTTTATACATTGGCACGGCTGAGCGCCTTGGTGACAGCATCTCTCCATGTGTGTGTAACTGTGAGTGGTAGTATATGTGCATGTGTAGGATAGTGTCGTTTCCCTCCTATGCGTCACACATGCAGACACACTTGCTCTCACAAAGAGGGGGTGGCTGTTGTGTAAGAAGTGAAATCACTGTGGGAGTTTGGAGTGAATTGGATCTGGGCTTTCTCTCTTTACACTTGACAGAGTGGGTGTTATGGCAGAGCACAGTACTGCACAGACCCTTTGCACTCCTTGAGCGAGTGAGATTTTTTGCAGCGCTGTGAGGAATCACTGTAAAGTAGACAGGAGAAGGTCATCCTTTTCAAAGGTACTTGACTTGATGTCAACACTTGAAAATGTTTAGGGTTTTAACATTTTCCTGTCCGTGTGAGACACTAGGTGAGAGACAGAAAGTGGGCATTATGTAAACCACAAAATCTAATAAGACAGCTGCAAAGGAGGAGGATTGTTTTTTATCTCATAATGCTATCATTTGTATAGCCCTAATACACAAGAGCTTTTATACCAGCCATTTCCTGAGTGCCGCGCCTCTATACCATGAAATTTAATCAGTCAATCACTTCTCGTTTATCTTTTCTTTCATCTTCTCCTGTGAGTAGCTTGACCAGATTAGGTCCCAGACTCCCTGAGGATATAATCTGAGATTACAACTAATGTGGTACACAGCTGCTTTGACAGCTACAAGACAGAAGTGGTGACCTCCAGCCTGAACGCCCACTGCAGTCTTGTCATCCTGACCTAGTGACTGAAAGCCTCAGATGTGTTTTTTAGTCACTCTTTGATAACTCAGTGTGAAAACCCATGTCAACATGACTTCTTCCTTCACACCTCATAATGTTAATATGTCCTGTGTCTCACAGCCCTGCAATGACAAAACACTGGGAGGCTGAGCTGGAGGCACTGAAAGGAAACAATGCCAAGCTAACAGCGGCTCTGCTGGAGTCTACAGCCAATGTCAAACAGTGGAAACAACAACTGGCGGCCTACCAGGAGGAGGCAGAGAGACTCCACAAACGGGTGAGCAAAAGAAAACACTTTCAATACCAAAAGGGGCACATGAATAAAAAGGAAAAAAAATATCAAGGGCAACAGATTGAAGTTATTGACTAACTTTTATAACACTGGATAATATGTTGACCCATCACATTTATTGATGTGATGGGTTTACAGGATAGTGGATGTCATGTATCTGTCAAAAGGATTTCAGTAAGATTTGTGTTTGATGTGGTTCCCGGCAGGTGACAGAGCTTGAGTGCCAGAGCAACCAAACTCCTGTGATCAAATCCCAGAAGACTGAATTGAACCAAACCATAGAAGAACTAGAGTCAGCATTACGGGACAGAGAAGAGGTCCGTAATTTAAATACCTGTAAAAAGGAGGGCCTTAAAATAGCCTTACATCCATTTTACTTTCACATTATGCCTTTTATTTTCCCAGGAAATGGAAAAGCTAAAAGAGGAACTGGAAAACATGAATGACCTTATGGAGCAGAAAGACACCCTTACGCAGAAACTTGAGGTAATAAAGTGCATTGATTGTTTCAAATAAAAATTGAGTAGCTAAAGGGAGACTTCTACTTATACATCTCCATTTGTTTCAAGCCTTTTTGTTTAATATTTTCACATCTAATTCTTGTTCCTTGTTTTAGGAAACGGAGCTGCGCAGTCGGGTGCTGGAGGAGCAGCTGGCCGGGGCTGAGCAGCGACTGGAGGAGAACCAGGAGGAGCAGGAGAACTTCAGGAAGAGCCTCCGGACACTCTTGGAGCTACTTGATGGAAAGATCTTTGAACTAACGGAGCTGAGAGACACGCTGGCACGGCTCATAGAGGAGGCCAGCTAGAGACAAAGCTGCCTGGGCTTATACAGACAGAGCCATATGATAATTTACATGTCCTCACATCCTTTCACCTTTTAACGTCCACACTTCTCCCCACACAACGGCCCAGACACGGCAACACGGCACTGCCCTGAGTCATATAGTGCTCCAAACGGGCAGCTAATTTCTCCTGTTGTTGGGTTGTTTTTTTTTTAAATCATTAATTTAACATAGTGTAGCTTAAGACATGGGGACTGGCACATACTTCCTTCTCACTGGCTAGTGTGTGTGTTGATCATGAATGTCATAGATGGCTGGTTCAGTTGGTTTACACACATCATTTTATATACGCTCACACAGTTAATTTGAGAACTGTGCCTCGGTGCCATCTGCTGTTTGATTCGGAGAGCAGTACCACAGCTTGCAGCATTAAAATGTCACAACCCCCTCTTTTTCTTCCCCAATAAGGGGTGTGCTGAAAGTCATGTGGAAATAAATGCTATTAAGACTCAGAGAACTGCGCCAAAGCTGCCAAATCCCCCCAAATATTGTCCTCTAACAAGCAGATTCTTAGATCCAGTGACTTACTGTACAGCCTACATGAAAGGGGATTGTCACCGGAATTAAAAGAAACAAGTCAACCTCACCTGTTTGCCTTGCAGGGACAGACAGGGCTGCTGGGAAATAGTGTTTCAGTAAGTGGACAATAAGTGCAATGACTACTATATTGTGTATCCATAGTCTACAAAGGACAGGATTGATTGAGACATCGATCATGTCACACACCCTCGTCCAATTTAAAAGGCATCTCTTAGATTTGACAATTAATGTATCCAGACAGCTTCCACCATCACAGACAACTGAGCTGTCTTCCTGCCAAACTCAGTGTGGTGTGTGTTTCTAAAACCAAGGCCTTGACACATTTAAAGTGTGCCTTGAAGCACATGTGAGTGGACACGTTTGTATATAATGTAGTGTCTGGCTGTGTGTCTGTTTTGTGCTGTAAGAGAAGATCAAGGCCTATACACACATTCATACACTGAGCAATATTAGACAAGCTCTCTATATTACACCTCTATCTATCTAACACTATCAGGTAATCTACTCAGCGGACTCATGTAGATAGGTTCACTGCAACTCAGATCTAATCCCCTCGTCCAAAAGAAAGTGTACTACTGTTGACCGCAAACCTGTGTGGCAGCCCTGAGTGGTCGAAGTAGTGTGCCGGGAATGGCTTTAAGAGTGTCATCTTTGTGTTTATGAGTCTCTACACTGGCCACAGATTTCACATGTCACAGTAAATATAGAACTGTACAATTATTTCTATTTGTTTTTTTTTTACACTGAATATAATAATGACGATTTAGTGTACTAATAAATCTGTATTGGACACTTTCTACTTATGTTGTAAATGATGGATAACTGTAATGCAGTAATACTGCAGTGGCCTATTGTTGTGTAATAACACAATTAAGCATTACATGGTTATTATGGAGGTCATAAGGTCATCTAAATATAGTTTCACAGAGTAAACATAAAACTCGGGCAGAGATGCATATTATATTTTCTGCAGATGGTTTTAAGGTTGATACACAATGAAATGTTAATAAATCTTTGTCTTTCCGGTTAAACAGTCAAATGACAGAGATGGATTACCTTAATATAAATGCTCTTGTTAATGAATGCCTTTGTACAGTAGTGAATAAGAAGCTTTTCATTTTCCTGTTTTGTAACTGATGGTATTCAATGTAGGTATTATTATTATTATTGTATTTAGAGGTATGAAAAGACTGCAATATTTTTGACTATTTAAAGTAATTTTGAACTCATGATATTTAAAGAGGTACCTCAGGCTAATGATGTTGGTAGATTGGTGGGATGCGTGTTTGCAGGTGAGAGGACATAAATGCTGGAGACATTGATCAGGAGACATACCTGTTGGTGCTTCAGCCAAACTAAATTCTTTGTTGAGCTAAAACAAAGACAGGCCTATTTGGCTATGTATGCCCTTCTGTGAACTATATGAAATGCTATGTTTTATATTCAAATACAAACCACAGAATTCAGTGTTAAGTTTGTTTTGTTGTTTCTTTTTAATGCATCATTCTGATTTGTTATTTGCTCCACATAATTTAACCAAATGCAAGTCAAAGATGTAAATAAAAGTAACAAATGTGACAGGGAAGTCAACAAAATATTTTAGATTATATTGATCCTTACAGATGTGTAAAAAAAAAACAACAACATCTGGAGCGTTTATAAATATAATTTCCAATGACAATTCATATCCTTTACTGTTTTACACCATTCTTACCATCTGACCATCTGAGTACCTAAAAAACATGGCTGTCATAGTTATGCCAACAGTCAGCTTTAATAGTAACTGAGGCAAATACAATAGAGTTTGGCTTAAATGCTTTGGAAAGACAGAAAACAAGAAAAACAATGAAATACATGTAAAAAAAAAAACAACAGTAAAGAAACTTACTAAGGTAACTTTTTTCAAGGGCAAGTTACCGGAGTAAAAGTGTTGTCCCTGTTTGTCAAGTGATGGTTAACATCAACATAGTTTCCAAAAAGGTGTGTCATAAAAATGACCACTGTGACCTCTGGTGTTAGCCCCTCTCCCACAAAGTCAAGCTCAACTACTTCATGCTACATCATAAAATTTGCTTTTTGTGACGGAATACAACATTTAAAAAAGTGCCTCAAATTTGTATTGCAAGAAAATAAATAGTTTTTAACACTGTTACTTTCAATCTGTATAACATATACTCCTTTGTCTTTTATATTACACTATAATTGACTGTAAGTGGGGATGGAGAGGAAACAAGATGGGAATATCTTCATCAAAGCTATACCAACAATGTTAACTACAAGGTTTCTTATAGTGGTGTGTTTAGGTCCAATTGAATACATTTAGTAATTCTACAAATAATGACAAAATCATTCAAACTAAACTTTGGGAATAGGCTGTAATTCACTACACTGCTGCAAAAATGTGTGCATGCACAGTTCAGTTCAGTGCGCAAGTCCATGTGTGCATTTTCTCACTCTGAGTAACAAACCTCCCACTATGTGCATCTGCCCACTGAGTGCTGGCGGGCATCAGAGAAGATGTAACTCAGGAGGCAGGAGAAACCACATCGATCACTGCCACCTGCTCCACACACACCCCACACTGACTCCCTACAGTGGCGAGAGAATCTAACCTCCCACATATAATTCATCATTCAAACAAGCGTGACCATTTCCACAGCCTGGCCGTGACTATCCCACATACGTATGTAGTTCAGGAATCACCAACAGTATGTGCCCACGCTTAAAGCCTCCGCTTTGCAAAGACACTCTATATGTTATATGACCCCACATTAGCTCAGAAGAATTGTTACATGTGGCATTAAATGTTTAAACTGTTGTAACTAATCACATCTCCTAGTGACTTGGCCATGTGTTGAACAGACGGGTCAATAAATTCTCTCACCCAGACAGGATGTGAGAGCTGGGGGTGGTGAAGGCCACAAGAGGACAAAGGGGGGAAGGGTTTCAATCCGGTTTAAATGGGATTTACAGTCTCTGCAGTGTCTAATTAGACCACTACTGTCTGTCAGATATCAACATAACCACATGTATCAGGACAAAACCCGCTGTAAATACAGCATGGCTTGGAAATCATAAACAGCTGGAAAGATACAAGAGAAAAGTGTTATTTGAGCTGATCTGTGGTAGTGATTGTTCCACTTCAAACTAGAAACGCTCTGTGCATTTTTCTCTTGACAATTACAAGGACTTGATTACATATATAGCTTTTTATAGGAGGTTGACTATTTTACAGCAGTGTTGATGAACTATTCATTTTAAGCTCCCTCATGGTGATGAATATATTGTTTAAAAATAAACTAATGAACTTGGAGCATTTGGTGAATTAATGACTATTAGTTTGGTGATAAAAAGAATGCTATAGTCTGTATTTGCATGTATTCTTGTGCTGTATGTGCTTAAGTGACAAAACTGTGTGTGTATGCATTTACAATACAGCGCAGTTACAGTGCTAAGTACTGATAAGTACGGTGTGCAATGCTAGTGGATCTGTTGATTGTGACACATGATCCCTAGTTTTCCCATTCACGGCCAACAGGGCCTTCGTCATCCGAGTCAGACTCTGGTGATGCCTCTTTGATGCGTCGCAGCGCCTCATGGATGCTTCTAGTTAAAGAATCAGTGGGGGCCGTTAGCTCTTCTTGATCTTTCCTCTTGTTTTGTGGGACACGCCTCAGTTTGACCCCCTTGCGAATTTGGGCCAAGATGCTGTTGGGATCATCGTCACCCTTTGTTGGAGGCAAGGATCGCTGATCAACTTTTTTTAAGTGAAAGCTTCCTCTTTTTAAAGAGGCAAGCACTTCGTCCATAGGTGAACTTACTGCAAATAGAAAGAAAACAGACAATTTTTAAATACAGTTACAGGTTCACTTCACAAGTGGTTAGAAAGTCAGTAAACTTCCTGTATTAAGGAAAATAATTTGAGGTAACTTTGATTAACCTTTACTAAAGTTGTCAATAAAACAACTACTTAAATTAGTACCTCTTCTGCTGTTGGTCTCAAATTCAGGAGTCTTCTTCAGCTTTTTTCGAGCACTAACCAACTGACTACTGTCAAAAAAACGAGGTATAAATGGACCTATGGGAGAAAGAGCAAGCTCTTCCGTAACACTCTTCTCCTGAGCTGGTTTTCCCTTTGGTCCTGGGCTACGGGAAGGGGATGTCTCCTCTTTGGCTGGTGGGGGCGGAGGCGGTGGAGGTGGGGGAGGAGGTGAAATGGGAGATGCCAGCAGGGAGGATAGAGAGCAGGGAGAGCAGGACAAATCCACAGGACTGGGCACAGGGACGAGAGAAATTGACGTAGTGAATGCTGAGACTGGCTGGGTAGTCATTGTGGGGCTGGGGTCTGTCTGGACACTAGTGCTCTGATACAGTGGCTGGCCCTGCGCCACACAATCTGAATCCAGAGGTTCTCCCTTCTCAATCTCAGTCCTGCTTCTTTCTCTTCTTCTGCTGTGGGGCACACGCAGCCGAGTAGACTTAAGTATCACCTGACCTGGATACCGCTAAACGAGAGAATAGACACAGAATAGAAGTAAACATATCTGAAATGAAAAGAAAATATTCTGGAGATGACGAGGCACAAACCTGTTTAAACGTTCGTAATCTGTCCAGAGTTTTTTGTCTTTCCTGACTCACTCTGCTGTTCTTCTTCTCATCGTCTTCTACTTCTGTGTTTTTCATCTGAATATTTTTATGAAGGGAAATGTAATCATGATTATGCCTGTGAGTTAAGAAAGATGACTTATCCAAAATACCTGTTGCAATATGAGGTCCATCTGAAAGCTTTGATGTTTCTGCTGTTTCTCACTGTGGTTGGACATACAAATCTCCTGCAAGAGGAAAAAACATTACTAAACTGGTAACTGCTGTATGATGAGTTTTGGGAGACATGTACCCTTTTGTTCCTCAAGTAGGAGCGCTTAGCAGTGATGCGCCCTCTTCTGGCCTCCAGCTGCCGAGCACTGGCTTGAAGTCTTTGTAAATCCTCCTTTTCCTCAGTGTCTACCTCTGTTATATCGTCTGCTTGTTCAAAGGTGTCATAGTAGACAACCTCATCCTGACGCTCTGAAACATACAGTTCATTTGCACACACAGCTACAGTACAAGGTCATTTACTTGGAGCATAGTTGGGAGGGCAGTGTAGTTTGCTTGGTTTATTGTAGATATATAAATAACAAAAATAAAGTTTACTACCTTCACAGATATTTTTGTTTTATAACAGACATTGCCCCACATTAACACAGCTACTGCACCAAAAGTGTGAACGAACCCTCTTTTTGTCTAGATGCATTAGGACAAAAGTACCCCGTCCAGGAGATACCTATAATATAATAAATAAAATGTGTTCAGAACACGGCGTGCAGAGTGGTAAATGGCATACCTGTCATCTGTCGCTGAATGCTGTCCAGCTGAGCAGTGAGGAGCAGTTCTTCACACTGTAGGATTTCAGCCTGAATGTCATATAGTTGGAGCTGAAGTTCATAATACTGTGTCTCCATGTAGTTTAAAAGGGCCATAGCATCCACACTGCTACAAAGACTCTGCATCTGAGAAGATACAACTAAGTTAAAACAGAGAGAGCTGAAATAATGAAACTTTCAGTATAATGCTGTTAGCACACCTCCTCTTTAAGTGCATGTTTCCGCTGCTCCAAAGAAATCTCCTTTGCTCTCTGCAGTTGTAGGGTTTCCTTGGCGACAGAGTAGCGCAGTCTTTCCATCCGATCCAATGCTGCTGTCCATGAGGCTTTACCAAATTTACGCTGATCTACCTTCATTCGCTCATAAACTCCTACACAAAATGTAAAAGTGACATGTAGCACTGGCATGTTAGTAATGTGTTGAGCATGAGGATCTACAATGCTTGAAATGAAAAGGGGAACATCTACTGGGCATAGTCCAACATTACAACTTACATTTTCCCAATTTGCACTGCAAAACTATTCACATGCTTGATTTTTTCTCAATCAATTTGTCACATAAGAAATTAACCAATGAGTGGCTACAAAGGCTGTGGTGTGCCGGAAAATACTGTGGAGTCATTTTGCACAGTAAATCCAGTGGCAGAGCTGTTAGATCAATAGGTTGTCCTTGTTTCTTCCTGTCTGTGTCAATGTGAGGCTCTCTGTACTGCCTCATTAATACAAAATCACTTTAGCCCTAGTGTTCAAATCTACACACCGATCAATGGCAGCACCACGTATGTGGGTGTGTGTGTGTGTGTGTGTGTGTGTGTGTGTGTGTGTGTGTGTGTGTGTGTGTGTGTGTGTGTGTGTGTGTGTGTGTGTGTGTGTGTGTGTGTGTGTGTGTGTGTGTGTGTGTGTGTGCGCGCGTGCGTGTGTGTGTGTGTGTGAATAGTCTTCTTCAGTGACAATAATGGCACATTGTACCTTTCTGAGCCCTGGCAGTTATCTCAAAGTATTTAACAGTAAAGTCCTGGATGTTAAGGACAGCCTCCTGAGCCTTCTTCTGCCAGTCAGAGTCCTCCTTTTTAAGAACTTCAATTCGCCGTGGACCCAAGTAATCATTTTCCATAGAAATCTGTTTAGAGAAGATATGTTTTATGTTAAAAAGATTGTACGTGTAAACCAGGCTTAAGTTAATATTAACACATTTATATCAATACAGTTATATCAAAAAAATATAACAGATATTTTTCACATCTCAAGCATGATACTGTATATACAGTATTGTTTCCATAACTGTACATGTAGGTTTTATTTATTTATCTTGGTTTTAAATAGGACGATACACTTCACATACTGTAGTTACAATACAAAGACATTTTGAGAGATGTTGAAGAGAAATTTATATCTTGTAAACTAATCAGTTATTTAACTGTATTTAAACGCCATATCAAACTATTTGGTTGTTTCTTCACAACCAAAATAGTAAAAAAAGGGATAACAACATTTAGAGCACTCTTCATGAACTCCCTGAGAGTCAGCATTCCTTCAGTATAACTTACATGTGAGGCATGTAAAATCTCTGTTAGGCCAGTTAAACCTGTTGCCCCATTTATAACGTGTGGGGTTAAAAATAACAACCCCTTCTTTGCCATCAGTTGGTAAGAGGTTCCATGGTGTAATGGTTAGCACTCTGGACTCTGAATCCAGCGATCCGAGTTCAAATCTCGGTGGGACCTGCATTATGTTTCAGAATTACTGTCCTACCTCAAAAGAAACAAAATTATTTGTCTGTGTAGTAACCCTAACTAGCCAACTGAATGAAGTACATAATAAGCTGTCAAATGTACAGTTTTGTGCGCCGTGCATCACAGTTTTTATTGCTTCACATATTCACTTTGGTCATGAGCCTTGTTACATTTTCATACTAATAGATATTTATAGACTGGTTTGTCATTCGAAACGTTTAAAGGGATAGACTCTAAATCAGATAATTGAGCAACCTCTAAACTTTAATGTTTAACAATGCCAGTCTAACGTGAAATAGTTACCTTGATCTGCTGTCTGCGTAGCATTGCTAGCTCTCTCATGTCCCTAAATGGCTGCAGAAGGTACTGATACAGCTGAGTAGAGGACTCCAGTAAGCCGCCGTACGCCTGGTCCTCCTCCTCGTACAACTCCAACAACTCCACCATGCTGTCCATGGTCCTGTGCTTCTCCAGGAGCTGCATCACATAAAACATATGAACAGAGTCAATGATGAGTTGGTTGGCCCCTACAATAATTTATATGAAAGGTAAAAATGAAATGTCAAACTGCATCTGATTTATTAATGCTCAGTTAGTGCATCTTTAAATTATACAATCCTTGTTTAGTTGCACTGGGGAGTGTCTAAGAGTCCTTTCTGTTGCTGGAAATAAGATCAATGCACATTTTGTCAGTTTGAACAATGATGTATGCAACCAGCAAGGTATTTACGGAGTGGGGAAATCAATAGTGCATAGTATGAGTTGATGTGTTATAAAGACTGTGGATGTTTGTCAAAGAGTTCAGATAGAGTGACAACTTTTCAGTTTTGAACATAAATCTCCCTTTAAGCATCTCAACATATGCTTTGATTTAAAATTCTGGCAAAGGTGTTTGTTGAACTAAATCTGCCTACTGACATTTTTTGTTTCTTATAGTCTTGAGGTCTATTAACTGGTATAGTGGTACAATGAGGGTTATAAATAGCTCTATAATAAAACGCACATCACTTGTAAAGTGTTCAGTCATATCGACTGCTAAACATTGCTTTTAATTTACTACCTAGACTCTCTTGCAGCTGCTGGGATTTATTCAGCTCAGATTCAGATTACTGAAAGAAGTCAAGTCAGAACAGACCTTTTGACCTATATTATTAAGACTCTTTTTGTCTTTGTGTAAGGTTGTTAAACCAGAAGTTAAAAGAAAAACACAATAAGACTGATACACTAGGCTCATTATTTATTCCATTTGGGAAAAATAAAAAACTTTTATTTGTGTTAATTTGAAAATTTCCGGGTGTAATGGTGTTATGATCATTTATAATTTCCTATAGTTAATAATTACTGGTTGCTCCTAGTCCTCTGCAGGTCATGTCAGTCCTTCATGATCATTCAGAAATGAACATAGACATAACTTGCCATGGACTAAATCCTGCACCTGGGAACTTGTCATGGGGGGTGTGAACAATACGCCTCCTACAACCTTTACAGCATGATCTCATGTATTGTTTACTTTTTCAAGCAAACTTTCCTGTACCATTTTTACATGTGTGTGCTTTGCATCATTCTTGCAAGAATTAAACCTGATCATTTATTTTAAATTGTACGCTGTCTCCATCGTCTCTCCAATTAATCTGAACTAAAAATTCTTAAAAACAAAACAAATGGTCATCATTACATTCCTAGTTTTGAGCCAAACATGTTGTTTATTACTTAGTTCCATTGTGTAGGACATCACTCTGAATTCTGAAGTTTGTATTGTGATTGTTATTGACACACCAACCCAGGCTTTAAGACGAGCCCAACATTAACATAACCCGTACCTCCTGCAGATGTTTAGTGGCTCGGTTAAGGGCCTCTTCGTATCCGGACTGCTTCAGTTCACTCAGGCTCTCGTAGTACTCATCGGGGTCGTCACTTTCTGTGAACAACACTTGCGACAGGATTTTCCACCCACAGGTATCCAGTGCGTGGCCAAGGTACACCTGTAAACTGTAACACAGGTCATCCATCTCCATCTGGGACACCTCTGTGGAGCCAAAGAGCACTGTCCACATCCCGGCAGCCTCCTCCGGGAACACCGGGAGGCACGGCTCCAGGGCAGAGTTCACGGAGCACAACTGCTGGTGGACCGCCCGGAGGTCCTGGAAAGAGAACAGCCCGGCCCAGCTGCAGTCCTCAGTCCGACTCAGGCTCTCCTCCAGCCCCTCCAAGGCCAGGCTGTCCAGGCCTGGGGACAATTCGTCTTTTAGCAGCTCGATATCCAGGCTTTGGGGCGATGCAGCATTATCATCTTCCCTCTGAACTTTCACGGGACTAGTTTCTGTTGCAGTGGCTGGCGGGAGCTTGGGACACCCCTTCCCTTCTTCTCTGGCTGAGACTCTATCCCTAAAGTGACATTCAGCCTCTTTAGTGATGCTCCTTCTCTGGACTGTCCTGTTGTGACAAGTGATTGCAAATTTACCCTCCACTTCATTCCAGGCCACAATAAAAACAAATTTATGTTTTTCCTTCTCATCAAACACATTCGGCCGAACAGCTACCCATCCCGACTCCAGACTGTCCTCCATTGTGAATGACATCTCTCAAAAGTGATGCTGCTGGTTGTATGCGCAAGACCAACGTCAAAACTCCATTTGATGGCGCACAAACGACTAAAGGTTGAGTGTTACTGTATTATAACACGTGTAAAAGAAGAAGGTCTTAGTTTTTAACTGTGCATAGCAAAGCGCTGTCGTATCCCATCCTTGGCCCATTAGCTCCAAACGCCTCATATGACAAACCAATTAGCCTGCAACCATTAGCTCCTAAATTACCATCACCCAAGCATAAGACTTGATTCTGTCTCCTTAGTGTCTTGAATTCATGTGACAGTGCATTTACCAGCTCCCAGCAGTATACCGCGGCCCAGACCTCTCTTTTCATCATAAAACGGCGGCATGAAAAAGCGCTCGACCCAAAACCAGTTCACGTCCCAAAGAATAAGGCCATAAATGAGAGGGAGAACGGGTTTTGTCAGACTCTGTTGTCATCAGAAAGATTAGCATCCTTTCCTCGTTCAACAAAACAACACGATGGATAACTCCTCATTTGGCTAGCTAGATATGTACCAGAGCAAAATAATGATGCTGCTGCCTTTAAGTGCTTCAGTAATCATCGGAACATTGAGCCACACATTCCATCTCCAGCTCATACTGTAGAAATGCAAAGTATTTTGACAAATTATGGGGCTTAGATTCGAAAATTTACATGGAAAACATCATTTGTAAAACATTGGACTACATCAAAGGTCTGCATTTTTGTTAACCTCCATGGTGTCATGGTGACCATCTGGACTTTGAATCCACGCACACATCTCGGTGGAACCATGGAACCTGCTTGTAGATGACTGTCTTAAAGTGACATGTTATGAAATTGTGTTGCTAGTAAAATTTACAGTTATAACCTAATTCACTTTAGGCTACTGCCTTTAGTTGACTTTCTTATATACGTTTTAATAAAGTAGTCATGCCATCCCATCCATCCATCCATCTTCTACCGCTTATCCGGGGCCGGGTCACGGGGGCAGCAGTCTAAGCAGAGACGCCCAGACTTCCCTCTCCCCAGACACTTCCTCCAGCTCTTCCGAGGGGATACCGAGGCGTTCCCAGGCCAGCCGAGAGACATAGTCCCTCCAGCGTGTCCTAGGTCTGCCCCGGGGTCTCCTACCGGTGGGACATGCCCGGAACACCTCCCTAGGGAGGCGTCCAGGAGGCATCCAAAACAGATGCCCGAGCCACCTCAGCTGGCTCCTCTCGATGTGGAGGAGCAGCGGCTCTACTTTGAGCTCCTCCCGAGTGACCGAGCTCCTCACCTTATCTCTAAGGGAGCGCACCGCCACCCTGCGGAGAAAGCCCATTTCGGCCGCTTGTATCCGGGATCTTGTTCTTTTGGTCATGACCCAAAGCTCATGACCATAGGTGAGAGTAGGAACGTAGATTGACCGGTAAATCGAAAGCTTTGCCTCACAGCTCAGCTCCTTCTTCACCACGACAGACCGGTACATCGACCGCATCACTGCAGAAGCTGCACCGATCCGTCTGTCAATCTCACGTTCCCTCCTTCCCTCACTCGTGAAAAAGACCCCAAGATACTTGAACTCCTCCACATGGTCTCAGACTTGGAGGTGCTGATCCTCATCACAGCTGCTTCACACTCAGCTGCAAACCGTCCCAGTGCACACTGAAGGTCCTGGCTTTATGGCGCCAACAGGACAACATCATCTGCAAAAAGCAGAGACAAGATCCTGTGGTCCCCAAACCAGACTCCCTCTGGCCCCTGGCTGCGCCTAGAAATCCTGTCCATAAAGATAATGAACAAAAACTGAGTCCAACATGCACAGGGAACAGGTCTGACTTATTGCCGGCAATGCGAACCAAGCTCCTGCTCCGGTCGTACAGGGACCGAACAGCCCTTAGCAAAGGGCCCCAGAACCCATACTCCCAGAGCACCACCCACAGGACGCCACGAGGGACACAGTCGAATACCTTCTCCAGATCCACAAAACACATGTGGACTGGTTGGGCAAACTCCCATAAACCCTCCAGCACCCTGGAGAGGGTATAGAGTGTGTCTAGTGTTCCACGACCGGGACGAAAACCGCATTGTTCCTCCTGAATCTGAGGTTCAACTATCGGCCGCATTCTCCTCTCCAGTACCCTGGCATAGACTTTCCTCAAGCAATGTCAAGTCATTATTCTGGGCCACCTTGCAATAATGAGGACAACTGTAGTAGGTGGAAAAGCACTTTTAATGTATGGATACTGTAGGCTAGATGTAGGCTATAGCTGATTACCCAGGTATGTGTCACATCCCAGTATGGACTATGGGGAGTGGGGAAAGAGGTTGTTCTCTGGCACATGGAGTCGGGTGCATCTTTATGTGTTGCCCTTGGCTAATCAGAAAAGATTTTTACAGCAGCATGACCAGGATTGACAAGGTCACAAGCATATACATTTATTGGTCACAAATCTAATTTACAACCTTGCAAACCAGGTGAACTTTGAGTAGGTCTCACCTAATTATTGATATTGGTAAATACATTTATTTATTTTTACATGTTGATAAAAATATATGTATTAAACATTTACTAATACCTATGGTTTAATTTAACACATGATTAGAAAGTAAAATCATCCAGTTATAAAATCAGTGAAGCTCACTATCATACTGGTTCTTTTATTCATCAGCTGGTGTGGCCATTGAAGGGCATTTGGGACGTCCAGACGCTGGTAAAAGGTTTTCCCAGTACTCTCTGTGAGCCCTGTAAAAAGTTTAAGAAGGTTTTATTTAAATATGCAGAGAAACAAATGCTTTTACTTCCCAGCTGTACTGTTCCTTAGCTTTTTTATTTTTTTGTGTATAGTAACAAGCAATCCTCTAGCAGCTCAAACTGAGCACTCTTTGGTTTGTTCTTACCTAGCTCTGACCCAAGGTTTAGTGTGCAATTCCAGACCTGCTCCCCACAGGCCATGCTTCTCTGAAGCTGGTGGGAGCAATCCTCTCTCTGCAGCCAGCTCTTCTGATATAGCTCTGATATGATATGCTTCAAATCCACAGCACCCACCAATATAGCGGATCCCAGCATTATATGCCTCTCTGGCATACTTATGAATGTCCCAGCGGGTCACTGTCCTGCACTCCAGCGCTAACAACAGAAAAGAATATGTCATGGCATTTTAAGATAACTGGAGGATAGTATGGGTTTATAACAAAGAAATAAAAAGGTTAAACTTTATATTGACATATACCAAAGGGGTACTCCGGCAGACTGATGTATCCAGTCAAGTTACACTCAGGGGTGTGACAACCAAGCGGCTGGATCATCAGATGGGCTTTTAGACCAGCTTTTTCCAGTCCGTCTCTCATCAGCTTCACTGTTTGGATGCATGACTTTGGGTCCAAGTGGCAATTTACTCCAACAATATCAGCTCCTGCATTGACCAGCTGGACTGCACAGTTTCCCGGAGGGACCCCATTCATGTCTCCATGAGGAGAAATGCAGAGCGTGGCACCAACTGTTTTACCACTGGTCTTCAGGACCTCTACTGCCCACGCTGCTTCTTCTACATATCGAAAGAACTACAGAGTAATGTAAAAAAAAATACACTAGTTAAAAATCTTTAAAATGTAATGATCTCAGCTGATAAATGTAAAAAAATCTAGAGTCCACAAAATCATTCTTTGTGTAATAAACAGTTTTACAGACATAATTAAAGTATCAGTCATGTGTTTATTATTTCCTATACTTACATAACGTCTTTAACTAACTCTACAATAATTTAGGTGTAAAATCATCAAAAAGAGAAGAGAGTCAAACAAATACATACAACAGTGAGGTTGTCTCTAAAATGTTTTGGTTGAGAGAGAGATGTTAAGTTATGGCTGCGCACAAACAATGTGCTGCAGATTATTTATACCTCAACTATAAAGAAGTCTATGTCCTTCTTGAGAAAATCCTCCATCTGTTTCTTAAACAGAGGCTTGACTTCAGTCTCACTGCGACTGTTCAAATAGCATGGAGTTTGGGACACACAGCCAGCAACCAGTGCATCACCTTCATCAGCTACTTCTCTGGCCAGGTCACAGGCTGCCTCGTTGATCTGAGTGCCCTGAAAGATAATAGACTTACTGAATTATTATTAAATCGTCTTTAGGTTTAATGCATCAAGTATAGCAATGTTTTAAATGTTCTATTTTTACTATTATTTATTATTTTTGATACAAACTGTTATGTTGGTAACATTGCCACTTCGCTCCAGCTTGTCCTCACTGCAGTAGAAGGTAAATGTCTGTAGCACATCAGCCCCTGCTCTAAGGAACTCCCTGTGCAGTTGTCGCACTGACAGAAACACCAAACACATCAAAGTGTGAAATGAGATGGCTGCTTTTGTGGAGAACAACACATAACTCTCAGACATAAGTCACAGTGTCTTGGTGGTGAAGTATTTGCACCTGCTTCAGGGTGTTCAACAGCAGCTTCAGGTGTCCAATCTCCTGCCTTCACATAACCACGTCTCTCTAACTGCAACACCATCCCACCATCACCCACAATAACCTCTCCAGCGTTTAGTCGCTCCAGGATATCCTGAAAGGGGTCAAAGTTACAGGGAAAGTACAGAATAATGAACAACAAAAGAGGCTTCCTCTGGAATACTTAGACTGATATTACAATCTATCTTAAAATAGATAGCGTATTACAATGCTTTGAACTAAAACATGAGGACTAACGTTACAGCCTAGTAACTATTTCAAAAAAGAACCCATCAACCGAATCACATCGTTATGTCTAAAAACTCTAAAGAGCTACGCTGTGCGGAATGAAAAAAGTATTAAAGCATTGTGCTTACTCGTCTTCTGCTTTTCATTGTATATATTAATTATAAACTATGTAACGACAAATTTGTTGCCCTCTTGTTGCTTCAAGTGCTGTCTATACTAATGCCTCTAATCTTCGTTCGTCGTGAATGGTCGGGACACTGTAGCTTTAAGTGTCGTCAGCACGTTCACGTCTCAAACGTTGATTAAATATAATAAGTCTCAAATAGAACTGGTTTAATCGAAGAACAGTCCCCAGTTGGGGCTGAGAGGGTTGTTTTCTGAAATTGGACTTGATTGACAAGGTCACACATATCTGGTGATCTTTGAGTAAACTCTTATTACATTAAATACCTGTCAATGTTTCACCCAATCACTTTACAACAGCCACAAGTGAGTCCAGTAGTTATCTGATAAGACTGCATTGTGTCTGCTTACCCGTTTTGGCTTTTTTGTAGGCATTGACATTTAAATACCGTCTTTTCCAATAAAACATACAATGACAAACTCCCGATTGATGTTTCCCACCCTGCAAATTATCCTCTGGACAAGTTTTCTTTAAAAAACTTTTTTTTAAGCAGCTGTAGCTTTAAATGTCGTCATCAAGTTGAGGCGTTCATGGCTCAAACAAAGCTAGTCTAAGTGGCAATCGAAGAAAAATTGATATCCCCAAGTCTAATGCCCAAGCTATAGTGAAGTTGACCTACCAGCTAAATTATTAATTCAGACAGTATGTATAAAAGCCTATATTATTGAATGGATCATGAATGGTAATTAGTGGTCGGGCGAGTATGTGTCCATGTAAGAATTGGTTCCATGGTGTAATGGTTAGCACTCTGGACTCTGAATCCAGCGATCCGAGTTCAAATCTCGGTGGGACCTACGTTTATGTCGGTATCAAAGAGAGTAAATGATATAGTTTAGCGGGTAAGGGAGATTCCCGTGTAGACCGTCAAATGAGGAATATGATAAAGTGAATCTTTCCTTTCTAATCACGTTGATCTTGTTAATGTGAATGATTGAACAAAAGTAAAATCGACAGATTTTGTGCTAGTTAGTGTGATATGAGTGAGGATTGTTAAATACACTTTTTTGGCACCGGGTGGCGGTAAAAAGCGCTAACAAGCAAAAGGGGTTTCGCTGAAGAAGAAAGTTTGTCACTTCCGGTCACTTCCTGGCGGTCTTTCGCTTTTAAAACGGATGTAAACAAATCTTTTGCAGTTTTTGTCTTCTCCAGTCCTAACTTCTGTACGTACCCAACAGTATTCATATAAGTGGCGTATAGGTATTTTATTTGATTGGGTGGTTTTCCATATGTCGCATAATATACCCGTAGTGTTTACTTTTATTTGAGTTAGTTTAAAGTTATGTCTTGTTGGTTTGTCGTTTAAGCTACGCTTATAACCTCCACATATTAATTCACTACACTATTGTTTTTACTTACTCTTGCTTTTCTTCTCTGTTAAATGTTGCTAAACTCCAATAAACTTATTTCTGGCAATACATTTAAATACATGATTAATGGAGTAGAATCTAATTTAAACGTAATTTATTTCACAGATCATACAACATTTGACGATGTTAATTATAACACGATCACGAGACATTTTTTTTGTGTAAAGTTATTCTAAATATTTTAGTGTATGTAGTGTTATGCATTGTCCACCTAGGCTTCACCTGTGTCTCCACAGAGAGGTGTTATGGAGCAGCCTAAAGACACTGGGCGCCTCAGTCACACAATGGAAGCTGTGGATCTAAATGAGGAGCTTGTAACCGATTACTCCTCTGGACAAAAAGATACCTCACCTACAGACATGCTCAGGTCATTGACTATTACACTATAATATAATTTGGTTTGCTATGATCTGAAAAATAATTGGCTGCCAGACTTACTAAATTCCTTATCTAAATGTAAATTTTATATTTTTTATTAGAATAAAGCAACAGATGTCCAACCAGTGCTTTGAGATGGCAGTGCACCTCCAAACAGGTTAATCATTTTAGTAATTTGTCTTTAGTAAAATGTCTTTAAGGCCATTTGACCTCAACAATTTACCTGGTTCTGGTTTAGGAACACTTACTACACATTTAAAAAATAAATAGTTTTACTGTAGACTGTTTCTGTATGTGCTTTTGAAGTTAGTATTTTGGAATATCAACTTGAAAATGACATGATTCATGCTCATAGTTAAACAAAATACTTATACCTACTGTATATATATAATCTGTACTGTATAATTTTATATTGTGATAAAATGTCACAGGGAAACCTAAAAGATCATGTAGCTCATCTGAAGCTGAGAGAAATTTGTGAGTATACAAATCATTATATACTTGTTGATTTAATTTGAACAAAATTTGCATAATTTCTATTCTATTTTTTTATACGACACAGACTGGAATATGTCAGTGAGATCGAAAAAGTCAAGACTAATTATTTTAACAGCACATTGACTTTGCACAGGTATACATCACTTATCTCACTATTACACAAAATAAACAATTGTAATAACTAAGAAAAGAGCCAAGAAAGTGGTTGATGTGTCTTTCAGGATGCAGATGTGGCACGCCATTGCAGAAAAGCTTAAACAAAGTGATTTAGAGGCAAAGTATGTGAAAGCTCATTGTAATAAACACAATTTTTTTATTTTTTATTTTATTTTAATTTAATATTTTTCTTCTTCTTAGGGAGCTGAAAGGAGTGAGTGACCGGTGTATGTCACTCTGTTCACATATAAAACAACTTCAGCTGGTAAACTGACTCATCATTTTCAGATTTAGATTTTTGTCCCTTAAACTTTACTTTTGACCTGTAATTGCCTTATTCTTCCTTTCAGGAGTCAAGAAATCTTCAAGGTGAAATTACAGACTTACAAAAGAAAAGACTAGGTATTAGTCTATAAGCTAATATAAATATCTTGATATTATTAATTATTATTATTTTCTAGTATTTATTTTTAATCCACATTTTTGGGCAGAGATGAAGCGACTTACTCATGAAAGAATGAAGGAGATGGAAGAGTTGAAGTCCAAGAAAGAACACCCAGACAGTGAGAAGTACAAAGCTGTGTTAGAGAAAGGTCAAGCCAACCTGGAAAAACACAAAAAGATGGCCATGATGACCCAGAACATCCTGAGGGTGAGTTTAGACACTGTAACTAAAGATGAAAATGTAAATTGTTTATTCATAAAGCAACACTAAACAACTCATCAGGACTAGTGAAGGACTTTCTCTACAACTGCAGTCAATCACAAAGTTACATGAGACTGTTATATCTAAATATGTAGTGTGCAGATACCTGAAGAGGTATGTGGAGATATGTGTTCTTGAGATGGTTAGCACTCAGAGTTACAAAGTGCATTATCTTGTGAGCTGATTTTCTGGTAAAAAGGGCACATAGTGTTACTTAATAAATATTATTCACACTTATTAACAACCAACATGTAATAGAGTATTTGATACAAAATTGCATTGTGTTTGATTGTATGGATGTATCTGTTTTAGGGCCTGCTCTTGGCCTTTAAAGTCAACTGGATTGATGACCCCAAACTTCGTGACATTGTCATGACACTAGAAGAGTTCCCCATCCCAGATTAATCGATCTTACTGGTTTACATTGTTTATATGTTATACTGTTAAATAAACTAAAACTTGAAACCCCCCACTGTTTTTGAATCCATATTATTGATTATATACTGTATATTAGAGCCATACACATGCACTGCAGCTGCCAGTAGAGGGCGACAGAGGATAGGGGTGTAACTACATCTTTTAGGGAAGAAGACGGAACACGTGTGTATTACTTGCTACCAAGACATTTGTGTACAGATTTGTTTAGTTTTTCGAATAATTTATTTGTGGATTTGTGGAAAAATATAAGAAGTTAAAATGCCGAAGGTTAAAACGGAGAAAAAGAGCCGACAGCATCAAGAAGTCAAAAACCAAGGTATGTTTGAGCAAAAACTAGCATTAGCATAACAACTCGGTCAGCTGTTCGGAGTCGACTGCAGCTAAACTTGTGTTGTAGTGTACACTATTTAGAAAATACTAGTATTTAGTGGAATCCTTTATTACGATTAATGGTTAGTATAATTATAAAAAAATAATCCACAGGAACAGCTCGCTTGTAAAACTCCCTCTTTATTCACCAGTTTTCTTCTCATGCCAATTAACGTTTTGTCAGCTTGTTGATATTTAGCTAGTTGTGGTGGTTCTGTTTTATACGTACAATAATTTCATAATATGCAAGAGATCCCAGGTGAATATTTGGTAATAACCCCGTTTCCCTGTTCAACCCTTTTTAAGGCTAAATAAAGATCCCTGATATTACAGCTATAAAATATAAAGTGGAATAAATTTAACATTCATGTTGCGCTCTGCAGGAATCATGTTTAACACTGGCATTGGGCAACACATCCTCAAGAATCCTTTGGTTGTGAATGGTATTATAGAAAAGGTAAGATGAAAATGAGCACATCTATGAAAATATTTGTTACTTCTGTTAGTCTTGACTGGATTTATTGGTTTGTGGTTATGTGTCCAGGCAGCTCTAAGGCCAACAGATGTTGTTCTTGAGGTGGGACCTGGTACTGGCAACATGACAGTAAAACTTCTGGAAAAGGCCAAAAAGGCAAGTGTCAGCACATACCATCTTAAAACCACAATACCTAATATGGCTTCAACAATATTTATTTTTTATGTAGGTGGTGGCCTGTGAGTTGGACAGCAGATTGGTGGCTGAACTTCAGAAGAGAGTCCAGTGCACGTTAGTGTCCAACAGCATAATGCCCTTAGCCACTCTTAAGCCTAACATCTGATAATTGATTTTGTAACAAAGCTCTGCTGTGTTTTGGTTTTAGGCCAATGCAGACTAAACTTCAGATCTTAGTTGGAGATGTACTAAAGACAGATCTGCCTTTCTTTGACGTGTGCGTGGCTAATTTACCATACCAGGTAAAGATTGTCACAAAGAACTTGTCAATTAGTTTTATTTACACACAAATCTAAACACATTTTTCTCACTTAGATTTCTTCACCATTTGTATTCAAACTTCTGCTACATCGACCTTTCTTTAGGTAAGTTAAGCAGAGCCAAATGTTTGCTTACGTGTCAAAACGCAGCCGTTTACTTTTTATTCTCCTTTGCTCAGGTGTGCAGTGTTGATGTTTCAGAGAGAGTTTGCGATGCGTTTGGTTGCTCAACCAGGAGACAAGCTTTACTGTAGATTGTCCATCAACACACAGTTATTGGCTCGTGTTGATCATCTCATGAAGGTTTGTCTTCCCAACACTCATAGAGCAAACAACAAAACCGAAGAACCTTTTAGCTTCACACATCAAAAGGTGTTATGTTTGTGTTTTGACCAGGTGGGGAAGAATAATTTCCGTCCTCCTCCTAAAGTAGAGTCTAGTGTTGTCAGAATTGAACCGAAAAATCCTCCTCCTCCAGTAAACTTCCAAGTGAGCTTTATTCTGTATAGAGATATTATATACATGCATTATGTGATTTCTGTAAACCTTTTTTATTTATCTTTTCTCTAAAAAGGAGTGGGATGGCTTGGTCAGAATAGCATTTGTGAGGAAAAACAAAACCCTCAATGCTTCGTTCAAGTGAGTACCTGTCTGAAATTATTACCTACATCATTTTCTTCCCCGCTGTGAAGATTTTTTACTAAATAACTTTTTCCAGGTCTGCTGCTGTTGAGCAGCTGCTTGAAAAAAACTACAGAATCCACTGTTCTGTACACAATGTGGTGAGTCAACACCCACATGTATCTTCTTTTTAATACCGCGATTTTAGAGTGCTTGACAAGTTTGAATCTAAAATGATTTACTCCCTGACAGGATGTACCTGCCGACTTTAAAATCAGTAAGAAGATTGAAAGTATTTTGCAAGAGGCAGAGTTTAGTGAAAAAAGAGCCAGATCCATGGACATTGATGACTTCATGGTGTAAGTAAAACAAAACATCTGTTTTCTTAAGACAAACATAACTTAAGACATAAATTCTTAACCTTTTTTTAATAATTTCTAGACTTCTTCATGCATTCAATTCTGCCGGGATCCACTTTTCTTGAAGGGAACTCTTTACCAGTCATAAGACAAATATGTGACTCAACTCTTCACAGATAAACAGATTTTTCAAATAACCAATGATTTGTGATCCACATTTGTGTATTTAAAAGCTCATATTGAGATTCTTATGTGGCACCACATGGATAGTGTTTTTAGGTGAAGACTGACATAGTATGTTGGATGTCTTGTGAATTGAGAATAAATTACTTATTCAATACAATGTCCAATGTGTATAAAGATGACATTTTTCCTAATTGTTATTGTTATCCCTACTTTTCTAAATATTTAAGTTAAGCCATGAAAGTTAAAGTCATGATGTTTCCACAACTTCATCCAGTTGCACACTTTGACCATATTGGGGCAACAGCCATGTCAATATGCCATAAACATATACCAATGTACTTTGTTAGATGCTTAAATTAATTTTCAAAAGAACACCTTGGCTTCAACCCACAATGGAAGCATCATCCCCCAAAGGTGAAACTGACAACTGAAAAACACTCAAGGACTTATCATGGTCTGTAAACTGCAAAACTACAATGAAGTACCACACTTCTTTTCTTAGTCCCTTTGTCATATTACTGATTGTCCACATGAACATAATTACACATGTGGAGCAGGAGTGAAACATTTTATTCTAAAATATGGTGCAAACACCAAGCAACTGAACTAATGATAGGCCAGTTGTCTTTACATGTAATAACATTTTTCTAAATCTTTAACAAAATGTTAGTGAGGAACATTTACATTAGGGCCATTAGGGATAGCTGCTGTCTATGTTGTGACAAGGCAGAAACTGAAGCAAACTACAAGCAAAAACCTCAGAGGAACCCCAATGTGGCTAATGGCTCTTTCTGAACTGGTCAAAGCACAGAGCAGGAAGAGCAACAGAGAAATACCAAGTTTATGAGACTGACAACAAATAAACGCATTGTAATTATGAACTTGTTGGCCAACACAAGCTGACACAGGATGAGATGAGTACTGTACAGTTCAAACTGAAGAGCCAAAGCATAAAAGCAGAGACAGAAGTGTACATACGCCATCACAGAGTGCACATGCAAAAATGTCAGCCAGAAACCCAATACTGGTTTTGTATGGAAACCGTTAAAACACAAGAGATAAAAATGAAACCAGGGGAATCTGTTTCATGGAAAGTACAAATAAGTATAAAAAAAATAACTTAAGTAAATGGGCAGGAAAACTAAATTCTTCATGAAAATAACAAAAAACTTAATACAAAAGAAGAAAATGTATCTGTCCTTCCTTGACTTCTGACAGAACCAGAGTGAGCAAACAGGTTTATTAGGAATGGGTTTATAAGAAATGCAATTCCTTTACTTTTTCAAGTTGTGCCAAACATCTAGTGGTTATGAACGTATGTGCCAATCATCTGCCTTGGTCTCTAAAGAGCTCGTGGCCTCTTGGGGTTGATCTGCTTACTGGCTTGCTCCTCCTCTTGCAGTGTAGAGCGGAATGACTTCACTTTATCTGTTAAAGAAAGAATGGAAAGATGGCATAAGAATAAAAAGGTTATTAGTTTTTCAAAGCTTTTAAAAAAAGCTCATTGTTGCTTACTGAAAGAGCATTAAGAACAACTGTAAACACTGAATAGTAAAGAGTAGCTTTATCCATCTACCTCTGAGCTCTGTGAGGATCTCTATCTTCTGATCTAGAATCTGTTCGAGCTGAGTTGCATATGACTCCACATCATAATCCACTTCTTCAGTCATCTCTAGCAGCACTTTTTCATCCTCCAACCACCGAATTGATTCCTGCTTACACAAGACACACAAATAATGTGATTTATTAAAAAAGGTTTGGGCCTGTTAATGTAACAATATAGTACAGTATACAGTTTTAATGTCTATTTTTGGCATTATACAAGATAAAGTTGGTGACCCTGGACATACAGCGAATGAAACAATATTATGAAATAAGTGGAAGTGATGGTATGCCCTACACAGAGCCCTGGTCTCAGCATTGTAGTCTGTTTGGGATTATAGAGACAGAAGGATTTGAGGAGTCTACATCCACAGATGATGTGTGATTAGTTCTGTAAATGTTTGGAACAGCCTACCTCCTGAAATCTTTCAAAAACTGTGTGCAAGTGTACCTTGACAAATTGATGTAGTTTTGAACACAAAGGGATTTGGATTTGTTCTTCTGTCGCTTGCTTTACATTTTGTAAATTTATAAACACATTTTTAATGCATTCTAACTTTACAGCATTTCTTTAAATAATAAAAAGTGTACATCTGACTTCTGATAAAAATGACCTGGAAAACCGCTCGGTGGTCTTCTAGGACCTGCTCCTCCATTTCAACTAACTGAGACACAGCTTCATGGAAGGTGAAGAGTTGTGGGGACACCTCCTCCTCCTGAAAGGCACGCGAAAAACAAACATTAACATCTATCACATTTAGTTCCTAAAACATCCCGTTCCATTTGTTTGCAGGTAAGGTAACCTAATGTGCACTACACATCAGTTCTACACCTGTTTTCTATGTCATTCAAATCTGAGAAAAACACAATACTAACATTCTGTTCACAGAGAAGTTTGAGGTCATCTCTCTGCGGTGACATGCCCATCCATTCCTCATCCAGATCCAGCTGGTTAACAGCATGCATGTTTGGTCGACCGCCCTCTATCATTTGGTTAGGATCCACTGTCAGCTCCTTTACCCTATAAGTAGAAAAGACAAGTTAGAACTGGTTCTTTGTATGGATCTGTGTTTAGTAAACTGTGAAGAAACATAACATACACTAAAGATGGTTGTGGCAGCAGTGACAACATGCATCACAAAGTACGCTAGGCATATTAATACTTTTTAAAACGATTACACACAATATTACCTAGCTGTTTTGTGTACTACAGTATAATACGCTTTAATATATTCAAGTAAACCTTGACAAGGAAGGGCTGTGCTGCAATTTGATTAATGAGGCCTCACTGAGCCGCTTCACTCCCAACCTGGACCTACAGTGCTAATTATTTAGGACTATGTGAGAGGGATTATCTGCTAGGACTAATGCTGGGTCCCAACACATGGTCACTCATGGCACTCCTACTGATAAGCTTCAATGGTGGTTTAGCAATAGCTAAACAACACTGAAGTGAAGTTGTAAACCACTATGGCCAAAGCATATGCATATAGAAAAAACTGTGTCATAGAATAAAAGAGAGCGAAAGCAAGAGAGCATGCAAATGAAAGTCAGGTAATAAAGGCTTAGGGATGGAATAATGACAATGTGATATATACCTGGGAGACGTACATGCACTATGTACATTTCTGTATGTGTGAACGAGTGAGTGTAATGTAATGCTTTGGGGAGTACTTGACCTGCTGGGAGATATAGCAGCAAAGTCATCATACTCAAAGGTATTGGTAGGTGAGAGGTCAGCTCGACTCCCCTGCCCGCCCTGGGAAAAGGGGATGTCTGACGGACTAATCCCAAACTCTTTCACTCTAAACAGCAGCAACGACCATACCAGTGCACAGAGGAGTGAAGGACAGGACAGAAGAGGGAAAAAGCAGGGAAAAAGAACAAGAGTCAGAACTACAGCCTACAGAGAACCCACAACATAAACAAATTAGAACCTGTATTTAAATTAAATTCAACTCGAAGCTAATGTTTCTATAATCCATAAACATGTCTGTGTATTGTAGGCAGCCTACACAATAACAATCCCAAACATTGTCACCTGTTGGCATAGCGTAGTGTGTTCAGTGTGTTCTCACAGGAGGTCATTCCAGGAGAGATTGTTGCAATCTATGAACAAAAGGTGACCAATGACATTTTAATTCAATACTAAATACAGTCAGGTCCATAAATATTGGGACATCGACACAATTCTAATCTTTTTGGCTCTATACACCACCACAATGGATTTGAAATGAAATTAACAAGATGTGCTTTAACTAAAGACTTTTAGCTTTAATTTGAGGGTTCATCTGATTTGGATGTAAATACCCTGATATTAAAGCTAAAAGTCCGCAGTTAAAGCACATCTTGTTAATTTAATTTCAAATCCATTGTGGTGGTGTATAGAGCCAAAAAGATTAGAATTGTGTCGATGTCCCAATATTTATGGACATGACTGTATATGCTGTAAAACTAAGTCTTCAATGTTTAGCACTGACCATGCATGTGCGTGAATTTTCCCCAATGAATGAGTCCCGCAGAACCTGGGTGAGCTTGCTGGCTCTAAAGGGAGTGTGTGGTTTGTTACGGCCCAGGGCTCTGATACACTCCTGACAGACAAAATAAAGACAAGTCAAAGCATTAGCCTCTACTTGCTGCACAAACAACAGTACAGCACAGTGGCAGATAAGAGAAAATCTAAACCTTTAGAGCAAGTAGGCTTTTGTTGATCTCTGCACCCTCCAAACGGGTCTGACGGTCAGCACTTGATGTGTCCGCACCTCTCTCATTCCCTGCAAGGTCAATTAGCGAGAACTTGCCATGCATCTTCCCCTTCCGCCGGAGAATGATCTGAAACACTGCATGACTACGAGAAGAGTGGGCATTGGCGGATGTCTGCCCGGATGTCCTGAAAATCAAAGAAAGAATACAATAAAATGTATTATTTCAAAGTATTCAAGAAGAACAGAACACTTGCCAAAACAGATGTGTAGACGAGCTGTTTTTGAACTCTGAACATGTCTTACCTACAGCTGTTGCCCACTTCTATGAGTTTTAATACATCCTCTGTGCATTTAACTTCTTTTTCCTGAAGACCTACAACCTGCACTTGCTGCTTGCCATCTTCCAGCACCCTCAGCTTGGCTTTACGATTTAACAGGTCAAATACCTTAAATAAAGCACACAACACAGTGATCATCTGTTGTATCTTTATATTTTAATGGCGAGTCAACTGAAAATATCTCATACCTTTCCACTGTATATTTCAAAGAAAGTGGAATATACTTGTAGATCTAACTTCTTGTAATTGGGTTTCTTTAACATGAGAAAAACATCCCGAGCTATCAAAAGACATCATCAATATTTAAATTAGACCCTTGCCATCTAAACCTTTAACAACAAAAAAACAACAAAAAAAAAAAACATCACTGTGAACTTACCAGCAAGGACATAAATTCCTTTAGAGCAGTCTTGATTTTTACCAGAAAAATCTCCACCCATAGTCTGCAATACAAACAGCATAAAACCAAATGTAAGAAGAAGCTTTAAAAACCTATTTATGTGGACACTATTGATTGGCTTTTTCAGTAAATAACTAAATAACTCACATGTGTTTTTCCACTGCCGGTCTGTCCATAGGCAAAGCACGTGGCCATGCCCCTCTCGAAAATAGTCTCAACTAGAGGTCTGGCAGTAAACCTGTGAAACAACGACGTGATAAGAATCAGACCATTTGCCATGATCCTAAGCAGAACAAGCAGCTTTTGACCAAACAAACCTGTAGACCATCTCATTTGTAGTGCCATCGTCGAATGCATAATCAAAGCGGAAAGTCTGGTTTTCCAAGTACCGGGTCAGGTCAACTTTCTGTTTAGGTTCATGGACCATTACTACATCCTTACTGGGAATGGTGATCACATCCAAATCCTTCATGGCTAACTCTGAAACACAGCAGAGGCAGGACCCATTGCACATTTAGTACTTCACTTAAGAGGAAATACTATACGTTAGACAAAGTACACAATGGCGATGATTGTTATTATGGTTACCTTTTTTGTTCAGTGGACGTTTTCTCACACAAACACATATCCTATGCTCTTCAATCTGTACATTAGAATAATATTTATTCACAGTTTTACCAAAAGGAAAAACAGAAGAGAAACTTCACTCACCAGATCTGCCGTCGTCAAGGGCCGGTAGTCTAGACTGGCTCTGAAATCTCTGATCATGTACAAAATCTCATAGTTAGGGACAGTGGTATCCACCTCCTGAAGAAAGACAAGCCGAGACCAATGACCAATGAGCCCCATGATTGTAGTACGGACTACATCACATAAATAAAGTGGACATGGACGGTGTACCTGAGCTCTCTTCTCTCTGAGCTCTTGTTGCTGAAGCCGGCGTCTCTCTCTCTTTTCTTGCAGTTTCTCCACCTCCTTCACACAATTAGACTTTCTCCTTGCTGCCATAAGAAAAGATAAGCTATAACCTACTTTTTCCTTTCTAAAACATCAGTTAGCCCACGTGCTTTGAACAGTTTGTCTTACTGACTCTTTACTTTTATACACAATTCTAAAAAGAGACCTTGGGCATTATCCAACAAACAGGACACTGGTACACAGTGCCTCCACTATAACACTAGCTGCTCTCACTACATAACTACAAAGGGCCCTTACAATGTGTTCTCCATTGTCCCCTCGAGCACAACTGACTCAAGGACCTACTTATCACAAAGTCAAATTGGCTGTTTAGCAATTGATTTAGATCAAGATGATTGGAATATCGATTCAGCAACAAAAAAGGTAATTTAAAATTTTCCAGGAGAGCACACCCAAAGATTAGTGTTCAGGAACATAAAAAAAAATACTTATTAAACCAGAAGATAGATTTGTTAATTGCAAAGATTCAGATTCTGTATGCAGCGTATCAAGTTCCATGAGCTTTGCCCCAGCTTTCCACTGCAAAACCTGGCCATAGCCCTGTAATGCGGACCCAATGCTGGCTCCAATCCTTGAGAACCCACACTAATAGAGCAGAGAATTAATAATCTGCATTAATCTGGCCAGAGAAGATGAGCTGGGTCAGCACTAGGACAAGAAGGGATATAATGGCTCTAAAACAGTTACTACTGGTAAATATCACAGTCTCACATGTTTTCTATGAGCGAGGAGGAACTAATTATTTTCAGTCTTCTCTGAGAAATGTGGAGTCAGAAGAATAAGGTGGTTGTTACAGTTTGGGCCAAGAGGAGTAACACACAGTGCCAAAGGCTTTTCCACAGCCAAGACTCGGCAGAGTTTAACAAGGAAAATACAGCACAGCCAAAGACCAGCAGAGACTTTTCAACTTTTTGTCTTATAACCAGAAAGCTCGTCTGCTGGATGGCTTGTGCTGCATCACCCACACACCACAACTTCAAGTAATATTGTGAGACATTTTGTGTATACCAACAGTGTCAAAGCGTAAACGATGCTTGGGTTCAACTGGGAGCTCTATAATCATAATAGAGCAAGCACAGGGGCATGGGAAACATGCAGGTAATACATACAAAGCTGTCCAAACTCCTTTCTGGACATAGGTTGATTTGACGGTTCTGTGACAAAGATGTGGTTAACAAGAACATGAGACACTAAATACTAAAATATTAATAACAACAGGTCTTTCTTATGTGTAGTATGCATTAAGCATATCTAGTATTAATTAGGTTATGTGATAAACAAGTAAAATTAACTACTAATACATATAAATATCCTTAAAATGGTGTTACCGTTCTGTAGTTGCTGTTGAGTTTGCGCTTGAGTGGGCTGTGCTGGCTGCTGGGATGGAGGGGGGGGTGGTACTGGTTCTGGCTGTTGAGGTTGCAGGGGTCTGGCTCGGGTTGGAAGTGCTGAAAACCAAAATTCTCACAATAAAAATATGATTTACAGTAGACCATTCTTGAAATATCTATCAGCAATAAACTTGACCTTCCTATTATTTATTCATAAACATCTTCTCTCTCAAGACACTGCACTTACCCCTATTGTCTCTGGACGGTGTGTCATTCTTAATAGGTGCTATTGTGCGCCGGTTCTGCAAAAGGTAATGACTGTTAAAATATAGCAATAACCATTGTGAATTAAGAACTGGGTATGGTTGTAAATTGTATTTAGTTCAAACAATTTAAATACTGTACATTGTGGAAGAAAAACAACCAACTTTCTAATGCAAAACCATTTAACTAAATTCTCTGTCAGATGCTCCCATTTTCCTGGCAAACAAACAACAAACTGTTTTCATCTAATTCTAATGCAATTATCCTATTTTGAAATGGCATGCAATTTTCTAATAAATGTTTAAATGTGATACAACATAATAATGATACCAAAATATAAATTATCTGACAGCACTCTTGGTCTACTCTGTATCCAAAAACACCAGATAGAAGACCACTTTTGATTATGCTACATGAGAAGATCCAAGTTTTATTTTTAATTCTAGCACATATTTGCTTTCAGAAAGATGGCTATAGACATTAGAATAGAAGGAAGCAGCTATTCATCAGTCCCAAAAATCATTGCCAGTACACAAACCTTTGCAATTTTGCTAACTTTACCACCAGAGGGTGTTGGTGGGGGAGGAGTCTCTGGACTGGGGGGAATCTCCTCTTCTGGAGCTACATCTGGATTAAGTGCAAATATGCTCTCTAAATCAATCTGTTGGGAAGACAACAGACAGGCATGACTTAATGTTTAGGACAATAAATTAAAATTACCATCACATAAAAGGCCAATATATTAAATGCAGTGGTTACATATGCATGGTGTAGGACAGGTTACAGGCTAGGTTAGGTCGTGTACATCAGTATGCAGAGCATTGTTGTATAATCTTCACAACTTAAGATGCATTATTTATTGCAGCAGAAAAATTGCAAATGCTCCTGCAAGTGAAGTTTGAAAGGTATTAAATGGTGGTTTACCTCTTTCCCTTTTGTGTCTCCATTTTCTATCCACTCCACTGTGACACTCTCGTTGTCTTCATTCAGCGAGGTCACCATTGCTTGATGTATACGCCCTGTCAAAGAAACACAAAGAGGAGAAACATTCAATACTCACAAGTTTAAGCATGTGCTACAAGAATCATATGGTCTGACAAGCCAACAATATTTACATCATGTAATTACTTTATTATTATTATTAGTTGTGTGCAGAAATTTAAGCTCAAAGAAACATGCACCAGTAAGGTAATACAGTTGGGTAAAAGCCTGATCTTATTTGTACAACTATAACAAATTGTGTGCGCCTTTAAATGTGGCTTTACAATGACAATGATTTGTTTTCTACATTCTTCCATGTATGGCCTCAAACATGTTACAGAAATAATCTTGCTATGCTTTCTGATGGGACATGCTAACATTTCACAAGAACACATATCTCCCTAGACAACATGACAACTTAAATATATAAGACGTTATAAACGTTACCAGTGTGAACAATTTATAAGCACAGTTGATGCTGCAGGAAAAAGCCCAATAAGCCCAAATTGGTCTATAATGTGGATGTGCTAGTAAACTGTAAGTCCCCAGCAAAGAGTAGAGAAACAGCATGTTCTTGTATCCATTAACACAACGGCACTGGCAAAGTGTTCACAGCTGTGTATCATTTCACAGATCTAGCTTACAGGGATAGAAACTAGAAGATGTAGTAAATCCATAACTCATTGTAAATAACCAGTAATGTAGCACTAAATAATCCATTGCTGGGACAAGGTGGTTTACAGTAACCAGGCAACGGTAATGACAGCTGGATCCTGGTTAATGTCACAGCTCATCTTATATGAGAACTGTCAGTTGCAAAAAGACTGGGGCTTAAGCAGACTTATTATGTCTTTATTAATATTCAAATTCAAACAATAGAAGAGAGAAATTTTTTTTTTTTTATGACCGAGCTAGTATTGAAGCTATTATTGTCTTTGGCCTCTCTGCACTGGGCTTGTTTCATAAATAGACAAATATACTGAGACGCAAAAAGTAAGTCACATGGAAAACCATAACATAGATCCAGCAGTCCTTTATGGTATATAGTTTATGTTGCATTGACAGTTAAGTATTTTGCAGTCCTACCTACCTATTCTTATGTAGTGAGGAAAATTAAAGAAACCTGTCTATACAATATACTCAATTGAGACAAGCCCTGAGCTCCTACCATCATCTGTGAAGCACTTATTATTGACAGTGCAATAGCTTTACTGACCCTTGTGAAGAGGGGGACCTCTAATTCCCCAGCAGAGTGAAGCAACTCTGACTTTTCCTTGAGCAACTGACCTACTGATGGTTTGTAAATGCACTGATTCTACTGTGTCCCATTTTTAGACTTGGATGAATGAGAGGCAACACCTCCCAAAAGCAGTCTTATGCGGCTTATGGACAGAGACCAAACAATAATACCAAAGGATCTAACATGTAACTTTATTAATGCCCCATGTTGAGCTTGCAGTGCATAACAGAATTTCAGCAAATAACCCACACTGAAGAAAACTCATTGTAATGTATGTTTAACATTGACATAAACATAAAAGAAAGTGTTATAAAGTGAGTCATTCTACTGAACAGCTTGCTGAAAAAGATCCTGACCAGACTGTAAAAAGGGAAAAGCCCAGTGTCCTGGCGATTATTATCAGGGAGCTCAATGTAACAGATGGTTTGGTGGATGTGGTGGATAATAGCATGGATCTAGCTTGAATTTGAACTACCCTCGCTACCAACCTCCCTAGAGAAGGGACAATCTTTGGTGAAGCAGCAGTTGGTTCAGAAAAACATCTTTTGAGGCTGTAAAACTAATTTACTAACTAACTTTGACCTTTCACCCCTTGGCCTTCTGGTATAACCCTAATCCGAAATAGCCATCAACATCTGGAAAAAGACAGAGAAAAAAGATTTATATTCAAGGTCAAAACGGACAATTTGCACATCCTTATGCGTCCAAGCATTAAATTGTTGTAATACACTAATAATTATACACTTTAGTCCTTATACCGAGATTCACTTTAATAAACAGGAAAGATAATTTTTAAATTAAAACAACTTTGTGTGGTAATGTGTTAATGTTCTTCCTTCATGTTAAGCATTTATCATAAAAAGAATGAACCACTTTTCTGTTTTTCCTGTAAGATTTTTTTTTAAATCTTTTTATTCTATTGAAGCACCATGTTGTATAATGTATACCCACTAATAAACTAACTAACAAAAGGAGACGAATGCTGCTGCAAACTGTACAGGACCTCTCAAGAAATATCATATATATTTAAGTTGTCATGTTGTCTAGGGATATATGTGTTCTTGTGAAATGTTAGCATGTCCCATCACTTTTTAGTTACCCGTTAGTTTTTTTTTTTTTTGCTGAATTTCAAGCTCCAACATAATTTTCATTTGTTAGTCTCTAGTAATTAGTTTCACATCACTAGGACATGGCTACTGTCATCTTCCACAACAATAAAAACACACCCTTGCCACACTGACTTTAACTTGTTGGTGTGTTATGACTTTTTGTTTATTTCAAAGCACTACAAACTGGGTGTAGCCTAATCCTGGCAGACTTACAGGAATGGAACAAATATCAGTGTCCTATTGACTGCCGGTTCCTAAAGCAGTGCAAATATAATAGCAGCCAGAATTAAGATGACTGAGTCACGGAACAAGTTTAAGGTCTACTTTTAAGTTAAAACAATAGCTGCAATAAATGTACTGTAATGTCAGCTTCTTCTTGTTCGCAAAGACACCATGCAGCACACAAACCGACACAAACGCCGCTTAACGCTTAAGAGTAGTTATCTTAGATTAACGTTATAACATCTACGAAACATTAAAATAGAGGGCCTCTGCTTATAAAATGTAAGGCACGATAGAAGGGTGATAATAGAAGGTTTCCATAACAACTAGAATTGTTGTGTTGGTTCATTAAACACAAAAAATCCCGATTAATTATTTAAAGACGCTCTAAATACAGCAAAAGAACAAACATCTGTTGATTAAATGAATCCTGGTTATGCTAGCACCCCAGTGGTAATGCTGTAATAAAGCCGGTAGCGTTAGCATTAGCAACAGAGCTAATCTCCGGCTACTGTTCGCTATAAATACTAAACCACTGATGTTAGCTTCGTTAGCCAAGTATGACACATAATCTTAAATATTAAAACTATTTCAGTAATGCCATATGTATTGTAAAGTTTATTCGATACACACAAAGACATTTTCTACCGTTAACTGTAGTATTTCAGACATTGCTCTAAACGTTAAAGATGCTATAAAGCTCTTTGAAAAGCGAGTTCATTCAAAGGCACTCCGCCCTGACAGCAGCTAATGTTACCGTTTTTGTGCAGACCGTAAATGTGCCGCTGTGCAACAAGAACAACGGCTGCTGTATCCAACAACAAAGATCCCCAACAACTTAAACGGAACGCTGAAAGGCTTAAACTTACCATCGCTGCGCTTTATCTCGACATATGTACCGACGACTATTTTACCAAAACTTGACGCCATTCTACATTACTCAGAAATATGCGAAAAATGAGCTAAACATCCAACTCGGGTAAGGCAGCAGCTTGTGTGTTGGCCAGGCTTTGAGCTCAGAAGGAGGATGCAGGCGGCAACCACAGAGCTAGCATTACGTAGCCACTAGGACAATCTGACCTACTTCCGGTCATCATATTCGAAATAAAATAATATACCATTATAATAGTGTTGCATTATATTGTAAATATTTGAAAAGCAGGCCTGTGAAACACACATTTCATACCATTGGAAGAAATTATATTTTTGTTCAAAGAGAAAACTCTATAGCTTTAGCTGGGTTACCATCAGTTGGTCACCAACTGTGCCAATTGGTTTGTGCCAAAAAAAAAAAAAAAAAAAGCAACAAATGTGCATTTTTAGACCGTGGGCATATGTTAAAAACTAAAAGAAGAAGAAATGCCGCGAAGATTTCACACTAAACGGAAAGTCTAAATTGGGCCACCTTGCGGCACCAAAGTGTAAGGCTACAAAATAAGTTCTCTAATTATGCAGTCACTTGAGTTTGAGTTAAAGCATGGGTCTGGCTGCGTTCGCACACCCTTTGTGGTATAATCTCACTATAAGCACTAGGATCATTCATCTGTGTTTTGTTGACATTGTTTTGTCAGTTTTCTTTCTAAAGCAAAAGGGGCATCAAGTCAGGTCATTATGGAGATATTATGGAGACATTTGAGCTAGGGACAGGGGAACTCTTAACAAACCTCTCTCCACCATAAACAATCCAGCTATCCCACTTCACCGGACTATTGGGGCAATGGAGTTCGTTTTCATTCAGACTCCTTCAGCTTTGCTGCCACAAGGAACATCAACACTAACTCTGCTATGTGTAACTGATAATCCAAAACCCACTCACAGTAGTTCCCACTCTCCCCACAGTTCATACTGTCGTTGTGTCCTTGGGCAAGACACTTAACCCACCTTGCCTCCAGTGACTGTAACACTGGTAATTAGAAGCTCAATGTAAGTCGGCAGTAACACTGGTAATGTAATGTAAGTCGCTTTGGATAAAAGCGTCTGCTAAATGAATAAATGTAAATGTAAATGTAAGTCGCTTTGGATAAAAGCGTCAGCTAAATGAATAAATGTAAATGTAGGGTACAGTAGTAGTTTTGTGTTGTATGCACCTAATTATTTGATTTGATTTCCTAAAGTCCTATAAGGCCTATATAGTCTTTTACATTTACATTTACATTTAGTAATTTAGCAGACGCTTTTATCCAAAGCGACTTACATTCACCAGTGTTACATTTACAGTTGGCACTTTAATGTAAAGCGACATAAATTAAGGTTCCATTCTCCAGTGTTACAGCTGGAACACTTTACTGTAGACAAGGTGGGTTAAGTGTCTTGCCCAAGGACACAACGACAGTATGAACTGTTATGGACATACATTGTAAAAGAGTCATACACAGTATATAAAAAAACTCGCCCTTTGCGTTTCATCCATCCAAGCTAAGGTCCTTGCTTGAGGGTTCTGCACAGTATCTTGGCTGTTCCTAGGAACTCTTCTGAACTGAGATGTCTGGTGTTCTTCCTGGGAGCTGCTGTAGCCACACCTCCAGTTTGGGGGTTACTGCCCCGAGACCACGAGTACCACTGTTGCCTTCACTTTCCAGGCCTTCTCAAGTTCTCAAGCCTTGGTATTTCTCTAGTTTTTCAAGTTCATTTTTCCTGATGGTCCGGATCGGCCTGTATCTGAAAGTCCCACAGGATCTTGGCTCGGTTGTTCTCTTCCACTTTCGGAGGTGTTTCCCACTTTGACCTTGGGGCTTCCAGTCCATACTCTGCACAGATGTCCCTGCCATTATGTGCTGGATTGTCTCAGAGGCCTCTTTGCTCAGCCTACACCTTAGGTCTTGTCGGGTGTGGTATCTGGGCCTCTATTGCTCTGGTGCTCAAGGCCTGCTCCTGAAAAGCCATGATTAGAGCCTCTGTGCTGTCCTTCAGTCCAGCCCTTTCTAGCCATTATTAAGATTTCTGTGTGTTGTATGATAAAACAGCAGTTGGACCAGGGATCATTAACAATTATCATCAATTAAACAAATATTAAAGAAGAAGGTATCAAATAACTCATAGTTTGTTTTAACAGATAGTTCATATGAAAAAGTACAAGACCCTAGGTTAAGTAGCACAAGGAAATGCCCACTCCATTAAAAAACCTTTCTCTTTCTAGAAGCTACCAGGTTTTTCTATGATCCTCCAGCTGTCAGTACCCCATAACCCCCTACAGACACATGGTCTCATACTCCCCCCACACACCACTTGGACATCAGGCATTTGCTAGTATGTTCTCAACTGTCTGTGCCCTAAATAGAACTTATCAGGGGTAGACCATCCTCTGGGGGTGACAACCACAGAATGAAATCAACAAAAACATTATTGTACTACTAAATACAAAAGCGGGACAAGCATACTTAGAGGGTTAATATTCCTTATAATGTGACATTTCCTTGTTTATACTCATGCAGAGTTATACTTGTGTGGGAGAAATATTTGAGTCTTTTAAGTGATCCCCTAACTGTCACTTTTTTATCTTGGTTGTGTCCTGTTTTGTTCAGTTTCTCTATAAATATCAGAGGTGTTGGTGGGACAAGGTTACATAAAGCAGAAAAGTTTGAAACGGTAGCTAGTGACCGAAGAGCCAGACTACAGGGCAAGGAAATTAAAACAGAAGAAGCACCAAAGAAAACCGGATACTCAACACAAAACAAAGGTACGATAAATATTTTTACTGGCTTTTAGGACAACTTATGCTGGATAAGAAAACAGGAAGAGATTGTTCCCATCAGTTTGTCTCAAAGAGAGAGCATTTGTCTGTTGGGAAAGGTGCATTTGTTGCAAGGGTCTGACTTAGGTGCAGGAGCATGCCCAAATAAGGCCTGAGGGGAGGCCATTTAAAGTTAGAGATAACATGTGCATGGCCATTTGCTCCAGGACATTCAGACCAGTAGGACACGAATTAGAAAAAAAGGTTGGATTTTTCTTTTTATTACATCAGCAAAGTAGTTGGTAAAACGCCTAACTACAATAACATTGTTCAATAGATTTATATTTAGTATGATTACTCGTTATTATGTAAGTTGCAAGTGATTAGTGACCAAAGTTGTTAAACTCATTCCTGTCTTACTTCTGTGATACATAAGAAATTTAAAAGGCAAAAATTGGACTATAGTTGTCAAAGAAGGGAACCAAAGCAACTTGTAAATGCCGAATTAATCACTACTCAGTGTTTTCCCAGATGGGTGACCCAATCCAGTTAAAAGATGATGGAAATAAATACTTCCAGGCAGGGGATATTGACAAAGCTATTGAGTGCTACACAAAAGCTATCAAGGAGTGCAAAGACAAGAAGTTGCTGGCTGTTATTCACAGAAACCGATCAGCATGTTACTTAAAGAAGGTAAGACAATATGATTGACACAAGATAAAGTGTTATGGGTTCATATGAAACAGATTTAAATAAACAAAAAAATGTTTCTCAATAGGAAAACTATTCCAGTGCAGCATCTGACGCAACTAAAGGTAAACATAACGCTCTTCTGATCTACAATACAAAACCTAAAAACAATATTTTCTTTAAAGCAATCTTTGTATTTTTTAGCAATTGATGTTAACGCATCAGACGTAAAGGCCTTGTACCGTCGCTGCCAGGCTCTGGAAAAACTAGGGAAACTAGACATGGCTTTTAAAGATGTGCAGAGATGTGCAACCATAGAACCAAAAAATAAAACATTCCTGGAGACATTACGCAGGCTGGGAGCAGAAATCCAGGCCAAGGTCAGTAGTTTTGTTTGCTAAAAAATGAATGTCATTTTAGATTGATACAATTGTATTGTTAATGTCTATTAGAAAACAATACTCATCTCAAGTTGAAATATTTTTCAGCTCAAAACAACATTCTCCACGGATTCAAGAGTACAGAATATGTTTGACATTCTTTTTGATGAAGAAATGGAAACAGAAAAAAAGGAAAAAGTGAGTACAATATGAATGAATAAATTATTCAATGAATTATTAATTAATGGTTAATGTTAATTATCAGTGTATTTTGATTGTATGCAAAAGTGGTTGTTTGACAGATTGTTCTTTTTTCTATTCTGTAGGCAGCCAATAACTTGATAGTGCTATCTAGAGAGGATGCTGGAGCAGAAAGGATCTTTCAGAATAATGGTGTGCAATTGCTGCTTAAAATGATAGAGACGGGCAAACCCGAAATGATCCTGGCATCTGTCCGTACCATGTCAGGAATGTGCACAGGACACAAGGCCAGGGTAAGAACAAAGTCATAAGTAATGAAAAACAAGAGACAAAAGTCAGACAAAAAGATTATTAATTAATTCCTTCTAAACAGGCTATGGCTATTGTTCACATGGTGGGCATTGAGAAGTTGTGCAGCATCATGGCTGTTGACAATGAAGAGATTGCACTGGCAACTTGCAATCTCTTTCAGTGTGTCTATGACTCCTTGACTGGAGGAGATAAACGGGAGTATGGAAAAGAAGAAGCTTTGGTTTTAGGTGAGAATAACAGGACTGCTCATTTGTGATTTGCTTTGTTTTTACTCAATGCCATGATTATCTAACATTTATGTTTTATGTAACATTGTAGATGCATCTAAATTGTTGAAGACCATTCTTCTCTCTTTGCTGGAAATGGTTGCAAGTAAGAAAGTGTCTGGCCATGGCAGAGACCAGGCACTAAATCTCTTGAGCAAGAATGTTCCTCGCAAAGACAAGAAAGACCCAGACCACAGCAAATCACTCTTTACTATTGACCACGGTCCGTTAACGCAAGATACTGAATTAATTTAAGCATTTGCTCATCTGTGCTTCCTAGTAATTTGAAATATATATGTTTCCCAGGATTGAAAAAGATTCTCAAGGTGTGTGGCCAAGTTCCAGATTTGCCAGACCAGCTGCCATTGACAGAAAACACCCAGCTGATTGCCAGTGTGCTTCTGAACAAAATCTATGATGACCTCAAATGTGACCCAGAGAGAAATAACTTCAGGGACATTTGTGATGATTATATCAAGTATGTTTACTGAAAAATGCTTCTTATAGTGAGCCAATACAAAAGCTTTGGGGCATCTGTAAAGGCTTTTCTCATGTTGTCCACAGATCTAAAATTGATCCCAATGATATGGACAAAACCATTCACGCTATCAACACCATCTCAGGATTGCTGCAGGGTCCCTTCGATGTGGGTAATACCCTTGTGGGACGCCAGGGGATCATGGAAATGATGGTAGCGCTTTGTGGCTCAGACCGTGAGGTGGACCAGATGGTTGCAGTGGAAGCTCTCATTCATGCTTCCTCTAAGATGAGTCGTGCCAGCTTTATCATTACCAATGGTGTGTCACTCCTGAAGGACATCTACAAGAAAACTAAGAATGAGAAGATTAAAATTCGTGCACTTGTGGTGAGTGGGCTGGCAACACTAATACTATGTTGCCTTTGTATGTGTGTGCATACTTATGTTCTATGTATTTTGCAGGGCCTCTGCAAACTGGGTTCTGCTGGAGGTGATGATTACGCTTTGAGGCAGTTTGCTGAAGGCTCCACTGAGAAGCTGGCCAAACAGTGCAGGAAGTCAGTGACTTTGACTAGACAAAAAGGTATTGTGTAGGATACAACAAGCACACATTAACCTTGTATTTTTGCTCTTGTAGATGGCTTTGTAATCCCCAAATTGACACCAAAACAAGAAAGTGGGCTATTGAGGGTCTTGCATATTTGACTAATGATGCTGATGTGAAGGACGACTTTGTTGAGGATGAGCTTGCCTTAAAGGCCATGTTCGAGCTGGCCAAGGTATAGAAATACACAACATAAACAGTGTAGTGCATCATAATTTCTATCATAAGCATCTTTACATTTTCTTTTCTCTGTCTGTTCAGTCAAAAGATAAGACCATTTTATATTCAGTTGCGGCCACCTTGGTTAACTGCACAAACTCCTATGAAAAGAAAGAAATCCTCCCTGAGCTAGTTCAACTAGCCAAGTTTTCAAAGCAACATGTGCCGGAGCAGCACCCAAAGGACAAGAAAGATTTTATTGCACAGAGAACAAAAAGGCTTCTGAAGGCTGGAGTCACATCGGCGCTTACTGTCATGGTCAAAGCAGACAACTCCATCTTGACTGATCAGACTAAAGAGATGATGGCAAGGTGAGCAATCTCATAATTAAAAAAAACATTAATTAATTAAATTAATCTGAATACAAAGTCTTATTAACCACAATTCTTTTGCTTATAGGGTTTTCTTGGCTTTAACAGAGGATTCCAAAGATCGTGGTACCATTGTAGCTCAAGGTGGTGGAAAGGTAAGCTGATTTGCAAAGCACATGAACCTGTGAAAAAAAAAATGTGGTGAATTTAGATTACCCTAAATGTTCTGGCTTTGAAAATAACTAGTTGTAGATATATATATAATCCCCAGAAATCCGACTACTGTTTCCCTTTATTGTGCCACCAGGCTTTGATCCCACTGGCTCTGGAGGGGACAGAGGCTGGGAAGGTGAAGGCCAGTTTTGCCATTGCCAGAATTGCAGCCATGTCTAATCCAGAAATTGCCTTCCCTGGAGAAAGGGTAAGAATTGCTTATCTTCTTATCACAAAAAGTAAATAGAAAATCTTCTCTGAGTAAACAGAAGCTCACTTTTACCTGACTGCCACTTTGCATTGGCAGGTGTATGAAGTGGTCCGGCCTTTAGTCAGTCTCCTAAGCACAGCGAGAGAAGGGGCGGAGAACTATGAAGCACTAAGAGGTCTCACTAACTTGGCTGGTTTCAGTGACAAGCTAAGGTAACATACAAGTATTACACATGTATGCAACAACAGTCCAAAATATAATTAGTGCTCTAAACAAGTTTAGACTTTATGTATTTTCTATTTTGTAGAGTAAAGATTGTGAAGGAAAAAGCACTGCCTGAAATAGAGAACTACATGTTTGAGGAGAATGACAAGATCAGACAAGCTGCCACTGAATGCATGTGCAACCTTGTGTCTTGCAAAGAGGTATGAACAAAGCCACAAACTTAAGCTTTGCCTTTACATAAACATATTAGACTGTTATCAACTGACCACAAATGTACTTGTATCACAGGTTCAGGAGCGTTATCTTCAGGACGGTAATGATAAACTGAAGCTGCTAATTCTGCTCTGTGGTGAGGATGATGACACACTTCAAATTGCTGCAGCTGGGGCTTTGGCAATGCTTACTGCTGTACAGAAGAAGCTCTGCAAAAAAATGACACTTGTGGTATGTATAACCAGAAATATTTATCTTATCAATATGTTAATACTGTGTTAATATATTTGAATTGTGTTTAAAAGGTTTTGACTTGTTGACATTGCTAAATTTGTGGAATTTTTCTGACAGACCACCCAGTGGCTCGAGATCCTACAACGCCTGTGCCTCCACCCCAATCCTCAAATCCAGCACCGCGGCATCGTAATTGTCTACAACATGCTGAACTCTGATGACATGGAACTGGCCAAGAAGCTCATAGAGTGTGAGTTGCTGGAAATTCTTTCTGTCATTGGCAAAGCTGAGGACAATCCCAAACGGCAGGCACCTATCAATGTTGCACGCGAATGTCTCGTCAAAGCTTTGGACCTGGGTCTCATCAAACCATTCACCTCAGCTTCCTAAGATGTCAACCACAAGAGAGAAAATAGACCTGCGGTTTATTTTTTAAAACCCTTTTTTTTTAAATTAATGTATTTATTGACCTGCACACCTCCATCCAAAAAACATCGGTTTAGTGTTTCTAAACAAATTGCATATTGTTTGAGTTACAGTAAGATGTGAGTCAGTTTTTCAAGACTTGTTTTACATGTGATTGTTTATACTGTGTTCCACTTTTTTGGATTATTAAAAAATAGGATTTAACTAAGCCTTGTTTTTGTGTTGATTGGAAACACACACAGACACAAAATAAAACCGTTTACAATTTGACATTTTGAATATGAGAGAGTTTAAGCCTCAAAGCCTTTAGCCCTTTAACAAAATTCAACATTTTTTACAGGGGTACAAGGAGGTGATCTTTCAGCATTCAGAAAGAAAAAAAAATCACAAGGTGAATGACTCAGAGTCGCAGAGTAATTCTGAGTTGATAAAACAAATCCAAACTGGGTAACTTTCGGTTCATCTGTTGCATGACACTGGTTATCAGCCCCCTGAACCAACGATCACTGGGCGTGTCTGTGCAGTGAACAGCCAACAGTATTCAACCTCGAGGGGAAAGGGGGCGGGGCTATTTCGGCTGAGAAACAGGAAGCAACATGGTCACAGCCAAAAACAAGAGGAGAAAAAGGCTGATTGTATAAGTTTTAAGACAGTAATTTTAATTGTCTCACTTTGATGATGGACCAACTTAAAAACCCATGGCCATGACATATTTCATAATGTTTCACACTAAGCGTAAATTGTTTTGACATTAAAACTTATAAAACCGTAGAAAAAATTACTCAAAAATATGAAAATGACTCAATAAACAATTTAAAAAAATTTGTAGTAAAACTTAGGTGTGACCCAAATTCAAAAATATTGTCGCAGCAAATGTGACATCTCATTAGCTAACAAGTTAGCTCTTGTTAATCTGGTCCCAACAAATTAGACTCCGACGAAGTCCTGCAGGGGGCATGATGGAGTTATGTTTCCTGTTTGTAGCGCGGAGTGAGATGGCAGTACGTCAGAAGGCAGGGCTGGGACAGTAACAGGGCTTTTCCTCTCACAGTAGAAGCTCTTCAGTAGTCTCCAGTGTGTTGCTGGAGAAGGGAACTGCGTATGTTTGACTGAGGTTCATCAGTGCTTGGAAACGACGCAGCGTAGGATAGCTTTAAGGACTGCAGCACAACGTGACTTCTACAGAGGAAAGCAGCTGTGAGTTTTTACTCATCTCTCTCCATATTGCCTGACAAGACATTCTAGCTATTAACTTCAATGACACATTAAACATGACAAAATTATGTGCTGCTTCCTAGTTGTCAGGAACAGGTGAAAAACAGCAGGTGTGAATAATCACAGGTGCCGTTAAACCTGGCTATAGTGTGATGGCTTTTATATTTTTAAAACGGCATAAAGGCAAGTAGACTACCATGGAAACAACGACACATGTATATATATTCCAAATAAAATACATATCCCGGTAGACCTAAATCAACATATTACTTTTAGAATACGTGTGTTTTCCTAATCACAGAAAGCTGTATTTTGTTTTATTCAGTAAAAATCTAGACGTTTGAACAGTTTATTGGAAAATAAGACAGATGTTGAGAAATGTTCTCAAGTTGGAGAAGGAAGAACTATGCAGTCAGCTGGAGATGTGACCTTTGGCTCTTCAACTGTGTTAATGAGTGTTGAATTATGCCCATGTTTAGGTGGGTGCCAAGCCCAAATGTCCCTAGTATCTTTTGTAGCATTTTATAATGTGTCCAAAGAGTGTGTCCCAGCCTAAGGATCTTCCCCATTATTATTACTGCACTTTTCAGTCAAGTGCTACATTTCTCCTCTCGACACAACTTGCAGCAACACTCTTGTTCATTACGTCTCCACAGATGACCTGGGGCTGTGAAATAACTTCACCAGCCCACAGAGAAACATAAAGGGGGTTATTCCATGTGCATGTTGATTTGGGAAAAGCGGTGCTGTCGGCTTTTTCCTCTCAGGGAAAGGTTTTATGCCAGATGCCCTTCCTGACACATCCTCTCAATTTACCTGGGCATGGGACTGGCCAGAGACCTGAGGCTGGGGTCTGCGTGCACTAACCTCTCCACCACAGAGGAGAGGTAAACATGCATGTGGCTTTTAAAAGCTAGAAGTATTGTCAATTGTTCTAATTATTACCTTTTTAAAACAAATATACACACAACATAATTTTTATATTGTACATCAAACAATTTTTTATTCACCTAAAACAAAGAAATATATACTGTATATACAGCTCTGGAAAAAATGAAGACCACTGCAATTTTTGCTAGCAATCAACATCTCTACAAGTATGGAAGCCATTTCATTCCAATGTCTGTTGAATCCCAACACAGGCAGGTGATCACCTGAACCAAATCTTATATGAGGAAAAAAAAACACTTCTGTGTTCATCAATATCCTTTTGCAAATAAATGCTCTAAATTACAATATTTTTATTTCGAATTTGGGAAAAATGTTGTCAGTAGTTTATAGAATAAAACAAAAATGTTAATTTTACCCAAACACATACCTATAAATAGTAAAACCAGAGAAACTGATATACTTTACACACACACACACACACACACACACACACACACACACACACACACACACACACACACACACACACACACACACACACACACACACACACACACACACACACACACACACACACACACACAACCATGTTGGAAATGACTAATTAAAAAAGACACAGGCCACATCATATCTTGTGGTTGAGCCCATGGTCTGTTTTCCAAACTCTGAACACGTTGGTCCAGATTTGACTGAGAGGCATTCATTCTGGTCCATATGAGGCTGCATGGACGCAGGAGTTTTGAAAGGGAAATTGTACCATGCAAATCTGCTACAGTCTTCTTTGGAACAACACCTGAGCCTCTGCAGTACAGCCGGCCTACCGTCTGCTGCATTTTCACTAAAATGCTACTTGTCAGACAGAGCAGCACAGTGTTATGTAATATTTTATAGCACCTGTCAAAGTAGTCATATTTATAATGAGACTTTTAGCTTGTTCTGCTGTCACAGATTAGGTTGTCTCTAAAATAAGAACCAATTATAATACAAATGCAGCTTTGGCTGAGATGTAAATACAAATTCATGCACATGAGACTGATTTAAGACAGTTACATAAGTCATTGCCTCCAACAGTAGTTCTCAGCCCTCTCTCATTCCTCATAATGGCCAGACAGACAATGTGCCCTCTGTCCACTCGGGTGCGGCCTGGTGTTGTATCCAGTTACATTTAAGATGTTGTGATAGAAAATACCTTACCGTGCAGTGATAAGGAAATCTGGTAATGTTTGTAAAGCTGCTTTTATTTAGCATCCTCTCCCAGTCCTGCCTTGCACAGGCTGTATGTATACACCCGCAACCTCTATTAATTAATATCCTATTGCCCTTATCAACAACCAATATTTAATTTAACAGTAAGTAAGCTTTGCTGTCTTTTGTCTGTTGCTAATTAAGCATGTTCTTTTCTTATATGAGTAGGCAGTGTGGCCTACTTACTCTATTGACCAGGTTTAGCCTTCACACCTCTGTGTGTCTCTTGTGTTGATGTGCTTCTGTTAGGCACAGGCTGCCCTGCTCTCTATTTGTGCTATCATCGCTTTTATTGTGTTCATTCAATGGCCAGGCTGTACACATGTCAGCAGATATAGTATTGTGCTGGTAACCACCACATCACAGACTAAACCTTATGATCCGTGTCTTTTACTACTGCCATGCTCCATGCTCAGCACACATTATTAACACTCCCTTACATTTTTCTGTTGGTAAATGTTAAAAACACCATAAAGTATTTTTTACAATATTGCACGCAACTTTTATCTCAATACTATGTGGATCTCATTGAAAGCTCTTAAATCCCTCTTATTAGGATGTTAATCTCGCCACAAATCTAAACAAACTACCATCTCACGGCCAAATGCCCTTTATTTACTTTCCTGTTTATCATCGAGATCTTAATGACCTCCAGAGTTTCCTCAGCATAGTAAGCACATAAATACCCAGTGGAAGTGTAAAGTGGCTCGTAATAGTGCATGTCTCTGTCACTGATTGGTTGTGACTAACTATGGCTTTCAAAGCCATTGGTTGGCAGATTATTCAGATTCGGTAATGGTTGTTGTTGTTTTGATTCTCTGAGTCCCACCCCCCACTTTCCTAGGAGTGAAAAGTGTGGGAGAGGCCTTTCGAGGGGAGACAAGCAGAAATGGTATCTGGTAAGAAATGTGTAAGAATGACACCATGAAATGAATATTCTTTTTCATTGTCTGAAGGAACAAATGACTGATATGTACAGCCCATAAACCTCTTGTTAACCTTCCATGAGAGGACCTTGGACTCCTAAGCCTGGGTAAGGCTCTTTTATACTCTTTTGGTCATGTGATCTTGACCATGGGCTGTATTGAGGCTAGCTGTTGCTGCAAGGAGAATAACTGTGTGTGTAGTAATTCGTCTCAGGCTGTGGCCCTGTCCCCGTTTGTAACATAGTGGAGAAGCTTTGTAATCCACCAAATGAAAAAAGAAAAACATGCTGTGCCCCTGAAACAAAACAAGTGGCACTGTTTAGTTTTGAGATTGCATAAGCCCATAGTAGTCAGATCTCGATTAAAGCGGTTAAAGCCAGGTGTGAAGTGAACACATAATGAGAAAAATCAGAGGGAACAAGACAGTCCTGTATTTGATTGTATGGTGTTATTGTCATCTATTCACAAGTAGACGTGATTTTATTAATATCTAAAGTTATATTTGGGGATATTTGTATAGGGGTGTATCTAAATGGTAGTGTGTTACCTATTGCTGTTAAACTGCTCAGGCTCAGAAAAGCAATGTACAGTGTTATATCAGCAGTCTGTTAGGGACAAACTGCTGAATAAAGTCTTTACTGAACAACTCGGTATCCGTTCAGAAGTAAGGTACACACAACTTTCCTATATCCAGATTTTTTTTTTTTGGAATGCATGTCTAAAACTTCACTTTAAAATAACTTTGTTTACTACTAATTGCATCCACACAGACAGTAATCTATTATTGGTAATACACAACCATACGAATGCACAACATACAGCCCCACTATAACAAAAATTAGTTGACTGCTGCCCCTAAAAGCCAAACTTTCTTTGCTCTCTCAGGTTAGTGGCTGTGACCTTTTGTAGATGTACCACATAAAAACATTTCCAGTTAAAACTTTTTCACACTTCGGAGAAGTCTAGGTTTTCCACTAGTCTCTGGCTACCACTTATCGCTCCAGTTCATCATGTGACTGTAGGACACAGAGGATGACCTCCACACTGCTTTGTATGCAGAGTAGATTCGCAGAGCCATACTCCAAATCACTGACACTGTATACAGCCTTTCTTTAACAATCTTGGGATTTTTACTGAAAATGTATTTAATTAAAAGTAGAGCAAGCAGATTGTGTTATAGTTAACCTCACATAAAAATACTTTTACTGAAACTTCCTTTTGTGCTGTGATTGAAGACTGTAATTTCAGACCTGTCACTGTGGCAGCTGCCATAAACAAGGTTTGTTTTTTAATGATTCTGGGCGAATTTCTTTAGGTCGACTTGAAGTATGATTATCTTTAATATTTAAGCTATCTTTATAGCTTTATTCTACTTGTGTTTATGAGTACAATTCTGTTTTTGTTGATTATTGTAATATTGCCTACTTTATGCTTTATTTAGATATCTCGTCATTTTTTTGTCAATATTGTTTACACACAGTCCTAACATGCACTACATAAAGTGAGGAAAAAAAAACCTACATGTGGTTGTTGATTATCTCTTACATAACAAATTTGTTTAACCAAACTCCCATGAGTTTTATTCTAACTTTCATGTCAAATGTTGATGCCCTGGAGCGTATAAAGATGCACTGTGTATCTACAACAAGTATAAGTGATGTCTCAAGCTCCACATTGCCGATGTTCAGTGTAAGTAGGATGTATAGCTTTCTCACTCAAACAGCCTGGCAGCACTTTGAAGCTACAGGACAGTTTGTCCCTCAAAGCAATGATGATAAGAAAAAGCCTCTCCTGAGAATATTGTGGACATGCAACAGTAAGCACCAAAAACAACACAAAAATAAGACCTTCCTGTTGTTATACTGCTCAGTTTGAGCAAACAGAAAGGGTGGGACTGTAAATAGTTGTCTTTACATGCTACTTTATGTGATGACTGAAAAGGAAAAGCAATGAGTTGCTGACGTATTTGAGATTAGCTTGCAGATATTTCTTTTTGACTTAACATCTAACAAAGTTAGTTTCTCATTTGTCTTTATAAGTATGTAACTGTGGTCTGTGTAAATCCTTATCATTGATGGTAGACAAAAAGTGGAAAAACCTTAACTTTACTATCATCCAAAAGTCATATTGACTGACTAAGCTTGTAAATATTAACAACAACAACAACAAGCAATTATAAAAAAAGAACATTTTCTGAGCCATATGCTTAAGTCAATAAGGTACTGTACTGTCCCTTGCAGGCAGAGCTTAGCTGAGCCCATGCATCGTCTTGATTGTATCCAAATCCAGATATTAGTGCTTATCTAACAGCTTAGTGCTTCAGACAGAGAAGGTCGAGGAAGCCCAGCGGAGCAGTTCTTTGTTGATTCTCCATTGTTTGAAACCTGCTGCAGTAATCCAATAGTATCTTGGGACTAAAGCAGGGTACGGCTAACCCATTAGCCCTGTGTCTTTTTTCTACTTATGTTGTGACATCTTGGTACTTCAAATGTACCAAATCTGTATCATACCAGACAGTCTATTTCTGCTCAGACCAAACGCTTGCCAAAAATGTTTGGCTCTAGAGGCTGTTAAATTTGCACAGGGGCTGCCTGGTTCTGTTGGCTGTTTCACTGAAGGAAGGAGGAAATATAGCATTAAATTTGCACAGGGGCTGCCTGGTTCTGTTGGCTGTTTCACTGAAGGAAGGAGGAAATATAGCACTGTGTTTGATCTAGAGTCTGTTTGTTTGAAGGGAGGTCAGGTTTCTGACAAGGGTGTGTTGAGAAGAAATTGCTGCAAGAACTCCTGGAAGTTTAGTTTGTATTTAGTTTGACAGAATGTAGACCGTAATAAAATATCAATATGCACAAAAGACGGCTCATAGTGCAATCAATAATAGATTCTGTCCACCAATTATTTACACTTCGCATGTCAATATAGGGACCAGTTTCATGAAGTTGTACATCCATAGGTGTCTATCCTTTGTAAATGCTACAATGTGAGGAGAAATTAAAATCTCTCATCTTACCATTGTTTTCTGTATCATAACTGTATCGGCATCATATCTGTATCAGTTTAGGATGATCATCTGTCACTTTAAACCTAAGTGTCTGTCCATATGTTTGCCCCCTCTTTGTTTGTTGATTGAAAAGTAAACCACAATCCTGCTGTTGTGCACTGCAGCTGCGGGCCTCGCATGGATTATTCTGGAAACTGTGTGTTGGTGGGGCAGCTGAGTTTGGGGGTCAGGTGAGAGAGAGAGAGGGCTCCAAACAATAGCTTAACAGTGACACTCAGGCCACAGCCAGAGGCCCTGTTGGCTTGATACCATGTTCTTTTGTGATTCAAGCGGCACAGACAAAACTGGTAAAACAATTGTATTTATTGAATTAAAGTTAGAGGATAGATAATTTAGACAACATGCACTTAAAGGGTTGTGCTTAAAGGTTAACTGTGTTTCTGTTATGGTTTGGTGGTGGCAACCAAAGAGCCAGTGCACAGATAAGCAGTCAGTGTGGCGATAAGAGCTTTGTGTCATGCAACATTTGCATCCATGTGTGTTTATCTTTCCATTTGAAGGCTAGTTTTTAATATACTGTTTAAAACTGCATGCAGCATCTTTGCCATAACACTGCATAAAGTTGGAAAACTCCTAAAGTATTTTATAAGAAGATGCCAAATGTCTGTGCAGAGGTGACCGGTGGGACATGGTGCTATAAGTGCTGACAAGGCAGAAAGTCCTTGAATAATGTTTAGGAACTGCAGGTGCATTTATATGCAGGTGGTGATGTGACTGCAGGCCTGCAGCAGAGCAGATATTGTCCAAACTTGCTTTAGTTTTGATTAATCTCCTCTGTTCAGTTCACAAAGCACAGTTACAATACATTGTACAATAATAATACAGTCAATTTATAAGGGAGCAAACCGGGATAGTAAATGTTGTCTATGCTGTAAAATGGACAGCGTTATTTGATCCTGTTCTGAGGTGTCAGCTCAAACAAACACTCACATTGTAAACTCAGGAGGATTGAAATTCATAAATGTACATGGAGTACAGTAAACATAAAACATGTGGCATATTATCAGGTATTTCTATACAGTACGCTGGAAATACACTTGTATATTTGAGTTGATAATGAGATATATGTTTACTTCCACACACATGCTGCAGTCCAATAATACTTTAAATTTTTTTTTTACTTTTGTAATTACTAGTATAACTTTATTTCTCTCTTTATTTTCTTGTCTTTTTTATGCATCTGTCTATTTAGTATTTGGTGCTATATTAACGTTTGATTTTTGTATTTAATTTGCCGACATACTGGACATGTCAATAAAAGGACAATTAATAAAGTTAATATTAGTTAATAAAATACAATATAGAAAATACTCTTTTTTTTTTTTTCCTCAGAGTTCCCCATCACAGCCAAATCTACTGATGTCAGCCCAAATGTACAATCAAAAGATGCTGTCCTGATCCATGTTTGTCAGGCTTTGTGCTGAGCAAAGTAAGGTTTACATTTTTATCAAACAAATATTTGTGAGTCTATTAATCAGCCCTGATAGTTTAATTACATTTGTTGTTACATAAATGTTTTTTTAGATGTCAACCACAACAGAAAATGGGATGGGGGGTCCTCAAAGCACAGGCAGAGAGAAAACATACAAAAAGGTAAGTTTTACTACTTCAAAAGATGCTTTAGTTTATTTCTGTAATCCTTCTTCTGTAAGATCTATTTTGTTATGCTGCTGCTGCCTCCTCAAAGTCCTTCTGCAGCACATAATGTCCTGACCCCTGCCATAACAAGCGGACTTAGATCACTTAAGTTCAGCTCTCACTTGTTTACTTTTTTATTTGAAGACGTCATGGCTTATTATAGCATTTCTTTAGATGTAATCATTGGGTGCTTGTTTTCTTGTTAAACTTTATTTCTAGACCACGTCATCAGCCTTGAAGGGAGCCATTCAGCTGGGTATTGGCTACACAGTGGGAAACCTGACCTCTAAACCTGACAGAGATGTCCTTATGCAAGACTTCTATGTAGTGGAGAGTGTTTTTCTTCCCAGGTTGGTGATTCAACATACACATATACTTACTGCTTTCTTCATAATGAATTACTGAACTATGAGCATGTGATTGAACAGTGTAGGTCGTTACAGGCTGCGCTGGGTCCAACAGTCTCTTGAAGTGGGATAAAAATCTCAAACTAAGTAAAAACTGTAGACACTTGGCATTTGCTCCAAGGAAATTATATAAGTTATGATGCATGATGGATAAAACAGTACTAGGGGATTATCCTGCAGGAAACTGTGAAATGAGCTTACTGTGGGCCTCCTACTTCCACGGCAGTGTGTGGCAACTTCATCATTTTAAGGTGTCTATGAAATTATATCGCAAGCTTAAATAAACCCTTTACATAATCCACAACAGACCAGCAAATTCTTTGAAAGTGTGAGTCACACACACACACACGTATATATATTCCACAGTAGTTACTTTACTGACATTTACTGATCTGTTGGATTTATAGCTTTTCTACAGCAGGAAATAAAAAACAATTGTATAAAGAAAAAGTGTAGTGCTTCCCCTGACCTCCTGCACCTGGATATGCAAACTCTGTGGTTATGCAAATTCTGACTTGGAATTCACATTGACATTACACAACAACTAAATATAGCTTATGGTTTTGCCTAGACTAAACTAAAACTTAGCCTGCTCCCTTAATTTGAAGACTGCAAATATAATAAAAGCTATGCTCACTTAAGAGCCAGTTTTAACTTGGAGTGTGAATTGGAAATAATCTGTTCCTTTTCAAGTCAAGTGTGTGTCTCTTCAGGGAGTGGCACAGTGATGGAGATGCCTTTCAAAAGCTTTTATGGCCTGCCTTCTTCTCAACACTCGTCTGTTTCTCTTGTTGTTTCTCTCTAGAAGCTTACTGCTGTTGTTTGTCCTGTGCGCCTTGTTTTAGATGACTGGATATGTCGCAGATCGCCACAGTTTGTGTATCTTTGACAACAAACGCATACACAGATGGTTTACTAATTAGATTGAATGAAACGCGTCTGGGCGCTGTGTGTCGCGAAATGGTTACCAAGCAATAGTAGTGCCAGCATCAATAGCCTGTCAGTAATAGAAGCATGCTGTTCCTCAAGAGTTATTGTTTTTTTTTGTGTGTGTGTACATTAAAATAGAGCAACCAGATTTCTTTGTAGTGTAATTACAGGTTTAGTCTTGCACATTGTCAGGTAAGACTTGATCTCATGTCAGAATGTAAGACGAGCCCAAAACAACAACACGTAACCTCATTATTCAAAAAAACTAGCCACAATCTTGAACAGATTTAGAGCTGCCCTGACTCTAACAAGAAACAATATTTAATTAAAATTGGTAATTTAGTTCAAATATTTGAAATACAAGTTTAAAGAATTACAATTTGGTTACACAACAGGTTGAAAACTACCCATGTGCTTATTGCTGTCTTTTTTGCGATTAACATTCTGCCTTTTGGCTTGAGGTGCTTTTATTAAAATTTTGTTCAGACCAAGTAATCAGATCCATCTTCATTCTCTAAGCGAAGAACTCAATACAGGCCAGTTTTTCACTACAATAGTGAAGAATGGGTTCCCATAGATGGCTTTAGTGGATGTAGCTCACGCAAGGGTGGAGCATATTACCAATACACTGATGCACTGAGTTTTGTTTTAGTATTAAACTAATGACTTTAACTGAATAGGTCTTGTTGTCTTATGGTCAATATAAACATTAAATAACTAAATACATTGTGTTAAATGCACGTGTGCTTTTCTTTTTCTTCTTACATTTTCTTTCCACATGGCAGCGAAGGAAGCAACTTGACCCCAGCCCACCGTTACCCTGACTTCCGCTTCAAGACTTACGCCCCCTTGGCTTTTCGCTACTTCAGAGATCTGTTTGGCATCAAACCAGACGACTACCTGGTAGGGAAGTTTTATTATCCATTATCAACAAAAATGTAAATGTAATCTGTTGCACATATTTGTTGAGTTACCTTATTTAGCTGACATCTTGTTCTCATAATTTGGAGGGTAATCTTGATTCTCAGTTCATCTGCCTGTTTACATGATGTACAGTCAACAGTAGACATGGCTTTTTAATTAATAGTAGGTGGGAGAATACAGAAACACTATGGATGGACATATGGAAAGTAATGATTAAGCCTTTTGAGCTTCGTCCTACGCTCTTTGTTTCATTAGCTCTATCTAGGTTTTCTACTAAGCCACATTGCCAGTTTATTATGTATGTTTCAGTGGTGCTTCAACCGTTAGTGTTTATTCAGATGCCTCTGTCAAGTCATATTTAATTAATTTATGTGCAGTGTATGCCAGCCTGTGTGTAAATTGGATTTGTGGAACACCAGAGCATTTCCGTAACTCTCCCCATCATAATGTTGTTACATGTTACATGTTATGATGTTGTTTGACCGCTATGCCTTGTTACCTCAAATAACATTATCTACATCCTTTTTAAATGCTAACAAAAAATCTAAGATCAAGAAAACATAGGGACCACTAGAGCATCCTTAAAGAATTGAAGCACACACATATCAAATGCACAATGTAAATGTATTAAAGCTGATGTGTTTTTGCTCACGCCTTAAAGTAACTACAAACAGTATAGACATAAACACGTGTAAATGAGCTTATATATTATGATGATGATGATAATAACAATAACAACAACAACAATGATAATACATACATTTTATTTAGCGCTATTGACAGTAACTTACCCCAAAGTTTGACATGGTTTGGGCAGTAAAGGCACAAGGACTGAATTGTTTGGATCTTAATATGTTTGAGGTGATGTGAAAGTAGTTTCTTTGTGTTTTCCTTCTCAGTACTCCCTTGTAAATGAGCCCCTTATTGAGCTGGTCAACCCAGGTGCCAGTGGCTCCCTCTTCTACCTGACCAGTGACGACGAGTTCATCATTAAAACCGTCCAGCACAAAGAGGCCAAGTTTCTCCAGAGATTGTTACCTGGATACTATATGGTAAGCTCTACTATTGCTTTAGTTATAGACGGACGTTAACTTATGCAGTTTTTTTTATTGTTTTCTATTATTACATTTATTTTTGGTTATTTATTTTAATTATACTTCTGAGCAGATACTTTACCCTCTTCATGCCATCTGTATTTGAATCAACTATGCTCATATTCTTTGACCTTACAGAACTTGAACCAGAATCCACGCACACTGCTGCCAAAGTTCTACGGCCTTTACTGTATTCAGTCAGGGGGCATCAACATCAGGCTAGTGGTAATGAACAATGTCTTGCCCCGCTGCGTAAAAATGCACTACAAGTACGACCTGAAGGGCTCGACCTATAAGAGACGAGCGTCCAGAAAGGAGCGAGAGAAATCCTGCCCCACCTACAAAGACCTGGACTTTCAGGACATGCATGAAGAGGGGCTTTACTTTGACACAGAGACATACAACAATCTGATGAAGACCCTGCAGAGAGACTGCCGGGTAGGTTTAACGCTAAATTGAACTCAGGTCTTTTAAAGGTCACTGACTTTTCCACTCATGTTTGATCACACTTTCTGACACTAAGATGTTTGACCTGTGCATTGCATTGCGAGCACCACATGGGGGATTATGTTATGTCCCATATAAAAAGCTTAAAGCTGATTACACTCGGCCTGGGAATGTTCAAAAACAAGGGTTACCTTTGCCATTACATACCAAAATGTCAAGTAATGAGTAACTGTTACTCCTCTTTTCTGTGGACAGTGTATGCCCTTATTACGGCACCAGATGTTTTGAAAACTTAATATTCCATCTTTTTGCTTTGGGGTGTGTAATCTGTTTCCAGTGTTTGCTCAACTGAAGCTCTCGGGTTGCTACAGGCCCTTTACTTCCATTGCTGCGCTGCTATGTTTCAATACATGACAGCTCTCCAAACACTGAATGTGATTAAGACATAATCCTGGTAGAGACCCAGTGCTCGTCCAAAGATAGGTCCCTGGTCCAAAGGCTTGCATTCTTCACTATTTTAGCAATGAGGCTAAATAACACTTCCCTGGAATAACACTTCCCGGATCATTATTTTCTTACCTGCTGGAGGCTTTTACAGGAAGCAGTAAACAAAATAAATGATCTAACGCCGCTGATACATTGTCCAACTGCATATCATTTTCCTTCCTCTAACAGTGAGGTCATTGTTAAACTGAGAAACCTAAATAAAAAAACAGCAGTGGACACAAGGCTTGCGTATAGTAACCTTAAAGATGACGATGATACAAAAGAACAAGGTGTAGAAACAAAAGATGTAACAATGGGCTAATTATTTTTATTTATTTATTTTTTTAGCAGTGGTGGGTTAATAGTGGGTTTAGACTTCAAAGCCCCCTGTGTATTAATCCCATTATGCCTGGTGTGCAGTAATAACGCTGCACTCGTATTGCTCCAATACGGTTTTAGACCACAATTGGGCTATGTAGATGTCGGTGAAAAGTGTCCAGACAGTGTTAGACATGGACATCCTGTCACATGCGGCAATGTTGCAAATTTGCACCAATCTCTGTTTAAATGTCTCTTTTTGAATGTGTAGAAAGAAGGGAAGCTGGATAGTTTTATCAGCAGAATGGGAATGTTGAGTGAAAGGGCATTAGCGTAATAGGTTTTGTGATGCTGCTGGTATATTTAGTCCTGTCTTACACAATTCTGTTCTTTTATTTGTCATTATATAAAACACATGCTTCTAATTTTATTAATTATTTCTATTTATGTTAGAGTTACATTTGTATACAGATGTTTGTGACTCTGGTTTAGCTTTTTGAATTTGAATATATATTTTTTTATCCTCTGAAACTTTCCCACCTGCATTTCCAGAAATCTCTTGTTTTTGTCTGAGGATTGGTTTCTGTAAAGTATCAGTCACTGAAGTTGAACCTTAATGCTGAATTCATATCAATGTCCTGTTTTCATTGACCAAAAAAACAACATCACTGGCAGACATCAACTGTCAGTAATGTAGTGTCTGAATGTTGTGCAGTCACTTTTGTGGCCTGCATATGCACTAGACAATTTGTTATTGTCATGGCTTCCTGTGTTCTCCTCTTGAGCGGGAAACAAAGTGCCCTCTAAGCAGAATCTGTGCCCATTTTCATGAGTAAGCAGCTAACCTCATCAGCACAGGACAGGCTGTAAACTAAAACATACAGGAGCAGGGTGAGGGTAGCATGAAAGTGACAAGATAGTGTTTGTAAAAGCTGCCATATTTCTGTTTAGGGTGAATATGTGATGTGAAAGGCATGGTAGAGCAGATACAGCAGTGTGATGGACTGATTAAGACAATAATCAGATCTTTTGATAAATGTGTGACTGGTAAATGCTCTCATCTCCATTACTCTGCAGCTCCCCTGAAACTCCCCAAAACAAACACAGGGCATGAATAATTCATCCTAAACCATAAGAGAGAAAGAGTGAGGGAGTGGTTTGTGTTTTAATGTCCTAGTGCCTAGTGTGTCCTAGTCTCTATATGGATCATTATTTTCGTTAACTCTCATTTGCAGAAATAGGAAAATGTTATTTTTAACAGAAATAGGTACACACAGTACAATGGGACAAGCATGTGTTGTGAAACACCCAGTGTTAACAAATCTAAATGAAAGTTCACTGCCTTGTTAACAATCTTTCAGCACCAATATATCCAGTGACAACAATGACTTCATAGGCCCTGAACCTATAGTCTGGTTAGACACACACAATTCTTTCAGACAAGCTTTAAACTAAAAAACATTTTATTGCAACTGTTAATCCATTTCTTTTGAAGGTTAGGTGTGATTTGAATTAAAATAGGTCAGAGGTTTGTGGCAGAAAATAAAAAAGTATGTTATTTGTATTATAGCATTTCATCTCTAACATGATTTATATCTAGTTTCAGTGCTGTTTCAGTATATGATCTCTTTTGGAGAGCTTGCTGTTTATTAATATCAAGTGATCCAGTTACATTCTGATCCAATACAAATCTAAATTCAGATGTGTAGTGTTCTAACATTAGCTGTTCCTCCACATTATTTTCTGTGTTTTTTGTGTTGCAACAGTTTAATGATTTGGCTGCTGTTGCCTGGTGTGCATGTCTCCATTCAAAATGGTTGCTTTTTGAATGTTTGAATAGACTGGGGGAGGGAAGTGATGCAGCTGGTTGATACAGAAAATGCAAAGTATGGACAAAAGCCTCAGTGTTTGTTGGAGCATCTTACTAAGTCCATTTTGTGTATGCATGCGAGTGTATAAATGTGGAACACATATCAGCAGTGTCTTTACTAAATCAAACTGGATTTACGGCAGGTGCTATTTAAAACAACATTGACTGAGTTCTCTGGCAAGAGATAGGGGAAATAAGAGGTAAATTCAAAATACCATTGGTCAGTTCAGTGCAGGTCTTCTAATGTCTAAGTCAGCTCTCTCTGTCATCACATCTGTAAGAGTTGTCATTTTACAAATGTAGGACTTAAAAAAAATTATCCTATGTGATGTGCCTCTAGTTTGTTCAATGGAGATGGGGTATCAACATCAATTTAAATCTGAGGTTTAAAATGGATAATGCCATTCATTTCTTAGACACACACTCATCCTCACTCAAGAACTTTTGCTTTTAATTTAACAACATTTTGTAGCTTTTCTAGTGTTCGATTAACCCATTTTGTTTTGTTCAAATTGATAATTATAAAGCATTTGGTGTTTCCGAGAAGAACTTTGCCAGTTAACATGGATTTTTATTGATTGACATATATTATATATATTTTATATATTTGCCCCAAATGACACAATAGTTTTGCCTCTGATCTAGGCTTCAACACAGACTATATGTAAGTGTACTTATAGCTGTAGTCAAGGTAGTGGGTGAATGTTGTTGACAACTGGAGTTTTGCGGGAAACGCAGCTATTGGTGTTCCCTCTTCTAGTCTGGGTCATAGGATAAGCATCAATCTTGATGATTAAATGGTGAGGTGACGTGCGTTCAGAGAGTAAACCCATTCCTCCCACTTTCGTCATCTCATGAGCAGCATAAACAGGAGACGCAAAGTCTCAAGAGTCTCTCTAAAAGTGGGTGAAAGGCTCCTTATACAAGTCAAAGTGTAACCGAGTGTAACTCAGTGTGGACAAACACCTTGTTTAGGTAGCTCAAGCCTAGTTTACACAGATATTTCCTTTTAGGTCTTTGAGGTCTAGGACTACGTGGGTTGGTGAACAAAATTACGTTTTGTAAACTAAAAGTGAAACATACAGCTTATGTAAGTAGATGATCACAGTGGGAAGTTTTCCGTTTTGAAATCAAGAGGTTGTGCAATCAAATATACACTGCTAGCTGTGTAAAAATGTAATTGGACTTTATGACAATGGATCATAAGACTTTAGTTGTTTCTCTGCAGGTTCTGGAGAGTTTTAAGATCATGGACTACAGCCTGCTGCTGGGCGTGCACGTGTTGGATCACAATCAGAGGGATAGCAGCGAGCCAGTCCAGGCAGGGGGGGACGGCAGGAGGCCACAGGGCCAGAGGGTACTCTACTCCACCGCCATGGAATCCATCCAGGGAGACGGCAAAGCAGCTGAAGTCCTGAGCACAGACGACACGTAAGCCTCTATCCTGCAGAGTGGAGAGATTCACATTCATATGGACATACAGCTCACACAGCTAGGCATTAGGTACACAAACACCAATGTCTGGTTTTGTTCGATATCTAGTTAATATCTAAAATAAGCCTTATTTACTCACTAAATATTTAAAGGGCATTTGATAAAACACACATGACTGTATTAAGACTAACGTAAAACAGTATTAGATCACAATGGGGTCTTTTTTATTTGACCTTTTGTTTATATGTTATTTATATTGTGTGCTACATACTTTTCAATAGATTTTGTACAAATACCAAAATTCAATGGTTAACCAATAATTGTAAATTTTCAGGATGGGAGGCATTCCGGCTAAAACCCATAAAGAGGATAAGCTGCTCATCTTCCTGGGAATCATTGACATCCTTCAATCATACAGGTACTAAAACTAAAATGTGAGAGTAAAATGACTCATGAGTAATGCAGAAGCAATAATTGAGAGAACAGATCACGGCTATCGTTCAGAGTAGCTGCTTTTATATGATTTATGACGTAAGGCTTTTCATAAGACACAGCATCTTTGTCTTTAAAGTTTTTCTACATTGATTTCTAGTTCTAAGCAAGTCAAGAAACACAATCAAAGCACCAGTCACTGTGGCTGGTTGGAGCAGAAAAATTATTGGGAGATTGGGCCAAGAAGTCCCAATGCAATGAGCTAACTTTGTTTGTACTTTTCTGCTCAATCAAAGACTAACCTCAAAAGCCAATGTTACATCATTTGACTTTGAGGACTTGTGTTAGGAGGGTTTTTTGATAATTTGATAAAGCTTGAAAAGAAAGGAACACTGCATAAGTATAATTGTGTTATGATTTGTTTGTGTTATATTAGGTTTATTAAAAAGCTGGAACACTCGTGGAAAGCCCTGGTGTATGATGGTGTAAGTTCATAGTTGGAGCAAATTTGCTGCCGTTATCAGTGTGGCTTTTATTAGACACAAATACAGACTGTGGCCGTCGAATGAAAGATCCATTTTCTCTGTGTCCTCAGGATACTGTCTCGGTGCATCGGCCTGGGTTTTATGCCAGTCGCTTCCTCAAATTTATGAGCACAACTGTGTTCAGGAAGACTCAATGTGAGTGTACAGATTTCTGAAAGAGCCATTTGTGAGGAAAAATTGACATTTTGCCATTCATCGAAGAGAGTTTCTGGACTTGTTCAGTCTAGTTAAATTGCATCTGTTGTAGTTTACTTGTATAAACATTAAAGCACATTTTATTTGTTTTACATTTAAGTAAATTCTCTGTACTACACTAAATAACCATTTGTTCTCAGGTATTTAAAAATATGTTATGTGGTAATGTCAGGATCCAAATTGTTGTGCATGATAAATTAAATAAAAAGGTCAAACTCAGGATGTTGAATACCAGTAATGATTTGTCCTGCTTTTTTCTGCTGACTTCTGTAATCTGGCATGCAAGACTGATCCTCTGTTGCCAGTTCCTTAAACAGTTTATTCTCAGACCACTGTCAGTATCATCATTTTTGTTGTTAGAAAGATATAAGCAGTTCTCTTTATCTTTTCTTTTTAAATATATAATCTTTCTGTCCGTTTCCTTAGCCCTTAAAATCATTTCCGTATTTTGTGCTTGCTCCAGCAGCACTCAAATTCTCTCCTTCAAAGAGAACGCGCACGTCTATCCCAGCTCTGAAGTCGTCATCACAGGAGATCCTTTCATCACAGAGAGATGAGAGGAACGAGGAGCAGGACAGGAGGGACAGGCTGGGAGGAGCTCGCAGTCTGGCCAGTCTGGACGGACAAGGTACACAACAACGTCATCAACAATTTCCAGACATTTATTTATGTTTGTACTTGGTAGCTGTTGTGTTATATTATGAATATAATATATATGTCCCGGTCTGTAGGAAGTGCCAAAATGACATCACACATTATAAACTAAGCCTGCTGCAAAAAGCTCTAAGAATTCTAATGAATGCACCGCACCGGAAAATATTTGGGTGTGGGCCTTTTTCAAAGAAAAGAGAAGTCACAATGTCGTGACTTCATATCTGTGACCTGTCTCACTGTTATGCAACCATTCATAAAACTGTTATTCACTGTTGTTGTTATTCCCCCAGATTTACCAGGAAAGCTATAAAGGAGGGTTGTTGTTTTTTTTATTATGTTTTTTAATGTTAAATTGAAATTCCATGACAACCTTTATCTTAATCATAGCGCTCTTTCATGGTCAGATATAATTCGATCACTACGACTACACAAAGCTATATGAATTATAATGACTGCCAAATGGGGCAATTGCAGGCCGTAAGGGTTGATGTGTCCTGAGTTAAACTGCAAATGTGTGACTGTCTATCTCCTCAGCTGTGTTTGGCTCATATCTGCGGCCCGATCTCGTCCCTGCCAACTCGTCCTTCTATGAAGGATCCTCAATGGGAACCATCTCCACCCCCTCAATCTTTGTCAACGTGGACAACCAAACAGACGATAGGTATGCCTCCGCACTGGCTATTATCATGTTGATGTGTGACATGTTGGTCTCCACTGAAGTCACTAAATGATCAGGGTGTACACAAACACACATCTAAAACACGCAGCTATGTAAATATGCCCCACCCAATGTTACCTGTGCATCATGGAGAAGGTGACTCACTTGGGAACAGATTTACATAATTTTGCATTTCGTTATATAATATGGTCTCCCTGAATTAAAGGGTCAGTGATAATACCCGGCAGTTTGCAATTATTTATTTGAGCCAGTCAATGCAGTCAAACATAGCAACAATACAAATCCTGTAACTGATGTGCACATGTAGAGTTACGAGCTGATGTTAATTTTTAACTTCTGTCCCTGGTTGGACTTTTCTAAGTACGAACAAAAAACATACATACAATTATAATTACAATTAACATTTCTACAAACATTCACTCATATATAAAATGACAATATTTAAAAGAGTTACAGTTTTATTGTCTTTAGCCACAATGTTATCATGTTCTCCTGTGCTTGGGTGGGTTTTCTCTAGTCACTCCGGTTTCCCTCATCAACATCAAAACATGCTGGGTGCCTCCTAGTGGCGGCTGTCAACAATGAATTTCTCCAAGGGGATGATAAAAAAATACGTCATATTACACCATTATTATAGTGAACAGTACAATATCTTCCAATATCTACTTTGAATAAAAATAAAAACTCTTCCCTTAATATCTACCAATACATACATTAAATCATAAACCCCTTTGCAGTTTTGTGAATGCTTTTATTAATCACTTGCAGTTTCATTGTGTGTTTGTTTTCATATACCATTTCTCTTGTTTTTCATTGTTCCTTATGTCCACCAGTGTCAACTTCCACTGACCCACCCACTCCTGTCCCTTCATCACTCACCTGCTGCTGCCTTGACATTGTTCTGTCAACTGTTTCTATTAATATTTAAGCAGAAGCTTTGACAGACTCTTAGTACTGGCTGTTATTCTTCTGCAACACTGTGACTCTGACGAATATGTCTCTATCAGGAGTAATGTCTTGTGCTGTGATGTTTTCATCAAAATATGTTCGAAACAGTATTGTATGTCTTTTTCCTATTATAGACGTTTCTATAATACACACCATTATGTTTTGGTTTCAGTTTTCAAGATATTATTTTGTATTTGTTAAAGAAAAGTCACAAAAAAAGGTATAATAAAGACCTTTTATAAATATACTTGAGATGTCTTTTGGAGACAAATAATTGTATTTTGTTTCCCCCTAGTGGCTATAATAACATTAGTGACGCAAATGTGATTTGATTTAAGACTGTCTATAAAAGAAACACTATGTAACTTTTTCCGCTCAAAATATAAAGTTTGGAAAATATTTTAATACTCAAATTTTAAAGGCTCTTGACCTGGAACATATATTAAACAAGCCTGGTTCAACAAATACTTCACTAATAAACTATTACATAATGTTGCTTTGAAGAAACTAATAAACAATTGTATCTATTTAAGTCAATACCTGCCCCAGCGTGTTGGACAATCTGTCTCTCAGGGCTGGCACTAACATGAACAGTTCAAATATCTTTCAGAGATGATGTTGCATCTAGTTCTACATTTACCATGGAGGACAGTGCTATCTGCCTCATATCAGAGCAAAGCACCATGGACATAGACCATGATGATGGATCAGTTCTCGACGTCTACTTGGTGAGTGATCTTCCCTCAGTAGTTTGAGCTCTCTGCTGTGTTAATAACAAATGAAAACATACATCAACCTGTGCCTCTTCATTCCTTCCTTACAGTGAACATTCTGCTCTGACGTCTTCGTCTTCTAATCATCAGACAATCTGCATGTCATCAGAAAAACCAGTGTCTCCATATCCAGTGCTGCTAGATTCATGTTGCCACTCATTTGCCAAGAAAAAGAAATGGACAAGGCTATCAGGCCAATGTGACATTCCATTAGTTGAACGAATCAAAATGAGAGCTTTTAGAGCATGCATTAACTCAGTGCTATTAGGTTTTATATATGTATGTTTATATTGCCAATATAAAAGTTGAAAATGTACTGTAATTGTTACAGTATGCATACAGTATGCATTTCTTTAATCGTTTTTCCTGCTGACCTGAGAGGAATGAAAGACACTTTGGAGTTTACAGCTGCTTTCATGATCAACTCAGACGGTTACAGGGATTTTTACGATAATCCTGGTCCATGCTGAAGTTGGACAGGATGACACCACGCAGAGGAAACATGCTTGCTTATGCAAGCATAAGTGACAAGTCACTTGGACACACTGTAATTTCAAAAGCCACATAGGCCAAAAAAAAAAAAAGACTGCTGTGGTGAAGATGGCCTTCCTGTTTCAACTTCTCTGGTTTTGTGCTGGATTAAAACTGGAAGTCTGCTTCACAAAATGAAATGAAAAGAAAAATTGTTACTGCATCTTGGATAAAGCACAGATCCATTTACTATTGACAAAAGGCACTTTTGACACCACTTATGAATACTGTAAAATAATTGTATCAGTAGATTGCCATGGTGGTCTACAAGATTCATAAGCACAGCTTTGGGTTTGTGACAATGCACTTTTAACTATTCAAATGCACACTTGTGTGTGTCATTTTAAGAATACTGTTCATTTAAAGAACAGTGTAGATTATTTTGATAGGATCCTACATTTTGAGGTTTGTGTCAAAACTACTTTTACTCAGGATATCATTTATGAGACTGTGTCCATTGGGAGTTTTTAGGCCTTGTCTTTATGAAAAGTCAAAGAGATAGCCTTTGATTTGACAATGCCAACTGCAAAATTTCATCTGTGCAGATTTATTCTGTAAATTACATTATCCCATAATTTTCTGAATCTTAAATGTTTGAATGTAAAAGGCAATGCATATTTATAGAAATTATCATAAATAAACTGCTTAAACTCTGACTCAGCTGCTTCCAAAGACTTACTCAGAGAACAGTAAGTTTACACTTGAAATTTACTCAAAGCTTTCATTTGTTGTATTTTAATTTACAGAATGTCAAATTGCATTACATTTAGTGCAAATAACGTCTGATGTACAACATAAAGTGTGTAATTTTAACAATTTTAATGTTAACTGAACTCGTCAGTTGACATTTCTTGTAGATCCTGTAATTAACAAAACAAAGTTAAATCTTTCCTAAGCTTGAATCTCAAGACCTAGGATCTCATGGCTTGCCAAACATTTGAACTAATTGCAAAATCCCAACACGAGGATGAGAACCACAATCACAAATTTAAATCTTGAGGTAAGATGTGAAATGCTGAGTATTTCCCCCAATTTACATCACTGCTGATAAATGCACATCTAGTGTGTAGTACAGACAACCAGAACTAGTGTTGAACCAGTGTCTAAGGCATTCAGGGGGTGCTTCATCAGTCAAGTCTGGCTGAAAGTATTTGGTGATCCCATTTAACATTTTACAATTTTAATCCTGCACAGCTACATCAGGAGAGAGCAATTCAGTCGCACACCAACATTGTTACCAGGTAAAAGAACCTGGGCAGTACACTGTATCCAGTGAGAAGAACATGTTTGAGTAGTAGTAGTGACAAAGTGTTAAGTGTTAAGAAACTATATGCACTGACGAGAGACTGCAAAAGACCTACAGTCAGTTGTGGCACAAAGCTGATATTTCAAAACAAGTTAATATATTCTGCTCCAAGTTTTCTTTGTCCACTATACTCAGGAAATTCAAGCCACTATAGTAAGGAAATTCAAGCATTTAACAGTCAATTCACATTTCACACATTGATAAAGTATCATTGTTTATCTGTACAATACATTGTGTCCATGGTACTGCTTATGTAGAAAATCTGAAACCTGTAATAGCGTTAGGCTCTGAGCCTCCAGTAAAAAGCATCACCGCAGATACTGAAGGCAAAAAAGAGGTGATTGTTTACTATTCCACATGGACACTTTGTTGTTTATCTCTCCCAAAGTAGTTACTGTAGTAGCAGCAGCAAACAAATAGCTGTAATACTAGTAATTAAAGTGAACCCCAAAATTCAATAGGTTTGTAATTATATAAAATATACAAAACAATTTACAAAAAGCAAATAATTGGTAGCAACAGTTCCAAAAATACTTAGAAACTGTTAAACAGACTGTGTTGAGCCATGGCTGGGATGATGGATTAAAGCCATAAGAAAACTTCTTTCCTCTAGAACCATGCATCCTTAGTGACGTACTGGGTGATATCTCTTCTGACGAACAAATGAATGCTTAATGTAGTCACTGGCAGCCATTCAGCGTCGCCACTTAATCACTATGGGATCCTGTAAAAAAAAAAAAAAAAACTTTCTGAACCAAGGCAAGTAGCAAATCATCCACAATGCAGAAAACATTAGATATTCTGGGGTGTGTTTACATCTGATGTGAATTTTAGTTCATTGTCAAAAAATAAATCCTTTAGTTTTGTTAGTACAATTCATTTGAGCTCATGTGAGAGCAGTCATTTGAACACTGGTGCGGAACCGTATCAAAAAATGGGGGTTCCCGGGTCCACTTCAATCCAGCCTCTATCTGGCCTAGCTGTATAAACACCAGCAACTTTGTGGGGTAAATATGCACTCCTGTATTTTTTGCAACATAGTTACACAGTGCATTTGGCGAATTGAAACAAGCATTAAACAGTACATTTAAAGTTGCTAGTTGTGACTATAAAACCATAAAATAGCCTGCTTTGCGTCAGTCTGTTCAGTCATGTTCTCTGTCAAAACAGAATATATGACTGAATCCAACAAACACACTTGTTATAAACCAATCCCACGTCACGTACAGCACGACATGACTCTAACTGATGACAGTATGGTTTTAGACTAGAGCTTGGAAAAAAAGTCCTTGTGTGCCGTTTCAAAATGTGCCGTGTGAAACCAAACCAAAATGACCCATCCATCCATTTTCTTCATCTTATCCAGGGCCGAGTTGTGGGGTCTGCAGTCTAAGCAGTGACACACAGACTCTTCTTCCAGCTCCTCTGGGGGTATACCAGGCCAGCCAAGAAACATAGTCCCTCCAGCATGGCCTTCGTCTTCCCAGGGGCCTCCTCCCAGGTGGAACATGCACCTCCCCAGGAAGGCGTCCAGGGGGCATCCATAAAAGATGCCCGAGGAACCCCAGCTGGCTCCTCTTGATGTGGAGGAGCAGTGGCTCTACTCCAAGCCCCTCACCCTCTCTCTACGGCAGTGCAGCCATCCTGCAGATGAAACTCATTTTTCATCTTTCAGTCATGACCCAAAGCTCATGACCATAGGTGAGGGTAGGAATGTTGATTGACTGGTAAATTGAGTACTCATTCTTCACCACAACAGACTGGTATATCGACTGCAAAAGCTGTGCCGATCTGTCTGCCAATCTCACATTCAGCACCCGGAAGAGAGTATAGAGCTGATAAAGTGTTCCACGACCGGGACGAAAACCACATTGTTCCTCCTGGATCTGAAGTTTGACTATCGGCTTAGACTTTTCTAGGGGAGGCTAAGAAGTGTGATCCCCCTGTGGTTGGAACACACACACCAGGCCCCCTTCTTAAAAAGATCCAAATTTAACAAAATTGTCGACTTCGGTCCAAACCCTGGTGTAGATCTCAGAAATAAAAACACCGATGTCTTCTTGCAGTAAAAATAATACTTAATCCCTACCATAGTTTAATGCAGCATTAGTAAATCCAGGAATGTCAGTTTTTTTACAGCTTTTTGTGGCACACGCACGCATGCATGCACACACACACACAAGCACACAGTCTTTGTTGCTTAAAAAAAAAAAAAAAAAGTTTACCTTTTATTTTCAGAAGAGGATGGGTTTCCCAGCAGTTTTCTCTTGGACATAGGAGGTGAAGCGTTTTAGGAACTTGGGATATTCTCTTTTGGCCACTGCTCTGAGAACTGAGGCTGGAGCCCAGCCGCCAGGGTTTACTGCATCCACACAACACAGTTCGTCAACTCCACATTACTTATTAACATTTTACACCAACACTGTGCAACCCTTACGGCTATTTCAGTTTCTACAAATGATTGCTTCCAACAAATGACAATGACAACAAAGCACTTACCGTTGGCAACATATGTGATTTTACAGAGAATGTTGTCCCGGCTAATTTCCTTGTCTCCCTCAGGCGGACTAACCAATGTTTGACAGATCATAGCAACATTGATTTTGGCGCGAACACAACGGTTTGTAGGCTAAAAAAATGTGTGATTAATGTGATTAAAAACCATTTAGTAGTAGTTAAAAATAAAAGAAATGGAAAAGTGCAGTTACAAGAGCCTTTTCGTGGTCAACAGAGAAGTTGCAGACAAGCCACGTGTCAGGATCATTTTCATTTGTTGCCAGGATTTTTCTGATCGCCGACAGATAGAGGACATCTCTCTGAGAGGCAGGCCATACTCTCTGAAACACAGCGTCTCGGCTGTTAGTGTTATGAATGTGGCCCAAATCAACCATTTAAAAATGTAATAAGTAAGTTTACCTTATGTGTTTGATAGACAATGATGGCATTATCTGACAATGTTTCCACAACATTGAAATTTTCAATAGTGGCTATAGGAGGGAGATTAAAAAACAAGTTAAAATAAACAGCTGAAACATGTTGAAATACTAGCTATTACTCCAGCTGGCGCCTTACTCTCCCAGTCCATTCGGACAGCTGTGTCCCAGAAGTAGTGACAGACCTCGTGTCCCGTTACCCCTTTCACAGCGTGTGTAGCTTTGAGGGGATCCAACACAATCCCATTCTCCTCAACCTCTCTTCTATAAACCTGATGAAAAAAACAATAATAATGAAATAAGACATTCACTCAAAGTATGTTTTAGAAGTAATAAAAATACTTGTGGTAGAGCACATAAAGTTAAAATGATTTGGATATTCAGTGGGCAATAAGGGTAAATGAATCAGCCCCTCACCTTCATCTCGCCTTCCTCTATAACCAGCTGCCAGTTGGCATCTCCACCCATATCCTGAAGGGAGTACGTCATGTGATTCTGCACCATCTCCTCCACCTGAGACACAAATATGGATTCAATTTCATCAGCAAATAAGACAGAAGTTAAATATTAGTTGACAAATGGCAACTGGCCACAGAGAGTACTTCTGCACAATAGGGGGAAAAAAATATTACAAAGCAAAAAAACTAACCAGGCATTCCAAAGGGTTAATGTTAGATTTGACTGGGTTTAATGGTTGATTAATAGTACTTTTTTAATGTACCTTTTTTGTTTCAACTCCCTGGTTAGTTTTTTGCTTCTATGTTATTGTGTTTGCAGTTGTCACCTCACGACCTAAATGACCAAGCACTAAACCTGTTCTGTGGGTTTATAGCTGTTTAAGGATATACATGAAACATACTGTATATGTTGTGTTATGTTGAGGAAAAACAGAAACAAATTTACAAACTTTAAGTCATGCAGCATAAACTATGGTTGTATTATAAAGCATTAGTAAATCCAGAAATGTCACACACACACAAAGGCACAGGAAGCTTCAGTAAAATCCTGGAGAGACTGGTTAGAGGACATTTTTATTATTTTTGCTCATGCTCCAGTTACAGGCACTTGCCTCCCACTGAAGGACAGTGAGGGGGCCTCTGGTTACCAAATACAGTACCTGAGCGCTGAATCTGTGAATGTCGTCTGAAGCACTGAATAACTCAACGGAGGACAGGGAAGAGGAAAAGCTATGAGGCTGTGCAGCAGAGAGGAAGATAGAAAGAGAATATAATGAAGGACAGAACAAAATAAGCACCTTTGCCACTGATTAATTCATAACCGCATCCAGCAGCAATTCAATGTTAATGGACAAAGTGATTATGTTTTTAAAGAGTCTTAGGATAACAATACACAAACTATTTTCACAGAGAAGTTACTGATGAAAAACAGATTCAATAAAACATGCAAACATTTTAAAGACAATGTAAGCTGAGCACCTTGGTGGCTAACCGATGTGTGCCGATGTTGGAGTAGGGATCTACCGGAGGAACTGGAGATAGCCGCCTGACCTTCTCAGACTGGCACTAAGGTGGAGGCAGAAACAAACTGTGAGTGGATGGATGCTTAGAGGCTGAAAATATCTATTGATTTGTGATAACGCTATTACAGTGTGATCTTTTAAAATTGAATCACAGCTTTTAAAGTGTGCCACACACACGTATTACTGTTGCAACATTTCCAGCATGTCCAACATAACCAGTACAAAATGTATGACTCTGTGATAAACCAATGAATAAATGCCCTTCTCCTTATTAATATTATAAGTCAATATACAATCAATTCAGATGAACAAAGAATCATACCTGCTCTTCTATCTTGTCTTGTCTATCCAATTCAGCCTCTACTGCATCAAAAAACTCATCCTCATTAATCAGACTGTTGGGCCCCTCCTGTGGAAAAGCAAACAACATGCAAATGTCAGTGCTAAATAAAAACTTTGTGGGAAGAGCCCTGTCAGGTACAATTATAGTAAAACTCTGGATCAAGAGAAATATTTGGTAATGATAAAGCTTTCAAAACAAGTCATCTTACCTCATAGTCTGGACCTCCATAATGTGACTTTTTCTTCAGTTCGTACATTGCACACTTGTAGGCATCTTCCAGTCTCCTTCTCCTCTCCAACTCCTAAAGACAAATTCACAATTAAATATTAGATTTAATTATACTACAATTTAAAAAAAAAAAGGTTCAAGTAAAAGCATCTGGATTCAGTTTTCAAGGTGAAGACGTTTCATCTCTAATTTCAAGAGACTTTATCAACTCTGAGATCAAAGCTGAGCTTATAATAAGCTCCACTCATCAGCAGGATGAGGATAAAGTCTCTTGGAATTAGAGACAAAATGTCTTCACCTTGAAAACTGAATCCAGATGCTTTTACTTTAACCTATTTTTCAAGGTGTCCTGGATGATTGAGAGCCTTCACAGACATAACAATTTAAACCATAAAAGTTTCATTGTCCTCAATGACAATGAAACTTTTGCGCTCAGAGTTGATAAAGACATAGCTATAAAAAGTGGAAAACACCACCTTTATTAACCGGTGGGTGCCATTCAACAGGTTTTACCTGAGGCTTCCTTTTTTTGCCGGGGGCATATAGCACCCTTCAGAAAAAAATGAGAACAAGAAACAGCAGACTTCTGCTATGCAAACACCACCATTTACTCACATGAGTTGAAGCAAAGAATCTTGGCATCAAACCAACAGATTAAAATGCCTTTTATTTAAACATTTCTTAGACATTTTAAACCAAATTATAAGCAGTGTAAAATTCAGAAAACAAACCTTAAAGTACTCTCTATACAGATATATACAATAGAGACTCTATAGAACTTGATAAAGCCAAACCATAAAAATGAGCACGTTCAACAAAATCAAAGATGTGGACCTAAACAATTACAGTAAAAGGAGAGTTATAGTTTCCAGCTGTGTTTAGCCAGCTAACCGAGACCTACTTTAAAAAAGCAACTGCAAGTCTGAAGAGGTATCCAGCTTTGAGTCTGACATTGGTGTGACTCTGTCATCCATTTCACAGCATTCACAGATGGCTTCCAAAACGTGCACCAAGAAGTCATTTTCTGTATGCTGGCTTGTCTTGTTTCCCCGTTTCCCTTTTCCACTTTAGCAGCTACACAGTCCTCACATATAGAAAAACTGATGAGACTAAGTCTGTTGTACTTGCAGCCTTAAGTTCTTGAGTGTGTTTAGGGTGGGGCCTTCATACAAAGAGAAAGAAAGAAACTGGTTTGGCAAGATCAATAAGAAAGGGAAGCGGAGTTCTGTCAAGAGTTTTAATTACTCTATAAGGGAAAAATCCATTAATTAAAAAATGTACAGTGTTCTTACATAAAAGCTATAATTAAACATATCTTTACACGGCTTAGCGTTGCATCACAGCTAACTTTCAAAAAAAAGAAACTCATTTTTAAAGACAACTGAATCAGATTGCAGATTACATCAGTGTGCCGTATTTCCACAGGTGGCTGTGGACACTCTTATGACCAATCAAAACTAAAAAAAATTGTCAATATTGGCACACAGCAGTAAATACCTTATCTAGTCTTTTCTGCCAGCTGTCTTCTCGTTTCATCATGAGTTCGATGCAATGGGACAAGGTAGACAAGATGCCTGCTGTGGTGGCTTTGAAGGTAATAGCCTCTCCCTTAAAGTCTATACCATTCATTCCTTTGGGACTGGCAGGAGAAAACACTGGAAAAACACACACACACATTTTATAAAAATAATAAAAAGTACAGTATCTTTTTAATCAACAACAAAATATATATTGTACTCACATTTTTCTTTGCTGCCATTGTTGTTGTGGTTGCATTCACTGTCGGCTCTTCCAGTGGCAGGAAAGTCCTCGTCATCCTCCTCAACTATTGGACAGAACCACATTATCAGTGCATCTAATTAGACGACATGGAGATTTAAGCTGTAATTAGAGCTAACAGTGCAAGCAAATATTATTGTTGTGTCTTAAACTTCTTGACAAAACAAAAATAGAACTAGCACCGGTGCTTGTGTACCCTTATCCAGTAAATGCTTGCAATTACCTCTGTCTCTTTGAAATTCGTCTTTAGAAACAGCGTCGGCACAAGAGTCAAAATATTTCTGCAGGGTGTCCACTTGACGACAAAGAATATCCCGGAAGGTTTCCATTTCTGCCAGCTTCTCCCGCAACCTGTGACCCTTCTAGGTCGAGAAAGACACAAACTGACTTTCATTGCTTTATTAATAATGTAGGTTCTTGTAAAAAACTATTAAAGACAAAAGGTGTATAACGAGGAATAATAAGTCTTGCTGCCATGCTTATTTGACTATGTTCAGCTTAAACCCAACACAAACTTTAAAAACAATATTTGGTTTTACCTTAAAGGAGGATGAGGATGTGGCAGATAAGGCACTTGCTGACGATGTAAGTGACAACATCGAACCATGACGTCTCAAGCTGGTTTCAGAGCCATAACCAGACTCAGCCTAAAACAAAGGAAATGGGAAAATGTGACCAGCGGATATAGACAATCTGATAAAAGTGCCTACAGTGCAGAAAAAGTCAGACCACGACAAAGAGAGATCAATTCTGACATTATATTCCAGTGACACACTTTACATTTATTGTTACTGATTTGCAAGGCATCAAGTTACAGTTGAAGATAATGTCTAAGGAATTCTAAGCTTTATTTATTTAGCAAAATGTATAGGTAAATGATTGAGCTCAGTTGAAAAATGACCAAAATTGCAGCCCTTGTCCCGTCTCTCATCAGACCAAGAAGCAAAGGTTAATGCAACAACATGAAGACCAATCTGTGCCTCTGAATTAACCATCTGGTCAGCTGCTTTACACAGCCGTGAAAACACCCACTGTAAATCAGAGAGATAACACCTTTAGCCCACATCCTCGTGAAAACAAGGAGTACATTTCACAGGAACTGACCATGGCAACCACTTACTTTACTTACCTTACTGGAATCTAATTTGTGGTTATTTTGAAAATGTAGATTTTCAGAAATAATGCCCTATACAACAGGGATCAATACTAGCTAGTCCAAGCTAGCATTGATTAGACGTATTATGTGACCAACAGAGCAAATGCAAACAGAAAATAATCACTTTCACCGTTTAGAAAAGAACAGGTCATATTAGTAATCACTGTGTCCACAACTTTGCCAAAGTAATCTGTGACATTGAGCAAGCATCACGCCACTATGCTGATGCCCACCATTGGGCCATTCCCACAGCCAAAGCAGAGCAGGGCGCTGCTGCAGTCCTGGCGGATAATTGGCTCAAACATGGCTCAGATGTTCCCACAACACTGCTCTGACAATTGAGAGATTAAATCCAATGTTGCCGTTGCCCTGGACACACCTCACCGAGAAACAAAAGAGAAGAACAGAAGCGGGGGAAAAAGATATAGGCTTGGCTTGACAGAAGGAACGGAGAAGTGGTCACTCGGTTTGATGCAGGCAGTGGAAACAGACGCTACTGTACGCAGAAGCATGTGAAAGCGGCAAGAAAGAAGTCTTAATTCTCTGCTGAGTTGACAAATGCTTCCTACATGGACATACATGGACTCAGACACAGAAACAAGAGCACTACAGGTTTGCTGCATACATAGATCCACAGACCACACACCCCGATACGTGAAACCTTTTTATCTTGTTGCTCTTTATGTCCAGCGTCCATCACTGAGCAAGCTATGGTGCCTGTGTGTGCTCGCCTGCTCGGAGCCATAGAAAGGCATAGGCAGCCTGCACATGTGCAAGAGCAATGGCTGTTTGGTGCTGTAAAAATCCAGTAAAGTACTAAATGAGTGGGCGATTAAAAGCAGCCTGCTGTATAATATGATCAAGAAATACAACCAGAGAGAGTGGCTAGTTCACTTCAATACTACATTCTTTTCTTCTTCTTAATTGATTTTAGGATGCATAATCTGGTCACAATATCAAACTGTGTCAGAAAAACGGTTTCCCCTCTTTCTCTCCCACACCCCCCCTCTAAACAGGACAGAAATGGAACAGCTCTCTTGTATGATTGAGAGCTTTATGGGTAACTGCTGTGAGATAAACAGGATTTTACAAATGCATTATTCACTGAGTGCTGCACTTAAAGTCATCACATTTTGCATGGCTTTGTACACCACCAACACAAAACACACCCACGCAAATGGTCAAAATGAACCTTACTGAACACGGAACAGACTAATTAAGTATGCATGCACACACACACACACACACACACAATCACACACACAGAAGGCTGGTGGTAGTTATTTTATACACTGATGGGATAGATTTTTATAACACTTTTTGGTTTTCTGACACTAGCATAAATTTTAAACAAAGTAAAATAAAAATATTTAATGATAAACAAATAAATTTAAAGTAAAGCCCAAATTCCAAACTCCTCTTCTGTCCAGATGAGAGCAGTGCAGACCCACAAATCAAAAGCAGTGCTGCATTCCTCTAAAGTTACTACAGGTCACACAGATAAAAACCTAAATATTCTCACACCATTGCTAATGGGAAAGAAATCCACAGTTCTTCACACACTGACATGCTAACTCCTGCTACCAGCAACCAACCAATCCTGCAGCAGAAGCAAGAATTCAATTTTCCACACGAGTGGTGGGGTTGTGACTGCCACCTGATACGACCAGAAGTAAGAGCATTTACAAAACAATACCCCACATACATCCGATAAAAATGATGCGTGAGTTTGATAATGAATCATAAGCGTGTATCCAAAATGGTATTTTAATATTTTATAGCAACCCTTCTAACATTCTGAGGATACATACTTTGATATACAGAACATTAACCATGTCCTGGCAGCAGTCTCTGATGTTGGGGATACCCACCTAAATGCCTCACTTATCAGATTCCTCACATTCCCAAGGAGTTGGATTGTAAGCGCCTGATTCCTTGTCCCACCACACCCAGCTCACTGAACAAAACCTATAACTGTCAGTCTGCCCTGAACAACTCTTAGAGTAAAAACAAACTGCAACATCCCCGCAAAGCTAATAAATATGAGAAACTTAAGGTTTAGTGTGTAGCTAATCAATGTGACAGAAACATCATACAATCCTGGCTTATTGTTAAACAAATTTCAGGGAGAAAATAGAGCAGTTTCACTCACCTTATGCAGCTCTATGGACTCTATCCACTGCAGTCTGTGCTCAGGGTCCTCTGCTCGGAGATACCAAACGCTGTCATTCACACTGATGTCAAAACGACACTCATCAAACTCATGAGGCTGTGGAAACAAGAAACAGCACAGTAAACCTTATAAATCAGTACAATTTAGACACCCTTACTGAGACACTGGGTCACATTTAACATTTCTTTAACTGAGCCAAAAATGACAGCAACTGTATAAAATCTATGTTGTCTCCACTGCTTGTTTCTGTCTCGTCTCTGACTAGTGATGACAATTTTTGTACACACATGGATTCCATCAGTCACAGAGAAGCATCTAGCACACAACAAACAGAATTTTAATTAGAAACTGATGTCGATGGCTACATGCTTAATCTGAAATGCCAGCAAACACTTCCACAATGGCTTTTCCTTTACTCAGATCACCATAGTCTTTACTTCTGTCCGAATCTTTCAACTATTTACCTCCCCCGCTCTACAATGTACCCCACCCAACTCTAATCACTGACCGCCTTAGGCACCCAAACATGTGCACGGAGAATTCCCTTTTTCCACCAAGATTGGAATTTAACCAGAGCACTCCGATGAACTACCCAGATCTGGAGAAAGTTCAGATTTGCTTGACTCTCCTCCCCATTGCTTTTCTCTGACGCGACAGCTGCTCTGTCAGCTGACAGACCTCATGTTGTCTGTCTTTATTAAGTTTGGTGAATGATGCTCATGTGCCATTTTATTTGTTGCCACTGACAACTGCATGCAACTGTCTAGATACCTTAATGCAACATTGTCTTTTCTCTTTTACTGTAGTATTTGACAAGCCTCCATTAAGTATTTCATTATGAAACAAAATGCTCTCAGGTTTACCCACAGGGTTGTGTAATGGTAATTGAAAAAGCATTGATCCACTATTTGTCAGACATATCCTGTACAGCCAACCATGCTATATCAGACACAGCCCATAAAGTACAGTCCACTTATTACCCCTTGTACTTGGCCTCCCTTTTTCCTTACATAAGAAAAATTGTATCTGCACTGGCTGCTCTTTGTGTGTAGAACTTCAGCATTAAGTTAAAACAATCTTTTTGTTATTAAAATAAATACAGCGAATAAGTATTTGGAGCTATATGTAACACACATTCATTTTGACGCACTTCATATGTACTCTTTACCAAAAAGGTTTGACTGCAAATAAACAAAAAGTATGAATCATAACTCACAGTATTTTAATAATCTTTCTTTAGGCCTCTGTAAGAGGGGAGTTTGGTATTGCGCAGGGACTATATCCATCTACACATTAATAAGACTGGGACCGGCTAGTAGCAGAGTTTGTTTCTACATTCCTCAAGCTTCATACCACTTTCTCTGTGAATGAAAAGAGGGAGAAAGCTAAAAAGGTGGTAGTGTTGGTCATAATATTCTTATTATGAGCAAGCACTGTAAAACTGTGTGGTTGTCCAAGGAAATACTTGAGCACAGATCACAATAATGTATTTGTTTAGAGCTTAATACGTACCAGGTTGTGGTAAACCCTAAAGGAACAGTGAATATTTAACCAGGGTGTGAGATTTCAGTTATCTGACAAATGGAAGCCTGGATGATAAAATGCATGCATTTAAGTAGCACGTGAACATAAGTGATAAGCATGTGATTTCTTGTGAATGCTGTTGCAAGAATGTTTTGTTGTTGTACTGGCAACAAGCTATGACTGAACTACAGCCTCATTACTTGTTAATTGTTAGCTAACTGTCTTTGATAAACATGGACAGAGGTAAACCGCTGAACGGGATCAGGAGACACTCAGGAGCACTCATGCCTTTTAAATACCTGATCTTGGATACTTATAAATTGGGTGTCTGAATTAACAGGTGTTCTGTTTTCAGAGCTTAATGAGAGAGCCACGATTGTTCCTCATGGCAGGGCAGATACTTACTGTGATGACAGCCTTGCTGAGACACAATGACCCCCTGCATCCGTATGCCCGTTCATCTTCCGACTTGTAGTAGCTCAAAGTGTTGTTTTTTAGCACAACCCATCTGTCTTGCCATCCATGTATATAATTTGTCCACTGGAACAACATAAACACCACCAGATTAGAAACCAACAGAAAAATATAAATGTCTGTGTGGAATTAAAAAAATAAGGTACTTGCCTTGCTTAAAATGCCACCCAGTTCCAAAGTCTGCCCAGACTCGGGGTCCACATCCTCTTCTGACCCGGACGATGAGCTCTTTTCAGACATTTCAACGCAAGTGTACAAAGTCTCTTTGATTGATTATCAGTTCAAATAGATTAGGGCTAAACCTGCTTACAGCTTTAACTTAGCATTAACGTCAGCAAAATAACGTAAATTAAAGCATGAACATGGTGCAGTAAACATAACCCTGTAAGCGTATTTTTAGTATTTAAAAGATTGCAATATGTAGCCAACAACCCTGACAGATGAGCACTAACCACTCCGTTTTGCGTGCTTTGTTGTGAGACTGACGTCGAGTACCATTAAGACAAGCTAGTTAGCATTAGCGTTAGCTGTCAAACGACGCAACTAACGTAAGCTAGCGGTACTTTAAACGGCAACTAGGGAAGGTAACGCTAGGTATCTGCCTTACTGGGTGCAGTCGAGGAGCCACTCAAAGCAGCTATCGACGAAAAAAAAGCCCTTCGCTTAACCGCTACATGTAAACTTATATTAATAAAAGCCAAACAGAACGGCAATACTTCTAAGTTCCGCAGTTTTGTTAGCTTTTGGCAAAGGATCGACTAGCCTGTCTTAATTCAGGTTGAGGGGGAGGAGCCGCTGCCACGCTTTACTGTGTACCTTAAAAAAAAGAGGCACTAAGTTAAAAACATTTATGGTCGCACCGGAAGTGTCAAAATAATTTACTGTTGCTAGAATTTAATAATTATATTCTAATATTGCAATTTAACTAATTAAATTTTCACTAAAATATTGAAGGGGACTACATATTTGCCATTGAAATTAAATGCATTCTAAAAGAGAATATAGCCCCGCCTCAAATATGTCAGAAGCGTGCTCGTGCAACAACTTAATTGTCTGCGATTTAAATTGGTAAAATAAAAAAATTCTTTAGTATTTAGTCTCAAGTTTTCGAAGATCCTCGACAAAGCATTTTTAACAGAAAGGATTGGCTAACCACTGTCTCATTATATCCCAAATGTTTTTTTACTGAAGGCTGTGACCACACGAGGGCGATATATCAATTGACTGTGCTGTGTTATCATAGCAATATAAATGATGAAGAAACAAACGGCAATATTATCTTGCATTAACGTTTCTTAGACATCGTGGGGGTCTCAAGCAAACCAGGCCGTTTATAATGTTTTTAAAAATGTCTTTAAATTTTGTGAGAGTTGATTCCACCTTTTCCGGTGACAAGCATACCCGGAAGTTCCGCCAAAAACGTCAATATTTTGGAAACATGTCGAGACAATGGTCATGAGCGCTACACAACGAGTTTCTTAAAGTAAATGTAATTTCTCACCTTTCAAGTGTAAGACGTGATATTACCAAAATCCACATATACAAGAGTACACGGGATAGTTTATGAACCGGAACAACTGTAGAAGTAAGTTTTACAGTCAAGGATGGAAGGTACTGGACCCGCAAAAGGTGAAGGGTTCCTCTCCAGAATGGCCCTCAATGACAACAAGGCAGGGATGGAAGGTCTTGACAGAGACAAGATAAACATGATCATCATGGAGGCATCCAAGGTAAATAAGTATAAACCATGCCTACCTTTGTACGACACATCAGGTGTATGTGCATGCTGTTTGGTGTGTGATTTTATTTCTATTCATAGATAAAAAGCTTTTTCCACAGAGCTGATGTAAAATTAAAATAACTTTACATAATATTGAACTTTTTGTTAAATCTGTTATATTGTCCTTATCTGTCCTTCACAGGGGTCTAGGTTTTACGAAAATGAGCTAAAAAGAGAGCAGCAGGTAAACCAGCGCATCAAAAAAATGATGCAGCAGAAGGCACTAATTACAGAAGAACAATTAAAGAAAGCTCAAGCTAAGGTATAATGTCTTTTAACAACATATTTTATGAATGATATATGCTTATTTTTCAGACATATGGGCAAATGGTTTTTAAGAAGTAGTTTAAAATTTTATTCCTGTGTAGGTTCAAAGAATGGTCCAAGGGCTGGAGAAACATCGTGATCTCAGTCGATTGATTGTGCATGTGGACATGGATGCTTTCTATGCAGCTGTAGAGATGAGGGACTGTCCAGAGCTGAAGAACGAGCCAATGGCTGTAGGATCTATGAGCATGCTTGTATGCAGATAATAACTTAATAATAATAACAACAACACAATAAACAGTAATGTAATAATGTGATTTATTGAGATCTCATTTATTGTTTTCAGTCAACATCTAACTATCATGCAAGGAAGTATGGTGTTCGAGCTGCCATGCCTGGATTTATTGCAAAAAAACTTTGCCCAAATTTGGTTATTGTTCCTACTAACTTTGAAAAATACAGGGCTGTCAGTAAAGAGGTAAGAAAAATATAGGGTTCCAGCCCATAGTGTATCTTTTACTAATACATGCTCATCATTAATTTGTATTTCTCCCAGATCCAGGAGATTTTTGCTAAGTATGATCCTCATTTCCAGCCAGTAAGCCTGGATGAAGCCTTTCTGGATATTACTGACCACTTGGAACAGAGAAAGTACTGGCCAGAGTCAGCACGTACACATTACTACTGTGCCGTCAGTAACACTAATGGCAAGGACTAATTTTCAGAACATTCAGACATGCACATTCCTTTGTTCCTACTTTGTTTGTAGACAGTTTATGTATTATTGATTTCTATAAGATAATATTACCCTTTCTGTGTGAAAAGGTGACGCACAGACAGATTCCACAAACACAACGGAAAACGTAAAAGATCTCTCTCCTGTTCTGTTTGAGGACAGCCCTAGTTCCTCTCCTGTTTTTACCAGCTCTGGAAGTGGGGCTACTCTTGGAAGAGCATTTGAAGTGTTTGGGACATCTGCCGAGGAAGCTGTAAGAGAGATGCGTTTCCAAATTGAGCAGAAGACCATGTTAACTGCAAGTGCAGGTCAGTGAAAGAAATGAATTAAGGAAAATTGTTACAGCAATTTAACTGGTCATTAAAATGGGTATATTTTGTCTGTGTGGTTGTGTGAGTACTGTAAAATATTACTTAGGCATAGAATACAACTTCATAACAAAGACTATACAGTTTGTTAAAGTGTTTTTCAAAATCTTTATAAGCCCCCCATCAGGTGTTATTTTCCTTTTTTAATTCTAAACACACTCCAGTGATATTATTATCTTCTAGGCATTGCTCCAAATATGATGCTGGCCAAGGTTTGCAGTGATAAGAACAAGCCCAATGGTCAATACAGACTTCCTTCTACCAGAGATGCAGTAATGGACTTCATCCAGACCCTCCCAGTTCGCAAAGTACAGTCCACACTGACCAAGCTAGAGTCCTAAATTTATTTTGTGATTACTGTCAAGCAAAAGTGAATATAAATGTAAAAAACATGTTTTTGGCTTTTCTTTTGTTCAGGTTCCTGGCATTGGCAAAGTGAGTGAAAAGATGCTAAACGCTCTGGGCATCTGTAACTGTTCTCATCTTGGCCAGCAGATGGCGTTGCTGTCTCTCTTGTTCTCTGAGACAGCATGGCATCACTTTATGCAGCTATCTCTGGGTTTGGGCTCCATATATATACCACGGTAATTTACTCTCTCTAAGCCTAGTCTGGCTTTTTGAAATAGTTTAACTTGTGCAAAGTCAATTCAATTTTGACCACTATGTTTGATTTAATGCAGGCATGAGGAAAGAAAAAGCATGAGTACTGAAAGGTATGTTCAAAGGAATAACTGACATATATGTCAGCATCTATATTGTTTGTCATTGTCTTCAAAATTATTCTTTTACCTTATAGGACTTTTAAGGAACTCAGTAGAGCCGAGGATCAGTTTTCTTTGTGTAGGGAGCTTTGTGAGGATTTAGCAGAAGACTTGAAGAAGGAAGATCTAAAGGTACTCAATAGCAGTGTTACTTATTGGCTCAAAATATTACAAAGATGCTGCATGTGCCACTAAAGTTGGGTGATATTGTTAAAACAGAACACAGATCTATGAGATTCTATAATTAAACAATATCTATGAGATTCAGTGTCACAAATTTGGCCAAAAAAGAGCAGTAAAGAGAACTGACTGTGAGGCCCATTAAGAAGACAGCATGGGCTACTATCAACATTGGATATTTGTCCTTGGGAGATTATTACATTGATTTAAAAGTTTTTTCTGGGATACTATTTTAAAATCCATTTTGACAAATCACTCAGTTATATATTATTATAAGATATCCTTGTTTGTGCTATTTAAAGATGTTTCTAATAATAAGAAGTATGCTGACATGAATTACCTTCTTATATTCATTTTCCTAAAGGGTAAAACCATAACACTAAAGATAAAGAATGTAAACTTTGAAGTGAAAACCAGGGCAATGACACTGCCATATGCTGTGGCCACAGCAGATGAGATTTTTGGCATTGCTAAGGACCTTTTGAAAACTGAAATAGAAAACGAAACTCCCGGCCTGCTCAGACTGAGACTAATGGGTAATTAATACATCACTGCACTAAAATAACAACATGTGTGTAAAAATTTCAGACTATTTTAATTTGTTTTCTAGGTGTTCGTATTTCTGCTTTTGTCAGTACAGACAACACAAAACCGCTGCAGAAGAGCATCATTGGCTTCTTTCAGCAGGGCAAGAAAGACTGCAGTGCTGGTGGCACTTCCCAAGAAATTCTTCAGAAATTTGAGAAACCGCAAATATTGTGGCAGAGTAATCAAGAGGGGTTGGGGGAAAAGAAGAGTACTGACAAACCCAAACAATCTTTCTTTGAAAGGGCCCATGCCAAAAGACTACAACTCCAAGCAACACAAGAAATGGAAACAATGGAAACGCCTTCTGCCACCATCACTAATGTGTATAACAACATGGACCACCTAACAAAAACGCAGGCATCAAAGAGTAACTCCTGTATAATAGAGAGCAACATTTCCCCATCTCCAGAGCCCCAAGCCTCCACCTCAAGCTGTGGCAATGCAGGCTCTGAAAGCCTCACCTGTCCCGTGTGCTTCAGTCAAGTGAAGACAACTGACTTAAATGTCTTCAACAGTCATATAGACCAGTGTCTCAAAGAAGCCTCTAGAGAGCCAAACCAGAACACAGACTCCGAGTCTGATCTGAGCTCAGAAAGTGTTGATAAACAATGCCAAGTATTGGACACACAAAAAATAAATTATGATGTTAAGGAAAATATAGTAAATTTGAATGAATACTCTCAACAAGATTTTGTTAAAATTAATCAACCACAAGGCCATGAAAACAGCAAATTCTCCCTGATTAAAGCTGACAGTGGTGCAGGGGGCTCAGAACATCTACAACCATGTGAAGATAAATGTCCTGTCCTTATCTGCCCAGTGTGCTACAAAACTCAGGACACAAATGACCTAAAAGCCTTTAACCATCACGTTGATCTTTGTCTGAACCAGGAGGTTCTACACAAGCTTGGCACACAGACAATCATTTCTAAGAAGCCAGCTTCAGTCACAAACAAGATTATAGGTGAGTTGTACCATTGCCTCCATAACTATGATTGTTACTGACAAACAATCCACAATTTTATTTAATAGGATTTAACAAATATACATTAAGAAAGACAACTTAACTTCTGTGCCTGGACTAAACTTGTGTGAGAGAATACTCACACAAGTTGTATAAATAAATATATTTATATTATGTATATATTATATAAATGTATATGTGTATATTATATTATATTATATTATACAATACACAATAAACAAAAACATATTCTAACTAGCTACAACAACTGTTCTCTGTAATGTCTGTGCCAGTTGTTACTTTCTTTGAGGTATTAAGATATTTAGGACATCCACTGCCAGTCCTGCTAAAGCTGTGAACAATGTGTGAATTGAACTGTGCTTGTGCTAAAATTGCCTTGCCTTTTTTATTTTGTCAATTTCAAATTTTTATTAATCCCCACAATGGATTTAATACCTCAAGAGATAAGAAAACGTTTTTCTCTCCATGTTCACAATTGTTTCTATTGACAGGCACAAATCAGCTCCAATTAAGGCAAACAGCTAAAGGAAAAACCAAAAGGTATGACAGATTATCACTACCATAAATAAATAATAATTATGCATTATGTAATAAATGTCACATAACTTTCAGGCGAGATTCTCCTTCCTCTCCACCTTCAAAAAAGGCTAAAGGACACAGTTCTCGCAACACTATTGACAGGTTCTTCAGGTGATGACTTTGCAAACAAACATTTGGTATATATACACAAACAATATCAAGACTTGGAATAATGAGGATGTCTAATTAATTATTATTATTAAACTATGCAATCTACAATGCACCAAAGAGATACTTCTTCTCATTAATATCCCATGTCAATTTCATTTAGAACAATTACATGACTGCTTTTGCAAATATATCCTTTCTCTTCAGCCATATTGACAATAAATAATGATAAGGATTTACTAAAACATAAGAAAGAATACTTTTTCAAAGCAGGTTTATGGAAATATTTATTACCTTATGTTTGTTATACACTGTTGGACTATGATAATATTTATTACTCTATTAATCTTCAGTTATTAAAGCTTTTATTTGTTGTATTTTTTAACCTGAAGAGTAAAACATTTTCTGTTGCAATAAATTTCACTTGTTTTTAGCAACAACTGTCTTGTTTTTGTGAACTTGCGCAAAACAAAGATGAAAGTCACATTGCTAGAAAAAGGTTTGTGATGAAATGTGCAACTTTAAAAAAGATTAGCTTCTGTTTGTGCTTTAGTAAACGCCAGCAGCAAAATACAAAGTTCTTGGCTCTGTTTTAACTCTCCCATCTTGTAACATTTTACTTTGTGAAAAACACTTGATACCTATGAAGGGAATCTATTGTATTTTGCTGGTATTATCACACGAGCTGAGTGTTAAACGTGTGAAGCTATATATTGTCTTAAGCACTCTAAAGGGTGTGTGTTATAAAGTAAACATGAATCTGCCCTACAGCTATAATACCATAGAAGTCCAAGTGACTGCCTGTGCACTTGAAAACTGGATCTCTTTTAGACTGGGTGAAGTTTTTTTAGTTAAAGGTTTGGCTTCTTTCTTTTGTCAACTTTTAACAAGTATTCCTAGCTTCACAATACGTGTAGAAGTTTTAAGACCAGGCCCATTACATTTGCCAATGGAGAGCTCTACAACATGGAAAGCAGCAAAGAACTTGGATCCTCGGGCCTGGGTCAGACAGAAGACAGTAAAGGGATTTACAGACTTTGTGCTGAACAAGAATTTGGAAACAGAGGCAGATCAGAGCTTTGATAACAAAGAAATGTGTAAGTATGCATTTAAATAAAACAAATAAAAGAACAGGAAATGGATGACATGTCCCAGCAGTAGTTAATTATTAGTTACTCGTAATGGTCACAAGATTAAGAGTTCGCAAAGAGTGTGCTTTTGCATTTTACTCATTCATTTAAGTTGTTATTTTTTGGGTAAACAATGTGTTTTTGGACATCATTATGAATGAAACATAACATTTAAACAATCTTTCTATTTGCTGTTCCGTCTAGTGCTTCTTACAGAAAAGAAGTTCATTGAAGCGGCCAAAAGGAATGACATAGAAGCAATGAAAACACTTGGAAGGGGGATAAATGCAAATGCAAAAAACGTGGTGAATTCTCTTGAAAAACCATAGATTATTATCTTTGCAAAAGCATCAGTAAAATAAACACTGATACATTTGTGTGCCGCAGGATAACAGGACTGCTCTTCATTATGCTGTAGCTGGAAAAAACAAAGAGGCAGTTCAGCTTCTTCTCCAGCGCAGGGTCAAGGTGGATCAGAAGGACAAGGTGAGTGACAACTGAGCCTCTTGCTTGCATCATATACAGTATATTGAATATATTTAGTAAAATTAAACTTTTCATTTTGTGCTTTCTGTGTGACAGCATGGGGTGACACCTATTCATTTAGCTGCTTGGTTTGGCAGTTTGGACATCCTGAAATTATTAGTCCATGTTGGTGCTGAGAACAAGGTTGAAAATGAGGTAGGGACGGTTTATACAGTTTGACACAAGTTGGCATCACCGGTCCTTTACCTTTTTATGAATTATTAGTTGTTTTTTTCTGCTTCAGGAAGGTCTGAACATCTTGCATTGTGCTGCTCTCAACAACCACACAGAAATTGTGGAGTACATTGTTAATGACTTAATCATGAAGGAACTAGACAAAGATGACCTGGTATTTTACAAAACTCATATTCTGCTGCTATCTTTTTATTTTTTACCTTAGTTGCTTCTATCAACATGTATTTAGTGTGCTACCTTTTCATTTTACAAATTTTAGTCAGGACATCGACCATTTGCACTGGCAGCAGAGCACGGCTGTGTTAAAATGTTAGAGAAGCTGATGGAGTCTTCTTTCAATATGGCCACCATGAAGCCCAACAAGGTTTGAGCTTAAGAATTGTGCAGCATTTGTTTTGGTTCTGGTTTTAACTGTGTACTCAGTGCAGTCTCACCTGCAACACAGTTCAAAGTTATCTAATGTGAGTTGTTTTCCTCCCTCCCTTCTGCCAGAGAGGGGACACGCCCCTGCACTTAGCTGCCAAGAACGGCCACCGGGACACCGTTCGACTGCTGCTGCAGAGCTTTGATACTCGGGATGAAGTCAATATGGTAGACAATCAGTGCAAACACCATGTCCATCATAGTTCATTCACAGTGTAATGTGTAGTTTTCTAATGCCACTGATTATAGGCCTGATATGTATCACTTTAGTAAACAGAGAATTTACATTGTTTGTAAACTAACCTTTGGGTCCATTCCCTCCTTTAGTACTCACCAACAGGTAAAAGCCTGAGGGCTACACACCAAACAGCCCTGTACATATACTTAACAAAAAATTAAACGCAATATTTTTGTTTTTGCCCCCATTTTTTATAAGCTTAATTCAAAGATCTAAGACTTTTTCTAAGGCCTATTTCTCTAAAATATTGTTCAAAAATCTGTCCAGATCTGTGTTAGTGAGCACTTCTCCTTTGCCGAGATAATCCATCCACCTCACAGGTCTGGAATTTCAAGACCTAGATTAAAGAGCATTATTAATGCACAGGTGTGTCTTAGGCTGGCCACAATAAAAGGCCACTCTAAAATGTACAGTTTTATCACACAGCACAATGCCACAGATGTCACATGTTTTGAGGGAGCGTCCAGTTGCAGCATGCTGACTGCAGGAATGTCCACTAGAGCTGTTGCCCGTGAATTGAATGTTCATTTCTCTACCATGTCTCCAAAGGCATTTCAGAGAATTTGCCATTACATCCAACCGGCCTCACAACCGCAAACCATGTGCATCCACACCAGCCCAGGACCACCACATTCAGCATTTTCAACTCCAACGCCGCAACAATCGGTTTGCATAACCAAAGAATTTCTGCACAAACTGTCAGAAACCGTCTCATGGATGCTCATCTGCGCTCGCCGTTCTCATCAGGGTCTCGACTTAACTTCAGTTTGTCTTTGGACGAGGACCAACTTTAAACAGGTCACAATCAACAACCTGATCAACTCTATGTGAAGGAGATGTGTTGCACTGTGTGAGGCAAATGGTGGTCACACCGGATACTGACTGGTTTCTGGACCCCCCTAATACTGTGAAACTGCATATTTTAGAGTGGCCTTTTATTGTGGAATAATCATGCTCTCTAATCAGCTTCTTGAAATGCCACACCTGTGAGGTGGATGGACTCGGCAAAAGAGAAGTGCTCACTAACACAGATTTGGACAGATTTGTAAACAATATTTGAGAGAAAGGCCTTTTGTGTGCATAGAAAAAGTCTCAGATCTTTGAGCTCATAAAAATGGGGGCAAAAACAAAAGTGTTGCGTTTAAATTTTTGTTCAGTATATACACAATTAAAATCCTGGCAGAGACGATACAAATTTATCCAATTCTACATTGTTCTGGAGGACCATACACTAACGGTACCTGTGTGATATTTTTATCTTGGGTTTCAGGATGGTGAAACAGCTCTTTACCAGGCAGCAGACAACGGACAGGAAGAATGTGCCCTGACATTGCTTGAGGCTGGCTGTGACCCCAACATTGTTACAGTGGTACAACATACATCTTAAATCGTATTGACTTGTTGCCTCTATTCCAAAAACAATGAAATGTACAACCTGGTGACATTTTGTTTTTGTATTTCATTTTTGTTGTAGGCCAAATGTTGTGCACTGCATCCAGTTTCAGAGAGAGGGGACTCATCTTTGGTACAACTCCTTTTAGAGTATAAAGCCCTGACTGATTGTCCAGACCAGGTAACAAGCAAAGTCGAGTCTTAGTTTTCATTGTACTTATTGTTTTTAATTTGCAAGGTTTATTTTTTTTACAGGACTTACAGACCCCTCTCCACTTGGCCGTGAAGAACAGTCACATCCCAGTGATATACTCTCTGTTAGATGCTGGCTGTAATTTTAATGCCACCAATAAGGTAACACCAATATTAGTCATGTGTAAGTGACAATAAAACATTATCCAAATTATTTTCATGTAACTCCCAGAGGTCTCAAACGGCTATGCACATTGCCACAGAAGTGGGCAAAGTAGAAGTTGTAGAAATGCTTCTCAAGACTGGAATTAATCTTACACTCCAGGACAGGGTATGTTAAAAACAATACATACACTTGGTAGTTTTCTAATACAAAAATACTAAGTGTGCTTTTACTGTGTTCACAGCAAGGCAAAACAGCTCTGGATATAGCAGCCAGAGCAGACGAGGTCATTATTGTAGACATGATCATCAAAGCAGAGCGGTACTATCAATGGAAAGAGGTAATGTTTTTATATCCTTCCATTTATTTATGAAAGAGGGTTATGTGACAGTGACATTTCTCAAACCCTCCTAATGCTTTTACAGCTGCAGTGAGAATGCCTCACAACCTAGGCACCTTTGACAGCCAATTTACCTCTAATGTAATAATGTTAATGAATTTTCAAAATGTTACTGACATTTATAATGCTAATTGTATAAGCAATAACTTCCCAATTCCTTTTTGGCATGTGGCTTTTATGATACATTTGACATAATTCATTTGCTCTTTTAGGCCAACCCCGAGCTTGATCAGAGTGTTAGGAGCGAGTTTCCTCTGACGTTTAAACTTGACCACCGTTACGAGACAAAGCAGATTCGTTCAATAGCGTGGCGTTTAGCATATAAACTTCTGAAACCAGGACAATGGAAAAAACTGGCCGAACACTGGGGATTCACCAAACAGCAAGTGGCAGCCATTGAGAAGCAGTGGACAGGTACCAGACTTCACCACAGCTTTTGTAAACGCTCATGCTCAGATTTAGTAATTTTACAAAGATTTATAACCTGTGACTGGATGATGGCACAGGGCAGAACAGCTATCAGGATCATGGGAACAGGATGCTCCTGATCTGGCTCCATGGGGTGGAGTTGGCTCATGAGAATCCAGTTCGAGAACTTTACCAGAGTCTTGTTTTGACAGGCAACAGAAAAACTGCAGGTATTTTTTTTTTTTTACAAAGATCAATGTTGTCAATATTTTTAGCATGTGTTCTTACAGATGCCCTACTTTCCAGACAAAATTCGGATGGAATCTGAAAGTGGCGAGAAGAGTTGCAGGATTTCTTAAAGAATAGGACAAAACAAAACCCCTTGTTGAACTGTAAAATTGAAAATTGATACACATTTATTAAAATAATTTATTTAAAATAAGATCAAGTGTCAAATCATTCATATCAGCCCTGGTTTAAAAATAGCCAGGGCATTAGCACAAATAGCGATTTTACACATTACAGTATCAAAGCAAACAATTGTCCACTGTGTCTAGATAATATTAATTAAAACATGTTCATCTTTTTAATGGACATAGGAATGATACTGTTCAGTTACCATAATGAAATATAAATAAAAGAAACAAGGTAACATTGTAAAACCTTTACATGCTACATACTTATCTAAGTTAAAAGAGAAACATTTTCAGTCAGTCCACTACTTTAATGGAGTGTACATGGCATGTGCCAGATTGTGTTCTGGAGGAGCTTCTGCCTGTCGTGGGCCTGTGACTCTGTTGGGAGGAATGAGGAAACTTAGCAGCTGTGGCCTGACCAACGGTGAGCTACAGAAAAGAAAGAAAAATTGTCAGCTTATTCTAAAAAAACATTGATCATTTTATGATTTTTCTAAATGTTTTTGTTTTTCTCCCCTAAGAAAAACTCTTCATATTACATGTGCCAAAAACACTATTTGGCTTACAAACTACAAATGGCACAAGTAAATTTTAGAAAGAAGAGCCTGAGCAGGTCTTTCAACATGTACAGCATGTACAAGGAGGCTCAGCAAGAGGGACATAAACAGGATAAATAAACTGATCTGAAAGGCTGGACTAGCTATTGGCTGCAGTCTGGAGATGTTTGAGGGCAGTAAAGGACAGGAGTACACAGAAAAAACTGCTCTCTGTCACGGACAATACATCCCACCCACTTCACCGGACTATAGAAGGGCAGCGGAGCATGTTTTCCAACTTCACAATAATTCACCTTTATTCAACAGATAGTTCCCAATCCACACATGCCATCTCCTGTTTAATGCACCCTTCATACACTTTCCTCTTGTTAAGTCTAAAGCTGTAGACTTAACTTTATTACGATCACATACCTGTGTAACTGGATGGTGTCGTTCAACTATAACAGAGCTCATGGGAGGAGTCACACCCATCACCTGGAGGGTACTGCTGCGTGCAGCTTTACCAACATCACTACGAGCTGTAATACGAGCCGTTACTGTCTTGGAGGGTTTTTGTTGACCGGCTGTCACCACACGGCTACTGACCTATTATAACACATAACAATAAATGCAGTTGGTTAAATCTAGTATATTAAACAATTATTTTACTTGGGTGTGGACTGTGACATTTTAAACACACACAGAACACAAACAACACCCACCTGCTGCTTGTTGGAGCCTGCGGTACTACTCAGTGGGAGGGTGCTTGGGGCCACTGTAGAGGCCAGCATTACACCTGTCCTTGATGCTGGAGCACCTGGCTTCATTTAAGAAAAAAAAAAAAAAAAAGTATACAACGTTATATTGTAAAATGTTGCAATATGAATAAGTTTACAAATGGTAATGGCAGATTTAGCAAATTAATGTTATTGTCTTACTAGATCGTCTGATTCGCTCTGTAAAAGATGCTCTGGGTGGTCAAAGTGGACAGGAGTGAAACGTGTTGAGGGACCATGATATTGCTGATGCTGAGCAAAGGTAGAGGAGCCAGATTCGTCCTGTGAGGGATGCATATCTACAAACAAAAAAAAAAAATAAAAGTGTTATTTTTAGTGCTGTACTTCAATACCCAATTGTTACTTCTATCAATACATGGTTGTAGAATATTAAGGAAAATATGTTGCTTTCTTCCCAACAACCTCAATAGCCTGTAGAATCAATAAAAGGATGGTGTTTCCTGCAGCACTCATAGTTAAGATGACCAGAAACACCCCCAACCTTAATATGTTGCTTTTGTGTTTCATTTAAGTTTATAAAATTGAAGTGTCTAAATGACATGAATCTTTAAGAAGCAATGTTGAGTGAGTAGAGCTACCACCTTAACTGGCTTACATTACCCTTGTTCTATATATATATACATGTTTGTCTGGTCTGCAATGTTGCAATTACATCTACATTTAGTCATTTAGCTGCCGTTTTTATCCAAAGCGATTTACATTAAGGTTCCATTCATCAGTGTTACAGCTGGAACACCACTGGAGGCAAGGTGGGTTAAGTGTCTTGCCCAAGGACACAACGACAGTATGAACTGTGGGGAGAGCGGGAATCGAACTGCCTACCTTCCGGTTGAAGGATGACCGCTCTTACAAATGAGCCACTGCGCCCCCAATTAAATAAATATATATTGCAAGTTGAGTGTTTTTCTTTGTACAGACCATGCTGATCGTGAGCTGGTGGCTGCTCTGGCCACTCCTCCGTGGTGTGGAACATGTTGAGAGCTTCTATGTTGAGGGCACACACGCCCCTCATAAAGGCTTTTTTCATAGATTCCTCATAACGTTCCCGCTCCAGTCGCAGTCTCTGAATCTCAGCACGGGCCTTGTCCATTGCCTCACGTTGCTATAAACGAACAAAGAAATTCATTCACCCAGGCCAATATTATTATACTTCCCTCAGTAACATTGAAAACCTAAAAGTGAAAGGTATGTATTTATATGAAAAAGGTGTTCAGTCAGAAAAGGAATACAGACAAGTAAGATGTGAACCCAATAATAGAGTCTCATTTACCTCTGTTAATTTGGCCTCATATTCCAAAGACAGTCGTTCACAGACCTCCTCAGCCTTTGCACGACAAGCACGCTCCACATTGACCTTCCAGTGTTTCTGGATCAGAGAGTGCCAGCCGAACCACACCTTCCTCTTTAGCTGCAAATTGTAGTGCTGCTTTGCAACCTGGGCAGCGTAAGCCTGGCAGGAAACCACAAGACCATGAACATATTTACATGGACATTATTACACCCATAATTTATTCTTGAGCAGGTGCAGTACATTTTCTCGGCACCTTCTGCATTAGTCAAATTGAAATGCACAGTTGTATGTAATATGGAAAACTATATACTAACTGGCAACAGAAAAACAGCTTTTTTAATGCTAAATTACACAGTATGGTTGATATATAAAAGTCAGGGAAAATGCAAGACAAAATGCTGTCTCTGAACAGAATCAAAGCAAGATAGTAAAGTGTAATAATATATGATATGTGACTATTCATTGTGAAAGACGGATGAGGGGTTTAGTAATATGAGATGTATATGGCAAGGCGGTTTTATTTATAAAGCACAATTCATACACTGGGTCATTGAAAGTGCTTTGATATAATCATTTGTCAAAACCAGTTAACTGCAGTTGCCTTACAATGACTGTTTATTCTGCTAAAATAGAAATGTGTTAATACCTCTTCTTTTGCTTCAGTGTGTTGAAGTCTCCATTGAGTAAAGGCTCTCATTTTTTCAACTTTTTCTTTTTGTCGCTCTAACAACTGGCTCAGGTTCCCAATAACCTAAGAAAAGTTTACACAGTTTTAAAATTGTATAGTAAACCATAACATAATGATTTAGTGAGACAGTTAGAAGGTGACAGCTGAAGCTTGTTCTGGAAGTCTACTCATCACTTACCTCATCTTTTCTTTGGTTTGAAATTTCATAGGTTTGAAGCAGATCCTTCAAGCTGTTGATCTCTGACTGCAGGGCAGCTGTCTGCAATGCACATTTTTCCTTCTCCTTCTTTATCTCTAACCTGTGTTTTTCCATAAACACCAGCCTCCATTTCCTGAGTTCAGTCAGCACATTTGACTAATGATGAAATAAAGAAGCATGGTGTTGATTACACTAAATTAACACATACACAGTAGCTGTTAACAGGTGTGTTGTAACATTATGTTTTTGTCATTTTTTAAAGCAATTAAGGCTCTTTTTGTTATTTGATATCTGTGAATAAACACCATAAAATGTTTACAATGATAAACTCCTAAAAAAGGATATAATTTACAGCATTTTAGAGTGAAACAATGCACATCTATTGCATATGTAGAGGCAATTCAGCACAGACATGTGACTAAATCAAACAAGTCTTTACAAACTACTGAACAACTGTGTGCTCAAGAGCAATGATATAGAGCAACAATAAAAGCAGCAGTAGTAGTGACCATTGTTACATTGATATATTGTTATAATACATTAAACTGATTGATTAGATGCATACTTCCACCGCTCTAAATGACTAACCTTTAATTTGCTGCTCCACACATCCAGAATGTTCTCCATTCGGCCAATGTTTTCCTCCGAGATAAACATGTCAGCCACAGTAGACCCAAAGAAGTTAGGGCTGGTTGGCCTAGACCTTTCAGATGGTGTGTGTAACCGTTCTGAATCAGAGTCTGAGACCAGTGACCCCCTACTTGTTGATTGGCCTACCATTTCACCCACTGGAAAACCAAGGAAAAGACTTATTACAGAATAGATAAATTCATTCATTCATTTTTTTACATGCATGTCTTAGACGGTGGGAGGAAGCTGGAGTACCCGGAGAGAACCCCACGGTAACACGTGGCGGACATGCAGACTCCTCACAGAAAGACCGGAGTCGGCCGGGTTTTGAACTCACGACCTTCTTGCTGTGAGGCAGGAGTGCTAACTCTGCCACGTGCACCCAAAGAACTATATCTATTATATAATATCCATTTTGATTTGTATCAGCCAGTTATTTTATTTTTAAAAGAGATGTTTTCATTGAATTTACCTTGAGTGGTTTTTGAGGTTGCGGTGGGCTTAATCAGAGATGCTTGTAATGATCTAGTGCTCCGGCTGGAAGGCCTAACATCTTTGGCTTTAGATGATGTAGGGTCTAACAGAAACAATGCATGATGCAAATAGATTGCGGTTAAAAGAAAACAAGTCTATTTAAATCAAATATTAACTCATTATGCAGGACATTTTAAAATTTAGTATAACGCAATATGATGAGAATCTGATGTGGAATAAATAGCAGCTGAACACCGAGTAAGATGACCGTGACTCCTATCCAGGAATGCATTCATCTTAATATCTTAATTAAATACTGCCTTTAGAGAGGCTTTACTCTAAAGAGGACTACAGGCAGAGCGCCAAGAGATCCTGACCAATTATCTTGTCTGCTTTCTACATTCCTGTGCTCTACTCCAACAAGGAACTCAGCAGGAGCTATTTCTGGTAGAGGGAGACTGATGGACTGTTAAGATGTGGGTAAATGATAGGGGACCATTCTGACAGACAGACCAACCGACTTGTGTACCTTGATGGGCTAAGCTTAAAACTGCATGCATTTGTGCAACAAGTTAAGTACATCTAGTCCTTTTTGACAGTTGATCATTTGATGGGGGCAGTGGTTCTCTGTCAAAAGGGCTTGGTTATAAGAGTGTTTAATGGCAAGTAGATTATAAACCTGCTGGGTGCTGAGATTTGGGCTCATCTTCTTTCTGGGAACTTGGCACCTCTACTGACAGAAGTGAGGTTCTTAGCTGCTGAAGTGTGTCGAGTTTTGGAGTTACCACAGCATACCTGAGGAGCTCCTCATACTCATCCTGTTGGTCAACAAATATTACAAATTTACACACATACTTTAAACCAGAATAAATAATAATGTTGTTTTCTTATTTTGTACAGCAAAGATGTCTAGCTAGTTGTGTTGTACTTGCTTAACTTCCTCCAATATTGTCATACAAATACTTCAGTAACTGCAGTCTGTCTGTCCCTTTTCTCAGCAATATTTTTGAAATTATTTACTGTAAATAAAAATGATAAAAGGAGACCAAACTGTAATGCTTGGACAAAGTGTTCAGAGGCTCAGGTGTGCTACCTGGAGTTCAGAAGAGACAGAGCTGCCCCTGTCCGAGTCTTTTGGAAGAACGGGAGTGGCTGGTTCCTCCTCGTCTGAAGACATCCAAGTTAGTTTACGGCAAGATTTAAAAAAAAAAAATAGATATTACGCACTTTATTACACGGTCTAGCCTACTTTGATTGGTCCAAGTCCGAAAAACAAATCTTAAGATTAGCCTTGAGTGCTCTTGTTTCGCCACCGTCTACTAAGTTATATCCCAAACAGATTGCAACCAATATATCACAGATCCAAGTTTGTGAAATGTTAAAATTCGAGTTCTAGTTTGTTGTAGCTTTCACAAGTCGGTTGGAAAAAAACGCTTGCTTTGCCATTTCAAACGGACTCACTATCGAACATTGCACACTCTGATTGGCTACACGAGCACCGCCAAGTAGATTTTGATTGGTTAGAATGTTTCCGTGGTAACAGTAAACGGAAGCGCTGTTATAAACAGCATAGCAGACAAAATCTGTGATTTATTTGCCAATTTAATATATTCTATTTGAATTACATGGGTCAGTGCAGATGGACCAACCCTATTATGTAAGCATTCACGTCAACCAACAGGTTGAAATGCTCTTAGCACATGTTTGCATGTCTTGGTAGATATTCCTTGGAATAACTCAAAATGTAGTGACCCAGAGGATAATCCTTGCTGCTTTTTGGGGAGTAGAAGTTTCCCTCTGAATGACAGAAAGCTGTGGCACACACAGGAGATTACATATTTGCATTTCAGAGCAGATAATTCACAAGGTTTTCACAAGGATGTGTTCACTACGTTTCTCTTTTAAGGTTGTAACCTTAAAGCTTGGCTTAGTTTTTATTTTATTTTGTATATCAAATTTATAAAAGAAAAAAAAAATTATATTTTGAATTGCAAATCTACTTGTTAGATGCTACTCTGCTATTTCTTACGTTTCACATAGTATCAAGTTATAAGTAAAATAAATACATTTTAAACAGAGCCTAAACATGGACGTATGCATATGGAGAATATAGTGAAAGGAGTTTATCATAGTGTAATGGCTTTCTTTTTTGTTTCACAGAGAGGTAATAAGCCAGGTAATGGTTTAGATTGAAGCCAGTACTAACTGCCTAAAGCCTTCCCTTTGATTCAGGTCTGACAATTCCACCTTCCTTTCAACAAAAGAAATGCACCTGGGCCTGTGTTCAAATGGGATTCAGCTCACAGTCTTCCCGTGTAGCCTGTTCAATCTGTTCCAGAACAATAATCACAATCCATTTGACTTTCCTCCCTGAGGTGTTTTTGCTCTGCCACGTGACAATGTTGAGGAGTGAGGACCCTCTACCACTGGAGAAGTGGGTACATTTGCAGATGTCCAGTGATGACTATTTAGCTTGGCCCATCTGTGCTCCATGGGCCGACCTGACCAACTCCCTTGGACCCACCCTCAACCCGGCTCCTCTCACGCAGTTGGATGGAATAGTTCCTCTCCTGTTGTATTATAGAAATAGGCTGTTTCTTAAAGTTGCATTTTATCAGTAACATAATTTTTATGCCTATCATCAATTTCTATTGTTTACAGATAACTCTTAATAGTCGGAGCGGCAGTGGCTCAGTGGTAGAGCGGTTGTCCTTCAACCGGAGGGTAGGTGGTTCGATTCCCGTTCTCCACGCAGTTCATACTGTCGCTGTGTCCTTGGGCAAGACACTTAACCCACCTTGCCTTGTATGAATGTGTAAGAATGTTCAGTGAATGTACTTGGTGTTGGTCGGAGAGGCTGTGGAGTGAATTAATAATGGACGGCCTGTAAGCGCTTTGAGTCCCTTGGGAGACAAGCACAATATAAATCTAATTAACTATTATTATTAGTAGTAGTGTTGCCAGTTCATTGTTGCAAAAACTGATCTTTGAGTCATTCATATCTGCCTGCTGAGTTCAAATTAGTTTTTTCATTACATTTTGATGTAGCTGGACTTCCCCTTGGGCCTCTCTAATCCATCACATCTTGCTTTCGGTGACGTGTCTTTACATTTGTCTTTTTTTTTATTTCAGTCTTTTTGTACACAGTTTTTATATGAACATTTAAGTGCAACATGCCAAAGTCCACATGAGCATTAAAGAAGGACAAAGAATTATTGCACCTCTCTACCGCCAGTCCGCCGCAAGCAAAGACAATCACTGTCAGTGTACATATCTCATTTAAGATCAACAGAAGACAATTGTTGTAGTCCACCTCTCCTAACCACATTTCATAAGAAACTCTCTAAATGCATATACTAGTTTAACTGAAAACAAATATAAAATAAAGACAAACATTTCCCTTTCAGATATCTGCGCTGACAAGCATCTTGCGTGTGTGTGTTTTTAAGTCCATGCATACATTGGATGAATAAATTGCATGAATTGTGTGTGTCTTAGACGGAGGGTCATTCTACTGTCGCGTACATTAAGTTAAGTGCTCCCCAGCTCTTCAGCAGTAGTAAATAGAGTCTTATGGCTTGAAGGAGGCTTTGGCTCAAGACTGAAAAAACCAAAGTGTCCTTGCTTCAGTGAATCATCAAATTCTGGACCCAAGGATAGATGCCTTTTACTTTGTACCTGTAGCTACATTGAGGCCTGTATTTGTGCATAATATGGTGTATACCCATTTCATATCCTTCCTTTTACACAGAGTTGATTCATAGCCATTGTCATATTCATGTAAAAAAAAAAAAAAAAGAAAATTAATTTACTATCACTATCACTGTGTAAAAATGTGGTTCCACAGCTACTGAGGTCTAGTGTTAGTGAAAAATAAAGAAAGAAGGTGATAGCACAGACAGGCTTTGAAGATGCACAAAGGAGTCTTTCTGCTTGCATCAGTTCATTGTCTCATCCTTCTTCATTGTCTCATCCTTCCTTCCTTCCTTCCTTCCTTCCTTCCTTCCTTCCTTCCTTCCTTCCTTCCTTCCTTCCTTCCTTCCTTCCTTCCTTCCTTCCTTCCTTCCTTCCTTCCTTCCTCCTGAGACCACTCTGCAAACATAACTAGCACAACAGGCCTCATCTAAATAAATACCTTACAGTATGTCTGAGTCTGTGTTAGGGTATGTCATTAATAACAGGAATTAGTAACCTTTGTGTTTAGTTCATACCCCACTGCAGCAGACATGGCTCCCACATTTTGTTTAGAGAATTAAGCTGACCTGTTAGGATTAGTATATTTTACAAAAAGTTACTACAAATTATCCACAGGGTTTGTAATCTGAACCATAAACTCATTATCTTATTACGTGAGATCACTTGTCTGCATGAACAGGAGCTATAGAATATCCATATTTAATTGTTGATCTGAACACCCATTTTTTTGCTTCAGAAAGTTTACGTTCAGTTTTAAATTGACTGAGTCAAGCCCATTTATCATAAATGTAAACCAAGGTTGCTAGCATCTAGTAGTAACTACTTAACTCTAATGAACTGTTTTGGTCACAATTTTTCTTGAAATTAACAATATATACCTTACCACATCATTCTTGATATAGAAACCACACAGACAAAGGAGTTACCATTCTATGAAGGCAGGAATAGAACCATCCATTTAAAGGTGGACAATTGGTCACTAGTCAGGATCATAGCCTATTGGACTTCTACGGTTCTTCAAATGCAAATGCTCTTCCGCAATAAGACGACTTGAACATGAACTTAATGTGGGCTACATTTGTTCACATTTATAGCTTGATAGTAAAGTGAAAAAGACGACTTTCTTAAAGTTTGTTACTCCTTTGGGACCCCTTATAGCTTGGGGGTCCCGGGAAGAAGTCTGCTTCACCTCTGGTCCAGCACCGCCTCTGGGAGGGAGCAGGCTTCCCCACCGCCAACCCCCACTTTGAGAGTCACGAGCAGCGCAGACTCAGCACCACGGACAGAGCCTGCCGCGCCACTGGACTGAGCTGTGCGCTTTGTTCAAGAGCTGATGGGGTTATGTGTGACGCGATGAGCTCCAGACACATCTAAAAGTATCCGCGTTAAAGTCAGAGAAGTGCTTCCAGAAGAAAGAAGGTGAACTGTATCCACTTCTTGGCTGTAAACTGTTTGAAAAGAGTCCTTCCTATTTAGCATTCATGCACTGCAGTGTTTCACGTCATTCGGTCAACTAACAAGATTGTCCCATCAGACGGAATTGGCCGCATCACTCAGTGAAATACAATTATTGATTACACTGCTTCCCCCATCTCCCCCCACCCTCCCCTCCCCCGTCACAGCACAGCATCACTCTCTTTCTTTCTTCCCTGTCGTTTCCTAAAGTAGACTATTCTGCAGCGAGAGACGGCTGCAACCGGGAAAAAACCTTGCCGAGCGCTCACTGTCGCCTCTGGTCCTATTCTATTTAAAAATATTTCATAAACCTGATGAAATGGCTAATTATCATCGCACTGCACTCTCCTCGCCATAAATGACGGTAAGGGATTACTTTTTCCCCCTAACAAACTCTTTTCGTCGTGTTTCAATAATGTCGCGTTAAAACAAGTCTATAGACAAACCATTGTAATGAATAAATGTGATTTGTCACTTAACTAATAAAAAGTTGAGAAATGTGTTATTCAAGGGTTGAAAGTAAGTAAGCCTTATAGTTGTAATGCAGACAATATTAACTGTAAATAGCTTCACACTGGCGCTGGGGCTTTTTGAAATATTCAGGGAGTAGCTTAAAGGCTACACTAGTTGATTCGATAAGTTATTGATAGTTGTAAAGGGTTAGAAATCCTAAAGTTTTTATTACTACAGCTTTTTTACACAAGGCTTAATTCGGTTGCCAGTGGTCAGTGGCTGGTACTCAGTAAGCCACCCTCCACAGACATGCTTTTGCCAGTGTTCCGGTCCTCTGCTTTAATGTTGGCTTGGTTGATACACATCCTGGATTACACTACAGCAATGTAGTGTAATCCAGGCACATGTCCCTGGGCAGTTAAAGCACTCTGCGTTGCCACCAAAATGAAAAAAAAAGGAGGAGAAAGGCAGGCGCAGGATACTGACTCAGCTGCGAATAGCACCTTTGAGAAGGACTGAGTAATTGACAGGACTCTCAAAAGCAGTGAACTAGAAATTTGTAGTTAAGTGCATTGTTTGCAGTCCTGCTAACATTGTCCATCAATGAAAGATTAAGCAAAATTATTCCAGATTTTATTTCTTGGTCCTCTTAACACTGGCACAACATAAATTAATATTGTGGAATTTGCCTTAATATGCGTTTAACTGTGCCAGTGGCCTATTAGGTTTAATTCACCAGACTTTGCTAAACTGCGTTTACACATGTTGTCACATTAAACATCTCTATAAGAGTCAATACAATAGTCACATTGTTTGCTGAACACATATTTTCCTGTTCTTCATAAACTGCTGTGTAAGTAATGTAAACTGTGGGAAATTAATTCTCCCTGTGCTGAGTTTGAAATGTCACTGAAGTCAGGACTAATATTAACAATGGCTGAGTGGGTAAAAGACCTTTGTTGCATGTCATGCCACAAACAGAAATACAGACAGAGAACCAAAAGGCCCATGAAACATTTTGAAACAAGCCCAAGCATCTTTTGTTCTCTGTGTACCTCTTCTACTCAGTCAGTAATAGCTTCAGCGTTTGATGAAATCTACAAACCCAAGATGTCCCGTGCTGGTTGCGAGGCTCTGCCTTCCATAAGGTTAGGGGGTCTCCATTTTGATGGGATTACATATGGCTCTGCCCACTTAGAGATTGGAATGGCTCCTCCTGATGCTAATAGAACGTACTAGCCATCAGCCAGGGAGCTTGTGCATGTCTTTGAAAAGGGCAAGACTTTGATAAGTCAAACCTTACTGATATAAAAAGGATTAATGGTTCCTTTGGGCCAAAGGATGTTAAGTTGGCTTCATGTACAGTGTAGTTAAGATAAAAAACACTGAATCTGATTACATATTGTGTTTATGTTCATAGGAATACTTATTTAGTACAAACCATTTGCATGATAAAAACAAAAATAAAAAAAACTTGATTTCCCTCCAGTATTAATAAGTTTGAAACACCAACACCAGATGATCTATATAATACAAATCCAGTGAACTTGTATTATACAGATCATCTAAATACTCATTAGTTAGGGCTTCAGTGCTGTGGAACCTTTTGCTAATGGATTACTGTAAGCAATGTGAATGTTTGACAATGATAATTCAGTTTATAATGCATCATTTAAACAGACAATATTACATTAAATAACAATAGTATACAGCGAGTACATTATATTTTTTGTTGACAATAATTATATTTAAATACACAACAATGTATTCATAAGACCATTTTATTAACCTGTTTATACCTGCAGTCATATTAAATACCTTTACATAGAATTTTCTAAATTTGCAAAGTAGTGATTTGATGATGCTGATTTAAACAGACATGAAAGGTGTAGAAGAAATAAAATAAGATCAAGGGGGAAAACAGAGACTGGATTGATTGTGCTACTCATTGCACAGTTTGATTGTGATTGCCCTCTTTCATCGTGCTGTCAGCTCTGTTGGGGTCTCGTCAGCTGTGGTCAGGTGAGGTGGGTCACCAAAGTCCTCCCTGCTCCATCAGAGCTGACAGTGGGCCTCACAGCACTTCAGTGACTCTCTGAATGACAGCTCCAACACACAATGTATAAACCTCATCAATATGCACACAGACACATCAAAGTATGCACACAGACACATCAAAGTATGCACACGGACACATCAAAGTATGCACACGGACACATCAAAGTATGCACACGGACACATCAAAGTATGCACACGGACACAAAGGAAAATGAATAAATGAGAAATGTGTGACACCAAGTTTATCTAATTTTGAATATTAGATTTTGCAGCACAGAGAAATTATTTTTAGGTTATCATGAAATATCAGTCAAATCCATGAAGCACTATTGAGCATTATAGTAATTTATTAATGGAAGATAAGGCTGTGTTAAATCCTATGTACAATTAATTTGACCTGGTGGATAGTAGAATGATTATTTCAATTGTTTCAAATAGTATCAGTAATTATTAGTCTCCCTTAAAGAAGAGTACTTCTAAAGTCAACCAATTACCCAAAATGATATGTCAAGTCACCTTGAGTTAGGAGTGTCATTTTGCCCAGGAAAATTGCCTTATTGGAGCGAGGGCTGGCCCTGTGATTTGTGTCCTCCTGACAAGGCTTCAATGTTCATTAGTGGCTTTGGTCAGGAGCTCTCTCTCTCTTACACACACACACACACACACACACACACACACACACACACACACACACACACACACACACACACACACACACACACACCAGCTTCAATAGGCTGACCATCTCAATCCAGACCTTTTAAGGCTAAAATATTCAACACCTATTTATATCATAATTTTTTCTTTTCATTTTGATATTTGATATTCATGAAGTTTTGGTTTAATGTGCACTCATGTGAAATTAGGTTACATCACTCACACCAGGCGGGACTCTCTCTTCTACCAGAGATGGCCTACAGTTTCCCATTCATGTGAATCTGTAGGCCAGACTAACTGCTGTGTGTGTGTTTTATTATATATATTGTTTCTTACATGGTGTGTAAAAGTATGCACGTGTTTACCACTGCTAAACATTTGTCCTCTTCTCCTTTCGCTGCATGGATTAAATATGACAGAGCCGTTACGGTCGGATCGTCCTTCCTATTATAATAAACCAGCTCTTTATTGGGGGCAAATTGATTTCGGGGGGAACGTTGTTTATTAGCCTTTGTTCTTCAGAGCTTATCATGAGTCAGCAGATTCAGCATCTCTGGCCCTTGCCCACCTCAACAGAAATAGGGACAACTAATGTCCAAGTGATTCAAATCTAGGGATATTGGTAGATTGTTAAGGAGGTAGTGCCAGTGTGAAGTGACCATTGACTGATGATTTGGGGAAGTGTGTAACATGATTGATAACCACCTTTATTTTTTCTCTCTGACCCTTCCCCCATCACCTTACTCAGCCTGACCCATGATTACCACAGCCATTGTGGTTTATCTCCTGTGGTGACCGCACATTAAGAAGTCTTCATCCCTGCAGCCACTACAGCCACACTGATCACACTATTCCAGCACCTTTAGGTATCATCTGTTGAGAGTGGGGACCAGGATGGAGGACACTTACAATAACAGGACTTCTTTGGTAAAGGGTGCCAAAGACATGGTGAAAGAGGCGAAGCGGCACGCAGCAAAGAAGGTCAACAAAGTGGTGGACCGAGCCACAGATGAGTACTCAACCCACCACAACTATAGCAGGTTCCAGGATGACGAAGACGGAGATGAAGATTTCTACCGGAACCCACCGAGGCAGGATGGAGAGGGCTTTCCCGACAACGAGGAGGGGTCTAGTGATGCCACCGAGGGCCACGATGATGAGGATGAGATCTATGAAGGAGAATACCAGGGGATCCCCTCAGACAGGAAGCATAAAGAAGGGCAGGTGGCACTGGGGCAACCCATGTCCGATGCCACCAGGGATCGTAAAGAGTTGGAACGGGAGCGAGAGGCCGACGAGGAGGAGCTGGCCCAGCAGTATGAGCTAATCATCCAAGAGTGCGGCCATGGGAGATTTCAGTGGCAGCTGTTTTTCGTGCTAGGCCTGGCGCTCATGTCAGACGGAGTGGAGGTGTTTGTGGTGGGCTTTGTCCTGCCCAGCGCAGAGACGGACATGTGTGTGCCAGACTCCAGCTCTGGATGGCTAGGTAAGCAACAGAAGTATATCCACAATGTACAAGGTTAATAATTATATCTCATATCATATTCCCTCAAGGCTTCATCTAAACCTTAACTACTATTTTAAGACAAAATTCTTTAATAAAATGAAAAATGTTAATTCACATCCACTATTATAAACAATTTCTGGAAAAAAAACATATAATAATTGAATCTTTAATTATTGTATATTATTATATACCTTAATCCTGTACTATGGTCTGTGCACTTTGCATGTGCACTCTGACTTATTGGTTACAGTATGTACTTTAGGTAGGTTTTTAAAAGAAATGTTAATATTTCATAGTTTGGTGCACCACTTTAGTCGCTGTAGTTGTAGTACCTTACACAGATGAGGTGTTCTGCTCTATTGGTCTCGGTGTCAGGATGTCAGGATTAAAAGCCTTGCTAGTATTCCCTGGTCGCTCTGTGGTGAGCAATAGTCCCAGCAGACCCAAAGGCTGCAGGTGTATAATCCATCACACACAGGACCGTGTACAGCAGCTGACTCAATGTGTGTCAGTAGCAGAGCATCGAGGACATTCAATCAGACATGCAGCCTTTAGATACTACAGCTGCTATGAGTCATGATAATATATCAACTTTAAACTGGGATGCAAAAAAACCGATACAGGACCATTTACAAAGTACTACAGCTGAGGAAAAATAACCAAATTTTTCTCAGATGAGATGCCAATTGTGTATGTTTGCTGAAATTAATTAAATTCATTAGCACCAATTCATGACACAAGTATTAACAAGGAAAATAATTCTGTCCTTAGTAGCTACTAAGGAATGATTCATTAGGAGAATTCTCCTTTTTTAAGTAGGGTCCAGTAAATAACATTTGACAGACCCAGGCTCAGTCCATTGGCCATCTGATGTGACCAGCTGGAGTGAGGGAACAAATGAATGGCAAAAGAGAGTCTGACTTTTGCACCACAGCGTCAAACTCATGGAGTAAATTGTAAACTGTGCCCCTTCATCTTTATGTGTCATTCCAAGTATCCATGCAAACTCCTTTTCATTCTCTTCAGCCAAGCAAGGTCCTGCAGGCATTCAGGCTGTATGCTCTGCTTCTCCATGTTCGTGACTAACGACCCCCCCTTCACCAACATCACCATGATGCCTCTTACCCTTTATTGTCTGCGCCACTCTCCTCTTTCCTTTCAGATCCTCCCCCGTCCTCTCCTTTCTACCACTGATTGCCCCAAGGCTCCTCCCCACTGAGGTGAACACTATTACTGTGTGTGTGTGTGGCCACAACCAGAGCCTACATGATTATTGTGACCTTGTTGGCAGCCAGTTATGTTTTTTGGTATAATTATGCTTAATTACAGCCACCTGAAAGAAAGGAGTTGTTTAACAGGTGGTAGTGTTAACAACATTAGGTCCTATATTACTTTCTTCCCATGTCAACACATATTTTATATATGTGTTCAGGGTAGACAAAAACACCAGGTGAATCAAATCTGGGTCAAGGAAAGGGTCATATATTTTAAACCAAAATGTCAGAGGATGTTCTCAGTGTGTGTGTGTCATTTATTCATTCACTGCGCACTATAACATCTGAACACCTGTAACAAGTAATGCAGGTGTAAATATGTCAGATTTAAGCGAGATTTCTTATTTCCATCTGTAGTGCATTGCATCTAAATATAACATGCGAATAAAAAATGAAAATACAAAGCCACATAAAAAGACTAAATTGGCTCTTTTCACTGTGGCGGACTGCATGATCCAAAATGCTGTTAGTTCTGAAACAAATAGACTCCAATGCGGTGTGGCATTGTGCAGCTCCATTAGGCACATACGACACAGAGACAGAGGAAAAATACAAGGACAGTGTAATGGGATAATGCTTCATGAAAACCACCATGGCCTGAATGCGATGGATGAGTAAAATGCTGATTAGATTACAGAATCCAATTTACTTCTCCCAGTATCTTGATCTTACAGGAATCTCTGATGCTCTATGAGAATGAAAGAAGCAGCTGTATTTAATGAAAGTTGGTAAGAAAGCAGGAGGTAAAAAGTGTCAACATAAATATGTGTCGCATTTCCAAAGAGGAGAGATCATTAGAAAGACATGAGGTGTGGGTGTACGCCCAGAGAGCTTGTGCAGTAATGCAAGGCAGCAGCTCAGCTATCAGCTCAGACGCACAATGAAAATACACACCCTATCATTACTTATTTGTTCTGCTCTTACAATAACTCCCTGCACTTTCTCTTTGTGTCTCTTTGTGTCCTTCACTACTCTCTGTACATGACTTCTACTTATTTATTTTAAACATTTCTTGGCTTCTTCCTCAGCTCCATTACTTTCTGTTCCCCTGGTTTCTTTCTTTGTGGCAGTAAGCGCCAGCTGGCAGGCTGTTTGAGAATGCGTGGTCCGGGGCAGCTGAGCATGGCTAAACTGCAGTAAGATCGCAGCACTGCAGAGATTATGCTACTTGAGTTGTGCCGCACAATATTGTGTGTAACAGACTTGAATTCAAGTGTATTTGTGGGAGCAGATGGAGCAGGCCTGCTGCAAGTTGCAAGAAAAGCCACTCTTATCATGAGGTTAGATATTTCACACATATTAGCCACAGTACTTAGCGTAATGGAGGTTGGAGTCCTTACTAATGCACAGCGAGTCATTCTTAGGTTACTTTCTCATAGATTTTACACCAAACCTGCCCCCACTGATATGACTTAAATCATGACAAAAAACGTAATCTCTTTTTTGCGGAGGTGGCAGAAGATGGAGGCATGAATCCCATCAAACTGACACCATGTAGTACAAATGTGATTACACGTCTCTGAGTGTAAAGAAGCTGATGACTGTAGAGCAAAGAGGAAACTAAGACAAACGAATGAGAAGTGGATGACAGAGTGTTTGGAAATCAGGAAAGCAAAAAAGAAATAGGCTGAGAAAGGAGGGATAAAGGACAGTAGTAGTAATAGAAGTAGCACACAGAAAGCAAGCTGCTGTATGGTAGTGTCATCATTAGGAATAAGAAGAGGCGGGTGTTTTTGCGCTGCTAAGAGCATCAAAGCATGAAAAGAGTTGTGATGCAGCTCAGCGCGCATGTGACTCTAAGGGGGCTCCACGCGATGTGACAGCACAGAAAACACTCCCCCACGGCCTGCCCCCTTCCCCACCCCTGCCCTTGTATCTTCTCACCCATCTGACAGTCTCAACTCGACCCCCTCATTACACTTACCCTCAACTTTCATGGTATTTGTCCTCCCGTGTTCAGTTTGTGCTTGTCACTACATCAGTCACCTTTTTTAACTAATCTCCTCCTGAACGAGGAGTACAGTTTAGGTAACCGCAGCAAGTCGGCTGGTCACCCCTCACCATGTTATAAATTGTGTGCTATTTTTTATCATCATGCTTTAAGATCCCACGTAGCATGCCAGGAAAAAACGCCAATAAATTCATTACGTAATTGGCTTTCATGTGAAGAGTGCGTTCATTAGTTTTGTGACTCTTTATTACTTTTACTATTTCTCTTTGACACATTAATGTGGCATGAATCTTACAGCGTCATTTAGAGCCAGACATAAAGAAGACAAGAGCTATTTTGTAATGTTGGGCTTTTAAGCAAATGTACATGCCTCTGGAAATGTGCCTACATGGCATTTTAATGGGAAGTCAGTGGGTGTTTGTCTGTGCACTGTGTATAGCTAGCTTTTCCTTAATGAAGCAAATAAGAACTGTGCAGAGACAGGAAATGTGTGTTAAATTTAGAAATTAATTTATGGGCCCTTCAAGGGAGTCTTGAGGTGGCCGTCAAATGTGACAGATTGCTGAGTTTTGACCCTGAAGCACTGAAGTTTAACAGATATCTACTCACAGCAGAAGGGAAGAGACCTCACTGCATTTCAGGAGGAGATCAAAAGAGAAAAATGTGACCAAACATAACTTATCTTTTTTTATGTGCGCTCCATTTATACCACATTTATACAACATTGTCACATGTAAAATGGAAAAAGCATGTGAACCTCTGCACAAGTCCGAATCATATTCATCATATTCATCAATAACACAGAATAAAATGTTTTGCTTAAGATTGCGTTTTATTAATTAATTTATTACAGCTCTTGTTTTATACAATTTATTATTATTTTTTTTACTGTTGTTCGTTGTTCATAGTGCCTGAGTTTATTATTTATAAACCATATAGTACAAGCTAAGATATGTTTTATCACCTGACTTAATATACAGTATTTCACCATAACTAACTCCTATGAACAGCAACATTAACAAGGGACAAACCGAGGGCTCACATGTAAAAGAAAATCCAATCTGATCCGCTGCGTGTCTCCGTGAGTGTGCTTAATACAGTGGCACACACATGAAGCAGTAATAATAAGCCTCTTTCTCTAGGGCACCATCATGATGATCAGTGACAGAAATCAATGCTATTTTGTTGGAGCATTGATCCCATTTGTGACTAGGGAGAGTAAAAGAGCGCCGAGTGCCTTTTGTAAAGTCACCCTGCATTACTGTTCACATTTGTCTCCTCATTGATCGCAGCCTGTTTTTAGTCCTTCCACTCAGTATTTACTAATGCGTCACTGGCTATCACTGTCCAACAGCATTTGGAGTTTATTATCATGAGTTGGTGTCTGAAATAAAGTATTCAAATTGGATAAACACCATTGATGGTAAAATCATCTTTGATATCTTTTTATAAACAGCATGTGGATGCCATTAAACATGATTGTCATTAAACATAATTATTGACTATACTTCTTTCCCCATCTCTTTTTTCAGGCAGTGTGGTTTACCTGGGGATGATGATCGGAGCATTTTTCTGGGGAGGGATGTCGGACAGAGTGGGCCGCAGACAGTGCCTCCTCATTTGTATGTCCACCAATGGCTTCTTCGCTTTCCTGTCATCTTTTGTCCAGGGATATGGCCTCTTCCTTCTGTGTCGTTTCATCGCAGGCTTTGGGTAAGTCTCTTTGACGTCATTTTGAGTAATCATCATTTCCCAGCCAAGTCCACCTCCAAAAATGAAAAAAAAAAAATGGTAACTCTAATTCAATTTTGATGTTCTCATACAGCATTTGTTACATATGAAGGGGTGATAGAGTAGATAGTGATTTATCACATTGTCCTCTCCTTGTGTCCATGGCGTAACTGTTCCTTTAGGAGCTAATTCAGTAATTGCATCCGCTATCATTCTCCTCAGAGACCTGCAGAGTAATTGAAAAGGCTGTCTAAGCTGCCAATGAGACTCATAAGCACACTGACACAATATATATATTTTTTATGTTACATTAGCAGAAAAAATATGCTTAGTTGCACATATTTTAGTGTGAAATTCTCAGCTAAATGTCCTAGCTAAAATAAACCAGATTGCACGAATTCTGTCAGTTATGTATTGAGAGTTTAAGCATTGACTTGTACTTGTTCTTTTCTTTTATTCTTGCAGAATTGGAGGTGCTGTGCCCATAGTTTTCTCCTTCTTCGCGGAGGTGCTGTCCAGGGAAAAGAGAGGAGAACATCTCAGCTGGCTGTGCATGTTCTGGATGATTGGAGAGATCTATGCATCAGCTATGGCCTGGGCCATCATTCCCCACTATGGTGAGTGCATCCTCTTTTTTAACATAAGGCAAACATGATAAACAGGTTTTAATGTGGATAAAGCAAAAGAACAAGGGTTTTTATTGACTTTCCACACATTTTTTTGTTTTTTTTAATAAATGCATTTAAAAGCTGTCCGTAATCAAAGCCATGATAAGGGGGCAGGAGCTTTCTTAACTTCCAAACCTCTTGCTTCTGATTTGATAAAAAAAGGTTAGGATCCCTTAACTCTCTTTGCAATGCAGGGACTGGGACATCCTTGCTTGTCAATGAACACGTTAAATATATGTACGTTGTAGAATATATGCAATCCCTTTTTATAAAAAATGTCTAATTCTCTTTTTCTTTTTACTGATCCGTTCTGAATCACCCATAGTGGCCCTCGAATTCGGCTGGAGAGGCTCAAAAGGTTTTCTCCATACTCTCTGGGTTAGGTGCCAATATTCTTTACCATTACGATCAATCACTTAGAGTGGGCTGAGAGAGGCAGAGGTTAAAAGGATTAATGCAGGTACAGATATGGTGCAGAGCTTTTACGTTAAATGTGGAAAAGACAGGGTTGTGTTGCATTAACGCTGCAACAACAGAGACGGTCATAAGGGATGATATGAACAGGAAACAGGCATTGAAGTTGAATCTTCTTTTTGTGCGTTTTTAACCTGCTGTCCCTTCCTGTTACTGCCACACCCCTCGCTCCGTGTTTTGTACTCTCCTCATCTCTCCGTCTGACTCTGTCCTTTCTTTTATTACATCCTCTCTCCATTCTCTGTCTCTGCAGAGTGTTCTTCTTGATCAAGCATAATTAGGTTTTTCTCCTTGCTCTAATAGGACAAAGCTACAGCTAGAGGTGATTTATGGCCAGACCATGCTTTAGCCAACCTGTGACGTCAATGGAAAAGATTGTGTGCGTTGCTTTAAGTATCACAGAGGGTGTTTTACTGGGCTGCGGTTACATACAGGTCTTCTTCAAGGGAAATTGAAGGCAATAACATCTGACACCATAAGAGGTCAAACGAGTTAACGCATACAAAAGTGGGCACACGCATAAAGTCAGAAAGTCAGACTTCTGTACATGTAGTTCATGCACTGCTGTTGTTGTGTAGAGAAGCACACTAGTCAGACTGTCACTAAATCCTTTAAAACCAGGAAGAGGCTTCATGAGGAAACATTGCTGTCATATCTGCTAAAATCACTTTGAAAGGATCCTAGTGGCTTTTCTTTTGCACTTGCTTCTTCCAGAGGAGACTATGGCTAGGTTCACACTGGCATTAAACAAGCCACCACATGGCTTCAGTCATTGTCTGGCTAATTTCATGTGTTATTCAATCAGATTCTGTAAGTTAAAAACATAATTAAATATAAAAATATGTAAGATCTGTGTTTACTTGGGTATTTTCAGTCACTGTTTTCTATGTTTGTAGTGCTTTAATGCATGAACAATATTTGTAGCTTACACTGAAATCTGATGCTGTTATAAAATATACTACATATACTTGTTGATATTTATGTTTTCTGATCTGTTCTGTAAGATGCTCTACCTGGTACCTACAGCACAGTGACCCAGGGTCTATCAACGTTTCCCAAAAATATGATTTGTAATAATTAGTTATGATATAGTTGCAGTGATACAGTCATCCATTGTCTTTAGTTAGATTAAGTTTTGGTTGAATCATGATCCCTAGAATGACATTTCAAAAATACTTTTTTGTTATACCTGTTTATATTGTCTATTATACCTCTTTCTCCTGCTGAGTCACTGAAATGTAGAAATACTACGTAAATAGAGTGGATACTGTTCAAAGGTTTAAAATAACTGGATTGTGGACAGTGTTTACAAAGACAGGTAAAAGGTTTCATCATTTTGGGTTGTTTGTCTTGCACATAGATTTCATGTTGTCTCGTCTGCCAGGCCTCTTGTTGCGTATTGGTCCCACTGACACCCACCTCTTTTTGAAAATCATTTTTCATGGTTGATAGTGATACACAATGTCAATTATACATGCTGTAAGGTTTATTCTGAGCAGCCTCGTTCCTGGTGTAACCATTAACCCCCTCCTACCCCCCCTCCACCCCCGGACCCCTCTCCTACTGCAGCTGATGGATAAGGGTGTTATTCCCTCCAGAGCAGCATCTCCATGAAGCTCAATCTGTCAAGAGGCGGGGGAGGTCTCTAGTAATGTTGCACCCCCTTCACAAAGCATTGTACTTTTAGATTCAATTAAAAATATTTATATAGATTTCAGCATCATATACTTGTCATAACCTGCATAGAGCAACACACTTCTGACATCTTTTATGACTGTCAATGCCATTTTCTGTTCATGTTTGGGTGTGCGAAGTAGCCCCTTGTTTGAGTGTATAACTCAGCTGTTTGTGCTTGCAAGTGTGCATGTTACAATGATTAATGAGTCTGGTAGAGAGCCTGTGGGCTGAGATCAGGTGCAACAAGATTTAACTCAGCAGAAAACACTCAATTCCTTTCCTACACATTCAATTAACCTGTCCCTGTGCACTGCTCTCTACTCTACTCCGCAGAGCCATTCATCTCACACACCATTCTGCTCGGGCTGGGGGCCGCTCCTTTTCAAATGCTCTTTTATTTACTTGATGATGAGGTTCTTTCATAGTGTTAAAAATCAAACGCTCAGGTCAAGTGCCTCAGCCCTTTTATAAATGCACACAATAGATCATAGGGTATATTTCTGTAAATATACAAGGAAAATAAATACAGGAAAATAAAAGGGGCTACATGACTCCCCAGTAAATTTAATGTTTTTTGCCCACACAGTAGTCAGTAGTGTGAATAACCTTTAAATATGATTGTGCAGGGTCGATGTTAGGGATATAAGTTTTATTGTCATCAGGTTGAAATAATGGAACAAAACCAAGGCGTCACTATTCTAAGCATTGTTTATTGTGTATCGGTTGTTTGCAGGTTGGAGCTTCAGTATGGGTTCTGCGTACCAGTTTCACAGTTGGAGGGTGTTTGTGGTTGTCTGCGCTTTGCCATGTGTGTGTGCTGTGGTGGCACTTACCTTCATGCCTGAAAGCCCCAGGTTTTACCTTGAGGTAATATTCACATTCACATTTTCTTCACTATAAAAACACACATACACCATAATCAGTCATTATGACTGCATCATAGTTACATAAACCAACCTTGATCTGTCAAAATCCAAAGGTATCAAGTACATTTACCATCATTTTCATCTTCAAGACTTCATGTGCCTTGCCACATATCTGCATTTTTGCAATCAACTGTAGCCAATAAGAAGACAGGAAGTGTCCACAGACCACGCAGAGGGGTTTTCTATGAAGTGCTTCCCAAAAAAAGCAGAAGGACCCTAACCCATCCTTCCTGAGAAATGAAAAGACTAGTTCAGACTCTGCTCATAGCACTATTAAGATTACTGTTAATTTAGCTTATTGTTTATTACTGTTAGTGGAGTTATTTTATGACCTCTGGTTAATGGTATCACTTATCCATGTTAGACATTCATCTGCTGTGTCATTATTGTACAAAGCAAACAGTGTTAGTCATCCAAATGTGGCGTTGCAGGTTTTGTATGTGCCTGCAAAATGAAAGCCTAGAGATCTGTGACAGTAGGTGTGCTGCAGAAAGAAAATTTTCCTTTGAAGTCAAGTGATTCATCGCTGTCGTGACTCTCATCGTTTCAATCCAACTAAGAGAAATCAAAGCAGTGTATTTGTGTACAGTGGGTAAGTGAGTCTGGTGCTGATTCCATGCATTCATCTCTTCTTTTGTGCTGTGGCTTTTTCCTTGCTGTCAGGTGGGGAAGCACGATGAAGCCTGGATGATCCTCAAACAGATTCACGACACCAACATGAGAGCGCGTGGGCAGCCGGAGAAAGTCTTTACCGTGAGTGTTTTTTTCCTCCTGTCTACAGTTTACGGTTTGGTTACTCGGTGTTTAAATAAGTAAAGAGGCTTATATTCTGCCACCGCAGCGACAGGTTTTAACAATTTCTTTATGAGGGATCATATCTGGAATTAAAAAAACCTGAAACCAGTTTTGTGTCATTCATACTTATTTGCTGCGTGAGCTGAACTTTGGGAAAGCTTCTAAGTCAACACACATAATTTAAATTAGGTTTAAATAATCCTGTACTTCACACAGTTTCCATTAACCTTAATACTGGAGTCCCTCTGAGGCTCTGGTCTTAAGGCATAACTTCTTTCTTCACATTTATGCTGGATTTTCTTTATGTCACAGATGAAAACTGGCTAAGACAAAAACTATTTCTCAGTAATTAAATTCAGTTGATCTAAAGACATCTTACTAACACACTTTTTAAATATGACATATATGATATAAAATGATATCCACAATATTGATAATGATCTTTTCTATAACTGATACAAATCATCATTTATTTATTTTCTTTATAATCCTGACATGCAGGTTAACAGAATCAAGGTCCCCAAGCAACTTGATGAACTGGTGGAAATAGAGTTTGGCAATCCAGTTTCAAAAGCTTTCTTTAGGTTAAAGGCTGAAATTCATGGGGTAAATGATACATTTTCTTATATGTATAAAGCATTACTGTCTCCATTATTTGTGTCCGTATGATTACTTTGTTGCCTTTTTTAGATCTATCTGAACCTACTAAAGTGTTTCAACTACCCAATGCGAGAGAACATGATGAGGCTCACCATAGTGTGGCTGACTTTATCTTTTGGGTGAGATTTCATGTTGTGTATGTTTTTAAAAACTATAATTCATATTTGGTCAGGTAATAATATCTGGCAGCAATATTGCATTTTTCTCAGCAGTGTCGATATTGCATGCTTTCTTAATCAATCATACTCTGTGGATCAATAATGCTCCATTCCTATAATAGTAGGAGCTGACACAGGAGTGAAGGGATAAAATAGACAGAAACCACATGTTCCTTTCACACTATTTTTTTTATGTTACTCTCTTGCATTTGCTTTGTCAGTTATTATGGCCTGTCAGTCTGGTTCCCTGATGTCATCAAACACCTTCAGGCAGACGAGTATGCTTCAAAAGTGAAGATCCATACCAATGAACGCACTGAAGACTTCACATTCAACTTTACTTTGGAGAACCAGATACACAAAAATGGCGTGTTCATCAATGACAGGTAAAAGAAAACATCTCCAAATTAAAAATAACCATTTTGATTGGTATTATGTGAAGACTAAATGTTTTGCTTTGTTTAGATTCATCAACATGAAGCTGAGGTCTGTAACCTTTGTGGACTCAACCTTTCATAACTGCTATTTTGAGGATGTCACAACAGTGGGGTCCTACTTTCATAACTGTACCTTTATCGATGGGTTCTTCTACAACACAGGTTAAACAACGTGTCATACTTTTACATTTGCAAATTCTTGTAGACTATGAAAAAAGGTTGTGTTATTGTTCTTTTGTCTGCCCTGACAAAATGATTTATTCCTTCCTTTCGGCCAGATATTGATGAATCCAAGTTGATAGATGGCACAGAGGTGATCAACAGCACATTCGCGCACAACAAGACTGGCTGCCAGATGACATTTGATGATGACTACAGTGCGTACTGGGTTTATTTCATTAACTTTTTGGGTACCCTGGCTGTTCTGCCTGGCAACATTGTCTCTGCCCTTCTCATGGACAAAATCGGTCGTCTGTCAATGTTAGGTAAGAAAGAGGCACACAAAAGTACTCACTAAGCTTGTCTCGTTGACTGTAGCATGTTAAAATGAGATGTGTGGGTCGTGTTATGAACTTTAATGTTTTTAATGCTGACTGTCCTGTTCACTGTTTTTCCTTGTTCCTAGGTGGATCCATGGTTCTGTCAGGCATCAGCTGTTTCTTTCTGTGGTTTGGCACGAGTGAGTCCATGATGATCTTTATGTTGTGCCTTTACAACGGTCTCAGTATTTCTGCTTGGAACTCGCTGGATGTGGTAACGACAGAGTCTTTTCCTACTGTCAGGAGGTAATTCAATATTATTTTAGATGAATTTATGTTAGTGATCAAAACTGATACATTTTCTTTCCTTTGTTTTTTTTTACTCTGCAGAGGGACAGGTTTTGGTTTCTGCAATGCTTTGTGTAAGCTAGCTGCAGTCCTGGGGAACCTTATATTTGGGTCTCTCGTCGGCATTACCAAAGCAATCCCTATACTCATGGCTTCGTCTGTCCTTGTTGGTGGTGGCCTGGTTGGCCTGAGGTTGCCCGACACCAGGGCAAATGTCCTCATGTAACATCAGTGTTGCATTTATCATCCAGAATAAAGCCTTGCTGATTCTGAGAGGAAGTACACACTCTTCACGAGGGTACTGCAAATGACTTGGAACTTAGTTATCTTTAACATGTGCACCTTACTGTCAGGGTAAAAAAAAAAAATAGAATATTTTATTTTATTATAGAAACCCAGAGATTCTGTAAAAGGCAGAAACATGTGAGGGCATTGTTTTAATAGTTGCTGATTCACAAAAATGGCGTACATTTATAATATTTGTTTACATTAGTTCATCCACTTCCATCCACAGTCACAACCTTGTGTTGACTTAGCACATGATTAAATCTCACAGCTTTTAATATTGATGCAGTCTTATTGGGACAAGCCAGATGGAGAGAAAAGTCAAAAACAAGCTATAATGAGCATTGCCAGCCTGGTGTGCCGTAACAGAGGGAATAGAGGATCAGACAGAGCTACACACGACACAGATGTTAACAGCTGGCCACAACCCCCCATAGGATTTCTTAAAGATATGTTACAGTCACGGTCAAGATACATACTCAACGTAATGGCTTTCTAGACACACCGATCCACAGTTACTTTGTTCTGCACCAATGTCACACTTTGAATTTTGATTATGCATTACATTGCTGAACTGAACGTCTCAACATATTTAACACCCAATTCCTTTTCAAAGTATACAATGAAGACACCATGCCTTTTGTAGTACCTAATACTATATAGAATAACTATGAATCTAAAAGCCATATGGCAAGAGAGATTAAAGAGTTGCAATTAAGAATTATCTATTTAAATCACATGCAGTTTTCTTGTCTTGTGTTGTAATATGTTAAAAAGCTCCATGGCGGAGCACTTCCTCCGGTTTGGCTTTGTGTTTTCTTGCTTGAGGCGGTGATGATTACATGCCGTGCTGCGTTCTTTCAAAAATACTGAATGGCCTTTCTTATATGTGCCTCTACTCAAGGGGAGCAGTCTACCATAGTCCCGTGGTGTCCAGTGGGTAGGAAAAAACAGAACATAAATAGGATTCACCCCATGAAACATAAAAGTGTGTGTTGTATATTTATGTGTGTATGCGCGTGTGTATGTGTTGTGTGTATGTGTGTGTGTGTGTGTGTGAAATATGGGGCCAATACAGTGTTTTGGTGAGATTTAATTTCTTGTTATACTGCTTTTTTCATTCTAAAATGCTCCCAGTTTAGCTGGTATAGATGTATAAATTATTTTTTGACTGGTTGTCCCACTCAAGGACAAATTTCACGCAATACAAAATTCAAACCCACGGTGTCTCGTACTGTTTTCAAACAATGAGCCTCTAAATCTCAGTGTTAATATGGTGATAAAGGTTTGAGACAAATACCTCACAAAGACAAAGTGGTTTTTTTTTAAATTATCTGTTGATCTATTAATGTGTTGCATTCCTCTTTGCATACACTTTCTTTTTACTCTTTGTGTTGTATTGGTGAGTAAATCTATCTAAGCTAATGAAAAAAAAAAACACATTGATAATACCAACACACTTGGTACTGTATGTATAGCCATGTCCATACATGTGCTTTTCTCTTCATTATTCTTATCAGATTCTAGGAAATAAAAAAGAAATAATGTGCTCATGAGATATTTTTGATGATACAATTACAATATATTTTGACATTAAACATGCAAAATAAATAACCTAATAGTCAGTTATAGCAAGCTGTTAAGTCCATTGTTTCTCACTGTTGTTGTCGCTGGCAGACCAAATGATCTGGGAGTTAAGATGTTGTATTAATTTAAATGTACTGTATTTATGTGTGTGTCTGAGTGTGAGTGAGCAGAAATAATACAAGACATGTACATCATGGGTTTTGACGCAAGTGTAACAATTCATATGTGTAAATATTGTTCATATCTGACATCGGTAGACTTCGACTGAACGTCATCTGTTTGTCCAGGCAGTTATCTGTATGTATCCATGTTCTACGTCTGTGTGTCCTTGGCTTCAAGCCCAACCTCACCTGCTGTTCTCCGTGTGTGTGTGTGTGTGTGCTCAATCTTGCATGTGTGTAAGAAAAAATTATAATAATTTACCCTGTTCCATTGCTCTCAGCTTTGTGTTTTTGACGTACTTTCAAATGGCAATATTTATATTTTGTTGAAAGAAAAAAAAATATGTGAATGTACCACTCTTGTTTCTGACCAATCATTATATGGCGTTAATACAATGTATGTGGAGAAAAATTATAGTGGAGGGCCTGTCATGTCATGTATGTTCAAAGGTTTTTAAGTGTGAGCGGACTACTCGCCAAAAGATGTCCTCTGAACAATGTAAAAATGAAAAGGCTAGGGGCTGCAGACTGTGCTGCTGAACATCTAAATAAAAGTTCTCTTGCAAAATACATGACATATTAATTTCATTATTTCATTAACCATCAAATTAAAAATAATGTTAGTCATATTAACATTATTATTACTTTAACATCATTAGAGCATGAGAATATTTTAGAGAGACAGGTTTGAAACACAAATTATTATGCATTCAATTTCAAATTTCAAAATGATTGCTGCCATCTAGTGGCTAAATACCCAAATGAACTTTAGGCTACATTTACTTCTAAATGCAGTTATGGGAAAATATTTCACAAACTTTAATCTGGTCCATTAAATTAGAGTCTTAAACACACATATCTTTAGGTGTTTTTCTGCTTCTCTGTGGCCCACAGGTGGAGGCAGTACTCTCTTTGACCAGCAGGCGATGCTACCTGCTAATCTGCTCATCAATCATTTCATTAGAACTCACCTCGGCGCCTATGGGGCATGATAACGCAAACTGGGAAGGCTTCTGAAGTTCACAGGTCAGGCCGACGAACCGTACACCATGGGGCTGGTCCTTCGCGAGTGACAATACACTTTCTGGAGGACTTTTGTGCCGTTTTCAGCCAGATACACTACATTTATTATCCGGTGCATTAAGGTGTACAGCCTACTCTCCGCTGTAAGGCTCGCAAAGTTACTGAAGTTATTTCCATTTGAGACGAGTTGAGTAGCGGTGGAAAGCAGACACGATGTACCATGAGGAAACGACGACTTTACACAAACCACACTATGGGAGTAAGTTAAATTCTTTTGAAAACTAAGTAAAGACTTAAGCGGAGTAGTTAATGTCGGATTTTGGAAAAAAAAGTGTCAAAACAAGTTAGTGGTGGACAGTGTTGATGTCTGATGAGTAACAGGTGATACATAGGTGTTTCCTCTGAGCACTCTCAGGAGGTGGGACAACTGACAGTGAGTGTCTTTTTGTAAAAGGAAAAAAAAAAAAGTTGCATAGTTGAATCCACTACATTGTTACTTTAATCAAACGGTGCTGCAATATAGCCTTCCGGGATCTTTATTTAACATTGGTGCCAGCATATCAGTCTACACTCAAGGCTTTTCTTTCATAGGTTAACCATTAACCTTTAATTTTACGGTTTTACAGAAGGCAATGACTCCTGAGGAGAGTTGTGCCCAAAACAGTGCTAGCTCATTTGGAAAGTTTATAGCCGCCACATTTTGAGGCATCTTGTCAGTGACCAACATTTTGGGATCAAAGTACACTTTGAGAGATAAGAACAATCAATTGTTTCATCATTGTAAACTTTAACTGTGCCTTAACAACACTCTTTCTCTGTAAAGTGATCATTTTCTGTGATTATGTTAACTGATGAACCTCAGGACAGTCTGCTTGTCATTTTGTTTTTACCCCAACATGATGTGCATAACTGTGGTTCTATTCAAGGAAAGTCAGACTGACCTTAGTTCATGCTTTTGCCATTGAAATAGATCCACCTCGAAGCAAGGTCGTCTCAATTGTTTCCTCTGAAACAAAAGCATGAGTCATAATCATTGAGCCCATAACTCAAGGTCCGGCAGCAAACTCATACTGAGGGGTAAATATGACGCTCTGTTCACAAATGCAGAGGGACTCTTCCAGGAAGTGTGGGGGTTGTGTGTAAAGCATAAACTGGGTTTCCTTTGGCTCTGAAAGTTTAGTTTAGTTTAGTTTCAAACATTTGTAACCTTTTTAATGACACGGCATCCCCACTGTTTTTCACGTGCTCACTCGATGTATAAAAGCACTGATATGTACCTTGTATCTTTTGGTTATTGGGTTTGTGCATCAAGCCAAAGTTTATTGAGGTGCACCCAAAGAAATTAAGGATTTGATGATGCAATTAGGTAAAAGCTGAAACAGAGTGTGTATTTGAGGGTCTTATCTGTGCTGCCTTCCTTCTCAGTCATAAGCAGGATTAAAACCACTTCTGCATTGCTTCAATAGAGCTAGTAACTTTAATTCAACTTTTAATAAGATGAATGAAGTATACCAACATTGAACATTTTTCTTATATTTTGGGATAGCTCTGCGATTTCCCTGGGGCCCTTTAGTCAGCCAGAAATAAAAAAAAAAGATTGGATTAGAGCAGGTTAAAAAGCAGTGGTGGGAGGAGATCTCATTAAGCTCCAGGTAAAGGTCAACTCTCAGCAGAAATCACCTGTCACCTAGGCTCCCTGCTAAGTCGTGATTTCATTTTAATATAATGTACAGTTCAGTGGAGCATCAGCTGTAATTCCTAAGGAGCATTGAGACAGCTAACAATTAAAATAAACTCCAATTACCAACACTTCTCTTTTAACATAGGTTGATCCTGGGAATCACAACAAATGCAGGTATCGCACATATTTTGTTCATTAGTTTTGTGCTAAAGCTCTTTTTCTTTTTAGCCATTCAGGATGATGAGAGGCTGTCGGCTGAAGAGATGGATGAGAGGAGGCGGCAGAACATCGCCTATGAATACTTGTGTCACTTGGAGGAGGCCAAACGGTAAGACAGGAGGAGACTCAGAGAACAAGAGGATATGAGGAACTAGTGTTTGCTTTGTCACACATAATAGCCAGAAGAATTCCTCTCTGGGTTTGTGTGGGAGTGTTGTTTTATTGAGTTAATGAAATTATTATTATGCACTGGGTATATTTGACTTGTATTATGCACATTTTAAACAGTTGGGAGTAATTAAGTGAAAGTAATAGTTAAAAGAGCTGAGGGCTAAGCTGCACTGAGCTGAATCAACAGGTGATGCTGCTGCTCTCGAGATAATGGCCCTGTGGTGTAAGCATGAGAACATGTGTGATTAAGATTAGTGCTGACCATGTGGAAAGCCTTGTTTACCTTCTACTGTACCCGTGGCCTCTGTGTAACAAGTTTTTATTTTTTTTTTATAATTTCACTTCCCAGGTGCTAAAAATGTCTAAGCAGTGAAGCTTATTTTAAAAACAGTGGGGTATAAAGTATGTTATTGTGAGACTGAGCAAATCTGAAAGGCAACCACTTCCTGTCTTGTAACTGCACATTTTGTATAGTGCACTAGTTTTTTAATAGCCTCACCCAGTTATTCAGTTACTGATCCCTGGCATTGATGTGGAGTGTTTTTTGTTTTGCTGTTTGTAGTCTCATCTACATAAGCACTTCTTCACAAGGACTCTAGAAAAACAGTAAGCATATATTCAGGTGTCAATCATAATTAGGCTTTACCAGGAATCTTTTTCCTTTTTTGTGGCAGGCTCAACTGCACAGAAATGGTTATCAGTTTAGTACCTGTTCGTTAACCTGAAAGTAACCGGTCTGAGGCAACACAAACGAAAACATAAACCCACAGTTTCACTCTCAGTGCTTCCACTTTGATTCTGCTGCTGCAGATTTTTGTGCACTCACCTACCTCTTTTCTGGGAAATGTGTCAATTGGAATTAGGATTAAGACAAACCTCTAATGTCAACTGCAGAGCGTAGGACTGGGTTGTGGTCTCTGGGGTCAGTCAGCTGTACTGAATCAACGCAGCAGGGCAGTAGAAGTGCTTATAGTAAATCTGGGAAATTATATTAACTTATTACTAACATGGATTTGCACTGGGATTATACTTAAAAGTGTCTACCAAACTTTAAATATTTTTTTTATTGAGTTATGTCCTCATTCCTTGGTGCATTTGAGTGATTTATTTATTTATTATTATTATTATTATTATTATTATTATTATTATTATTATTATTGGTAAAATAAAATGAGCTCCCTAATAGTCCTCTGATAGACAGAAGACACCAGATTTCATTCACACAAATCAAGTCCAATTGTTTATTGATTGTGATAGGTTTCTTCAACGTCCATTAAATTTTATTTATTTAATTTTTTTTAAACTAGACAGTTATTCATTGTGTTGGTATGAGATGCTTGACACAGCTCACCATAAGTAAACACACAGAGACCCACATACAGCAGTTTTAAAGAGACTTTGTACCCTGACCAAAGTTGAAACAGTTGATGCTTCACATTTGCAGTTTTTGGTTTTGTTGACACATTATTCTAATTTAGAAAGCCTTGCTTCACACATTCTCTTGATTATTGACGTAGAAATACATACACAGACACACACTGTAAACCCATGACCAGCATGACTAAGCTTTGTGACGCAAGCTTTCTTAGGACACAAACTGTAACCCAAAAAATGGGAAAATGTTTAATTTAACAGTGTTTGGAGTAAGCAAAGCCCTAAGTGTTTAGCTCAGTGGGTTTCAAACTGGACAATGACCGGAAGACCTGCTTTAAACAGGACTTGTAGTCCTGCTCCTGGAGACAAACTCACCCCACATTGTCCTAAGCACAGGAAGTAAAGTTTCACAGGATACTTCTGTTACTAAAGCAGGATGTTTCTTTTCACGTTTACTTTATCTTTACTTTGTATTTGACAAGTTGTATTGTGAAGTAATAGCTAAGTGTTAGTTGTTGATACAAATTTTGACGTAGGGCACACAGCACTTTAATTAAACTAAACATGCTGAAAGTAGAAAAACATGAGGGAGGCTATGCTTCATTACTTGCGTTACCAAAGAAAGCAGGGACTGGCTGCTATGAGTAACACATACACAAAACATTAACCATTTCAAAACATTTACTGTATACACAATTAACCATTAATGTCCTGAATGTATGTATGTGTGTATATATATATATATATATCTCAAGATGTATTTGAAGTAGACTTACACCAGTGCAGGTTTTACAGACACTAATATGGTGTTGGTCCCATGTGGAAAGATAATGTGTTACAGATTGTCAGCTGGGATGATTCACTGAGCTCACAAATGATTCACTAATTCTTTGGCAGAGTTTTTTTCAAATATCTCTGACCGTAGCTGCCTGGAATGTACATAATGGGAATAGTTCAATATTATTTTCATACAACTAAAAGTCTACTTCAGCTACAATTGCAGATGTAAGTAGTATGGGGTCTGCAACTGTTAATTATACACTTTCATTAGAAAAATAATAGAAAAAAAACTTTGCTAATCATCCAAATTTAGTCAGGCCATATTTTGACCTCCGTAACCCTGGGTAAATGCTTGGAAAGCACATAATTGTTTTGTTATAACCTTTTTAAACCAAGACATACTACTTTCTTGTATTACCCAGACCATCTTAGCAGCAACAGTCATTGTTATTATTTGTAGTAATAATAAAAAAAGTTGTGTGCGTAATTTTTTTATTTTCTGTTTTATAATCCTACACTAGGTTATATGTGATCTGTTTACTTTAATGCTGTGAATAAAAGAGCAAGCTGTAAAGTAACTGTATTTTCAGATGGATGGAGGCCTGCCTAGAGGAAGACTTGCCTCCTACCACAGAATTGGAAGAGGGACTGAGAAATGGTGTCTACCTTGGCAAACTTGCCAATTTTTTTGCTCCCAAAATGGTGTCGGAGAAAAGAATCTATGACAGAGATCAGAGCCGGTATAAGGTACATTTGCATTCAGTTATATCTTGTGCAAGCTCTACATCTTGGAGCAAGGTCCATTTTACTGGTCATATTAACCCTGTAGAATATTTACGTTCTTTAGCAGCTTGTGTCATACCTAACAGGAAGTCTGGTCCCAGATATTTCACCCAGTTTTACTCAGAAAAGAGAGGAATGTAGCAGGCGGGTGTGGGGGCTTCACTGTGCCTTGCAGCTGTTCACTTGTGAAATAAAACAACAGTAATTCCTAACTAAATCTTGGTTCTCATAGTTTCTTTTAGAAAGCAATTCCTGGTAACTTATGCCACGTGCTACACAAATAATCGTTCACTGTATAGTACACATTTTACTGTATAATAATAAAACTGTGTTTTTTGTTTGGGTTACTTATTTTTTTTTTTTTTTTTTTTAAATAGAGCAAAGGCCTCCACTTCAGACATACAGACAACACAGTGCAGTGGCTCAGAGCCATGGAGTCAGTGGGTCTCCCTAAGGTAAGTCACTTGCCCAGCCATCAGTACCACAGCCACATGCCCTCTGTTTAACAAACAGACAATCTATTATGTAGGCTCACCTAAGTCTGCTTTTGCAGTTGTCACACCTTATAAACTGGCAGCTTTCTCACAGCCACCTCCCTCTGTAGATGAATTGGTGCTTTAATGCAAGTCCATGATGGAATGACATTTACTTAAGTCAGTCATTGTTAACGTCATTTCTTAAACACTAAACTAAATGGCAGCCACAGTTATCTTACAACAGAAAATAATCTTGCTTTTGATTACAATAAAAAAATTACAATAAAAGTAAAAATTTAATATCACACTGGTGCATATTTTAGAAATAAAAAGGCCTCAGACATTTACATCTTTGCTCTGTAGCTGACTGAAAACATTTTTTTTTTTTTATTGTCTCTCCTTTTAGATATTCTATCCTGAAACTACAGATGTGTATGATCGCAAAAACATGCCTAAAGTGGTATACTGCATACATGCACTGAGGTAAGAATAAAAGGAGCAACAGCTAGATGATTTTTGAAGTGCAGCGCTTTATCTCAAATTGAAATGATACAGCAGCTCCACAAACTTTATATGTTTTGCTTTGTGTGTCACAGTGACTGGTAGCGGTCTCATTTCTTTGACAGGTCAATATTTAATCCTTTAGGCAGTCAAATGTCACATCAGAAAAGCAATTTTGAAAATATATAATTTACTGTTGACTTTGAAAGAACTGAAGGGTCTCTTTTATCCGAGCCATTCCTAAAGACTAATGTTTTCTGTGGGGTTCTTTTAACTGCTTGAATTTTCTTTCTTTTTTTTTTTTCGTGGTGTTTTTGTCAGGTCCTGAGAGAGCTTGTTTCCTTCCCTCCTTATGCACTCACGTGCTCTTCCTTCCTGTGAGTTTCAGTCCTAGCTTGTCCCATAAGGACTGCAAGAATACAGCAGCAGATGCTTCTGTCACATTACCTTTTAGTTAAAAAGGTCTGGGGTCGCATCTTAGTATACAAACTATGCAAACTACTGTCATAGGCCATTTTTGGGAAAAAAGACAAAATTTTGATTGAGGGAAATTCATAGTATTAAGAAAGCTAGTTGTTGAGGCTAGTCATCTGATTGTATACAACTCCAGGGGATTGAATGTGGCCACCTTCATTAGCCTCAGTCAGCTGTTTCTTTGTTTGTTAAAGCATTGCACTTTGTATAAAAATAGGTTAGTCTCGAGGTTAGATGGTCATGTTTGCATACATTTTTTTGGTCAAAGAGGCAGAAGCTACCTGTCCTCTTTCAGAGATGTGGCCGCTCTAGTTTTGCATAAAACATGTATAATTTATTGACACTTATCAGGTACCAGTGGGCGGATGAAAGTTTTATGAAGTTTCCAGCCAACCACTTGTTGAATTCACTGCTCAGTGGTGGAATGAGCTTTTGTTACACTGCTTTTTCAAAACTAATAAAGCATTGCCCCCTTGTGGGAAATATACAACATAACAAATAAGAAAAGTAAAAGAAAATTTCATTTATTTATTCACCACTCGCTTATCCTGTTAATTCTACACTTTATATTTTTTTTACTATGTCTGTGCAAATTTTTTTTTGTCAGCTTGTACTTGTACAAACTCGGCATTGCACCTCAGATCCAGGACCTTTTGGGGAAAGTGGCTTTCACAGGTAATACCACTACAGTCAATGTCTTTGCATCTCATTTATCATAAAGTTTTAAAGTCAAACACATTGTTTAAACATAATTTTTGTGTGTTGTCTGTGTCTTGTTTTAAGTATCTTGTTTTTAAAACCTTTACAGAGGAAGAAATTAGCAACATGAGGAGTGAGCTGGAGAAGTATGGGATTCAAATGCCAGCTTTTAGTAAGATTGGTGGCATCCTGGCAGATGAGCTATCTGTAGATGAGGCTGCCTGTAAGTTCTTACATGATATTGTGATGAACTTCAAGCCATAAGGAACCAATTTGTGTATAAAAGAACACATGGAAGGATGTATTTCTGTCATTTTTCTAATATGCATGCTCTATTATCACCAGTGCATGCTGCTGTAATTGCCATCAATGAGGCAATTGACAGAGGACAGGCATCTGTTACAATGGGAGCACTGAAAAACCCTAATGCAATGTTGAAGAACATTGAGGTATCTCTAGTCCAGGACTACCAGGATGAACTGAGTGGGACTAAAGCTAATAAGCAGGATCTGTCTGCAGGACGGGTGAGAAACTCTAAACTCCTCTCTAGTGACATCGCTGTTTTATCACCATTACATGGCTACTTTGTTTACCTGGCTTTGTGCTAGTTCAAATTGAAGTTCTTAGTCTTTCATCCTTTTTGTCCTTTTAATTTGGCCTAAATAACTCAGACTGCCAAACATTGGAGTCACTTAATGTGAAGTCACATGCAAAGAGTGTTTCTGAACAAGCCTACTCCCAGGCTTTTGCCAGCGCATTCCTTAGGCTGCAGTGTCAGCTAGAACTGCAATGAACACAAACCTGCATCTGTACTCCCATTCTCTAGTATACCCTCGTATATAAATAAAGCCTAATCTCTGGCTGTTTATTTCAGCCTGAAATATGTAAATTAACCATGATAATAATCATTAGACAACAGCAAAAATACTTGCATCTAACCATATTTTATATAAAATTTCCTTATCTCCTCCATTAGCGTTCTTCAGTTGCTACTGAGGAAAGAGACGTTTATGAGGAGCTGTTGACTCAGCAGGAGATTCAGAGCTGCCTTGACCTTGTCAACAGTGAGGATGTGTCTTAAACATTCTTTAACTACATACACTGTTGTATAACATTACAGTGGAGCACATACAGAAGTACATTATACATATGTGATCTTATTTTTACTCATTATTTTTCAGCCCAAGCAGCAATAAAGAAGGTGAATGAAGCAGTGTCAGCCCAGGACATGGCTGCTCTGTTGGCTGCACTTAGGCTTGAAGCTCTAGGCCTGTTTGGTGTTCAAGAGGCAAATGGCCACTGGTACCTGGACCATTTTACCACATACTGTCAGCATAAGGCTAAGGTACTGAGTTTGAATCGGTTTATAGTATTAGGTGGAAAATGGCTGAAGAATTTAAAACTGGTCAATTGTAGGTCTCAATAGCACTGCAGTTATTTTTTCTTTACCATCTTTGTACTGCAGGAAGGGGGGGAGGCTTTAATGGTGGACAAAAATGAAATTCAGAGAGTTGTCACTTCTTGTAATGACTATGCTGAGGCAGAGAAACGAAGTAAGCTGCTATTTTTCTTAATGTATTTTGTAAATATATAGTGGATTACATCATAAATAACATGGTGTGTTCTCTTTTTAACAGAACTGAAGGCTGTCTCCACTATTAATTCAGCCATTCGACTTGGTAATGCAACAAACACTGTTGAGGAGTTAATGAACCCTGAGGCACAACTGCCAATCGTCTACCAAAGTGCTGCCAACCTTTACCAGACTGAGCTTTTCAGCTTGCAACTGCAGACAGGAGGACGGGTAATAAACATGTTAAAGCATTTGATCAAAGTGAAAACGGTTAGCATGGATCAGTGTAAATATTGTGAGATTTTTATTACAATGAGATGCTAAATTATTGTGATGTTGTTTTAGTCTGGTCTAAGCCATGAGGAACTGAGTGTAGCTGTGGAAATGCTGTCTGCTGTAGCTATACTAAATGAGGTGCTAGACACCAAAGACCCCCAAGCTGTAATTGAACAACTCACTGATTCACCTCTGGGTTTTACCAACATGGACCAAGAGAACCTCAACAGGTCAACAGCTACATCAACGTCTACATTGGGTTATTTTAGAATGCATACCGTAGTATACTGGCATTTATTTGACTTGATCAAGTGTTTAATTTTCTTAGGTATGCTGATACTCTAATCAAAGAGCGAACCGAGGCTTTTGGAAAGGGTCAAGAGTTTCTTACATGGAATGATGTTCAAAAGTGCATTGACCTAGTCAACATTCAGGTCATTGAAGAGCATGAATGTAAGAGACTGTTTTTCTGTTGTATGTACCTGGAAATTATGTACAACACATTTAAACTTACTTTAAACTTACATTTAGTTACTTTTACTTTTGAAGTGCATTCTTTTAATACGATCAAATAATAATATGAACTGGCTGCGCTCTTTTGGCAGGTATTATTGCTATAGCTGAGATCAATGAGGCTCTTAACTCTGGTGATTATCAGCAAACACTTGCAGCACTGATGCTTCCTACAGCCAAATTAAAGGGGGTGAACCCGCACACAGCCAAACACTACCATGATGTCCTACTGTACACTAAGGAGCTTCTCTGCCAGGTACTGTGACATTTGATCAATCTGTATTTGAATTGCTTTTTCATTTTTTTAATGAACCATGCATTGAAGGGTACACAGCCACAATAGCTTAACACAGCAGCAGAATTTAAAAAAGTGCTACACTTGAACAAAGTTGTGCACATAAGTGTACATACCCCGGCAGAATTTGTATTTATTTATTTTTGACAGTAACAGTCAGACATCTGTGTTTACTCTCTTTAAATCATAATGACAACAGAAACTACCCAAATGACCCTGATCAAAACGAATACCGTGTTTTGCCACCTTAAACATCAATGACAGCCTGAAATCTTTTGTTGTAGTTGTGAATGAGGCTCTTTATTTTCTCAGATGGTAAAGCTGCCCTGTTCTTTTAAATTCTTTGTCTGTCTTGCATGAACTGCACGTTTGAGATTTCCCCAGAGTGCCTCAATGATATTGAGGTCAGGAGACTGAGATGGTCAGTCCAGAACCTTCACTTTATGCTGCTGTAGCCAATGACAGGTTGACCTGGCCTTGTGCTTTGGATCGTTGTCATGTTGGAAAGTCCTCCGGGCTGATGAGTGCAAATCTTTCTCCAGTATTTTCTTAAAATGCCTTTGTAGCTCACACATCCCCAAAACATCAGTGATCCACCTCCATGTTTCACAGTAGGAAGGGTGTACCTTTCATCATAGGCCTTGTTGACTCATCTCTAAATGTAACGTTTATGGTTGTGGCCAAGAAGTTTAATTTTGGTCTAATCACTCCAAATGACTTTGTTCCTGAAGTTTTGAGTTTTGTCTCTGTGCTGTTTGACGAATTGTAAGCAGGATGCTTTTTAGTATTTGTGTAGTAATAGCTTTCTCAACCATGCAGCCCATTTTGTGCCTCCTTATTGTGCATCTTGAAACAGCCACACCACTTTTTTCAGAGAGTCCTGTATTTTAGCTGAAGGTATTTATGGGTTTTCCTGGCAGTTGTAGCTGAAATCTTTGTTGGTCTACCTGACCTTGGTTTAGTTTTAACAGAATCCCTCATTTTGAAGACTGCTGATTGGCATTCTAAATTCTTTTTATATCCCTTTCCTGTTTTATACAGTTTGACAATTCTTTTGCTTTCCGCATGACTCGGAATCCAGAAACGTCTGTGCAGCACTGGATGAATGATGCAGGGGTTTGTCAGGAGCCCAGAAACTCACTGACCTTTTATACACACACACAGATTACAAGCAAACAGATCACAGGTGAGGATGGTTACCTTTTAACTGCCATTCAAACCTGTTTGTGTCAACTTCTGCATGTTAGGCCAAAATCATGAAAATCAGTATAATTTGGGTAGTTTCTATTGTCATTATGATTTTAAAAGGGTAAACACAATTGTTTGACAATAAATGGCTTCACCCAACCACCAACTGTGAGTGAAATAAAGGTTTTTGTGTTATTCACATTCATATTTTCTTAAAAATGGCTAAACAATCACAAATCCGGCCAGGGTATGTAAACTTATGAGCACAACTGTATAGATGTAATATGATGATGTACAGTCGCATAACATTCACAGGAACTGTAGCAAGCTTCTGCTGCCCTGCTTTGTCCAAACAATAGTCTACAGATGAAATGTTTATTTTGTGCCTGAGCACAGATTTACATCATTGAAGGGGAGCTCGGAGGTACCCGACGGAGGGATATAAACTGTAGTTCAGAGGCTGCTGTCTTGGATATAAGCATACACAGGAAAGGATCCAGACAACTGTGGAAGCAGCAGAGGCACACTGCCACTTTGTAGTATCCGTATAGTTGGTCATCTCCACTAGAAATCAGTCGGATGTAGTGAGTTATGTGCAGTATGCCACTAGGCAAGAAACATATTGCAAAGATTAAAAAGACAAGGGTGCTGACCCTGATAAATGGTTTCCAGTCACAACCAGAGTGCCTGAGGTGGTACACCACCGACACATGGGCATACATACAAATGAGGAATGGTACTATGAACCCAAGGCAAACTAATCCCAGTCTGAATGGCACCAGCAAGGAATGGAATGTGTCTTCCAAGGGAAGTATATCATGGCAAGTAATGACTCCAAGCTCAGTAATGTAGTAGCTCTGTCTGACCAGGAGTTCAGGTACAATAGCAGCCCCAAACAAAAACCACACAATAATGCATGTCCATACTGAAAGAGAAGTCATAGCCAGTCGCCTGTACAAGAAAGGTTTGACTACACCCAGGTAGCGATTGACACTGATACATGCGATGGTCTGAGAGGCACAGTAAACATTCCCATAAAACAAAGCTGTGATAAGCCGGCAGGAAATTTCCCCAAATATCCAGTTGTTTTCATTGACATGATAATGAATGCGCAGTGCCAGGGAAAGCAGGAGCAACAAGTCCGACAAAGCCAAGTTCAGATAAAGAATTATGGTTGACCGAGACTTGTCCTTAAACTTAGACCTTAAAAAAGCCAAAATGTAGACATTAGATGGGATGCCCACCAGCATTGACAGAACATATACTGAAGGTATGACCCAGTTGCTGAGGACCCCTGTGGTGAAGGCTGTTGCAGGATCCCCTGGCTCAAGATGAAATGAAGAGTTTGAGTTGTGATGAACCCCGGTCATATTCTGGTTTGTGTGATTAAGTTTGTATGTCCGTAATTTGAAGGTTCTTGGTGTCAGGCTAGAAGAATTAACACTCTTCATGTTGTTGTCACCTGTAATTATACAGTAGTAGAAATCCAAAGGTTAAGATAATAAAAAATGAGAAACTCAAGTCAAGAAACACAGAACAGTCTGATTGTTCATTGGGACCCGCATCAAGTAAATCATACACTGGTAAATTATTTTTTATTATTATTATAAAATTGTATATACTTACCATTATGCTGAATGGTCTGTGTTGCCATCAGGCAGATAAGTAATCCAGGCATAAGGTCAACTATATTTCCCATCATCTAGTCTCTAGTGTTGTTTATCTTTTCAGCCCTCTAATTCTTGTTTTACTTCCATAAATGTAGACTGCTCCCACCACAGAACCTTACTGTGTGCCATTTCTGCAGCGGTATAAGGCAAAGCCGTTTGCGCTGTAGTTAAGCTTCCTGCTAGTGTACAGGAAGCCTGTCTTTTTTCATGTTGTATTGAGCATGTTTCCTGCCCTGGCTCAAAAAGCCCCTTTAACCACGTCAGCATCTGTCCACTGACTCAGTGGGGGTGGGAGGACAGTGTTGAAAGAGCAAAGAAACAATTTTCTGAATGTTTTAGTTCTTGTGCGTTTTAACCTAAACCACGGTGTGTTCTTCAGCAGAACAACCATGAATGCATTATGAGGAATGAACACACAGGCTTTGCTTAAATAATTGTCCTGTGTTTTTTGTTTTCATAGTAGTTTTTATGCTGTTAATGCAGACTTTTATTGCTTTGTTCAGTGTTCTGTTTATGTGTTTACTGTGGTCATGGATCAACCCAAGCTCCCACTTGAAATCCAAAATTAGCTTGTAAAATACATAGCCATCAGGCTGAGTAAACAAGATCTGTTATTTTGTGTTGTTGACTGTGTGACTGTAAGGATGTTTACACTATAGCTACTATTATGTATTTCCTTCCTCAGGTCTAGCCTCTGGAGACAAGGAAAACAATACATTTTCTCTTGTCGTAGCTCTGATAGCACTAGCTTCTTGTTTGTTGTCTTTTTAAGTTACTTCTGTAACTTAAAAATATACAAATCAATAGGATACTAAATATTATCAAATGGCTTCAAGACGATGTATAGTGCATTGAATCAAAATATTGTGAAAATAACAGCTGAAATTTTTGTGTTTTATTTCTAAATAATTTTGAGTGTGTCTCAAAAAAGAATCTAAAAAGAAGAAAAGTAACAGTTTTTATGTGATTGCAGAGATCGGGGGATGAGTCCCTGGTTCTGTGGCTGGACCAAATTCAAGAAGCTATCTACACAGCAAACCAAGATGAAGAGGAGGCTCTCTCGAGTATGAACATATCTACCCGCCTCACTCCATTTCCACATTGACACAAAACTTACCTATCGGTCACTGTTGCTAACGTGATTTAACTGTTTTTGCCAGTGGCTGGAGCAATAGCTCACATTAACAGGATGATTTCTGAGGGGGACTGCCAGAATACACTGGAGGCAATGCAGGTGCCTTCTGCAGGACTGAGGGCTGTGCTCTCTGAATGTGCAGATACTTACCAATCAGAACTGGCAAAGAAACAAGAAAACAGTTGTAATGAAGGTGACCTTAAGTATCCTTATCACTAAGGTGAAAAACTCTAAACTTAAGCATTCACCTAATCTTGGCTACTATTCTTTCTTAAAGCCATTGCAGACGGTGTGTGGGTAAAATGTTGCATAAAGGATCAATATGAGTACTACTACAACCTACAGAATGGACAGGGCACATGGCAGGAGCCAGAAGGCTTTCAACACAACATTAGCCATTTAACTAAAGAAGAAATTCAGGTAGCCTATGGGAGTAACATAGGAGCTTTCACTATTTTTTGGGTAATTTAAAATAATGATGTTTAGGCTTGCTTTTTTCCCTACAGGGTGTTGTTAGCCATGTGACTTCAGACTATAACAGGGAACAGCTATGGTTGGCCAATGAATCTATGGTGATCCTGCTTCAAGCTCGAATCAGAGGTTACCTGGTTAGAAAAAAACATGTTGAAAGAATGGAGTACCTGCATCAGCACGAGGATCAGGTGGTACAATTGCAGGTATGAATGAAAATGCAATAGACAACTTTGTGGCTCAGGTTTAACATTTTATAAATTGCAACAAAACATGTTTCTTCTTTGTTTTTTTTTCTTTAGGCGTCATGGAAAGGTTACAAACAGAGGAAGATGTACAAAGAAAGAATGAATTTGTTAGAAAATAATATTGAATCTGTTGTCAAGGTAGCTATAAATGTCTTCAATATTTTTTATCATATTTTTATTATCATATGCACTGGCTGCCATATGCCTAAAGGCTTTGCTTCATGACATCTGACATCTATCTATAAATATAGCCTTTCTGAATAGTTTAACTTGCCATCAGTTTTCCAGCTGCAATGAGGTTAATATTACGAACCATGTGAAAGCTCTAACAACCAACCTTGTTTTAGATACAGTCCCTAGTGAAAATGTGGAAAGCCAAACAGAAATACAAAGAGAGGTTACAGTTCTTCAAAGATCATGTGAGTCCCACATGAACCGTAAACATTTCTGCCTTGTTTATATTTATTTGTTTGATGCTGAGGGTTACACTTGGCTTTTATGTGTTCAGGAAAAAGAGATTGTGAAAATCCAAGCTTTTCTAAAAGCCAGCAAAGCCAGAGATGACTACCGAACACTCAGTAAGACAGAAGCATTTCAACAATCATTTTATAGTTCTGAAATTACAATAAAATACAATAAATTTACAATAAAGCTGACTGTTCATTGAAAGTTTTATGTGGTTTTGTTCAGCTGGTGCTAAGGATCCTCCTCTGTCAGTGGTACGCAAATTTGTCCATTTGCTGGAGCAAAGCCCCCTCGATCTGCAAGAAGAGCAGGAACTTACACGGCTCAGAGAAGAAGTGGTGACAAAGATTCGCTCTAATCAGCAGATGGAGAAAGATTTGAATCTGATGGACATAAAGATCGGTTTACTTGTGAAGAACAGAATCACTCTGCAGGTGGCTGAAAATCTTTTAACTAACACTGTTTTTGTCCTGGGGATCATTTGAATATGAAGGGAATATGATGTTTTATGATATTAATATATAATTATAGAAGTTTAATTTGCCATATTTCTATTTTTAAAGGATGTTGTGTCTCATAACAAAAAAATGAAGAACCTGAAAAAAACAAGTTCCGAAGACCTTGCAGCAGGAGAAAGACTTGGTATTAAGGGCCTCAGTAAAGGCAAAAGAAGAAAGCTTGAAGCCTATCAGCATCTGTTTTACCTGCTGCAGGTGCAGATACAGACAGGGTTTTGATCCATTGCAATCATTTTGTAAAGGCAGACCAGTCAGTCATATTCTTATGTACCATTTTTTTGCAGACTAACCCATCCTATTTGGCCAAGCTAATTTTCCAGATGCCCCAAAATAGGTCAACCAAGTTTATGGACACTGTCATTTTTACCTTGTACAACTACGCCTCTAACCAGAGAGAGGAATATCTGTTACTCAAGCTCTTTAAGACTGCACTGGAGGAGGAAATCACGTGAGTAATGAGCTGAAAACAATACTTGCTTATTCGATACTCGCAGATTAATGTAAGCACCATTGTACATTTCCTTGTGACATAGTTCTAAGGTAGACCAAATCCAAGACATAGTGACCGGAAACCCAACAGTCATCAAGATGGTGGTGAGTTTCAACAGAGGGGCTCGAGGCCATAACACTCTTCGACAGTTGTTGGCTCCTGTGGTGAAGGACATCATTGAAGACAAGAGTTTAGGCATCAACACCAATCCTGTAGATGTGTACAAAGCATGGGTTAACCAGCTGGAAACTGCTACTGGAGAAGCCAGGTATAAGAGCCTAAAGAAATATGCTACTAACTAGAGATGACAATAATATATACTGATGATGTTTTTCTGTAGCAAGTTGCCTTATGATGTAACTCCAGAGCAAGCCATGTCTCATGAAGAAGTGCGAAAGAGACTAGAGGCTTCCAGCTTGGCTCTCCGCTCAGCTACTGACAAAGTGTTGAACTCTATTGTGTCCTCGCTGGATAATATTCCGTAAGTTTGGGACCTGACCCATGCCAGATTCTGTTATCGTTTATGTTCTCTGTAGGCTATTTGGTTATTAGCTGTAGTTTTTTTTTTATTGACTGTTCTGTCTCTATAGTAAATACAAAATAGCTGTGTTACAGTAGTTATAGCCTTGCATGAGTTGTGAAGTGTTATTAATTATGTAATTCTTACTCAATTCTTTTGCTCAAATTCTTAAAACCCATTTTGTTAGAGTAAAATGTATCATTGTTCACTTTTATAATAAATACAATTAACCACCAGGGGGTGCTGAGAAAACATCTGAGAAAAAATTATGTTCACAATAAATTA